>JADLZK010008235.1:0-638094 GCA_015847255.1 Hyparrhenia diplandra | reverse complement strand
TATATCACTATCACTTCACACTAGCCATTAAAAAATGTTCTATTCCTATTCTAGGAGAGAGCAACTAAAAATATATTTCTTACCTATTCATTGCTAGCCAATATCTTACAAAAGCTCCATTGCATCTATTTATCTCTCACAAATATTGCAAAAAGAGATTTGGGTTGTAGACTATTCTTTATAAAAAAAGAGAGAAAAGAAGAGAAGGGAGATGAAAAATGGATAAAAGTCCTACAAAGAGTAGAGCCTACCTCCTAAAAAGAAAAAAAAAGAAAGAAAAATAGAGATGAAAAAATGAACAAGTGTTCGAGGGCTAGTAGAGCCCACATCTCTAAAATAAAGATGAATAATGGACAAGTGTCCGAGGGTGAACCCACATCTTTATAAGAGAGGAAATAATAGACAAAAGTCTAGGACCAGCAGAGTCCACCTCTCTAAAGAAAAAGCTACAGCCAGATTCTCTACAAAAATTCAAAAAAGAGAGATAATTTCTTAAGGAGCATAAGTAAGATATTCCTTATCTATTTGCTCTATTATATTCTATATTCTATCACCATACACATGCACCACTTGATCAGTGTGATTAGTGACTTTGGATCCATTGCTTGAATTTACAATATATGTAAGTAAGTTTAATTTTTCTCCTACCTATGAACTCCAAATATAAACTTTAGATATAGGATGAGAGAAAAGAAGTATAAAGTGTTATTGCTTAAACCAAAAATATTATTTTATAAAAAGATAAACAATGTTACTTTATTACCTAAGAGAGGATCCATAGTTATCATAGTTGAGAGACTAAAGAGTGTCACACCGAGAACTTTGAGTTTTATTTTGAAAATCAACAAAAACTCCATGAAGACAGTTGATCAAAAGAGTTTGAAATATAGTGCTCGACTTGATTTGTTCTATCTTTCAATTGCTCATGATTGAAGAAAAGAAGTTATAAGAAGTAAAATATATAAGAGTAAGTTGAAGACTTGAAAAGTTTTATTTATCCGGAGAGAACTATTGTTTGAAAGCATGTGTTTTTTTGAGGTGTGATAGCGTAGTAGCAACTCCCGATCCAAGTTTAATATTTTGTTTTTGTGTCTTGCTAAGAGACTAGCAAGAGGTAAGCTTGGGGGAGCTTGTTGACACCTACTAAAGCATAAAAATACAAGTTTAAAAACATGAATTAAGGGCTAAAGTCAAAGACTAAACATAAGTCTAGGGGTCTAACTAACATAATTCCACGAGTTTTAGTATTACATTGTCTTTCCAGGGGACTTAATAGGAAAATACAAAGAATAATGGAGAAGGTTCCGTAAATACTCAAGACAATTACAAGACAATTAAAGACCAAACTTATCCGTGAAGCAAATCAACCCGAAAAGTGGACTAAAACATTCTAGAAGATACCGAGAGGACACCGGAGAAGACGGGGAAGCCGAGGTGGCACTCCCACCGGCGGCCGCCCCGTGCAAGTAGGCCGGCCGCCGGTGGGGTCACCCAATCACCTCACATTTGTATGTCGGTTTACCACCGACCTCGAGGTTGTATCTACGCCGTTGTTGAAGGTCGGTTTGATCCAAGGGTTGACGTTCATCGCCAAGTACTATATAAGAAGACCAACCGACCCCGAGGCTAAGGGAGAATTCATTATCAATCATATTCATCCAAGTCCGGCCAAGTCTAGACCTAAGCTCTAGTTCATACTAGAAGTAGATTAGCTACATAACTAGTTCTAGTTGAAGATCAAGTTCATCTTGAGTTCCCGATAGTCAAGAAGTAGCAAGAATTGTTCTTGAGACTTCTCTCTTGTATTCAATCTGTAAGTTCTCTTATATTTAGAATACAATTGTTATGGCTTTGATCTTTATAATTATTATATATTCATATTGCTATGTGTTTATGCTTGCTATGATTATATATTTAGTTTAGTAAGATTGCTTTATATTTTATACATGGAATTGTATAGCACTCATATAGATGATCACTATTTGGGTGATAAGCAATGTGTAAACGTGGTGTTTATACAACGTTTATCTCGCAATTGCACCCTACATTCAGGGTCGTGTGGTAGATCGCGGGGGTGACAGCCCCTGTTGAGTCCTTTTGGAGTCCACCCTCCGAATGTAGGACACGCCGAGCTTTTAATTACGAAGATGAACAAGTTTCGTCTTTGCTTGTCTTTTGGTAATGCTTGCCATGTATAGAAGTAATCTAATCTTGCCATCATAACTAGATGTATTGCACTAATTGTAGTATTCATAGATGTATATTAATTAAGAGTATCTTAGGAATATTCATTCTAGTCTAATTTATAACATGCTAATTGCTTGTATGATATTAGTAGCATAGGTTAATACTAGACTTGGACAATTATCATTATATTATTTATCTTTATCTTGGACTTATCCTGTTGAGTTATGTTTGATGCTCATGGCTACTCGCATTATAATATTGTAAAGTGAATGATCTCATAAATAAATCATATTATAAAATCATTAGATAGCTCTTATCTTTCTACCTTTCCATAGACTCCTTCCCTGTGGTAAAAATATAAATACGATACGGATTACTCCCTAAGTGAAGTGCTACAATTGGTATTTCTATCTCAGCGCTTGCGCATATCATGTTCAATCTTTTATCAAGGCCAATCTATAAATACCATACCCCGCATTTCTTTGAGTGTTATTGCTAGGGTGACGTACTAGTGTATAGGTAATGCCTAGAAATGAGTGGTATACCTTGAGTTCATATCCCGGTGAGATTAATTCCACTATGGATAATGTGGCTAAGCTACATCCCACTACTAACACCGCCTAACTTCGCTTTATTGGATCATGAGGTTAATCCCATATCCAAGCTAACATGATTAGATAGATATCCCATATATATTTCTCTCGCCTTCCTAATTAGGATCGTGTTAGAAATATCAACACTAGCCAATATATATGTTGAATTGGTGAAAATCAATGAAAATAGAGTTTTGGTATTATTACGATGCAACCACACTCTCGAAACAACAATATAGATACGCCACGAGGCGGCCGGTCAAATGCTTCTACTTTCATCGACTCCTTGCCGGAATCAACAAGAATCACACTAGTTTCAAAGTTTCTAGGGATGCGGAAAAAAAACCCTGCTCTATGCTCAATCTCCTAATTCCCCGCCCTCAATGCACTATATACATGACCTTCCTTCTCCGCCATCGCATGTCCTTGTTGAGAGACGTCGCACTACTAGATAAATGAACTTCCGTGGCAAGCAAAATTGATTTTCGGTGGCGGTTTTTCGCCCGCCACGGACGTAAGTCACCGAAAATACAAGAACTTCGGTGGTGGTTTTTTTTGCCCGCCACCGTTAATAGAAAAAAATAAAAGAAAAGAAAAAAAAGCCCGGATCCGCATCCAACCCTAATGGGCCTAGATGCGGATCTGAAGCGCCACCGACGCCAACCATGCCGGTGGCCACCTCCGCCCGGCGAGCAGCCCCGTCGGGCCTCCTCGGGAAGGAGCTCCACCGGATCCGCTTAGCGATGGCGAGCTCCAGTGCCCTTCGTCCGGTTCTGCAGCGGCCGAGCGCCGCCGTGCTTGAATCTCGAGGTGGAGGAGCCGCCGTTGGATCCGAGTTGTGGACGCCCCCACCGCATCCACGCCGTGGGAGCGCCGCCACCACATCCGTGCTCGGGACGCCACCGCCGCCGGATCCGTGCTCGACCCCGCGCCGCCAGCCAGATGGGGACGCCAAAGCCGCGGTCGGGGACGCCGCCGCCATGGTTGGGGACACCGGATCCGCGCTCGGGGACGCCGATCCGTGCTTTGGGGAGCGCCGCCGCAGCTTGGGGAGCGCCGCCGCCATGCTTGAGGAGCGCCGCCACCATGCTTGACACGGCCACCGCCGCCATGGAGCTCGGCGACAGGCTGGGGCTGTGGAGGGAGATGGAGAGGGAGAGGAAGAGAGGAGGATGGGCCGGGGAGGGAGGGGCGCGCGCCGCAAGGTGAGGGGAAGGGAGGCCGGCTGGGTGCGCTCGGGAGAATGAGGGAGGAGGAAGAGAGAATGAGGGTGAAAAACCCTAAGTCACAATATATATATGTCACCATGGAAATGGGCTTGTTGGGCTCGCCTTTGGGCCTCATTTCGGTGGAGGGCTTTATAAGAAAAAACCGCCCTAAGTTGTCGATTAACCATGGCGGTTTTTCCCCTGTCCGGGGGAAAGCCAGGCCACCTATTTTCCGTGGCGGTTTCTCAAAAAAACGCCACGAAAAATGAAATCCAAACACCATGCAAGTTCAATCCTGTAGTAGTGTCGTCCTGGGCTCTGACTCCCCAGCCTGCCCATTCTACACACCCATCTAGCTATACTGGTCTAATTGATAGATGAATACTCCGTATATTAGCTTGACTTTCATCTATCTCATCATCCTCTCTTTTGCACACCAATTCCTCCAAACTTCTTTTGTACTACCGATCCTCTCTCTATTTCGAATCAAATGGTTCGGACAACTAATTTCGGCATGTTTAGCTCAAGCAAATTCATTACTACTCCCTCGATCCAAAATTGTAAACTCATTTCAAGAATATTGCAAAGTCAAAGCTTCTCGTGTTTGACCAAATTTATTTGATAAGATAAGAGCATTCATGGTGCCAACTAGGATCATTAGATTTTTTATTAATTATATTTTCATATACCTATATGATGTCACAATTACTTGTAGTTTGTCTATAATTTTGGTCGAACTCAACATGTTTAACTCTCTAAAATTCTCAGAACTATTTACAGTTTGGAACAGAGGAAGTACCTTTTGCTTAAACGCCAGCAGATCCGATTTAAGAGCAACGCGTTCGTATCAGTCTGAAACTGACCCGATCCTACTGATTCGAGCCTGGAGGTAGCACGGCAGATGAAAAGGTCAGCACGCCAACAACCACCCTGGCTACCTGCCGATTCTCCGCGTTGAAACTTGAAACAACATCGCGGTCGATCGGTAAATCCATCTGCCCGTAGGTTACATATATGCGTATTTTTGACTCGGACCAAGTGCACACTACAGTAGTTCCGATTGACTCGGACCAAGTATACTGGTGTACGTGTCACAGTTTTTACTCTATAATATATAGTAGCAAATTAAATTGCACAACAGTAGTCGACGACGGAAACAATTTGCTCTGACCGTCTGACGTGTGGATGTACGTATCGTATGTGTACCTTTTCCACACCGGCATTTCCCTGCCTAACCGTACATACATCTGCCACCTACCACGTTCATGGGACATACACATATATGCATGCTATATATATGCCTCCAAATCCAACCCAAAGCATCAAACCATCATCCGATCCATTCCATCATCACAAGCTCTAGTTTTCTAGCTCCTCTGCAGCAAGAAGCTCCTGCAACCTCGCTCCAAGAAGCTAGGCAAGGCAAGACATACGACATGGCAACAAGCAGCAGCAGGCTTGCATTGGTGGTGGCCATGATGGCAGCAGCAACCATCCTAGGCACGGCATCAGCGGCGACCTACACCGTGGGCGCGCCGAGCGGTTCATGGGACTTGCGGACCAACTACGTCACCTGGTCGTCCTCCAAGAGCTTCCACCCGGGCGACTCCATCGTGTTCAAGTACTCGCCGCAGGCGCACGACGTGGTGGAGGTGAGCAAGTCGGACTACGAGTCGTGCTCCAACGCGAGGCCCATCGGCGCCACCTACACCTCCGGCGACGACACCATCGCGCTCAAGGCCACGGGGACACGCTACTTCATCTGCGGTGTCCCTGGACACTGCGCCGGAGGCATGAAGGTCCAGGTTGACGTCGTGCCTGCTGGCGCCGGCGGCGGTTCACTCGCCCCTGCTGGCGCTCCTGGTGCTGCTAAGTCTCCACCGTCCACGCCGGATTCCGCCGCTACTGCCAAGGTTGCTGGTTTTGGTGCCCTCGCCGCCGTCGTGATCGCCGCTGGCCTCATGGCTTATTAGATGTATTGTATTCTGTGTGCTTGCTGCTTATATTTAGTTTTCAATTTCATTGGACTTGGTCATACATGTATGTATGTATGTACTTATGAATAGAGAGATGATATACACAGTGTACGTGCCAGCATATATAAATACATTTGATTACTCAGTGTGTCCACGTACTGCTACATATATTGTTTCGACAGAGACGATCACACCTCACTGTTGGCTCTTTCCTGCAGCTTTTGTATCACAATGTCCACCTTGCTCTCCAGGTCTTGATCTTGATCAAACATAGGTCTCCATCTCCTCGAGATCTTGGCAATCGAAATCAGCAACGCCTGCTCCCCTGTCGAAACCAGCCCCTAAAAACAAAATTTGTCACGAGAGTTCCAAATACCCCAAATAATAGTTGAACTGATAACGTTAGTTATTTTTTTTTTGTTTGCTAACCAAATGGTATATACTTAAAAAACGGCCACGGTTAATCTGGCCTTCCATTCGTGGCGGTCATGAAAATCGTCACGGTGAAAAAAATTATGTAGTAGTGCACCTCAGGTCTAACACTAAGATGCTAATTAGTAAGTACTAAAAAATATTAAGATTAGTACCATGTCATATGTATATGCACTGCCTATCTCTAGGTACACGACCACTACTACAGAATGGAACTTCCGTGGCGGGCATTTTCGATTTTCCGTGGCGGGCATTGGGTCCGCCACGGAGCTAGGGTCACGGTTAATCGAACGATTAACCGTGGCGACTCCATGCCCGCCATGCAAAATCGATTAACCGTGGCGGACTTTTTAACAATGTCCGCCACGGAAAATAGAGATAACCGTGGCGGTCTCCTTACAATGCCCGCCATGGTAAATAAATTAAAAAATAATAAAAAAAAAAATCAATCCAAAACCCTAACGGGCCCCGATCTGGGCCGCGCCCGCTAGGGGTTTCTGTCGCCCTCGGCCGCCGCCGCCGCCGCCACGGCGGCGTGGATCCGCCCGGGCCGGAGGAAGGGCAGGCCCGGATCCGCGCTGGACCTCGCCACGGGAGGCTGCTGCGCCGGGGCCGCCGCGGCCGGGAGGGGGCGTCGGGGAGGGGCGCGCCGGCGGCGGGGAGGCCGCCGCTGCTTGGGAGCCGCGGAGGGGAGGAGGCTGCCGGGGTGGGGGCGTCGGGGCCGGCCGCCCCGCCGGGAGCCGCGCCGGGAGGGGGCCGCCGGCGTGGGGGCGTCCGGGAGGGGCGCCGGGGCGCTGGGGACGTGCCGGGAGGCCGCGCCGGGGAGCCGCCGCCCGAGGGGGGCCGCCGGCGTGGGGGCAGCCGGGGGGGGCCGCCGGGGCCGGGGACGCGGGGAGGCCGCCGGGGAGGGGAGCCGCGCCGGAGGGGGCCGCCGGCGTGGGGGGCGTCTGGGAGGGGGCTGAAAGTGCATCTAGCCCTTTAGTGGGTTTTGGTGAATTGAATGACAACATAATTAAAGGTCTAATAAGTTTGCTAAGTGTTGAACAGGAAACCGAGTCTATTGCATATACTTGTGGATTGTGTAGTAACAAGTATATTCAAGGTTCAACAAGCAAACTTGATGGTATTCCACACAGTATGGAAGCAAAGCCAAATTGTGTATTGTTGTATTGGAAGATTATGGAAACAATCTAGTTCAAGCAAAAGACAACAATGCAAATGGAATCAATGAAATGGCTTATATATTGTGGGATATCATAGCATCATGTGAAAGCAAGCATACTTGGCAAAAGACAAATGAGACAAGAGTTGATGATCTTGGATTAGTCTCTATAATGGCTTGTTTCCCATGAATAGAAGATTGAAATAAGTGTTGGAGTGTCAAGCCAAAATGATAGGATATAAGGAACCGTGAATTGGCTTGACCATATTGATGTTGATCCATGTATGTCTCTATGTGAGTCAAACCGAAGCTTGATTGGTCTCAACATTCATATCTACAAGACAATCAAGCAAGGATCAAAGATTTGAAGAAATGGTTATTCAATGGATGATTAATGTGGTGTGACTTGAGTATGCCTTGATAAGGTGAAGATAGCAAGGAAAGGGCTTCGAGGTACTAAGCGAAGGTGAAGGGCAAGCGGTGGCTTGGGACCGAGGTACCATGGCTAAGGTGAAGAAGAGAGTACATGCATTTAGTCGAGGAACTAATCAAGCTATAAGAAGTCATATTGTGTTAAGGATCAAATCATTAGTGGAAGTGACTTGAAGCCATGAGTTGAACTCATATTTGTGGAAATGGTTCAAGTCACATGCTCAAGGTATATTTGCTCTAAGAGATGAGACAAAGATGATAGAGGATGATGTACAGGTTGATGGAACCTCTCAAGTGCAATGGATGGCAACCTAGACTCATGGAGGTTTAAATTCATTTATATTTTGAATCTTGAGTTTAAGACATGCCGTACTATTAAGAGGGATCCTAGAACCCTTGGCTACATGCGAACTAAATGCTCAAACCTCCAGCTCAGCCAAAAACATCACTCCAAGCCAAAACAGCCATCCAAAACTTCGGTTTTACCCTTTGTTTTGTTCTCAGCGGCAGCGATGCAGCGCGTAAGTGAGGCATTAATCTGCAGCGGCCGCCGTGCACAAAAATAAGCGGCGATGCCGCGCTTAATCCGACCGTTTGGGGTCCGCGGGTATAAATACCCATTCTACCCCTCCCACAACGGTCACACCCGCTCGAACCTTCTTCTTCCTCGCGAAAAAAACAACCGGGACCTCACCTCTTGCTCTCTCTCTCTCCTCCATTGTTGCTCCTCCACTCCCCAAGCTAAGATTTTGATTCCACCATCAAATCTTGAGGGAAAAGAGGGGAAACCGCTTGTGGAGGCCGGATCTACTACTTCCCCCAACTTGAAAGAGCATTTGGTTCACGTTTGGCGGTGTGCTAGGGTTCTTTACTCTTGGAGCTTGCTCCTAGCCCAGGCTAGGCGTCGCCCTTGAGCTGCCCCCTTCGTGTGGCAGCCTTGGGAGGTTTTGTAACCTCACTCAAAAATCAAGAAAATCACCCCTCATCTCAAGGGTTCACTCCCTTGACTTGAGAACGAGGGAAGGGACAACCTTTGTGGTGAATCCCAATCCTTGTGTGGATACCTCAGCAACGTGGACGTAACCCAGCCTTTGTGGCGACGGTGAACCACGGGAAAAATCCTTGTCTCACGTGTGCTTTTTACATTCTTGCATATATATTCTTGTGAGCTAGGGTTTGTCCCGATCTACTTTGTTGTTGAGTTCCTAGCACTTTCTATTGGATATATGTGATATATTTGTGTGCGAGAACCGGGAAATTCACCCGATCTAAGTTTCGTTGCTTAGATTTCAAACCGCAGCTTGTGTTTGTCTCGCCAGCGCAGGCGATCTGCAAGGCGGCGGTAGTGCAGCCAGACGGGCGATCTTGCCGCTGGCCGGCGGTGCCGCGCCCCCGCCTCGAAAGAGTGTCTCTCTGCCTCTCCCTCGCCCCTGCTGGTCGGTTCACGCCTGCGATCTACGACTTGACGCCTTGGCAGCGCCTATTGTGTGTTGTGACCGAGTCTGCCCGTGTTTTGACAGGTCGATTTTAAGGTATAGGCCTATTCACCCCCCCTCTAGGCCTCCTAGGCGACATCAAGGTCCTTACAAGTGGTATCAAAGCTAGGCTCTCAATTTCGGGCTTAACCGCCTTGAGAGAAAGATGTCGACAAGTGAGGAGGTATCTCTAGAACTTTTACTTTTCGATGGCTCAAACTATGCATCTTGGTCTCACTCACGTGCTTGATATTTTTAGGACCATGGGTCCTCATATAGAGCGGATTGTAGATGTGAGCATTTCACCTCCTAGTGATGATTTGAAATATCTATCTAGAGAGGAAGTGAAATGCTTACAATACAATGCTCAAGCTGCTAACATTTTATTTAGTGCTTTGAGTGAAGATGTATTAGATGCCGTCGTTTTTGGAGATGGTGAACCTCTTGATGATGCTCACCTCATTTGGACCGCACTCAAAGAAAGATATGGCAAGTCCAAATGTGATGAGAGCAACCTCTCATTGGAGGAACCACTTGAGGAGTGCTCAACTTCACCGACACATGATGAGCCTCAAGTGATTCTCCCAAAGGGCATAATTGATCATGTCACATCCACTTCCTCACCAACACAATGACTTAATGGATGGTAATGAAATGGTTGGTGAGAACAATATTTTTACATGTGGTACTTCTACTTCCTCTAGTTCTTGTGAGACTAACATTTTGAAGGAAGAAGAGGCTTGTGATCGGTGGAGGCCAAATGATGAATCCACCTCACCTAGAGGCACAACTCTCTATGCCACATCTCATGTGTGCCTCATGGCAAAAGGTGAGAAGGTAAAATCAAAAGCCAAACCTCCTCCACCGCCTAGTGACATATCTAGTAGTGATCTTAGTGAAAGCTCTAGTGATAGTGAATCTAGTGATGATGAAGAGTATGCTAGACTCATCAAGAACCTAGATCCTAAAACTAGAGTCTTTCTTTTCTCAACTAATGGCGGATTTAGAGAGTACCCAAGCTGAGTTAGCAACTAGAGATGAACAACTTGACAAGCTTGAAAGGTTGTATGTTGCTAATAAGGAAGCTCTTGCATTAAAGAGAAGTGAGGTGGACTCCTTGCGCAAGGCTTTGGCCGAAGAGCAAAGAGAACAAGTTCTCACAACGAAGGCTAATGTTGCACTCAATGATAAGTATTGTGTCTTAGTTGAAAAGCACAAGGAGATTGAGTTGCAATATAGCCATCTTAGGGAGAGCACCTCACAGCCCTCTAATGCAAAGGACATCTCTACTCCCTCCACTAGCCAAGGTTGTGGTAGATGCTTTAATCTTGATTTAAATATTTATGCCACTAACCTTGTTGATATGGAAGCTATGAGAAAAGAGATTGCTAGACTCAATGAAATAATCAAAGGTGAGCTTGGGCACACAAAAGAAGACAAGAAAATGGTCAATGACTCTCAAAGTGTGCAGTTTGAGAGGAAGGAACAGTTGGTATAGTTCAGCCTGCCAGACCATGGCATTGCCGCACCCTAAGAGCGGCGGCAGGCAGCGCCCCACAAAAATGGGAAGGCTACCAATCTGTTTTCTGATCAAGCTAAGCTCATGACAAAGATGCCAAGTCAAGACAACAAGGCTTCCAAGACCATTGTTGACACATGTTAACGTATACTTTTAATTGTCAACTAAACATGGAAAAGGACTAAGACATAATTAGATATCCTTATTAGGGGTTTATACTAATGATTTCCATGAGTTTTGGTAAAGTTGTGATTTGCAGGGGACTTAACAGAAAACGGTAGAATTAAATAACGCAATCCAACTCCGAAACAAGTCTAGAAGGCTCCGGATTACACCCGACGTGAACGAAACTTAACACCCAAGAAAAACATCATCTAGAAGACTCCGGAAGCCACGACGCACCGCGGACCCAGGGTGGGACACCCTCTGGGCCGATCGGCCCAATAATCAGGCCGATCGGCCTGCCCCCTGCGCCAAGCAAGCCCCTCTTCCAGAAGCTTCCTCCACCGCCTCTAAGACGCAATCTAAATCGGTCGTATAATGTTGGTTTGATCCAATGGTCATCGTTCATTGTCAAGGCCCATGAAGATTAGTACCATATTGCTTGGTTTGAAGAAGAGACATAAGAAGACCCATATATATAGACCCCTAGGCCCCTGGCTTCAAGCATCTCAGAGCATCTCATACATATCTCATCAGATGGAGGCACGACGCCTGGAGAATTAGATTAGACAGCTACAATGTAATAGAATAGATCTAGTAGAGAGTTAGGGAGAGCGGAACTGCGTTCCGGTTCGGGAGAAGTCTTCGCCGTTACGGTATATCTTTGTATCTCAACTCTATTAGACTTTATGCCATAATTATATTTATCTTCTCTAGTTACTTTTATGCCTTTCATTTATTGATTAGAATATAGTTGTTATATAATTGCATGGGATCTTCGCTCGTATTGAGTGCTCTGGTTATTCATGATGATTAGAGTAGTAATTAATAGTGTGGACATGGTGTCTAGACTAGAGGTTACCTTAGATTGCGCCCAATCCCACGGTTAGTTGTGGTAGCCCCAAGGGTGACAGCCCTGTCAGGTCTTTGTATTCCACCACGTTCGGGTTGGTGATTAAGTAGAGCTTTTTGGCGGCCTTCCCCGATCACCCTTTCCCGTCTTTTTTAGGATCGGGGCCGGTACCGCTGCTCGAAGTGTTCTTATATGATCGCTATACCTTTTCATGCCTTAGTTACTCAAAGAACCAAAGTACTAGAGAAGTATTCAGGAACCTAGATCTCTCCCGTTGTCCTCTCGACCTAGCTATCTATTCTATATTATAATATTCTCCTGGTTAAATGCTATTAATTATCATATACATTATTTACCCCCTTACTTTAGTTTAGTTGGTATATTAAGTTAGTAGATACATGATTTTGATTTATCATAATCTTTACCATTGCTTCCCTGTGGAAAATATAAATAACGATACTTTGGAATACTCCCGGGTAAAAGCTACAATGGTATATATATTACGTAAACTTGCGGAACCCTTTATATTCTTCTTGCACTTAATAAATACCAACAAGCTTTTTTTTATGCCGTTCTTGGGAAGCAATTGGCATAAAGATTTTGATAATGATCTTGATATTTGCTAATTTAGTATATTAACTAGCTTTAGTAGGATTACCCTTGTTACTGTTGAGTGTGGAATAGACAGGACATTTGATGCCATCGCGACCTTCCCAAGCTTCCTCAAGGAGAAACCGTGGTGTTTTGAACATCAAGATCCATCAACACCGGAGCCACCGCCATCTCTTAGGTACATTTATATATATTATTCTAACCATGTGTAGATTGAAGAAAAGGTCGTCGTCACAAGAATTCAAAGCACATCTCAAGTGATGAAAATAGAAGCCGCACAACTCACAAGCTCCATTAGTGAGTCATGGTAAGTATGATCAAAGGTGAGAAAGTCTTGCTCATGGACTTTAATTTATGAGTAGTTATCTTTTCAATTGTTGCATTGCATTGCATGTTTACTTTGAATAATCCATGCATTCACTCCACTTAGTTTATATTTTCTCATAGTAAGTCCATTGCATGTTTAACTCCTTGCAATCACCCAATCATGTCGTTGCATATAAAATAAAATAAAAATAATATAATAAATATTATCCTCACCATGATCATGCTCTTTCATCTCTATTTAAGTAAATCTCTATGATGCTTTCATGCCACCGTTGTCTCCGCTATAGTATGCTCTAGTTTGAAGTATTTTTCATACATCTCTTAAATGAAGCATGGTGCCTAGTTTAGGAGTGTTGATCGTGCTTTCAAAGGCTTTTTAATACTAGTTAAATTGCTTTCCTAAATCAAATTAGACGTGGTGTTTAGGTTGATTTTTGAACCAAGAGTATGCTCTAGTAGATAGCGCTTATTTTGACTAACTCTTGCGTAAAAACTATCATATTCAATGCGGGTAAGTCAAGAGATGAACTCACAATAGAGGTGAGGCAAGGCGTATGATGAACTCCAACAACTCTGCTTGCAGAAGGAAGACCCGGATCATTCCTCATAGAAGAAAGATCTAAAGAATCATCGGTGTGCACGGTTTAGCATGAACCTACCACACCACCACAGTCTAGCTTCAGCGTCTACATCTCTAAAAGACTGTCAAGATCTAGCTTGGGGAGTGCAACCCCCATTATCCGTAAGTACTCTTATCCTTTACCTTATTTACTACTAGTTTGGTATGTTTTGTTAAAAAAAAGATATAAAAAGATGCATAACTATAGAAAACTAAATAAAAAGTTTAAGTTATATATATAGTTTGATCTTTATGTTTGCTATAAATAAATAAATAGATAGTGTGCTTAGGATTGCTAGAATAAAATTAACGCTTAAGATGATCCCTATGTATGGAAATGATGAATAGTTGCTCCGCTTTAATCCCTCTTAAAAGTACTTACACTTTGGACTTAGATTCTCCCAAAGCTTTAAATGCTTAATTTGCTCTAAACCCAAACACACTGTGGGAAGCACATGTTTAATCTGAGTCTTAGCATTAAAAGATAAAGATACATGAAAAGTTGAGTCAGCTTTTTATCATCTTCCTAGAGATACCTGATTCACGGTTTTTTGAAAATTATAAAAATTACATGATGAGTTCCTTAGCTATGACCCTTAAGAGTTTATCATTCGCATCAAGATCATCCCACACCACTAAATACGTTGCTTCTAACCCTAAAGTACGCATCCCCATACTCCATCAAGCCGCTAGCCATAATTATAAAAATAAACTCTTTGGATATGTCTCTCTCAGTGTTTTTATGCCAAATAGAGGCTGGGCTACATTCGAAAAAAAAAAAGAAAAAAAGAGAGGAAAGAAAAATAAAGATTTAGAGAAAAAGTGAGACGAGAGAGGGAGAGTAACGGACAAAAGTCATACTAGGCGAGAAGGGCCTACCTCCCTAATAAAAAATATATTTAGAGATGAATAATGGACACGTGTCCGAGGGTGAGTAGGGCCCACATCTCTAGGGAGAGAAAAATGGACAAAAGTCCGGGCAAAGCCCACCTCTCCAAGAATGGACAGCCCCCTGTCCTAGCAATTTCTAGAAAGAGATATAGTCCAAGGTGCTTGAGAAGAAAAATGCTAGAAAAAGGCTAAGGGCTATTTACTACCTTTCATCCTCATCCACTTCACAACTATCATCCCACTATGTATGTCCTACCACATGTGTAACTCCACTACCACCATCTACTTAAGAGGGTCATACATAGGATCTCTGAATTTCTTTAAAAAAAAAATATTGAAAAACCCCAGGATGATAGTTGATCGAAGAACTTGAAACATGGTACTTAACTTGATTGTTTATCTTGCTTATGATTCATGAAAAGGCTACACCCCATGGTAAACAGGTATGAGCAATCTAGTTAAGAGGAGAATTTATTTCTGATAAACACAGTACTTCTGAGGTATGAAAGCGTAGTAGCAACTCCTGATCCTAATATAGCATATAGCTTTGCTAGGGACTGTTGGTATTTGCTAAGCCTACAGAATATTATGATGGATAATCCGCAGCCACGTATATCGGGTGAGCACTTCACCCGGGGTGATGGGTTTTAAATATCGAATCCACGGGGGAGAACGTAAAGAAGGGTTCTTGAGATTTACTATCGATCCCTAAGTAGTTTAATAAAACTAGATAGATAATAAAGATAAGGAGTTCTAGTAAGAAGGTCTTGTTCTCACTTCCAAAAAATCATTTGCACATTGTTCTTAAGAGGGGTTGTCATGAAGAAACTCTTAATAAAGGGATTCTCGCTAACAACGCAGGTCTCCCTACGATTTCTATAAACGGGGGCAAAGCGTAACAAAGGACTCAATAGTGTCAAGTCACCACTACGATCCGCCTTAACAAGTGTCTTCACCCCGGCCTATAGAAGGTATTAAGTAATAAGCTAGTCAATCTAAGCACCACGCTTACATTAATCTAACAACTTTAATTCAAGAGCGGCGGGAATCAAAGTAATCTTATCAAAGAAATACGAACCTTAAGAACAATAGAGACAATATCACTTACTCGAATGGAATTCGAACAATCCATAAGATCTCGAGTCGTGCTCCAATGGCATCGGATGATGATGGAGACGCGCCAACTCCGGAGGAGGAAGAAGATGGAGGCGCCCGGCGACTCCCGGCCTTCCTTCTATTCGCCTCAACCGCACTCTAATTCTCTCAACTTGCAAAACTAACTCTCAATCTAATTCTAATCTAGAGCTTCTATCTCTTGTCGCCGTTGATGATCGATTGAATTGAAGATTGAACTGAGATTGATTGAATCCAAGGGCACGGGGGTCTTTATATATGGGTCTTCGTATGTCTCTTCAACCAAAGCAGTAATGTGGTATTAACCTTCATGCATCTCGTGCTTAACCGACGCCCTTGGATCAAACCGACATCAAACGACGATTAGATTGCGTCTTAGAGGCGGTGGAGGAACGTTTCGAAAAATGGGGACAACTTGGCGGACCGCACGCAGGCCGATCGGCCCGATTATTGGGCGACGTCCCGGTGGTGGGCTCCACTCTGGCCCCGCGATGCGTCGTGGCTTCGGAGTCTTCTAGATGATGTTTTCTTCGATTGTCAAGTTTTGTTCACGTCGGGTGTATTCCGAGCCTTCTAGTCTTGCTTCGGAGTTGGATTGCGTTCACGATTTCTACCGTTTTTTACATTAAGTCCACGCAAATCACAACTTTACCAAAACTCATGGAAATCATTAGTATAAACCCCTAATAAGGTTGTCTAATTATATTTTAGTCCTTTTCCATGTTTAATTGACAATTAAAAGTATGCATTAACAAGTGTCAACAAACTCCCCACACTTAGGCTTTTACTCGTCCTCGATAAAAGGATGGTCTAAGCATGGATCATGATTATATTTCCATGGTCATACCTGCACTTTAGGATCTCTGAGCTTGAATTGGTTAAAAACAGACCACCTTTATTCTTTAATCAAGTCTATTGGAGAGATTTTGCATAAGTTTTGAAAAAGAAAGCATAGCTGTACTTACTCCTTTGTGACACTCTCAAATCTCTCAAAGTATATTATATCCTCACAGTTCATTTATTATATCATAAGTGGAGCTCAAGAACATGTAGCACACTTACCTTGTATTTATTCTTTGAGTCAACCTGTGGATCCATGGAGATAGATGTCATAAGTCACAGATCAAGATGTGCATGTGAATCAAGATTATTACCACTCTCTCTAGTTGAAAATCTTCTATCTCCCTTTTTTGAACATTTATTTTTATTTATTTTTCAAGCGAGGTAACCAGCTAATTTAGTGGAGAGGTGGGTTCTACTCACCCTCGGACACTTGTCCATTTTTACTCTCTTATTTATTAGAGAAGTGGGCCCTACTCACCCTCGGACACTTGTCCATTATTCTTCTCTTTATTTTTGCCTTTTTCCTTTCTTAGAGAGGGGGTTCTTCGACCCATGCAGAGCACTTGCTCATTTTCTCCTCTCTCTCACTTTTCTCTCCACTCTTAGAATTTTGAACATTTGGCTTTTTTCATAGTCTGTACCTTTTTCAACAATTAAAATTATGGGAGATAGAGATTAAAACTTTTTAGAGCATGGATATTTTAGTGAAGGCGATTAATACGTGATCTTGATCTTAGACTTTAGACAAATTTCAACATGGGTCGTGGTTTTGACAAAGCTCAACACAAGAAAGTAACAATTAATTAGATATATCTTTAATGATTGCTACGGCTCTATTAGGATGTATCATTGATCACAAAGGAGAAGCATAACTAATGATTTAATATTTTGAAATAAATAACTCTCCAAAGACAAGATAAAAGAAAGAAGATCTTATTCTAACTTTATTCTTTCTCATGTTTTAAGCAATTAAGGCATCCCAACAAGTGACAGTATATGTAGGAATTTAATCATGCAAAAATTTTGTTCAAGACATATTTTTCATATAGGTAAACATACCATAACGAAAAAGGCTTTATTTAATTCGAACGGAAAATAAATTGCGAAAATTAGAAAGTTTTAGGAAGCAAACCGAAGCGTGGACGAAGTTGGGCCTGAGTGGGGCCAGTCGTGGCCGATCGGCTTGTTATTTGGGCCGATCGGTCCGCCTCCTGGTCCGTGTCGGGCCGCGGTCCGTCGTCTTGAGTCGATGGTTCCGTCTTTATTCCGAATTTCTTGATTTTTGTCGCGAAGATTTCTGTTTGGTCGGCACGGCTCTCCCCACACTTGATTTCTATTATCTTGCATACAAAGCATGGTGGAGACAAAAACATATCCAGAAAAATATAGAAAAATATTTAACTCAACTTGTGGATTACTTTATCGATAAAAGAGAGAGCACTTTATTATATAATTCGAACTTCCTAATACTTTAAGCAAACTAATATTATCTAAACCAAACTAAACGACTTTAATTTAACTAATCTTTAAGACTCAAACGCTAAGACTTATGTGCTCTCTAATTGTGGTGCTTACATAGGGCCCTTGCCCTTCTTTGAATTGCGACTAGCATCCTCTTCCTGGTTTTTACGCTTCTTCTTTCCTTCATTCTCTAAGAGACGGAGGGACGGAATTAGTGAGGGCGCTATTGACGCGATGAATCTCCTTGCATGTTTCGCAAGGGTCGCTACATCTAGTGCGAGGTCATTCTGATCTTTCTAGTCTTCTTCTTACGTGGCATACTGTTGGTTGGCCTCGATAAGCGGGAATCCTCTTGATCTCGTGATTCCTTGGCACAGACTCAGTTAATAGTAGTGCGGCGTGGAGGTGCTGTAGTGTACTTGTGCTCCCTCGTGTTGCCGTTGGCGTCCATGCGAACTTCGTGTGAGACGCTCGCCCTTCTTTGGTTCTTCAACCTCCATGTAGCTAGGCACATGGATCGGCTTCTTCAGTCGCGGCCAGCGGCGACGATCATACGGCCGAGCATACATGACTTGCTTTGCGTCCTTGCGGCGGCGGCGGCGTGCGAGGGCGACGAGGTGGAACGAAAAGGAATTGGAGTATGATCGGGTGGTATGACGGCGGCGGCTTGGGTTGCTTGATGGAAGGAACAACTTGCTTGGCTTTCTCATTGAAGGGGACAAGCTGCTTTTCAGCCATGGTCGCTAATTGGAGATTAGATGAGAAAAGAGGAGAGTCTATCCTTGATTATATATGGGTCGATTTTTTGGGGGGGAGAGATTGGGTTTACGGTACTAAAACAAATGCGGAAAGTGATTTTTCCTAACTAAACGTGCAAGAGACCGTGTGGGACAAAACGGGGACGCGAGGGGGGACACGTGGGCCGATCGGCTGTTATTTGGGCCGATCGGTACGGCCATGTGTCGCCTCGCGGCGTGTTCTGTCGTGGGGTGCTCTAACTCTATTATTATCCCGAAAAACCTGGTGTCGGCCCATTATTCGTGAAAATTAATATTTTTGGGTAATTGAAGAATTCGATAACATCTAATTCTTCTAAATCTTTATTGGGCTCTAAAAATATTTTTTAAGCGATGGCCATTTACCTTAAATAGCGTACCTTAGTTGTCTTGAAGAGTGATGACTCCGGTGTGATGATGAACTCACCACCTTGTATGGTCCTTCCCACTTGCTTCGTAGTTTTCCATGTCCGAAAAGTCGTACCACGGAATTAAAAAGTAATACCCGATCGCTGGGTGGAATTCCTTCTTCTTGATTCTTTTGTCATGCCATCTCTTGGTTCTTTCTTTGTAGATCTTGGCATTGTGGTACGCTTTTTCTCTCCATTCTTCCGGCTCGGATAGTTTGCATTCTTCGTTTTGTTCCCGCATCAAGGTCCATGTTCCACCTCTTGATTGCCCGGTGAGCTTTGAACTCTAGCTCAACGGGCAAGTGACATGTCTTCCGTGAGACCAGCTAGTAGGGAGACATTCCAATGGGAGTCTTGTAAGGCTTGTCCGGATAAGCCCAAAGAGCTTCGGGTAGCCTGTCTTTCCATTTAGTTCCCATTTGGTCAACCGTTTTTACGTAGGATGTTCTTGATTTGCTTGTTTGACGTTTACGCTTGACCACTTGTCGGCGGGTGATAAGGTGTAGCGGCGTTGTGTTGGATCCCATGAGATGAGAGGTACTTCTCGAAATTCTTGTCGATGAAGTGGGACCCTCCGTCACTTATCACTAGCCTTGGTGTATCGAATCTTGGAAATATTATTTCTTCAAACATCTTGATTGAGCTTTTGTGATCGGCCCGGTCTTGCAAGGCATGGCCTCAACCCATTTAGAAACATAGTCAAGCGCCACTAGGATGTACTTTCGTAGGGTCCGGATTTTGGGAATGGTCCCATGTAGTCAATTCCCCGGACATCAAAGAGCTCGATTTGAAGATTGGTTGTCGGTGGCATGGCATCTCTAGAATTGATATTGCCATGTCTCGGCAGGCGTTGCACCTTCGCACGAAGTCCCGTGTGTCTTGATACATGGTTGGCGGAAAAATCCGCTTTGCGGATCTTTGCATGTGTGCGGAATGCTCCATAATGACCTCCATATGGTGCTTTGTGGCACTTCTCGATAATCTGTAGTCCTTCTTACGCGGTACACACCTCCCGAGTAAGCCGTCGGTGCATACTCGGAAGAGGTATGGCTCATCCCATAGGTGATGGCGACTCTCATAAATGAGCTTTTTCTTATCGGCCCCAGGTCGTACATAACCTCGCAACCATAAAATTAACAATATCTGCATACCGGGGGATCGGATCGGAGATCCGATAGAGCATGTCGTCCCTCATAGAGTCATTAATGGGTAACTCCTGTGGTTTCTCAAAATGCATTCTAGACAAATGATCGGCAAATGCAATTTTCTACTCCTTTCTTATCTCTAATTTCTAAATCAAACTCTTGGAGCAGCAAAAATCCATCGTATTAATCTTGGTTTAGCATCTTTCTTAGTGAGCAAATATTTAAGAGCAAAGATGATCGGTGTAAATAATAACTTTTGCTCCTACCAAGTAAGATCTAAACTTGTCGATAGCATAAACAACAGACTAGTAACTCTTTTTTTCAGTTGTGGCATAATTAAGTTGAGGTCCAGTTAAAGTTTTACTAGCATAAGCAATAGCATGATGTTTCTTGTCTTTTTATGCGTCCCAAAACAGCCCCCCCAAAGATAATCACTTGCATCACACATAATTTCAAAAGGTAAAGACCAATCTGGGGGTTGAATAATGGGTGCGAGA
This sequence comes from Hyparrhenia diplandra, assembly GCA_015847255.1. Classification (NCBI taxonomy): domain Eukaryota; kingdom Viridiplantae; phylum Streptophyta; class Magnoliopsida; order Poales; family Poaceae; genus Hyparrhenia; species Hyparrhenia diplandra. Next base: position 617,380 of record JADLZK010008235.1, on the reverse strand, counting down.
AATAAGAGCATTTTTCGAGTTTCAAAAGATTTAAGACAAGCATCATCAAAATCAAAAGGAACATCCTTAGCTAACAAGTTTGTAAGAGGTCTAGCAATATGAGAAAAATTCTTTATGAACCTTCTATAGAAACCAGCATGGCCAAGAAAACTTCTTATTCCTTTAACATTCACGGTGGAGGTAGCTTGTTCAATTACTTCTATTTTAGCTCTGTCTACCTCTATTCCTCTTTCGGAAACTAGATGGCCTAGCACTATTCCTTCTCTAACCATAAAATGACATTTTTCCCAATTAAGGACTAAGTGCTTTTCTTCACATCTTTGCAAAACCTTATCTAAATTTTCTAGACAATCATCAAAAGTTTTTCCATAAACAGAAAAATCATCCATAAAAACTTCCATAATCTCTTCAATTATATCGAAAAATATAGACATCATGCATCTTTGAAAAGAAGCTGGAGCATTACATAATCCAAAAGACATTCTACGATATGCATAAGTTCCATATGGACATGTAAAAGTGGTTTTGCTTTGATCACTTTGGGATGGATTGGGATTTGGTGATACCACGAATATCCATCGAGAAAACAAAAGAAAGAGTGGTTTGCCAACCGTTCTAACATTTCATAAATGAAAGGCGTGGAAAGTGATCTTTCTTTGTGGCTTTATTTAACTTTCTATAATCTATGCACATACGCCAACCAGTGACGGTTCTTTGAGGAATTAATTCGTTCTTCTCATTTTTTTAACTCTTGTCATGCCTCCCTTTTTAGGCACAACTTGCCTGGGGCTTACCCACTCACTATGTGGCACAGGATATATAAATCCCGGCGTGAAAAAGTTTTAGAACTTCTTTCTTTACTACATCTTTCATCGCATTATTTAGTCTGCGTTGAGGCTCTCTAGATGGTGGAACATCGGGATCTGTAGGTATACGATGTGTGCAAAGGGCGGGGCCGATGCCCTTTAGATCTTGGAGTGAGTAGCCGAAGGCTGAACGATGTTGTTCTAAGGCGATCATTAACTGTAAGTCTCTTCCTGAGTAAGTTTATCATTAATGATCACAGGGGGACTCGGGATCATTATGCAGAAAGGCATATCTAAGACCCGTGGTAAAGGTTTAAGTTCAATGGGAGGTCTCGAGGTTTCCTCGAATTCATCGAAGGTTCGGATTCGGTTGGATTTTCTTCCTCTTCCTCGATGAAGAATTGAGTTACATCTTCTTGATTGGATTCTACGAAATGTTCTATAGATGCTTCTTTCACCTCTTCCATTGGGTGCAGTTTCGACTGGGTTCGGTCTCGGTATGAATTGAATGTGCGAAGTGTAAGGGAAATTTATCTTTGCCTAGACAAATGTCTAGTTTTTCCGTGTGTCCTTCTTTAAGGAGTCTTTCTAACGGATGGCCTATTAAGAGGTCAAACTCCTTAATGTCAAAGATATAAAAGCTCGGGTTGATTAACATGTCGTTTACCTGAATAGGTAGTGTGTAAAGAATTCTGAACTTTGGACAATTTGCCCGAAGGGAGTGCTTTAATAACTTAGTAGTAGGAGATAATGGCATGTTCATGCTAAATTGCTCAAAAAAGGATAAAGCCATTATATTTATTCCTATGACTGGGTTATAAAGCGCATCATAAGTGATTGCATTAATTATGCATTGAATTGGTACAGAAGGTGATTCCAAGCGGATCACATCGGAAGAAAGTTCTCGATTCTTCTAGCCATTACGCACTCATGATAGATGCGAGCTTCACGGTGTGTTGTTACGAGAAATATTGCTCAACGCGATCAATTTCTTCTTGTGAAGATAATTTGCGTTTTTCGAGGTTTCTTCTCTTGATGATAATTCGAGGTGTTTCCAAAATCGAAAAATAAATCATCCTCGATATCATTCATAAAATCGAGGAAAAGAATATTTTTCCTTTGATGATTCTATAGCTACTGGTTGAAATGATTACGGCATAGGTTTGGGTGTAGCTATTTCTGGAATTTCTTCTTCTAAAGATTTCTCTTCTCTTTGGATCATCATTGGTCTTTGGCTAGAATGTTGTCTAAGATGGTTCTAGCTTCACTAGATGTAAGATGGATGAAAGATCCATGTGAGGAGGTATTCAAATAGGCTCTAGATTCTTTATTAAGACCAATATAGAAATGTTGAAGTAAAATGTGGTCTTGAAGGCCTAGATCTGGTCCGGACTTGCAAAGAAGTTCAAAACGTTCCCAGGATGAACTCAACGACTCACTATCCTCTTGTTTGAAAGATATGATCTGGGTTCTAAGGTTGACTACTTTAGAAACGGGGTAAAAGTCCAGGCAGAAATCTGCACGGAGAATTCCCCAATCGCCTTTCTTCTTCTCCTTGGTTCTGTCATACCATTGGCGAGCTTTTCCTTTCAGTGTGAATGGAAAGAGCTTCCAACGGATAGTCTCGTCGGACATACCCTCTATATGAAGGCAGTCACATGTTTGCTCAAATTGTTGGAGATGATGATAAGGGTCTTCGTCTTCTATTCCTAAGAAAGTGTTGGTTTGGACCATCTCTATTAACTGCGGGCGTAGCTCATAGGCCTTGGATAGAATTGGTTTGGATGATAGAATAGGCCTAAGGCTAAGCTCCGTAGGTGCTTAGAAAAAAATCTTTAATGGATGTAGTATCCATGATAAAGAAAAGGATAAGAATTTAAACTAAAAGAAAAGATAAAAGTATACTCAAGAAATCTCTAAACCGTTCTCCCCGGCAACGGCGCCAGAAATGCTTGTTGGTATTTGCTAAGCCTACAGGAATATTATGATGGATAATCCGCAAGCGCACGGATACCGGTGAGCACTTCACCCGGGGTGATGGGTTTTAAATATCGAATCCACGCAGGGGAAGCGTAGAGAAAGGGTTCTTGAGATTTACTCTTGATCCCTAAGTAGTTTAATAAAACTAGATAGATAATAAAGATAAGGAGTTCTAGTAAGAAGGTCTTGTTCTCACTTCCAGTAAATCATTTGCACATTGTTCTTAAGAGGGGTTGTCATGAAGAAACTCTTAATAAAGGGATTCTACGCTAACAACGCAGGGTCTCCTACGATTTCTATAAACGGGGGCAGGCGTAACAAAGGACTCAATAGTCTTTGTCACCACTACGATCCGCCTTAACAAGTGTCTTCACCCCGGCCTATAGAAGGTATTTGTAATAAGCTAGTCAATCTAAGCACCACGCTTACATTAATCTAACAACTTTAATTCAAGAGCGACGGGAATCAAAGTAATCTTATCAAAAGAAATACGAGCCTTAAGAACAATAGAGACAATATCACTTACTCGAATGGAATTCGAACAATCCACAAGATCTCGAGTCGTGCTCCAATGGCATCGGATGATGATGGAGGCCAACTCGGAGGAGGAAGAAGATGGAGGCGCCGGCAGCTCAGGGCCTTCCTTCTATTCCGCCTCAACCGCACTCTAATTCTCTCAACTTGCAAAACTAACTCTCAATCTAATTCTAATCTAGAGCTTCTATCTCTTGTCGTCGTTGATGATCGATTGAATTGAAGATTGAATCGAGATTGATTGAATCAAGGGCACAGGGGGTCTTTATATATGGGTCTTCGTATGTCTCTTGACTTCAGAGGGCAATGTGGTATTAACCTTCATGCATCTCGTGCTTAACGACGCCCTTGGATCAAACCGACATCAAGCGACCCGATTAGATTGCGTCTTAGGCGGTGGAGGAACGTTACGGAAAGCGAGGGACAACTTGGCGGCCAAAGCGGGGCCGATCGGCACGATTATTGGGCGATCGGCCCGGTGGGGGCTCCACTCTGGGCCCAGCGATGCGTCGTGGCCCACGGGTCTTCTAGATGATGTTTTCTTCGATTGTCAAGTTTTGTTCACGTCGGTGTATTCGAGCCTTCTAGTCTTGCTTGGGTTGGATTGCGTTCACGATTTCTACCGTTTTTACATTAAGTCACGCAAATCACAACTTTACCAAAACTCATGGAAATCATTAGTATAAACCCCTAATAAGGTTGTCTAATTATATTTTAGTCCTTTTCCATGTTTAATTGACAATTAAAAGTATGCATTAACAAGTGTCAACGAGGGACTAGCAAAGGGTAAGCTTGGGGAGTTTGTTGACACATGTTAACGTATACTTTTAATTGTCAACTAAACATGGAAAAGGACTAAGACATAATTAGATATCCTTATTAGGGGTTTATACTAATGATTTCCATGAGTTTTGGTAAAGTTGTGATTTGCGGGGGACTTAACAGAAAAACGGTAGAATTCGAACGCAATCCAACTCGAAACAAGTCTAGAAGGCTCCGGATTACACCCGACGTGAACGAAACTTAACACCCAAGAAAACATCATCTAGAAGACTCCGAAGCCACGACGCATCGCGACCCGAGGGTGGGGACACCCTGCGGGCCGATCGGCCCAATAATCGGGCCGATCGGCCGCCCCCTAGCGCCAAGCAAGCCCCGCTTCGAAGCTTCCTCCACCGCCTCTAAGACGCAATCTAAACCGGTCGTATAATGTCGGTTTGATCCAATGGTCATCGTTCATTGTCAAGGCCCATGAAGATTAGTACCATATTGCTTGCTTTGAAGCCGAAGAGATATAAGAAGACCCATATATATAGACCCCTAGGCCCCCGGCTTCAAGCATCTCGAGCATCTCATACATATCTCATCGATGGAGGCACGACGCTGGAGAATTAGATTAGACAGGCTACAATGTAATAGAATAGATCTAGTAGAGAGTTAGGAGAGCGGAACTGCGTTCCGGTTCTGGAGAAGTCTTCGGCGTTACGGTATATCTTTGTATCTCAACTCTATTAGACTTTATGCCATAATTATATTTATCTTCTCTAGTTACTTTTTATGCCTTTCATTTATTGATTAGAATATAGTTGTTATATAATTGCATGGGATCTTCGCTCGTATTGAGTGCTCGGTTATTCATGATGATTAGAGTAGTAATTAATAGTGTGGACATGGTGTCTAGACTAGAGGTTACCTTAGATTGCGCCCAATCCCACGGTTAGTTGTGATAGCCCCCCAGGGTGACGACCTGTCGGTCTTTGTATTCCACCACGTTCGGGTTGGTGATTCGTAGAGCTTTTGGCGGCCTTCCCCCGATCACCCTTTCCCGTCTTTTTCGAGGATCGGGGCGGTACCGCTGCTCGAAGTGTTCTTATATGATCGCTATACCTTTTCATGCCTTAGTTACTCAAAGAACCAAAGTACTAGAGAAGTATTCAGGAACCTAGATCTCTCCCGTTGTCCTCTCGACCTAGCTATCTATTCTATATTATAATATTCTCTGGTTAAATGCTATTAATTATCATATACATTATTTACCCCTTACTTTAGTTTAGTTGGTATATTAAGTTAGTAGATACATGATTTTGATTTATCATAATCTTTACCATTGCTTCCTGTGGAAAATATAAATAACGATACTCGGAATACTCCCTGTAAAAGCTACAATGGCATATATATTACGTAAACTGCGAACCCTTTATATTCTTCTTGCACTTAATAAATACCAACAACCATCAAGGTGCAACAACAACCAAAGACTCTCATCACTTGCTTCAAGTGCAAGAAAGAGGGCCACTATGTTAGAGATTGCATCTTGAGAAAAGAAAGGAGGGGCATGAGCAAGATCCAAAAGAGGAAGATGATGAATAAGGCTCATGTCAAGTACTCCAACATGGAACACAATGCCTCTATGTGTTCCACCAAGGTTGATGACCAAGTCACACTTCCAAAGAGCAAGACAAGAAATAACAAGAGGAAGTGCTATGGATGCAATGAGAAGGGTCATGAGATTGCATCATGTCCTAACAAGAAAAGTGAAGGCTTGTCATCATCAAGAGAGAAGTTCATCTACAAGGTAGCAAGCAAAATGCAAAAAGAGAAGGCTAACAAGAACAAGAGCCGCCTATGCTACTCATGTAGAGGAAAGGGACATTTAAGTAAGGATTGTCCCATGGGTAACACTCCTAAGCTCAACTTGTCAATTAATTCAAACTTGCTTAGGATGCCCAAAAATGACACTTGTGCTAGAGAGGTGATTGGTTCACCACGTGCTAGCACAAAGGCCATTTGGGTGCCTAAGTCTCTTGTGACTAACCTTGATGGACCCAACTTAGTTTGGGTACCACCAAGTTGTGCTTGATGAGTGTTGTAGGTACTTGGAGGTGATATGAAGCTTCGGGGTGCTTGAGCAAGCTAATTGAAAATATTCACTCAAGCTATCAACCATTTCACATTATATTCTTATATGGTTGACCCGAAGATGAATCAATGGAAATATTTCATACTTCATACTCACCTCGGTAACTAGTACCTAACCCTTCTTAACTAGCCATTTGACTTGTGTAGTCTCTAGTAGTTCACAAATATGTGTGTGTTTGTGAATTATTAGGAGTGGCTAGAGTGTTTAAAGCTTAAATGAATCATTTGCCATATGATGCTTTTAATGGCTCTCTAGTAGAGCAAGATCTTATTCATGTTGTAGGTATTGAAGAACCACCTTGTGATGCTGATTGCTCCTCTGTGTAGTCTGTATTGATCTGGTCATAACTCCATCTTGGGAAGTGCAAATTACAATCCGTTTGTTGGGTTTGAAAGTTAACTTGATGATCTTTCATACCATGTGCAGCATGTACCAAGGAATATTGTAGATTGATACAGTTTTACACTTGAAGTTGACTTTTCGGCAGACTGCGACATTTCTGATCAGTCTGTACTAAAAGTGGTTTGCAGCCAAAATAAAGTTTGCAAACAGATCAGCACTGGTGGAATTGGAAAATAGACTTCATAAGATTTCCAACAAGTGCTCATTGACCTTCATAGCCTTTGGGGATCAAAAGTTATGAATGGTTCTTCCACTGCTCTGATTTTCACTGAAGTGGTCTGCTTTTCGATGAAGTGGCCTATTTTCGATGAACTGATCAAGTCTTGATAATGGTGGTGAGTTGACACTTAAGGAAGCTTAAATGGTTGAGATGATCTCACCAAATGAAGTGGAGGATCCTCAAGTTGTTGCTGCACCAAATTCCGCGACAACTTTCGATGTAGTGTAGCTGCGGACCTTTGTTGCAACAACTGCTTGAGCGGCAAGTGCCGCGCTTGAGAGCGGCAAAGCCGCGCCGTGCGCACATTAGCAACTGATTCCACTCCAGTTTATGGACAAAGCCTGCAACTTTCATATGAGAAAAGTGAAGATGAAGATATCATCTCATTCATTACATTCAAGAAGGGTGGTAACATCTAAATCTCAAGTGCAAGTTATGATTCAAATTTTACCCCTTTGTGCCTTGTGTAGCCACTTAGGTAAATGAAGCACTTGAGGATAGTCTTTGCTGGTTGTTCATGAAAGAAAAGTGTGATTGGAATTGAATTGATCATCTTCATGAAGCAACAACGATGACTTGAGCTTCCTCTGTGGACTTCAAATCAAGAATCTCAAGTTGAAGAAAGTTTTTCTTCATTCATGCATACTATGAGTTGGTTTGAAGCATTTGGAGTCTTGGCTTTCACATTGGAGAATACAAGTAAATTTCAAGAAGGCCAAGATTAAAGAATCATGCTCAAGTAAAGTAAAGGCATTGATCACTCACAACTCAAGAACTTCCCACTTCATGGAATCTTGTCATATGGTAGATTGCCAAATTCTCATTTTCATATTATGGGCATCTACATAGTACAAATGGTTGTGAGTATCTCTTGGCATGCGCATTTCAATTTGATTATTCTATTCCCTGCCATGACCTAGACATAGAGTGAAAATCCCAAGTTCTTAAATGAACAAAGTGCTACGTGAGAAATTCAAATACTTAGAGCACTTATCAAAAGGGAATTTACTCTATGACTAGAGTTGTGAGACTAATCTTTTCTCTAAGTGATTTTTGTAGTCTCACTATTTGAGAATGTGTTCCTCAAATGGAGTGTGCTATCATATGAAAGGCAATCAATCCAAAACCATGTGATGTATTCTCTCTCTAGTTGATTTGGAGTTGATTTGTCTATGCTAGCCACTCACCATAATATGGCTTAAATCTACCCTTTGGACTTAAATGACCAACCATGCATATTCACATCTCCATTCCACTCAAAAGAATATGCATGAGCCTTTAAGGGAGATTTAGTCCATGTTATGAGGTTTCTTCATTTAGTGACCCACTTGCCTTCCACACATACAAGGGTTGCTAAGTGAGAAACTAGTGCTTGTGTTACTAATAACCTCTTGTGTTTGAGCTTATTCACAGAAAAGTATCAAGTGGAGGTTGTGCTTATCTAATTGGATATATCACAAGCTTAAAGGTTACTCTTCACCTAGAGAAAGATGAGTTTTGCTAGAGGTCAAAGAAATCAAAATCTGAGATTAGGCAAACTCAAGTTTGAGATTGAGATTGGATGAGCTATATTGGAGGAATTCACAAGATAATAAAAATTGATGAGAGGACTGAATGGAAATAATATCTTGTGAGTATTTTCAACCAATTTCATCTCAAGACTGAACAAGAAGAAGAAAAATGAAGTGAATCATCAAATCTGTTCAGAAATTGAAAAACTGAGTTGGCTGCCCTCAAGCATGAATTTGGAAGATCAAACACCGATAATTTGACCCGAAACTTTGTGAGCATGCTACACATATCTTTTACTTGTTGCTGAACAATTGGCATGAAAATCGGTTCAGAAGAAAATCAGTTTTGAGTTGGTTTCTGTCAGCTTCAACGGTGCAGTTTCAGACTTGAACAGTTTTTGGTAGAACAATGCTTTGATCGACCAAATGGAGTTCAAATGAGCTAAAATTTATATAGCAGTTAGAGAACTCATAGATGAAGGTCTCTACCAAATTTCATGCAAAGAGGACATGTATTCTAGGAGATATGGATTTTTCTCCAAGAAAGACATAATCTGAAACTTACTGCATTTCAGACTTTTAGCGGTTGGTAGAGAGATTGATTTGATGATCAAATGAAGTCCAAATGAGCTGAAATTTTGACATCAGTTAGAGGACACATATATGAAGATTTCTACCAAATTTCATGCATATTGGGTTGTTGGTCTGAGAGATGTGGATGTTTCCCTAAGGATGACAGAATCTGAAAATTTGGCTGAATGGAATTGGATTACATTGTGGCAACAAGATTTAGTTGGCTCTCAAGTTGGTCATGAAGATACATTAAAGAATTAGAAGCATCAGTTTGATCTAAAGGAGATTCATGAAAGTAAACATCTCATGTTGACTTGACTGGACAAGTGAGCCCGGCAGTGCCGCGCCCCACCTGTATGGTCAGGCATGGATGTAGGGGGAGGCCCCTAATTACACATGGATCCAAATGAGCTGCAATCAAATTACAAGCAACAACAAATAACTCAAACTAGTTGGAACAAAAAGTGATCAACCAAGACTATTGGATTGCAAACAACTTGAAGAAGTCTGAAATCAGTTGGAATATAGTGCAAACCTCTCCCATGACCTCAGATTGTTATTGTGCTTAAGTGTACTTTGTGTACTCTTACATGCACAAATTTAGGGGGAGGTTAGCCTGAATCTTGTGTGACTATTGGTTTCCTTCAAATGTATGATGTGCAGTCCAACACATGGAAAAGGGAGAATAGATAGTTCCTTTAGATAATTTGAGTGCATCACAATTATTCTAGGAGGTCTCGGTCTTTATAAACCAAGTGCTCCCAGTTTAAATGTTGAATGCCCCAATCCTCAAGTGGAACAAGATTTGGATGAGTTGGAGAAAATAATTGAAGAGTGGACTTTCATTGCTATTTCTCCTCTCTAGAGCTCATCAAGTTCTCTTGATCCATCCCTTTGATCACCCGAGAATCTTGCAAACAAAGAGTGGTAAAGAAAGAACTAGGGATCTAATACATGGAGCTTGGATGATCATGAGTGCTCTAATTCACCACATTTCATCAAGTGAGAACTATGGATATCCAAATCATTTGAAATCTCACTCATAAAGATCATATCAATGTGGTGACCTATCTACCCTGGTGGTGGTATGTTCTCTTGGCATAATTTCAATTGCTGCAAATTTATTGTGCCTTGACCAAGATATAGGATGAACTCCTCTAGACTCTTAAATTGATTCTAGTGCATCTCACAAGTAATTCAAGTACTTGATGCACATATTGAGGGGGAGCCCATCCTATGCCTTGTGTCTTTTGAGACTAACCTTTTCTTCTAGTGATTTGTGTAGTCTCGTGTTGAGAATGAGTTTCTCTTGGGTATGCTACCTTAATTCAATCCAAATTGGTAAAGTTATCTCTCATATTTATTTGGATTGCAATCTTATATCTTTAGTAGCTACTCTCCATAATATAGCTTAAATTCCCTTATTTGGACTTAATTGACCAAAAGTGCATATGTTCTTGCCTTCCACATATATATGTATGCACTACCAACAAGGGGAATTTAGTCTATGTTATGAGGTTTTACAATTAGTGACTCACTATGCCTTCCACATCCAAATGGTCACTAGTTGTGAAACTCTAGCTTGTGCAATTTAATGCTATCTCTTGTCTTTGTGAGCATTACCTAGGTGATATTATGAGATATGGGCACACATTCAAGTTGGCATCAACTTGTGAAGATACTTTCAATATAAGAACACTTGAACTTGTTGATATTTGGTATTGCCATTGGTTGGTATGGATAGCTCTTGAGATAAGCTTTCCGGAAAGTCCAAGATCACTGAAATCAGAGTTCGGAGTGAAAAGTTATGGCATTTTCGGTGAGGTGACCTGTACTGTCTCTGTGAGCTGCGGCAATTCAAAGACAAAAGGGCGGTGCCGCCGCTCCTGTACAGGTCATGACAGCTGGTTGTTGAACTCTAATGACTAGTATTGGTTTTGGGTGCATATATACTCATTCTATGGCCCCTGAGCTATCTATTGACAACCAAAACATTACAAACCTTCCGAAAAGCCATATGAAGACTCTTTCAAGTGATGTCAAAATTATGAAGATCATATTTCAATTGGTATTCATGGAAAATCTTTCAATCTGGTATATCAAGGAATATGTCTTCAGCTAGTATCTCAATATGACAACAAGAGTTAGCAATGGACTTTCAATTGAGATCAAGCACAAGTTTGGGTTATCTCCTTGAAGATGATGATGATGATGAGAGATGGGCATAAATGAAACTCTTGCATAAAGAAGTACTTGTCCCATCAAAGCACTAAATCTAAGTAATTGAAATCATCTTCATGGTGGAGATTGTGAGGCTTAGAACAAAGGTATATTGCTCCATGAATTGTATTACCTTTGTGCATCTAGGCCCTTACATGCTAGTGTGTGCATGTGTATGCAATATTTTCAGTCACACCATGAGTTTGCTCTTGTGGTGACGATTAGAGATTTATTTAGATATTTGATTCATACATCTTGTGGTGATGTCATGAGTTTGTCTCATGATGAATGTCATCTTAGTGAGGTATGAGCTAAATATACTAACTTCTCAAGAATCTTGGCTTAAAGTGTTGCATACTTTGTTTGGTAGAAAAGTTAGGAGAGAAATCTTATATGCTAAACCTTGCTCTACTCTTGCTCTCACTTGTCTACCATCATATTTCTTCCTTTTGGTGGAGAGATCCTTTTTGGAGATTAATGCCAAAGGGGGAGAAATATTTAAAGTGAGATTGATATGCTGTTGTAAAGGGGTAAAGGAGAGGCATGTAAGATTTTTTCAAAATTTTGTGTGACATGTGCAAGGATAGTTTAAAATGTTAATCTTTAAGAACCATTTATGCTAGTGTGTGACATTCATGCCTTGTATGGTGGATTATTTATCTTTTGAGTGCATGAACTGTCATGAGCATCACGGTTATCATGTTACACCTTGCACCCCACGGATGCTATGATATAGGAGAGTTCCCACACTTCATCTTAAATATGTGCATTTGGCATTTGAGGCCAAAAGTTGAATTCCTTCAATGCACACATTTAGGGGGAGCTTACTATATCATAGGATTCAAAATCTTAATGCTTATCAATCTCTTGTAAGCTTTAATTGTGTTGTCATCAATCACCAAAAAGGGGGAGATTGAAAGTGCATCTAGCCCTTTAGTGGGTTTTGGTGAATTGAATGACAACATAATTAAAGGTCTAATAAGTTTGCTAAGTGTTGAACAGGAAACCGAGTCTATTGCATATACTTGTGGATTGTGTAGTAACAAGTATATTCAAGGTTCAACAAGCAAACTTGATGGTATTCCACACAGTATGGAAGCAAAGCCAAATTGTGTATTGTTGTATTGGAAGATTATGGAAACAATCTAGTTCAAGCAAAAGACAACAATGCAAATGGAATCAATGAAATGGCTTATATATTGTGGGATATCATAGCATCATGTGAAAGCAAGCATACTTGGCAAAAGACAAATGAGACAAGAGTTGATGATCTTGGATTAGTCTCTATAATGGCTTGTTTCCCATGAATAGAAGATTGAAATAAGTGTTGGAGTGTCAAGCCAAAATGATAGGATATAAGGAACCGTGAATTGGCTTGACCATATTGATGTTGATCCATGTATGTCTCTATGTGAGTCAAACCAAGCTTGATTGGTCTCAACATTCATATCTACAAGACAATCAAGCAAGGATCAAAGATTTGAAGAAATGGTTATTCAATGGATGATTAATGTGGTGTGACTTGAGTATGCCTTGATAAGGTGAAGATAGCAAGGAAAGGGCTTGAGGTACTAAGCGAAGGTGAAGGGCAAGCGGTGGCTTGGGGACCGAGGTACCATGGCTAAGGTGAAGAAGAGAGTACTTGCATTTAGTCGAGGAACTAATCAAGCTATGAGAAGTCATATTGTGTTAAGGATCAAATCATTAGTGGAAGTGACTTGAAGCCATGAGTTGAACTCATATTTGTGGAAATGGTTCAAGTCACATGCTCAAGGTATATTTGCTCTAAGAGATGAGACAAAGATGATAGAGGATGATGTACAGGTTGATGGAACCTCTCAAGTGCAATGGATGGCAACCTAGACTCATGGAGGTTTAAATTCATTTATATTTTGAATCTTGAGTTTAGGACATGCCGTACTATTAAGAGGGATCCTAGAACCCTTGGCTACATGCGAACTAAATGCTCAAACCTCCAGCTCAGCCAAAAACATCACTCCAAGCCAAAACAGCCATCCAAAACTCAGTTTTACCCTTTGTTTGTTACGCGGGCAATGCAGCGCGTAAGTGAGGCAAGATGCCGCGCATAAGTGCGGCAGTGCCGCACTTAATCTGACCGTTGGGGTCCGCCGGGTATAAATACCCATTCTACCCCTCCCACAACGGTCACCTGGCTCAGACCTTCTTCTTCCTCGCGAAAAACAACCAGGACCTCACCTCTTGCTCTCTCTCTCTCCTCCATTGTTGCTCCTCCACTCCCCAAGCTAAGATTTTGATTCCACCATCAAATCTTGAGGGGAAAAGAGGGAAACTGCTTGTGGAGGCCGGATCTACTACTTCCCCAACTTGAAAGAGCATTTGGTTCACGTTTGGCCGGGTGTGCTAGGGTTCTTTACTCTTGGAGCTTGCTCCTAGCCGGGCTAGGCGTCGCCCTTGAGCTGCCCCCTTCGTGTGGCGGCCTTGGGAGGTTTGTAACCTCACTCAAAATCAAGAAAATCACCCCTCATCTCAAGGGTTCACTCCCTTGACTTGAGAACGAGGAAGGGACAACCTTTGTGGTGAATCCCAATCCTTGTGTGGATACCTCAACAACGTGGACGTAACCCCACCTTTGTGGCGACGGTGAACCACGGGAAAAAATCCTTGTCTCACGTGTGCTTTTTACATTCTTGCATATATATTCTTGTGAGCTAGGGTTTGTCCCGATCTACTTTGTTGTTGAGTTCCTAGCACTTTCTATTGGATATATGTGATATATTTGTGTGCAGGAACCGAGAAATTCACCCATCTAAGTTTCGTTGCTTAGATTTCAAATCTGCAGTTTGTGTTTGTACTGCCGAGGCGGGCGGTGCGCGCGAAGGCGGGCGGTGATTGCGCAGACGAGGCAGTGCAGCGCGAAGGCGGCGATTGCGCGCTGCTGGCCGAAGAAGTGTCTCTGTCCTTTGTCTCTGTCTGTTGGTCGGTTCACGCGGCGGTGACGCGACGCGCGCGGTGCCGCGCCTATTGTGTTGTCTTGGCCGTCTGCGAAGTTTTGACAGGTCGATTTTAAGGTATAGGCCTATTCACCCCCCCTCTAGGCCTCCTAGGCGACATCAAGGTCCTTACGGGGGCCGCCGGGGAGGAGAGGAAGGGGAGGGGACGGCGCGACGGGAAGGAGGGGGTCGGGCGAGGGGAGGGAGGGAGAGAGGGGTGTGAGAGGAGAGAAGAGAAGTGTTGGTATATATATTTCGGCCATGATTTTCCGTGGCGGGCATTGTTAAAGTCCGCCCACGGTTATTAACCGGCGGACTTTTAACAATGCCCGCCACGGAAAATAGGGATTAACCGTGGGCGGACTTTTTACCATGTCCCCCACGGTTAATCGATAACCGTGGCGGGCATTCCCGGCGCTGCCGCCCAACTATTTTCCGTGGCGGTTTTTTCTAAATGCCCGCCACGGAAAATAAAAACTAAACACCATGCAAATTCAATTCGTAGTAGTGGACAGACACGCGTAACCGTGGTACACACGAAACACATGAAAAATATATAGAAGATTTTGCATCCAACGTGTCGCTGCTTCTTTGATGGCTTGATGAAAATCTTCGTACTTCCGGAGACCCTTTTAAAAAAATTCTCAATTAATCCACTAAAACATCATTATTCGAAAACGTCTTATTGCTTCATATCAGTCTCGGCATACATCTCTCGTCATTGTGTCCTAATAACACGATGATATACGAATCCATGGCTGTACATGCAAATCTCTGCTGAGCACTGCAAGTTGGGAAACATAATCTTCGTGGAGCAACTTGCTGATTTGTTGCAAAAAAAAAAAAAACAAAAAAATTTGAAAGAATGAACTAGAGAAAACTCGGAGAGACAAAGATGCATTAATTAAGGTTTATTAGTTTTTTGAGAAATGAAATTCATATAAAAATTAAAAATGAGGGGCATTCCGAGAATTGAACTCAGGACCTCTCGCACCCTAAGCGAGAATCATACCACTAGACCAAATGCCCTTTTTGTTTTTATTTTAATTAAACATCCAAATAGACTAATCTCCCGCCTCCCCTCTCATATCGCAATTCGCAACCGACGAATGGTCTTGGTACACACCCACTCACCCAGGACTTCGCCGCCGGCGAGCCACTCCCCCTTCGCCGGCGCTTTCGTCCACCACACACACATCCAGATACTCGTCCTCCTCGCTCGCACCCCCATGTTTCAGCTAGCAGTATGCCCGAGCGGCACAGAAAGTTACTGGCCATATCAACTCGGAGCTAGAGCTATCAGTCCCCTCCCTTGAGCCGCTGGATCTGCGCGGAACCCACCAATGTACAGTGCAAGGAGGCTTGTTCGAGATGGGGGATGACCTCCGGTCTCCAGATCCGGCATGCCGAGTACATTTCAGTCGGGGTAAGTTGCTTTCTCTTTTACACAGCAACGATGGGAATTGGGAAAGGAATCGAACCCCACGCTGCACAGCAGCAATGATGTTCAGTCGTCTTGTAGAAACCAATTTCGTTAGCTGTAGGTTAATGTTTGCGTTCTCTATTTATTTCCCTTGTTTGTGCTTCAGATTCAAGGATTAGCTCATGTTATGGTCTCGTAGAATCCAAGGCTAGGAGTTGGAGCTCTGAGATAGCACCACACTTTTTTTTTTCACTGCAGTCTGAAACTGAACACGGTGGTTTGGTTTAGGCTTTAATTGTCACTGCTCATCTTATTCAGTCCATTTTAATAACTCCGTAAAGGAGTCAAGTGTGCAGTCTTACTTTTACACTGATGAATTCCGTTTGAACTTTTTCAGATGGTCAAGAGATCACTGATCTTGTTGCAGATGGCTAGGACATGCCACCAGTGCCCTGTGAGTCTGTGACAGTGACTGAGGTACCTGAAGCAGAGTCAACTCTGCCTTTCACTAACAAACGTGCAAATCGTTTCTTTGTGCCTGCTGCTCTAACAATATACAACAATCTCAACTTATTGATGCCTGTTGCTCTAACAATATACAACAATCTCAACTTTTCTTGGAGACAGATAGGTAAACAGTCCATTATTGACAACTAGCATAGCTTGACTGAGTTTCTTTCTACAACGAGCTTGGCATTGGCATTGCTTCTGCCTCTTTGCAATAAATAAGATGCACCACAGTGGTTCATCACCAGCAGAATATTGTTCTCTTTTTATATATCTTCCATCTCAGCTAGAACCATATCATCATACATTCTACTACAAACATGGCTACTACCAATCAGAGTTCTACAAGTTTGCCTTCAAAACCTTTCTCCACTGAGGCCAAAGTAGATGAAGAGCTGCAGAGCTTCAAGGCCTTCATCTCGTCGCCATGCTCAACGATTGACATGTTTGTGATGGTCTGAGGATGCTTGGAGTTGGAAACATCTACTGCTGCATAGAGGAGATCATGTCGGTTCCCAGCAATCGAGCTTCACTCTCTATACCCCCAGCAAATGAAAATGGTAGAGGAAGAGCTGGAACAGTCCCTTGTGCTGAATGATCTCTGCAATGCCAGGCAAGAGAGTTTGGCAGAGCTGAAGATGACTAACCAGGAGCTGCAACTTCCCTCAGGAGAGGAGACGGATTTGTCTTTTCAGCTCAAAGTTGTGTCCTTTATGCGTCTGGTGAAGAAGGCACAAACTGACAGAAGTCTTTCAAGAAAACCAACAACAACACAACTTTTGAAGGCTGCAGACTGATCAGGCTACTTTCAGAAGCCAGAAAGATGGCTGCCTCTCTACTTGAATTCATATCCGGTCTCTTTCCGAAGCAAATTTCCACCACAAATGCAAGCAAATGGTCTCTTGTCTCCAAGAGATTCCAGAAAAAAAGAGGTTGCCTTCAAAGAGAACAATTGCAAGCACAAGAGTGCAACATATGGGAGATCCTGAGAATGGTGCTGAGTTGCAGTTTCAGGAGATTGATCCAAGGGAGCGTTTCTCTCCTAAACATTCTTTAGTGCATATATAATTTTCAAGTCTTTTTGTTCCGGTGTTTTGCGATTGGCATCTGGCTTTTAAAGCATCCATCAATCTTTGAACTCCTTTCTAGATTGTACACAAAACAACATATACATAGATAAAATCCAAATCAGAGGCTTATGTCTATGTTAAAGACATTGCAGTTATTTTTATTCTTTAGGAACTTTGTAATAATTGGCTGTGTACATCCCTGGATAGATGTAGAGGCCGGATTTTATTATCCATTATCTAAAAAAAACATAGATAGAATCAAAAGGCCATCCACTCTTAAGTCAATTCTAGAATCAAAAGGTCATCCAAACCCCAAAGGAAGCGAAAAAAACACATATATAACCGCAGTCTCCGCCTTGATCTTGTGTAAGTTTCCAACTTGGATTTTCATCTGCTGAATGTTGTGCTAATGTGGTTTACACTAGGTGCATGGATACAAGGGCCAACAAAAGGGATGAAGGTTCCTCAAAAGTGTATTTAGGGTGCTCCTGCTAGCGGGTGAGCGCGTGGCTAGAGCTGATTGCAAGGAGGTGGAAGGGAGCCGCAAATGAACAGCCAGATGCGAGTGATATTGACATATGCAGCAACAATACAGGCTCATGGAAGGCCATGATCAAATTATTATTTATTTGACACAGTTTCAAAAAATTTCAAAGCTCCGAGTAAATGTTTATGCGAATGCGAAAGAACAACTATATATAGACTTACATTAACCATGCTGGTTATGACCAGTCAACACAATTATGGGGCCTGCTAGCGAGCGATACTCAAATCAATAAACACATCTAGCGTGGTAGGGTGGCAGAATCCATGAACTCTTTCTCTAAACTAGAACCTGATTTTGTGGCAAACACTTGGCAATTAGCAGCTTCAGCTCTTTGAGTTAGCAACATTGCTTCATTTTGCTGCCCACTTTCCAGGTCGTTTTGGCAAGATCTCACCCATTTCCTTCGTCAAAATCTGCAATTCCATCTCCACTTGCTTCATTGTAGGCCTTTCTTCACCACGTAGTCTTAAGCACATCTCAGCAAGAGAGGCAATGCTTCTGATGTCCTCCGTGGTTGCTTCCTCGACAACTTGAGAATCAACTATATCAGTGATTTCTTTGTCTTTCAATGCCTCAAGAAAGTAGTTTGACAAGTTTTGAGCCATGCCTGATTCACTTGTGAAAACTGCCTTCTTTCTAACAAGCAGCTCCAGTAGTACCACTCCAAAACTATATACATCACTCTTCTCATTTAGCTGCCTCGTATGAAAAAATACTCTGGATCTAAGTAACCTTTGTAGAAATGTGTGTTTGATCAACTGGAACCAACCTTGAAGCGCCAAAGTCTGAAACTTTAGCTGTGTAGTTCCCATCCAAGAGTATATTTGAGGACTTCACATCACGATGGAAGACTGATATTGAAGCTGCTGAGTGGAGATATGATAGAGCTCCTGCAGCTTCTGTGGCAATTCTTATATAATCATCCCAAGACAAAGAAACATCATTTTGTGATTCACCATGGAGAACTCGAGACAATGACCCATTGGAAATATAGTCATATACTAGCAATGGAACCTCAGATTCGAGGCAACATCCAAAGAGCTTCACAATGTTTATGTGATTTATTTCAGAAAGTATTGCAACTTCATTGATGAATTGTTTGATCTCACTGTACCGAATGACTAGAGACTTCTTTATTGCAACGACACGTTGGTCAGATAAAATGCCTTTATAGACCATGCCATGACCACCGTGTCCAATGATACGTGTCGGATCAAAGTTATTAGTTGCCTTTTCTAGTTCTTCAAGAGAGAAAATACTTGTTTTGTCAGGTGATGCCAACTGTTCAAGGAGAAGTCCTTGGTTCTTCTGGAAGTAATTCCTCCTTTGTTGCTTTTGCACATTTCTTTTCCATCTACGGAAAAGAAATAATGCAACAAAGCTCAAGAGTAGGATGCTGAAGCCTCCAGAAAGTCCGATAATAATACCTATATAGACATGAACATGATCTCTTTATACAATGCACCTTACTTTGTAACATAAATATTCGATCAGCAAATGTTGTTATTAGTAACATCAATAATAATATACCTACGAGCAGAACCAGCTCCTTTGTTCTAGTACACCGGTTATTTGCGTGATCATACACCGTCTTTCGAGGGCATTCAATGCACTTGAAGCTTCCTTCTATATTGTTGCACACTCTGTCCTTACAAATGTCTTGCTGAATGCACTCATCAATATCTGCAAACCAGATCTAAGATGAGAGAGATACAGTATTTCTTCAGAGTGAGAAAAGGAGAGATATGTTGGGTACCTTGACAACCACTCTCAACATACGGATTCCCTTCAAAGCCATCTGTGCATTTGCAGCGGTATCCACGATACTGGTAGCCCCTAAATGATGACATGTTCACATCCACACACCTGCTGTTGATACTCACACAAGCATACCCAGATGTATTCTGTTTAGCTTCAACGCAACTTTGATTAGCAACAATCCATTGCATAGAGCTGCTAAATGAACCATCACTGACAAAAAGATCATAACCGAGGAGCGAATCAATTTTCGGCTGGGTGTAGTTAAGTATCCCTTCGTTAACATTGATATCAATCACATGACTCAGCAGAAGATAATTGGATCCGAGGACACCGGGTGATGTTGCATTTGTGCAGAAGAGGTGAAATTGTTCCCTACCGAAGCAACCATCTTCTAAGCCAAATGGGAATGGCACAGCAATGTTTCCACACTGACGGGTACAGTTAGATCTGCTTTCTTTTTTTGGTTATACCCTAATTTCAGCATAAACATGTTAATCATGCATTCAAGTTCCAAATAACAAGGTAACCATGCAAAAATCTAACTTGCAATTTGGTATGCAGTAATTTTTATTTATAATATAAAACAATGATTCTACTCCTTGGACTCAAGTAAGGTTGGACAAAAAAACTGCAAGAGCGATAGCTCACTCGGCTCGTTTATATTTTTCAACGAGCTGAGCCAGCACTTTAGCTCGTGCAATTAATGAGCCAGCTCGTGAGCCTAATGAGCCAAATTTATTAGCCTTAATGTTTCACTAGTTTCTAAATGACTTCATGTATTACACTTTACAATTGGTTGATAACTGGACCTTGACTCTATAAATTTGGGTGTACTATGACTTTTGCTTTAAATAAATGCATGGATAATCAATAATAAATTATGGATGCATTATGTAAGATATGGAGTATGAACAATAGATGATGTTTGGTGCAGAATTATAATATATTAGTACATATTATTTTTTGTGATCTATTAAGTCTTACGAATAGACCATTAATATATTATTTCTATTCTTAAACTTAAAATAATATATATATGATATTTTTTATGACTGGTTCAGCGAGCCTAACGAGTTAGCTGGAGCTCATAAACAAGCAGAGCCGAGCCAACCTTATTAACGAGCTAGAACGAGCCGAGATGGCTCATTAAGACAGCTTTAGAATCAAGTTCTAAGGAGTGTAAAATTTGAGTCCAAGTGTTTTACTTGCGTCCAAGGAGTCCATGCTAAACATGTAAAATTTTATGTTAAACATGTAAACTTCTACAGTTAAACAAACTATAATTACTATAATTACAATTTCCAAATTTTACAGTACCAACTATAATTTCCATTTAAAATCAGTACAGAATTTTAACACAATTTTTTTTTTCAAACAACACGAGTAATCAAACTTGGTGTTTAAAAAAATGACAAACGAACTATTTACATTTAGAATCAGCTGCACGTACGGTAAGTATATATGAAATGGGTACGTACCATTGTCGGCGGTGCAACCGTCAATAACGTAGGCGTTGCCTGTGAAGCCTGGTTCGCATCCGCAGATGTAGCCAGGTAATGACGCCAGACCGGTGTCGTGGCAACCGGAATGGCTGCTCACACAACCATACGCTGTCGGGTTCTTCTTGGCAGATGGACAGTCCGGTTGATCGACGAGGTACCACTGGAGCATGGTCCTACGACTGGTAACGGTGATTCTTTCCCGGAGCTGACCGGCGCCGCCGCCGCCGCTCTTCCGGTGGACGAAACTGAGCTCAGTAGATTTCCGGAAGATGCCTTGCACCGAAACAGAGCAACATCCCATGCCGGTACAGTTGGACCTCGCCGCCATCTCCGTGATTGCTTCTTGGCCACCGCTGCCGCTGCCGCCTGAGCCGGAGCTGGGACACCAAGTCGAGCAACCGGACATAGTCATGCCGGTCATCTGGTCGACCCAATACACATCCAGGTCGCAGCCGGTGACGTTTAGTACATCAGCAAATGTATAGGAGAAGGACCTGCCAGGGGTTTTGAGGGACATGTTGTAGACGCGTACGCCAGATTTCATGGGGATGGCACCGGAGATGGAGGCCCAGATGTAATTGTTGTAGAGTGAGTTCTGAATCCCGCCGAAGGCAACGTCGATGCTCTGGAGCACCTCGGTTGTGCCGTCTCGGAAGAAGAGCTTGGGTGGCCGCCGCCGCCGACTGGTGGTGCCCATTGTCGTAGTCGTCATCGTTGCAGATCAAGCTGAAATCGGAGCTACGAGAGCAATCCGCTCCGACGCCGAATGGGTAGGCGAAGGTCAGGTTGCCGCACCTCGTCGGGCAGCCGTCCAACGACGTCCTGTTTCCTCCGGCCATGATGCTTCCGGTTGCTAGCACGGTGGTCGACGACGTCTCCACTGGTGACCAAAGAATCACCATGGAGAATAATAATGCCGAACAAAGTATCATTGGCCAGGTCATCATGATAGTCTAATTAAGCTCTCACCCTCGCCAAAGTTGATCTCGATCAGTTTTTTTTCTAGTAGTAGTGCAAGTGTGATGGTAGGTATGTTACATGTGCTTCTCGATCGGGGAATCGAATATATACATATAAGCGCCCTTTGATCTCTACCTCTATACACATACCACACTGAATAGTGAAAAACAACAGGTGCCACGCATTTTCCTGATGGTGATCGTAAGCGCTACGTCTTGCTACAGAATCCTGTAACACTTTGGTGCGAGAGCATGCCAAAAATGAAGTCCACGTATACAATGACTGCCCGTCCGTCGTCTTTGGCACCAGCTGCAGCAATTGTTGACGTCCTTGCCCTCTGGTCAAGGTCAACACTTGTTCACACGCATATATGTGGAAAAATAAACGGCTAGCTAGGAGACCCTGCCGACATGCATGCCGGAGTCTTTCCTGCTGCCGGTTTGCCTAAAAACGCTGAATTACCCTCCAGGCAATAAATGGCCGCCTCAATTGGAGGACATGCATCCTAAGCCTGTCTCTCTGTAAATCATCTATTACGTCCATTCCATATTATAAGACGTTTTGGTTTTTTTAGATACTTTAGTTTAATTATGTATCTAGATGTAGTGTATAACTAAGTGTACAACAAAAGAAATGTATCTAGAAAAGCCAAAATATCTTAGAATTTAGAATGGAGGGAGTATTATTTTATACGAAGCAGTCATCTCAGCATGCCCACGCTGAAAGTTAGGAGCAACAACCCCTGTAATTGAGTCGATTTGGCAAAGCTCAAAACAACTTCATAAGCTGTTGGGAGCTTTTTTTTTTTTTCAAACACTCATTTTCAAAAACAGATTTATAGGTGAAGCTATTTTTCTCCTCTCACAGAGACATGACTTGTGATGGAGCTAAAAAAGGTAGTCCTATCTCTCTCCTTTATTTCTCTCTCATACATGTATGAAGCTGTTGTGTCAAATAGTTTTTTTTTTTTCAAAACAGCTCACCTTCACCTAGAAAGTTACTCATGAGTTGTTTTCCAAAGAAGGAGAAGCTGAGCTATACCAAACGGGGGGCTAAAGCTGAGTTGATGTGCCAAACGAGGCCTTCATTTGGTAATGCCTAATGTCATTATTAATCATGATGTGCTTAATTGTGCTGCAGATAGCAAGGCAAGCCAACAATGTTGCAAGAGGACGAGTAACTACAACTCTACACTATTGGAGGTGCCCCCTTCTACTGAGTGCTGGAAGCGCTCAAGAAAGGGCTAATAGCGCGGTAGAGGACTTGCCGAGGACCGCTCTCGGTAGAAGCCCCTCGGTGAAATTTTACACGGAACAGGCTTCTACCAAGAGATCAAAACCGCCTCTCGGTACAACCTCTACCAACCACTACCGAGGATTGTGCCCCCCTCTCGCTAAAGTTGGCCCGACGTCGACGGCGTTTGCCACCGTCGACGCCAAGTTCACCGAGAGCCCCCCCATCCTCTCGCGAAAGGAAGGTACTTCACCGAGCCACCACACACACACACAAAAAGGCGCTCAATGAAGTTTTATTTTAAAAAACTTTAAAACTATGCCCTCTTGTGACGGTCACGGCGACATATTCTTATCGTCAACATTCTACCATAAAAGTGGTGAAACTATACCTTTCCATACTCATATACATTTATTACTAATATATTTCCACTTGTAGTGTCCAAAACATTATTTTGCAGGAATTATATAAATACAGGTGGAAATAGTACCAAAAAAGGCGCATCCATGGAAATCGCATTCCTGAAGATAACCAACTCAAGGGAGAAAAGGACCCAACACGACCTTATCGGACCGAGCAAACACCAACACAACACTTTTGAGGCCCAAACACACCAGCCTGCCAAAGCCCGACCTGAACGAGGCCCAACTTTGGCGTGGCGGTTCCATCAATGCTTTGAGGAGGGCAGTGCGGTGTGGCGTGGCCCTGTTCAGTGCACATAGATGCCAGGAGGAGATCAGTTTGGTGATACTTTAGAACTTAGCCCCCTCTCTCACTTGTATAAGTAGTCCCCCTTTCTCCCTCTCTCAACACACACCACAATATATGAGTCCACTCTACAGCACACCACCTCACTCTTCCACCACTACCTCTTCTTCTTTGGCTATAGTTTGGAGTAGAAGAGCTACAAGGAGGGCTTGTCTCAGGTATAACCGCAAGTGCACGGATACCGTTGTAGAGTATTCCTAGGTATTGTATTTATCCTCAGGGAAGTAATGGTTAAAGAAGTTGACAAATAACCATCATGTACTTGTTAACTAGCATACTGACTAAACTATTGTGGGGGTAAAGATAGAATAGGAATTTTGATAAATGACACACATACGAGAACATAATAAAAGATAGCAGAGCGGAATAAGGTAAGCTGGAAGGTCAACGGGAAAGGTCAAGGTTCCTTATTTCCTTCTCCATTAATGTGGTTCTGTTCATGAGAAAACCAAAGGGATTAACTAACCAAAGGGTTAGGCTCAACAATCACACCAAGGCACTTCGGAACAGTTGTTCCTTTTCGATTCTCGAAAAGACTAGGAAACGGTAATCGGGGTCAGGTAGCCAAAAGCTCTACGAAAACACCAACCACAACGTGGTGGAATACAAAGGCCTGGTCGGAGCTGTCACCCCCGGGGCTACCACAACTATCCAGAGGGTTGGGCGTAACCTCAGGTAACCCATAGTCTAAACACCACGCCCACACTACTGATTACTACTCTAGCCACATATGATAACTAGAGCATTCGGTCAAACGGAGATCCCATGCCAAGGTATGACTACTACACTTAACCATACTCTAATTAATCACTAAGGTAAACTTAGATAACCATAAAGAATAATTCAGTAATAAGAGGAGATAAATATATTGAAAGTGCTAGAGTCTTACAAAAGAGGGATACAATATTATACTGATCCTCTGATGACTCCTCTAGAACTTGAGCATCTCTCCCTAACTCCCAACTAGACTAATTCTACAATACTATATCTTGGAATATGGTGATGTTGCTCCTTGGTGGTGTTCCCCATGAGAGGGGATCAGAGACCTCCTTTTATAGGCGGAGAGGAGGGGGTCATGTGGAAAATTCCTCTCCCCACTTGGAAGGTCCAAAACTGACCTCAAACCGACGCCAAGATACAATGAAGCTAGCAAAGCACCCTCGAACCCGCCTTTTCAACATCGGTGGGAGGTTACCCGCCAAAATTGGGTGCGAACCGCCTCAGCGCCGGTCCGGCCTGACTGGTGGTGGGTCCGCCGGACCCAAAGTTCCACCGTTTGGGCTGAGATTTTGGGAGCACGTAGGCCTCGTCGTTAGCTTTCCAATGGTGGGTGGGATTTTGAAAATGGAGATCGGATGAAAAAGATATGGCCAAAATACTCCAGAGTGATCCTACAGTCCAAACTTGGCCCGAACTTGATTTGTGCCTTTTCTTCTTGGGCTCCAATTGGCTTGATGATGAGCCTCACTCCTCTAGGCCTTTATGTATGATGGAAATACACTTTGTAATTATATATTATTGTCATGTTTCCATGCTTTTCATGAATGTTCACATGAAAATGATAAACTACAAAAACTCATGGAACCAATTAGTTGTAACCCCTATTCTAGAGTTTGGTAATCATTTTTATCTTATTACATGAAGAAGTTGGTAGTATAAAATGGTCGATAACGACTGCCAACATCTCCTAGAAGAAAGCATTGCTTGGTAATATATCTCTTATGGAACGTTCTTCTATTTGCAAGTCTAGATTCTTTGTTCATGGTCTAACATTTGAATGAGAGTACAGTCTTGTTCATGTTACATTCTTATATATGAACTAGCATATAGTCCTTATATCATGATCTTGATATGTTCATCCTTGTTTGTCATTGTTCATCACATTGCTTACATGATTAGAGCTGGGATAACGGTTCGTCGTTCCTTCAGGTTTGCTCTTATCTTAGTCTATCCATCCGTAGGGTGGGGATCCTGGGGGGACACGAGTAGTCTTCTTGTATGCGGGCATGGTGCCTAGATATTAAGGGACCTTCGAATATGACAACATATCACGGTCGAGGGGGTAGGCGGCTTGGTCGTGACAACCTTGTCCGTCCTTTGTAATCCCCCCACATTCGTATCGCCGTGTAGAGTTCGTAAATGCCTTTCTTCAGGCCGGATGGCTCAGAAGGTCTTCCTGTTATCCTAGACCTAACCATTCTTAAATCATGTTGCATATGATTCTAACTATATTCATTTGTTATGACCATGACTAGAACTATTAGACTACTCCATTAGGTTATTCATTTCTTCTTTATCTATTTTTCTTTATCCTTTGAAGTGGATTCCCGTGTGTGTCACACTATCTATAAAACCATATTGCTTACCCCTATATGATCAAGTTGGACATTGCGTATTCATATTTCAATATTCAGATGCTTCTTATATACAAGCCTTCCTTTGGGAAAATATAAATACCGATACCCCGAATACTTCCGGGTGAAATGCTACAATGATAGATCTGCGGCGGCTGCGGATGAAATATCAACTATGGCAAGATCTATCACCCTTGATGTACCAAGCGCTATCACCGACATGGTGGTTCCACTTAGGAATATCAACGACGCATTTCGAGGCGCCGTTATTAGAGATGGGTTCTAAACCTATTTCTAATAATTGCGCTAAGAAATACCAACAAACATTTCCGGCGCCGTTCTTTGGGAAGGCATTGTATTAAGAAATCATTAGCTGGCTATGAATAAGAAATGTGCATGCATGGAAGCCACTTGCTCATATAGGCTAATTTTTTATGTTTTCTCTCGTTGTGGATGAAAAAAAATGATAGTGTATGTCCGGTTTCCAACTAACGGATAACTTTATTGAAGATCCCGAGGTACTCCTAAGGAAGAATAGGTCTCGTGCCTCTTCTTCTTTAGACGGAACACCGACGCTTGAGACCGACACCCCAAAGACCAACCGTCATCGCAAGCTATGGCTCGGTCGCCCGTGAGTTCTCTCTGCCCGCCGTTGCCAACGTGCCCCACCGGGCTAGTGGTCAATGTGGGCGACAAAAACTTCGAGCTGCGTATCGGGATATAAACCATGGTGCAGGCCAGTCCATTCTGTGGACTGCCTAGCGAGGACGCCAACGCTCATCTCCAACACTTCCTTGAGCTGTGCGACACCATTGTCATCAAGGATGTCGCACCGGACATTATTAGCCTTCGCATGTTTCCCTTTTCCCTTGTGGGGAAGGCGAAACAATGGTTCTACAAGGACAAGGAAGTTGTTGACACATGGACCAAGTGCTCCACGACGTTCCTGGCTAAGTTCTTCCCCATAGGCAAAACCAATGCCATGTGGGGAAGGATTGCCAATTTCCAGCAGAGTTCAATGGAACCCATTCCGGAGGCGTGGGAGAGGCTGCAGGAATACATTTAAGCATGCCCACACCACGTGATGGAAAATTGGTCGGGTGCTCTAGAACTTCTACAATGGTCTCATGGACATATTGAAGGGGCACCTTGACGTCGTGGCTGGTGGCGCATTCCTATCGCTCGCCATCGATTTCAGGCAACAACCCTGGTTGA
This sequence comes from Hyparrhenia diplandra, assembly GCA_015847255.1. Taxonomy (NCBI): domain Eukaryota; kingdom Viridiplantae; phylum Streptophyta; class Magnoliopsida; order Poales; family Poaceae; genus Hyparrhenia; species Hyparrhenia diplandra. The sequence goes on along the minus strand of JADLZK010008235.1, from coordinate 589,902 downwards.
CAAGATGGTGGCCAACCAAAGCTGGGAAGAAGATAGAACCCCAACGAAATCACAAAAAGGCATGCATACCGTGAAGGAGGCAAGTCGCCACACAATGAGTATAGGATAGGCAATTGGAGCACCTATCACGTAGCGCATCCGGGATCTTCTTGGGTGTCGGTCTTATTTGCAGCCGAGGTTCCGCTTAGGAACATCCCGGGGCATGACTCATGGCGGAAGAGAATGTCGCGCCACCCATCGGCGTTGGGGCGAGACATCCTCCCCTCGCGTCCAAAGGCGCCGCCGGCATCGACCGACCCTCGCCTATTTGGGCAGGAATGCCCCCTCACTAGGTCGAACGCGGGCCGACCGTCCTTCCTCCGACAACGCCGAGGACCGCCCGACCCGCAGGGTGCCGCATCCCGCCCTAAAGCCGTGACATGACCCGCTTGGGCTAGCGTAGAAGGTGGCCTCAATGGGCGACGAGCGGCCTCCGTAGGTCCAGGGCGGCTCATCCCCGACACGCCGCCATCGTCGCCGGCCCATCGGAAGAACTTTGAGCGCCCTCCGTGGAACCCCCGGGGTAGAAAGGGGCGGTGTCGGGAGACAGGGTGGACGACAAACTCGGGGCCGGGGCGGACGGATGGACGAGGAAGGCATCGAGGGTAGAGGTAGCGCTCCCAAATGACCGTGCCCGAAGATCCCCAACATCCCGCGTCGGGGGTGCCGAGCGACCCCTGGTGGACGAAGCCCTATCATCGCCGAAAGGTGTCGTTGAGGTCCTCCTCGCCCGCCGCCCGCGACGCCATCGATCTGCAGTAGTGATCCATCCGTGACACACCCGGAAAGGAGCCAACTTGGAATGGTCGACCGCCTCAACCCCGGCCGAGGTCTCCCCCGACCTTGAGGCCAAAGGAAGCCGCCCGCCTCAGCCGGGCTCCCCAACCCGCGGACGGAGGCTGTAACATCGCCACGCCAAGCCCCGACGTGGAGGGCAGCGGGCGTTATGCGGTCGGGTGGTGCAACACACGCAAGGAAGCTAGGGGAGTAGAGGTCCCTCGGACCGGGCCGGAGCCGGGACGGAGTAGACAAGGATGAGGACGCGTAGGAGGAGGCCAGCCGGGAGGGGAGGGTCGCGGCCGCCATGACCTGCAAATAAGACGGCGGTGTGGCCTAGAACCCTAGGGGATTCGGGCGCCCGCGCCCGGGGGGCCGCGCGCGCCCGGGAGAGGGGGGGGGGGGGGGAGAGCGCGAGGTGGAGGCGGGGGGCGGAGGTGGGAGGTGCCGGCGGCGGGGCTGGAACAAACCGTCGGGAGCGGGAGCGGGTGCGGGTCGATATAGCCACCCAGGGTCATTCCAAAGCAATGATTATGAGAAGTGGACTTTTTAGATACTTTAATTGAATTGTGTATCTAGACATATTGTATAACTAGGTGCATAACAAAAGAAATGTATGTAGAAATGTCAAAACATTTTATAATTTGGAACGTGCGTAGGGAGTACCATTTACACAGTCATAGCGTGAGGACTTCAAGTTTTAAACATCTTTACGGTTCCGTCAAAAAAAAAAAAACAACTTTACCGTCAGTTTTCAGTCATGATGTCCACAAACTAGTGAGAAGACAGGGCTTGAAGTTGAATAAAGCAAACGAGGCTCACAGGTGATCTATTTGCAGACAAACTGTATATCAATTTCTGTGCTACGTGGCGATGATGGACATGTGCCTTTCTTCGTTTGGTAATGTATAATGTGTCATCGTCAATGATGATCCGTTCGTGCTGCAGATAGCAAGACAAGCCAACAATGTTGCACGAGGACGAGCTACTGCAACTACAAGATGCTGAAACCCAACTGACAGATCATTGGAAGGTGAGTTCAGTTAAACATGTCGGTTAGACGGTTGCATAATTTCTTTCAGTTGAGATATGTCTATCTGTATTTCAGTTGAACACTCGTGCAAATGCACGGCCGCCAATATTCAAAATGCAAGTCTGATTTGGGACAACTAATTTGTCCATCAACTTGATATGAGATTACTTCTTTATACGCATCAACTGATTTTTGGTATCGAAAACTGAAGAATTTCCCAACATCTCAGTGTTCCAGTACAGGCGGCGTGGGGTGTTGTAGATAACAGAGGCATGCCAGCAATGTTACATAAAGAGATGCAGGTACAACAGTCGATTGACAGACTGTTTGAAGGTGAAGTCAGCTGGTCACTGATCAATGTTCCACATGTCAGATTGTATTTTCTTGTATTTGAGGATTTCTCACCTTGAATTTTTGATAACTGCTCGTGCATATGATTTGCTCAAACACCACATACTATCACGTTCACTTATTGATGTTTGTTGCACTGAACATAACCGATGATTACGCCTCATCATACAAGTTGGTTCATTACTGATGATGGCTGAGATGACTTGCCAGTTCCTAACTATAAATCACAAGGCTGAGCACAAACAATACAGCAATCTCCTTCCTTTCTCTTCCATTCCACACAGAAAACAAAACTGAAGCATATACATATCATCATCACACACACACCATACCTCACAAGTCACAACAATGGCGTGCCATCAAAGGTCTACAAGTCTGCCATCTTTGCCTCACTCCACTGAATCTAACGTGGAGCACGAGCTGCAGGCCCTGAAATCGCGCATCTCGTCGCCTTCGGCAACCATTGACACCACATGCGATGGTCTGAGGAGTCTTGGCGACCTCTACAGCTACGTAGAGGAGATGCTGTGCTTGCCCAGCAACCAAGCCTTGACGCAGCAAAGGAAGATGGCGGAGGAAGAACTCGACAGGTCTCTCGCGCTCATCGATCTCTGCAGCGCCATGCAAGAGAGCTTGGAGGAGCTGAAGACCAGCGTCCAGGAGCTGCGTCTGGTGCTCAGGAGAGGAGACGACGCAGCTGTCCAGCTCAAAGTCGAGTCCTTCATCCGTTTAGCGAAGAAGGCACACAAGCCTCTGAAAAAGACGAGCAACAAGGCTACTGCTGAAGGTTGTAGAGTGGTCAGACTAATGGGAGAAGCTAGAGAGACGGCTGTCTATCTGCTTGAGTCCATGCCCCGGCTCTTGCCGGAGCAAATTGGCAGTAGTGTAAACGCAAGCAAATGGTCTCTTGTGTCCAAGAGGATCCAGAAAACAAAGGTTGTGTGCGAGGAGCGGCAGTTGAGGGCGCTTGAACGTGGCATTGGAGACCTAGGAGATGGTGTGGGTATTTTGTTCAGGAGGTTGATTCAGAGCAGGGTTGCTCTTCTGAACATTCTTAGCTCCTAGATGCTTCTGATCACGCACACGTTCCCAATTTGCATATGAAGTTCTGAACCCAAATAAAATGTAGATTAAACAAGATTGATTGAAGAAGGTTTTGGTTGTACTAGTACCTTTTTGCTGCATCAGTGATGTTCTGTGCATGCCTCTTATCCATGTGTTGACAGGTAAAATATGACCAGGAGAATGAAAGATGGACTCGGTAATTAAATGCGATAAAAAAGGAGTTAAATTCGGCCAAATTTGCAAACATGCAGGAAAAACTGCCTGAGCCGGTTTTAAACGTCCGAGGCCAAATTGAGGTTTTTGTGTTGGAACTTGTAGATTGGGTGTGGAATAGGTTTTACAAAAATAAGATCAAACATGTATTTATTTGCAAGAATCATGGTAGATTAAGTGATCCATCTATCCAACTGATCATAATCAATCTATTACATTTATCAAATTTTTTTTCTTCTACGTCAATCTCTTCTAATCGTTCATGGGTCTTTCAGGCGAAGAACCGGTGCGACCTGGCTGTTTAGACCTCCCTCTGCTACGCACTCAGTGGTATGCGGCCTAGGAGATCATTGTTGGAACCGAGTCACTCTAACTCTCGACGGACGGAGGTAGAAGATGAACAGGAAACTCTCGGATACGGCGACGAACGCCCCGGCCGCACGAGCGGCCTGTATGTTGGCTTCTTATTCAATCAAATGACTCGACTCACCGATTACAAAAGGATTATATGGCCATTTAGAGCCCCCCTTGGCGACGCAGCGCCCACAGGCTATGCACCGTGCCGATCATCACGCACACGTACGCGTTCTCCTACGACCCGATCATCTCCATGCTGAGCCACAAACTCCCGTGAGAACCGGTCTCCAGCTGATCCAAAGGCTTGCATGTGCTCCTCCACATCTGCCACCAGCGGCTACCTCGCCCATGCCTGCTTCTTCGTAAAAACCTGCTAACAAACTAACTTAGCCTGAACGCATGCAAGCACACATGCGTAACTAAGAGCATCTCCAACAGGGTTTGCAGTCTTGAAATTTTGCCAAAAACATGAAAAAATGTTCTCCAACAGTTTTGCATTTTGGATTGGTATTTTGGGTAATTTGGCATTTGGCAGGTGAAGCTGTGCATATATGCGAGGTCGCGTGGACTTGGCATATCGTCATCTCGCGGTACTCTCGCGGTGCAGTACGTGAACTCTTGCGCCATATACTTGCCCGCGGTACCTCAATCCTGCCTCCTCGAGACATATCCTTCTACGCTGCCATTGTTTGCCGCACCAGTCGAGCTTTTCCTCGTGACACACGGAACTCCAGAAGGGATCGAGGGGATCGTGCCGCCATACACAGAACTCCTCGTTCGGACGCCTACGCGCTCTGGCACTGGTACCTCGTCGACGTCTTCGTCTACTTCTCCCACTACCTCGTTACCCTCCCGCCACCCTGCTGGGTCAACGCCGCCCACCTCCACGGCGTCAAGGTCTTCGCCTTGTTTCTACTCCCTTTGCTTCCGCTCTTGACTAAGTCACCTCAACTGAGCTTGCATTTCCTTTGTCTGTGTGCCAGGTTTTAGGGACGTTCATCGCGGAGTGGGATAAAGGCGTCGAGGTTTGCAAAGAGATGCTGGCGACCAAGGCTTCTGCACAGATGTATATATGCCGAAAGGCTCACATAGCTGGCTAATACCTTGGGATTTGATGGCTGGCTGGTAATTTCTGTTATGCCATCTTATTAATTGCTGGATATATGCCGGCCGGCTGCTGGATGCTGATATTGAATCGTCTTTCAGATTAACATTGAGGTCAAGCTTGATGTTCAATTCATCGATAACCTGAAAGAGTTTGTCAAGCATCTAACCATGACAATGCATGATGCAGCTCCTGGATCTTTAGTCATATGGTGGTGTTTATTTTCCTACTTTGTTGTAATTATGAACATTACAGGCTCTAGTTATCAAGCTTGACTGATGATGCTTGTTGGCTTTTAATTTACTTGCCTCTGCAGGTATGATGCAATCACTGTGAATGGTGACCTTGATTGGCAGGATAAGCTCAACAAGTATAATAAGCCATTCTTTGATGTATGTGATGGGTTATTTTCCAACTATACATGGAAGGTAGTCCTCTCGTTATTTTATTTCCCTGCAACTCTGTGAAGCCACTTCAAATCTGAAATGATGTACTGCTGAAATTGGCATCACAATCGCAGGAAAATTATCCACAAGATTCAGCTGCAGTTGCTGGAAACAGAAAATATGATGTTTACATGGGTATTGATGTTTTTGGACGAAATACTTTTGGTGGTGGTCAATGGACTGTATGTGTTCTCTGCTTTTATTTAATTTAGATGGTTCATTCTTACTAACAAAAATCTTGTACATTTAACTAATTATTATTGAAAACTTAAATTGTAATCATCCTAGCTAGTTGCTTGGGAAATAAGCACTGGAGTGGTTGTGTGTTTGAGGGTGCTAGGCCTAACATAGAAGTGATACTACATTTGATTGCCAATGAGGGTGCCCTTTGGTGCTTGGCAGGGGCCTCCATGTTGCATTTGCTTGGTCGCTCGTCAAATGAGGGTGTTGTGCCCTCAGTTGTTAATCTCACTACTTTGCTTTTATGTAAATTATGCCTTCAAGTTTCTCATCTTCCACTATTTGACTTACTGCCAATTTTTCATTTTGCTAGACAAATGTTGCCCTTGATCTACTTAAGAAAGTTGATATCTCAGCTGCCATATTTGCTCCTGGATGGGTATATGAAACTAAGCAACCACCTGATTTTCGTGAGCGCACGAGAATCAGTAATGCGTTGTTGACTTTGTTATAAGGTGTGGGACTAAACCCAACAATCTCCCCGTCACACATCGGACCCAACTCTTCCATCACATGACAACCCATGTGATCTCACGTAAGATTTAACAGGCCCCGAGTTTTAATTCTCCAGTCACAAGGCTTTTCGTGACCCTTTAGAGACACGGGCTCCCCGTCAACATGTGACCCGGAGATGTTTTCCACGGGTTTTCCCCGACCTTTGGCTTTGATATCACTTGTTAGAAGGTGCGCGAAAACGGCCCAGCTCGTTGTATCACAAGCAAAAAACGGGCCTAGCACCCGGTCAAACGGGACAACACATATAAAGGCTTGGGCCTAACTCAACCCAAAAGACTAGTCTGATAGGTGAGGACTGCCCCATCCTATATGTTGTGCTCCCCCTCCATCGATAACCGATGTGGGACTAAACTCAACAATCTCCCCCGTCACACATCGGACCCAACTCTTCCATCACATGACAACTCATGTGATCTCAAAGAAGATTTTTACAGGCCCCGAGTTATAATTCTCCGATCACAAGGACTTTCGTGACCTTTTAGAGATACGGGCTCCCCGTCAACATGTGACTTCAGAGATGTTTTCACAGGTTTTCCCGACCTTCGGCTCTGATACCACTTGTTATAAGGTGCGTAGCAGAAAACGGCCCAGCTCGTTGTATCACAAGCAGAACGGGCCATAGCACACATGTCCAACGGAACAACACATATAAAGGCTTGGGCCTAACACAACCCAAAAGACTAGCCTCGATAAGTGAGGACTGCCCCATCCTATATGTTGTGCTCCCCTCCATCGATTACCGATGTGGGACTAAACCCAACAATCTCCCCGTCACACATCGGACCCAACTCTTCCATCACATGACAACCCATGTGATCTCACGTAAGATTTAACAGTCCCCGAGTTTTAATTCTCCGATCCAAGGCTTTTCGTGACCCTTTAGAGACACGGGCTCCCAGTCAACATGTGACCCGGAGATGTTTTCACGGGTTTTCCCGACCTTTGGCTTTGATACCACTTGTTAGAAGGTGCGCGACGGAAAACGGCCCGCCGTTGTATCACAAGCAAAACGGGCCTAGCACCCAGTCCAACGAGCAACACATATAAAGGCTTGGGCCTAACTCAACCCAAAAGACTAGTCCGGTAGGTGAGGACCGCCTCATCCTATATGTTGTGCTCCCCTCCATCGATTACCGATGTGGAGAATTAAAAAACTCGGGGCCTATAAAAATCTTCTTTGAGATCACATGGGTTGTCATGTGATGGAAGAGTTGGGTCCGATGTGTGACGGGGAGATTGTTGGGTTTAGTCCCACATCGGTAATCGATGGAGGGGGAGCACAACATATAGGATGGGGCGGTCCTCACCTACCGCTAGTCTTTTGGGTTGAGTTAGGCTCAAGCCTTTATATGTGTTGTCTGGGCCTCGGGTGCTAGGCCCGCTTTTGCTTGTGATACAACGAGCCGGGCCGCTTTCCGCCGCATCCTTCTAACAAGTGGTATCAAAGCCAAAGGTCGGGAAAACCTGTGGAAAACATCTCCTGTCACATGTTGACGGGGAGCCCGTGTCTCTAAAGGGTCACGAAAAAGCCTTGTGACCGGAGAATTAAAACTCGGGCCTGTTAAATCTTTCTGTGAGATCACATGGGTTGTCATGTGATGGAAGAGTTGGGTCCGATGTGACGGGGAGATTGTTGTGTTTAGTCCCACATCGGTAATCGATGGAGGGGGAGCACAACATATAGGATGGGGTAGTCCTCACTTATCAGGCTAGTCTTTTGGGTTGAGTTAGGCCCAAGCCTTTATATGTGTTGTTCCGTTGGACATGTGTGTGCTATGGCCCGCTCTCGCTTTGGATACAACGAAATGGGCCGCTTTCCTGCAAGCACCTTATAACAGACTTCTTTCTGCTATTATTGCTGCACTTTCCGCAATGTATTTACCAAGCAACTCTGCAGTTGGTGGGGCCTTGTTGAGAAATCATGGGGTATTCTTCGGAGATATCCAGAACAGTTACCGTTCTACTCCGATTTTAATCAGGTATTGGACTAATTATCTACATTCCTTATCAATTTATTATCATATTGGGTGTGGAAGCCTCAATGCACCATGTTTTGGTAATCAGGATTATATTTTATATAGCAGTATGTTGCAAATCCCTGACTCATAATGCTGATTCTAAGTGGCATGAATAACTATTTTAATACTTCCAATATTAGACTAGGAGCGCTCAGGTGTTCATACCCACAAGTTATGTTCAGCAGACAGGAGCATTTATCAAGTTTACTACCTTTCAAAGTCTGGCATTCTTTAAGTTTGAATCTCTCAGTTGTCTAGGTAAATTTGGCAGCATATGTGATGACTGGAAACATCTAGTCAGCATCTGAATTTATAGTTTATGTTTTTCTTTTCTGCACGCCATCTCTCCAGATTGTGTAGTTTCTCAGCCAAATGTCAAAAAAATGTCTTTCCCTGTTTTCGTCCTTATTCAGAAATATTGATGCATTCTAAACTTGTATTCCCATTAGGGTCATGGTTATAAGGTATCTGTTGAAGGGCTGCAAGTCTCCAGTGATCCATGGAACAATATTTCTTGCCAAAGTTTGCAGGTAGCATGCTGTCAACATGTTCGGTTAAGTTATGCTTCCATATAACGTCGTATATACACACAGACATGTATTAACAGTTCCAAAAAAAAAAAAAAAAGCCATTTACATACCATGTGAATTTAGCTATGTCTTTATCCATTCTGAAATTTGCTTCTTATTCATGAAAGCTGGCATGTATCAAACCATCCTGAACTTCACTGTGGCAATGTTCTTTATTTTTTCTCAGCCTACGCTTAAATACACGAGAGATCAAGTTCAACTGCAAGCCTATACAGAGTGAGTTCACAGACTACATTTTAATTCATATTATATTATTGAATTCTTGTATACAGTTTTCATTTCTTATACTCAGATGAAAACAGAGGTGTCTGATTTTTATTATTTTTTAATCAAGAAACACAGAACTCAAGGCTACTGAAATATGCAACTTATCACCTACTTGCACTTGCATCTCATAACTGCTTAAATATTTCGACCTGAGGTTTCATTGTTTAAATGAAGCATCATCTTTTGTTTAAGATGATACAAATTAGCATGTCACTAAAATAGCTTGCTGAACAAGAGAGAAATCTGTAAGACGTAATCTGTTGTTTGCTTGCTTGATGGTTGCATTAGGGAGAGGATTAGGAATAGAATCTTCATCGCTATTTCCCTGTTGTAGCAGTATGGCTGAATAGCCATGAGTATGGCCTCAACAGCCATAAAGAGGCATGGCAAGCCCATGCTTGTACCTTGAGACAGCCAAGTAGTGGGCTGATCTCAGCTATAGTGCTAGGAATAGTTAGGGCTGTAGCAGCCATACCTAAAGGTACAAATAGTTGCTAGTTAGCTTGTGTATAAAATAGCAACCCAATGCAATGGAAAAATCAGTTCATTGCCTCAGTTTTTCAGCCACATTAGTGTGTTCAGTTTCAGAACTGGTGTGCTCTGTGTGTGCGCGGGAGGGAGAGAGGCAGGGAAGTGAGCTCCTGCTCATCTTCTTCCTTGGAGCAAGGGAGAAGAGGGAGCAGAGAGGTGAGGTGCTCATCTCTGTGTTGCTGATTGTAGGGACCAACAAAATCCTAGCCCCAAAAAGTTTTAGAATGCATTATTTGAAGTGTTTACTGCCACAAGTCCTGGCCACATAGGGTATTTGTTCCACTTAGTTGAGTTACTATTAGAAGCAAACTTAAGCTTTCTGGTTAATTTCATGATTATTTTACATCAACTATGATTTTATATTATTCTTTGTGTGCCAATCATGAACCTTTAGTTTTATATTCTGCATTTGTGCTAATCGACTATACATTTAATCCTAATATTCCGGACAATTGAACTGTTTGATGATTTCATCCGTGCACATAACATTTATCTTTCTTGTACATTTAGTAATGTTTCCTTACGTTATTTAATTAATCATCCCAATTATTTTCTATTTATAACATGCTTTTGCTGGATGCTGAATAGTTTCAAGGGTGAACCTTACAGTGGAGGGAATTGTTTGACAGCCAAAGGAACTCTTAGGCAGAACATTGTTTTCTCAGAACGGCTTTTTAATGGAGGACTTGCCATGGAAGATGGACCTGTTCATCTATTTTATTCGGTTAGAAAAAAATAATATTTACATTTATTGTGTTATCTTAAATGTCTTCTTACTGATCATCTAATTACTTGGAAATAAAAAATCTGAATCACATGAACTATATTGATTGTTTATTGTTACCAACATTGACCAAATCCCCTGAATGTGAATGGAGAAATGCGTTCACAGTGGTACTGCACGAGCTGCCTTAGTCCCTTTACCGTTGTGTTCTCAATGGATCCTTGTCCTTCTAGCCTCATGATTTTGCATTTGTTTTGGTTGTTTGTTTCAGGTAAGAGCCAATGCAAACTCTGCTCTAGGGTTGTCCCTGGATCTGTCTTTTAGAAATAAGCAGGGTACATCAATTCTTGTTGCAGAGGACATAGCAACATTCACCAGAAAGAAACAAAATCACAAGTATGGATCATATGTTAAAGCCGATAAGATGGAGCTAGATGCTCTGGATATCCAAGACTGGGTCCTTGTGCAACCGCATTCTCCAAATAACCAAGACTGGGTCCTTTACAAAGCAACTGTTTGGTCCAGCGCTGGCTACACATTAACCGGAATCAACATTGTCTGCACATTGAAATTTAGTGGCCCAATCAGTCCAGAAACAGAAGATGGTAGCATCTTGGAAGATGTCGACGGATCATCACTGTATCAAGCATCACTAGGCCACATCAGTGTTCGAAATACAGATAAAAACATAGAGTTCCCTCCAGCAGGCGGGTCTGAACTTGTGAGTTTGAAGATCAGCTGGAAACTGAAGTCCTCTGATCAACAACCACCACTGTTCAGCAAGTACAATATCTATGTGGAGAAGTTAACGGCAGATTCAGACATGAAATCTCCTAGAAACTATCTTGGAGTTGCAAGTGTCAATGCCTTGAGGAATGTCCAAACTTCTTTTTATTCTCTGTCCATTCTGAGTGATCTTCATTTAACTCTGCTGCGCTTGATTCGAGCGTGTTTGGTTGGTGAAATATTTTGGATGCGGAACCGTAGAAGACTTTTCGTTTGTATTTGGTAATTATTGTCCGATTATGGAGTAATTAAGCTCAAAAAGATTCGCCTCGTACTTTTCAACCAAACTATGCAATTAGTTTTTTTATTTCGCTTACATTTAATCGCTTCCATGCATGCGTTAAGAGATTTGATGTGACGACGAACTCAGAAGACTTTTTGGGTATGTGCATGGCAACCAAACACACTCTCAGTTATTCTTTCACACATGTAAAACACCCCCACAGAATAATCTCTGTTATCCGTACACAATAAGAAGGAAAAAAAAAAAACAAATAATAATTCTTGTTTCTTCAGCATTTTCTGCTCATATGTTGTTCATGTACACCCGTTAAATTTGTTTCTTCAGCCTAAGGATGCGGAGGAGGCCGAGCATCCATGGCCGCCTGCATCTCACCTTTCCCTTCCACGGAGGGCCAATGAAAGGCGAGGTGGAGCCATCAGACGCCTCAATAGTGGGAGATTCCATGGATGAGGCAACGAATTGGACATGCTAAGCTTTGACCGGTGATGAAGGACCCTCTGAGATCGGGCGCGACCGGGCGATCCATCCTCACCACAACCATGACCGGAGGGATAAGACACCTATCAAACAATAGTTCAGCTTGAGGTAGGAGCGGATCTACGGTTGGATGGACGATTATGGTGGGATTGAGGGAGGATTTGGTGGATCTTTTGGAGGGCGGATGGGTAGCAGAGGGGAGCGGGTGAGGCTCCAACGGCTCCATCTGCCACTAAGTTTTGAATTGCCTCTCTGCTGGCAGGCCTGGTGGGCGCGGCCGGTCTCTGGCTGCCGGCCTGCTGCGCCCCTCGCTGGATGCTCCGCAGTCCGCACATCCGCCGGTGCCGTCCGCCCCACACCCAGCCAGCTGCTGGCCGAGGGCCGACCCTAGCACCTAGGGCCCAGAGCTGGCAGAGGTCCAGGCCCCCAGATGAAGCCGCCAGTTTGCGCGGCGGCACCTGCCCTACCACCTGTCGGAGACGCCAGTCGCCAGGAGAGCACCGCCACCGCTACCGCTCGTCGGTCAGAGCGCGGCGGCCGGGTGGAGGCCAATGAATTGGGGATTTTTTGCGAATGGACAGGGGAGGAAGGGAGCACGGTGTTTCTTGGTGGGCCATTGGGCATTGCGGCTTGGGCCTTTGCGGCCTTGTGGGCTTGACTGGAACGTAGAAAAAAAAAAGGCGGCTTTGGAGTAGATGTGGCTCAGTTTTTACTCGAAAAATATATAATTAATTAACACCCACCAATATACATTATACATGAGTATATCTACATATATTTATTACTTGATGTTGTGCCAGAAAAGTTGCGTATTACTGGGAATAAGAGGAGGGCATCACTGTAGCTCCGCCCATGGCATCTAGTGGTATCTTGGTGAGCTGGTATAGTTCAATCTTTACTGCTTAAGTGGATGTAAAATACTTCTAAAAAAAAAAAGTGGGTGTAAAATAAACAAATTTGTTGTCACAGTTAACTTCACCTAGTTCAACCTCTACTGCTTATAAGTGGGTGAAATAAAAAAATGTTTATTTTACCTTGATTTTCCTCATTTCTCGATCTAGTTGATGTTTACAAAATCCTGAATTCATTCCTTAGATACAACATTCTTTACAAAAAAATATAATAGGCAAAAAAGCAGATGCAAGATTCCTTAGATTTGGTGGGGAAAAATATCAACTCCTTCATTTTAGAGACATACTAATGGTTCAAACACTTGCATAGTGACATATGTATAATATCTTTTAGTGAGTACACACACGCACGAATTTATTAAACACACATCCACACTGTTGCTTAAGAAAAAGAAATACAGATCCACACATCAAAGCACTGAATAGACTGCATTAGCTGGTGGAATGGCCTAAAACATGTCACCAGCATATCATGTCAATGCGATGTATTTTAGTGCGAAAGTGCTTCATGCATATCATGTCAATATGTAATCTTGTAATGTTGTAAAATGAATTTCTCTCTTAATGCAGAAACACGCAACCCTTTTTGTGATTGAGAAAGAAAAAAGACAAGGTGGATATGTGTCCATGTAAAGAATCATAAGTGATTGTCAAGGTGGAATGAATAAACTTTGGTTGAGTAAGTTCTAGCATGATTCCTGTTAGGTTGATCTCCCCCGACTCGGTTGCTGTTAAGCTGATCTCCCCGATTCGACCGAGTCAATGCCCTATTTTCGCGCTCTAATCGGGGTGCCCAAATGACACGTGGCTGATGGGCCCCATCACATAGTGCCATAGAAAAGGGAGGGTGGGGGCCGTGGGCTACAGTTATGAGGTACACCTACACCGCAACAATTACTATCCTACCTAGAACCCTAACCGATCTAGCTAGACAGAGGCACTTAAGCGGCGGGAAGCTTCACCAGCATCTTCAGGTTTGTGCATTTTCATGACTTGACAACCTACATCTCGATTTGGCCTGCTATTTAGGCCGCCTCTATGGGAGTTTCATGCGGTGTTTCATGCGGATATTAAATAGGGTGACACATCAAAAAAAGTTCACTTTTTGCATGAAACTCTAAGGAGAGAGAAGACAAAAGTTTCATCTTGGTGAAACTCTCTTGACACATACCAACTCTCTATGAAGTCATGGAATTAAATGCATATGAAAACTTTAGAATGAAACTTTGCATTGAGGGAGGGTGTTTCATCCGAGTTTCATTTCATCTTGTAGTGTTGGAAAGAGTGCAATGAAACTCTCCATAGAACATTGTTCCCAACCCAGATTGCCCAGACTTCATGCCGCCGGTAGCCGGAGGCTACACACCTGAGCGCTGCCATAGTGTGCCAGTGCCATCCGGCCACGCCAGCCTCCCCGTTACCAAACCATTACCAAACCACCGAACATCACAGGACAGAACCCAAGCCGTACAGACACCTGGTTGGTAGGCGTCGAACCTTGCGGGCCCTGTCTGCACGGCACCCCTGTCTGCACGGCGCATTGCGATGGACAAGAGGCCGCGCGCGACGAGGCCTGACGACAGCGCTCGCCCGCCACTGTCCAGCATTCAGACAAAAAGACCTGACTGACGTACGGACAGGACACGGCAAGCATTATCGAGCCTCACTTTCAAAGTCATGCCGAGCTTATCACAGCCACACCACACCTGATCGACACTCCGGTCAGCGTTGCCATATATACAAGTAAAACGGATGCCGTAGTAAGAGGGTCAAGAAACTGCGTGGTTCTAGTGCGGTACAATTTATACACCGTATTCCTGGGTACTGTACCACTGTTGAATGATTCAATCCCCAGTGCACTTGCACTACTAGCTTCGCAGCAAATCCCTGAGCCAATTTTATTAAGCTGCAGATCGAGATCAAGTTTCACAAGAGTGAGTGAGGACCATGACGTCCATCGTTCTGACCACCATCCGAACGGTGCTTTGTGCCGCGCTCTCTCTGCTGATTCTTTGGTCTTCATCAGTAGAGGTGCCGTCGACCACCGTGCTAGCAGAGGAGTCCTCCGGAGCTGTAGCAAGAAGAAGCACCAAGGCCGAAGGGATTTCGACCAAGACGGTCGGCGGCGGCTGCCCGTCGAGCTGCGGCAATCTGACCTTCGTCTACCCATTCGCATCGGACCAGATTGCTCCCGGGGCCCGATTTCAGCTTGCTCTGCGACGACAACGACGCCAGTCGGCCCCAAACTCTTCTTGCGAGACGGCATCACCGAGGTGGTCGACAAAGATCCAGTTAACATCGCCGGCTGGAGTCGGACTTCGTCTTGGTCTCCATCTGGCGTGCCATCCCTATGAACTCCGGTATGCGCGTTTACAACCACTAGTAACCACTAGTTACGTGGCGGGCGCAACTTGAACCCGCCACGAAAAGATATGGCCCCCGCCGCCGGGGCCGCTTTTACGTGGCGGGCGCCGCAACGCGCCCGCCACGTAAAGACGATCTTTTTGCGTGGCGGGCGCACGCCCGCCACGTAAAGATCTTTACCGTGGCGGGCGCGGTGCGGCGCGCCCGCCACGCGGCCTCGCTTTTGCGTGGCGGGCACGTTAGGGCGCCCGCCACGTAAAAGGCCGCAGCCTATAAATACTGGACGGCCGCCCCTTCATCTTCTCCACGAACTTCCTCTCCCAACTCTTGTGGGGGGAGGTTTTGATCCAAAAACTGACAAAAACTTCGATTTGGGTGTTTTGGCTTTGATTTGGTGGAGGAGAAGACACTAATTGGTTAGTTAATCCCTCTTTTGATCTTTCGTTTCCCTCTTTTCATCCCCTCTCTAAATCTAGAGACACTGGAGGAGAGAGAAAACTGCCTTTTCTCTAAATCTATGGTGGATTTGTTTTTTTTTTTTGGATTGGATGAGAGAAAAACTGTCTTTCTCAACTTCATCTTTTTTTTTTTTTTGTTTTGGAGGAGAGAGAAAACTGCCTTTCTCTAGATCTAGATCTCTGGTGCAACTTCATCTTTTTTTTTTTCGAGGAGAGAGAGAGAAAACGCCTTTCATCTGTCCATGCGCAAAATGAATATATGGTGGGACTTTTCTCTGCTTTTTTTTTGTTTGAGTATTATGTAACGACACTAAGATATTTGGAAAAGCATCCATCAGATGGAGAGGCACCGAGCCCACTGGATGTATGAGATGAAGAGGGTTGATGACGACTACTATGATGAGGTGAAGAAGTTTGTTGCTCGAGCGAAGTTTAACAATGAGATAATTCAACAGCCCCGATTATCCGTCCCATGCGCAAAATGCAAGAATCTCAAAGCGTTCTCGACATCGCGGGTGCGATCTCACCTAATCATGAATGGCTTCGCCGGTGACTACTTGGTCCGACTTTTCACGGGAAGAAGTTCCACCCTTCGATCCACTGCGGATCCCGTACCAGCGATCCCCCCTACCGATCCAGTACCCGAAAGTCCACCAGCCGGTCCAATTCCATCAGATTTGTTCGAAAAGCACGGCTAGCGGCGACGATGACGACGATGACAAAGGGTGGTGGTGGAGGAGACGGCGAGCAGGAGAATCCTATGACGCAGCCCTCGAGGATGTCCGGGTTTTTGAAGACTTGGTCAACCGACCGGATGAGGACGACATTCTGTTTGGGTGCCCGAGATGGTTGGAGAACTTCAAAGAGATGAAGCAGCAAAGAATTGATCCGCTCTACAAAGACAACCGAAGGGTTGCACGGCGCCGAAGTTTTAACCTCAAATTGCCGATGTTGAAGTCTCGGCATGGCTGGTCCGACACCGCCTTCAATGAGCTCAGTAGTTACCCGGCCTCCACGTATCCAACGCCTAACAAGGTTCCCCGCTAATACGTATCGTGCTAAGAAGTTGATCCGCCGCCGGTGGCGATGAAAGTGAAGAAATTCGATGCCCGCCCCAACCATCGTATCCTATATCGGGCGATCAATACGAAATTTGACGAGCTGTCCGCGACTGCGGGCGCTTAGTCGATACAAGCGGAATGCCGGATGTCGCGTTGACGATGACCTCGATGAGGAAGCGTGACGGGCGAAAAAAAGAAGAAGGGGGCGAAGAAAACCAGTGTGGCCGCAAAGAAGATCAGTCAATGCAGGACGAGGAAGAGGAAGGTTACACGCAGAGGAAACGCCCAAATGCTGCCAATGTGGTACCTTCCGGTTCTCGATCGCCACGCGGCGCTCTCTATGGGAACCCCGAGGATGCTAAGCACATGACCTGGCATGCATCTAGTGATCGTGTAAAGGATGACGGAACCTACGACACCCTTCTCGATGCTAAGCAAAGGGCAAGACTTCGACGCCGCGTGCACTCGACTTTGCAGAGGAGCCCAAGAACATTCGGTTCGCATTGAGTACCGACAGAATGAACCCATTCGGTGACCTCAAAGAAGACACTTTGGGAGGCACAAGAAGATCAATGAGGTCCTTGTCATTCAAGAGTTGGGGCCGCGTGGCGAGCCATTGCAGCCTCCCCAAAAGTCGCCGCTGGTACAAAGACTCAAGTCTCGTGGTCTCGTGAAAGATAAGGTCTCCATTCTAATCGAAGACTGAAAGCCGCCCCGCAAACCGACAAGTTCTGGGTGTGGAGCGAGATTCGTAAACGGTTCCGGTATCCGCAAGGCGCCGATATGGAAAAGGTGGAGCAAAGATGTTTACTTCCTCGCAGAAGAAGCTTCCGGAACTGGAAGTATAGGCTCAACGCGGACTTTTTGAAGAAAGGACGTCTACCCTTCACCAAATACACCATGATCTCAGAAGAAGTATGAGAAGAGTTCAGCAAAAGGCTAAACACGCCCGAAGCAAAGGCGAAGAGCGAGAAGTTCACGTAGCGGGCCAACGGAACAAACCGCCCCACTACATGGGCAAGATTGGGTATGCTTGGGACACAAGCCGGCATGGCGGGCGGAAGAAAGGAGAAGACAGAAGCCGGGGAGCCGGATTCGCATGCGAGGGATGTGATGAAAGGACCCGGACTTCCTCTACGGCCACAAGCCCAAGAAGCCAGAGGCCCAAGCCCGGATGAAGGAGGTCGAGAAGAAGGTCCTAGAGGCCAGCGCGGCTAAGAACACCGGGACCCTCGAGATTCGTCGGGGACACGATGAGCTGACGATGGCCTTGGGAAACCCTGAGCATCGCGGACGCGTCCGTGGCATGAGCTCCAGGAAGAGTTGGGCGACGGTGGGCTCGTGGCAGTCAGATGCTTTGCCTCGCATCACACGAGGCGGAGGTACAAGGAAGGTCCGAGTCGGGAAGGCCGTGATGAGGCCTTGCAAAGAAATGATCTCGCAGTCCATCAAAGAGGCCCTCACGAGCAACAACCCCCGGATGGTCGAAACCGAACCGATGTTCCGCAACGCTGGTATGCAAGTGTCCACCCCATCAACCCCAGCAGCACCTCTGCTCTTGACCGACAGGACCCCAGTGGATGATATCACCGAAGAGACACCATGCAATATGTTGATACCTGTCGGCAGGTTGGGAAAGAAAAAGGTAGTGGCCAAGGGGGTGGTATTTCCTCCCGGATCTTGCAAAGAGTATGAAGCGCACGAGATCCCTCCAGAATTTGCTGAAGTCAACATTGGGTTCGTGGCGCCAGAACATGAAGACTGGGAGCTGGACTATCCCGGACATAACGGGGTGAACACTCTAGGAGCTGCTCTGTGTTACAACGTGCTGTGGCCGAAGGTGGACATTGAGCTCAATAAATTGACTTCACCTTCCGGTACACCAAAGAAGATAGCAGCGGACCCGAGTACGCCACCGGACCCCTATGGTGAGTCTTCCGATGATGATAAAGATGGTGGGGACGTCGGAGGCAACGACCCTCCTCATGGTTCCAGTATCCCCCCGGCTAAGGACTCGGCACAAGACGAGCCTAAGGAGCCGACACCTGAGGAGCCGACACCTGAGGAGCCGGCTCCTAAGGAGCCGGCTCCTCAGGAGCCGGCAACTGAGGAGCCCCAGGAGCCGGCACAGGAGGGGCAGCCTATATACGAGGAAGCAATTGGCGAGAACACAGTGCCAAGTCCTGAGGAGAGAATAGGGAGCGAGACACCCATCTACACTCAAGGCCTCCAATGGATAACACCTCAAGCGCCGGGGAAGCAGAAAGGAGCTAGACCTATAGGTCGTAGCAAATGCCCTCCAGCACCGAAGAAGCACACATTCGATGAAGAGGAGGTCGTAACCGTCAAGTACCCGCCACCCAGGAGGCCCCCAGCAATAGATGTTCGATCCGAAAAGTATATGGCCCGCTGAAAACACGAGTTGTAATATGTTATTAGCTACATCTTTTCGCAACCCTAGCTAACATTTGTACCGTCGCTTTTGCAGGACAAAAACCCCACCTCGATTGGGGTTTGCCACGGACGAATGCCCCGCCGGCTCGTTCGAGTTTGGGAAGTTCATGATCCCAAAGGCCCATCTCATCGATAACGAGGACTGGGAGACTCGGAAGTTCCATGCGTGGTACATAGAGTGCGCAAAGCGTGGAATGTATAGCTTCAGTGTCCTCCTTCCTAAGGAGTGCTTCCACTACCACACCGATGTCCAGTTCGCGGTTACATTCGACGACATGTCGAGACTACTTCGTCGACAGGACTTGGACGTTGCCCAAGTCACCTTGTTTACGATGTAAGCGCAATTTTACTTGCACATGTCCCTTCCATCCGTATATAGCTAGATTCTGTTTGAAAGGTACCTAAGCCACAACCACATGTCCCTGTAGGTTGAGCGCCGATGCAGCCCGCAAGTTGAACACTGGTCTTATTTATCTCTCTCCAGTCCACATCTGTGAGAGACAGATCACCGGTTTTAAGCTAAGTGCAGACCATCCCGACCTGGTGAACTTGACGGACGAGGAAAGACAGAAGATCTGGGATCGGAACGAAAAAGTTAAGAAGTTGGAAGTAGCAGAGTACGTCATATCAGCGATGAAAAAGGTCAAGGAAAATGGGTATCGATGTATTCTGGCGCCTTACCAATACGGAATAGGGCTAGTAGGACATTGGATCTGTTTTATGATCTTTCCTCAGGACGGGAGGGCCGTTATCTTTGACTCACTACGAGGCACAAACCCGCACGGCTACCGACAATTCGAAAAAATCTTGAAATTGTAAGTGATCGATGAACTTCTTATTCAATTACTAGAGTCGAATATCATATATCGTTGACAATATAGTGAATTTCGTGCGATTTACAAGCAAGCATTACTTGAAGGATCGAAACCGGATGGATCGATCCCCCAATGTAAGGAGCGCAATAAAGATACACTCAAAATCAAGCGAGATTTCCCGGTACATAAATAAAACATAGTTTTTCTTAGTACGACTACCTAGCTATAGCTTCGATATTACTAATAACACCGGTTTATTGTGTGCGAAGTGCCTCAAACAACCTGACGGATCAAACTTGTGTGGATTCTTCGTCCCGTGAGTACCTCGGGGCCTGCGAAGGTACAAATCCAGCTACCGACAACTCAAGGACTCAAGGAACAAGTTCACGGGGATATCGTAAGGCAACCGACGAGATGCGGTTCAGGTGCCAAGAGCGCACATCCGCAAGTTCGTTCTAGACATAGTAGTTCACGAAGAACAGCCGTACTTCAATCGGGACAAAGAGCTGGGGCTGTCTATAGAGTTTGGGCCGCTAAGGAGATGGGAAGAGCTAGATCTTACGGACTATCTTCATCCAATAGACCTATAGCTCGCAATGTTTGTATGGATGTTGTAATTAAAACTAGTACTTGTTGGATATGAACGAATGGATCGATCGATCGGTGAAACTTGTATATATGAATCGATGTTTATATATGTATATATATATTTTAGTATGTCTTTCTTATATATATGTGTGTGTATGGATTGATAGATGTATATGTCTTTTTTATATAGATATATGTATATATATATATATATGTATGTATGTATATATATATATATATATATGTATGTGTATATATATATATATATGTATGTATATATATATATATATATATAAAATAAAATGAAAGACATATATCAATACATACATACATACATATATATATATATATGTATATATATATATGTATGTATATATATATATATATATGTATGTATATATATATATATATATATATGTATGTATTGATATATGTCTTTCATTTTATTTTATTTTTTAAAAAAAAAAATTCAAGCCGTGGCGGGCAACATAACCTGCCGCCACAGCGAAATATCTTAACCGTGGCGGGCGCGTTATGCGCCCGCCACGTTAAGATTATTCGCGCGGGCGGCAGGTTATGTTGCCCGCCACGGCTCGATACTACGCGTGGCGGCGCAGCCGCCGCCACGCTAAAGGTCACGATTAACCGTGACCTTTCGTTGGTGACGGGCGGCCATGCCCGCCACGCAAAACCTAAAACGCCCGCCACAAAAGTTGTTTTCGGTACCAGTGAATATGTCTCTAGAAACCCCTGGGAGGTCCTTCTCATTTGACACCTCTGCAACATTCAGTGTGACCGGCTGTGACCTGGATGTGTACTGGATCGACCAGATGACCAGCAGGCCTGTGTTTGGTTGCTCAACTTGGTGCCCCGGCAGCGAAGAAATAATCACGGAGGTGGCGGCTAGCTACAACTGCAGCGGCATGGGATGCTGCTCTGTTCTGGTGCAAGACGTTTTCCAGAAGTCTATTCAGCTCAGTTTCGTCCACCGGAAAAGCAACAGCATCGGCGCCTACAGATCTTCTTCTAACCAGACCTCTCTATTGAGAGATAGAATCACCGTCGTTACCATCAGTAATTACACCATGCTCTTTTGGAACATCGTCGACCAACCCAACTGTGATTCCGCCAAGAAAAACCGGACACAGTATGCTTGTATCAGCAGCCATTCCGATTGCTCCAATTTCGGTCAGGGATCACTTGTTGGCTACACCTGCGAATGCGAACCGGGCTTCACAGGCAACGCCTACATTATTGACGGTTGCACCGACGACAATATTGGTACTATTTCATCCCTGCTGCTTTTGTTAACTGTAAATATAATAACACTTCTTTGAATAGTGACATAAGTAGTCTCTCAAATATATGTGACCCTTTGACTCCTTTTTTTTTTTCATCGATTGGAGGTCCCATATAAACCCTCCAAGTCGCCAATCCTCATGAAACACAATGGACAAGAAACAAACACTATAATTTGCATGATAGTTAACAACATTTGGCCATTGAATAGACTCAATCATCAGTCACCTGAATACATCAATGGATCTCTTCTGTTTCAAATAGAATAGGTATAGTTTATCATAACTGGATAGGTACTACAGTGTATATATTACACTAGTTGTGTTAGAAAATGAACACAGAGAGAAAAAAAGGTATAGTTTAATACAAGTCATGTTAATATATTAAACATTAACTAATCCCCGTGTCGTCCCTCACGGGCGGCTCGGGCGGAACCTCCAATCCCGCCGTCGTGGGCCTCCCTCCCTCCTTCCCCGCACCTTGCCGTCGCTGGAGCAAGGGTGGCGGCAGCGAGGCTTTTAGTTGTTTCCTTCACTCTTTGGCAACCCTCTCCAGAGTTTCTTCGTTGTGGTGGCGGCCCTCTACTCCGGCAGCCGTTCTGGTGGCGCCAAGAGCGGATTTGGTTGCTCGGTGTCCGAATCTCATCAGGATTTGGTCCCACAACATGGTGGCCGGATATGCTCGCTTGGAGACCGGATCTTGCTAGTGGCTGGTCCAGGATTGGTGGCTTTGTGCAGCCTGGCCAGTGGTCGGGATGAGCACGAAGTCCGCCTTTGCAGGGTTGTCTGGCGCGTGCACATGTGAGTTACCCTGTGTGGGGCGGTGCTTGGTGACCTTGGTGCGCTGGCAGCGGAGTGATGGGTTCCACCTTTACCCACCGGGGATGCTCGTGACAGTGGCGCGGTGGGGAAGACGGAGCTGGATCTATAATTGTGGAGAAGGTGGAGGTGCGGGTGGAGGGAGCAAAGGTGGAGGAGACCCGGCGACTGACAGTGTGAGGCGGGACCTAAAGCTTCGAGGCGTGGATAGCTGCGCGGCAAAGGGTCTTTCGATGCCGCTTCTATCGATGGTCGTATCTAGGCTTCACACGATGGATCCGGTCCCCCAGCAGGTCTAGGGCTCCGGAGCGCTGTTGCACGTGGGGGCGCGAGCGCATGTGCGGTAGCCATCTGGCGCCTCTTATGACTGAGGCCGTATCTGCACATGATGGTGGTGCACCTCCCAAGAGCTCCATTGTTCTGGTGGCGATCTTCCACACTGGTCATTGGTGTAACGACATGGATTATGGTGGGACAATGGGTGTGTTTAGGTGGCAGCGACGCCTGTGGGTGCTACTTCCTCATTGGAGGTGTCGTCACTTCTCTCTAGGGCTAGGAGCCTTGGAGATCTTTCGGGTGACAATCCAGTACCGGTTCCTAGTCGAACGATGGTGGCATCTTCGTATGTCATTCTCTTGTTGGAGGCATTGGTTTTGAAAGATTCCTCTTTGGTTTGTTAGTGTTGGTGGTAGCATAGTTATCCACCTATTTTCTTAACGTTGTTGTTGTTCTTTTGGCAGTGTATTCTAGTCTTGTAGCAAGTCGGAATGTCGCGAATGACATCTAGAGCTACTAGAGTTTTTTCTCCTTCGTTTCTTTGTAATAATTGGCCTGATTCTAATTGTTGGTAGATGAAGCCGGGCATGAAATATTATCCATTATCTAAAAAAATAAACAGTAACTAATGCATGTCTCTATTAAGATTATAGCCTATGCGAGAGCATGGGTCGGTGGACTAGTATGCAAAACTTTAAAGTTCACTTAATAAGCAATTCTGATAATTGTAGAAAAGTTATCAGGTAATGCATCTGAACAGTGTATTTTACTCAAACTGTTTGTATTCCTATAACTTTTACTTTTCGCAAGTGAGCACGAGTGGAACAAATGTTTTACTTATTAATTCGTTTGCCATGATAATGCATACAAAATGACAAGTCGATTTATGCACGGTTACCTTTTCATTTGGAACTTTGGAACTTGAATGCAGGGTTAACATTGTTTCTTACTGATACTAGGGTATAATCCAAAAGGAAACAGAGCTAACTGTACCCGTCACTGTGGAAACATCGATGTGCCATTCCCATTTGGCTTAGAAGATGGTTGCTTCGCTACGGAAGATTTTCACCTCTTCTGCTCAAATGCGACGTCATCAGCTGTCCTCAGATTGCCTGAAGCTCAGGAGGTGATCACCGGTCTCCAAGTTAACGAAGCGATACTTAACTACACCGAACAAATAGAGAATGCGCCCGGTTTTAATATTTTTTATGGTTATGGTTTGACAAGCAGCTCTATGCAATGGGTTGTTGCTAATCTAAGCTGTGATGAAGCTAAACAGAATACATCTGGTTATGCTTGTGTGAGTATCAACAGCAGGTGTGTGGAAGTGAACACATCTGACGGCCGCTATTATTTTGGATACCGTTGCAAATGCACAGATGGCTTCCAAGGGAATCCGTACATTCAGAGTGGTTGTCAAGGTTACCCAGCATCTCTCTCTCTCTCTGTGTGTGTGTGTGTGTGTGTGTGCTGTTATATCTTACATCTGGTTTACAGATATTGATGAGTGTCTTCATCAAGACATTTGTAAGGGCAGGCTGTGCAGTAATATAGAAGGAAGCTTCAAGTGCACTGAATGCCCTCGAAAGACGATGTATGATCACACAAATAACCAGTGTACTAAAACGAAGCAGCAGGTTCTGCTCATAGGTATTGTTATTTTTGTTATTAGTAAATAACAACATTTTCTGCTCATATATATTATTATTGTTATTATTTCTATTAATACTTATGTTGCAAAATAAGGTACAATCTATATAAGCAGAGTATGTTCATGTCTATGTAGGTATTGTTATTGGACTTTCTGGTGGCTTCAGCATCCTACTCCTGGGCTTTGTAGCATTATTTGTTTTCCGTAGATGGAAATGGAAAGTTCAGAAGCAACTACGGAAGAATTACTTCCTCAAAAACCAAGGTCTTCTCCTAGAACAGTTGATATCGCCTGATAAAACAAACATTTTCTCCCTAGACGAGCTAGAAAAGGCAACAAATAACTTTGATCCCACACGTATCATTGGGCATGGTGGTCATGGCATGGTCTATAAAGGCATTTTATCTGACCAACGTGTCGTTGCAATAAAGAAGTCTCTAGTCATTCAGTACCGTGAGATCAAGCAATTCATCAATGAAGTTGCAATACTTTCTGAAATAAATCACAGAAACATTGTGAAGCTCTTTGGATGTTGCCTCGAATCTGAGGTTCCATTGCTAGTATATGACTATATTTCCAATGGATCATTGTCTCAAGTTCTCCATGCTGAATCACGAAATGATGTTTCTTTGTCTTGGGATGATTATATAAGAATTGCCACAGAAGTTGCAGGAGCTCTATCATATCTCCACTCAGCAGCTTCAATATCAGTCTTCCATCGTGACGTGAAGTCCTCAAATATACTCTTGGATGGGAACTACACAGCTAAAGTTTCAGACTTAGGCGCTTCAAGATTGGTACCAGTTGATCAAACACACATTGTTACCAATGTACAGGGTACATTTGGTTACTTAGATCCAGAGTATTTCCATACGAGGCAGCTAAATGAGAAGAGTGATGTATATAGTTTTGGAGTGGTACTACTGGAGGTGCTTATTAGAAAGAAGCCAGTTTTCACAAGTGAATCAGGCTTGGTTCAAAACTTGTCAAACTACTTTCTTGAGGCGTTGAGAGAAAAAGAAATCACTGATATAGTTGATTCTCAAGTTGCCGAGGAAGCAACCAAGGAGGAGATAAGCAGTGTTGCCTCTCTTGCAGAGATGTGCTTAAAACTTCGTGGTGAAGAAAGACCTACCATGAAACAAGTGGAGATGGAATTGCAGATTTTACGAAAGAAACGGGTGAGATTTTGCCAAAACGACCAGGAAAATGAGCAGCGAAGTGAAGCAGTGTTGCTAAATCGAAGAGCTGAAGCTGTTTGCCAAGTGTTTGCAACGGAACCAGGTGAGGGATCAGCCAATTTACCACTGGAACACAACCAACGATGTTATAGTTTAGAGGAAGAGTTCATGGAATCTGCCAGCCTACCACGCTAGATGTGCTTATTGAGCATGATTGATTTGGTGCCGGCCGGTGTCCATCCATCTATAATGTATCACTCACCGGCAGGTCGCCTATAGTAACTTTATATATATAGAACCAGCGTTCCACTGGATTTATTTATATTGTATAATAGGAGTATATTTATACGTACGTGAAGGTATAGCTGTTCTTTCACGTCAGCATAAACATTACTCAGAACTTTGAAAAACTTTGAGATTGTGCCAGTCTGATTTATCATTTACGTGTTTCAGTACACATGTAAATAAGTTATCATATAAATAGTGCACACATATATTTTAAGTTTTCAACCGAACTAGTGGGCATTGACTCACTAATTTATATTCAGGGGTTCCTTTTTTTTTTTCTTTCTAGATAGTCTGTGCCATGTGGACCGTGCATCAATTTCCCAAAAAAGCATTTATACTTGCAAATTTTCCGTAACTGCACTTACTTTTGCTACTATTTATTAAAATGATATTGTTCAAAAAAGAAAATTTATTGGCTGCCTGCTTGATTGGCTTGGAATTGGATCACACGTTCATTGATGAAGGATCTCTTCCATGTATTGATTTGAACCTGATCATTGTCGAAAATGACTGCATTTCTGGTGGTCCAAATAATCCAGCAAGCAGTGATTACAATTTCTCTGAAGATGACATTGTTAAAATCTACTCTAGCTTGTAAGATCATATCTTAAGGACTGAGGTTGAGGTCCTAACTGATTGGAATTTTTTCCCATCAATCTCTACTATAAAGGGGTAGTCAAAGAACAAAAGGAAATTATCTGGTTTCTTCATAGTTTTTACATTGCAGAGGGACAGGTGTAGTCACCCAAATGCATTCTCTTCCTTCTTAACATGTTCTCTTTGGGATAGCTATTGGCATTTTGACATCCTTGACATCCCCATTGAGCTGAGCACACTCCCTTTCACTCTTTCTCTTGCTTGATTGTGCATCCAAAGTGAGTTTGTGTCAGTGTTATAGAACCGTTACCCGGGACATTCGTTAGAACCTGGCAGTTGCGCACAACTAACAAGTGATTTATACTAGTTTAGGTCCTCAATCCTTGATTGAGTATAGACCTTACGTCCAATCGGATAGAGGATGAGATATAGAGGATGGATGGGTTCAAGAGAAAGTGGTACAGAGGAGAGAATTTTGCTGACTAAGACATAATATTCCTTTTAGAGGATAGATTTAAAGAACGATGAGGGTGGATAGCCTGTGTTCTTTCTCTCTGTTCAGCAACAGAGGCACAGCTCTGTGCAGCAGCGCAGTAGCAACTGTGCTTGCTTTCTTGAGGTCCAGCTGCTGCTCGCTTCTGTTCCTTCGTAAATCGTAATGCACCATGGACAGCTTGAGGATGCGCTTTTCGTTCATAATTTTTGCAGCTTGTTGTGTATATGCTCCACGTCAGGCCAGGTTGGCTCCGACGAAAAAAAAACTAGCCAATTGATATCAGCATCAGTGCAGCTTGCAGAGGAGCCTATTGCTCCACCAGACAAAAATGCAAGCATATTCATGAAGCCACTTCGAACTAACAAACCAGAGCAAAAGCCGCTGGAAAGACCGAGAGAGAGAGGACAGAAAGCAAATTTGTCAGGCTCTCGTACGGACGTGTGAACACATCTTTTTGGGGCTAACATCGATGTACCCTACTTTTGTCACCATATCAGTCCTTCAGAAGACTTTCTCGATTGATACAGGTCTGCTTCATTTGTAGGTTTCGGCCCTTCCAACCCGAATGACGGCAACTCTGCTTTTAAGCTCCCATTTTCCGTCCACACAAGACTTTGGTCTCGATCGATACAAGTCTGCTTTATTTGTAGCTTTCAGCCCTTCCAACCCAAATGATCGGCAACTCTGTTTTTGGCTTTTCCAAAACTCTGTTTCTGATCACCAATTCCTCTTTCAACAACATAATAGTTTTCCTTCTGTAGGTGGTCCATGACAAACACTCATAAAGTCATAGACATGGACATCGTTGGCAGCTGGGTACAGGCAAAATATATAGTTGCTGTCACCTGAAGTAAGATTTTAGCGGTTGTGTCAGTTCCACAACAGTTCACCATCTTGCAATACCAAGAGTCAATCAATCTTAACTTTCACTACGTTTACAAAAATATATCAACATTTGTATCCCCAACCTCAGATAGCTTTATCATAAAAATATATGATGTGATTAATTTAATTATACTTATTTAGTATCATATATTTTTATGTTTATTGTCAAAGTTGAGATAATTTAATTTCTCAAATACGAGATGAAGACTGGCGATGGAGAGAGTAATCCAAAGACTAGACCAAGTCAAGTGCAGGAAATGCTGCCCGCGGTGTCACCTGCAGGAAACCAAGTCAATACGTGACCTGTGATCCAGTACGCTTCAATAGGTGAAGTGCCCGCTCGCCCTTGGATCTCCCGACAACGGTGGAAGCTGCCTGACTTCACTCGGTAGTCACAGGGTGTGAATTCAGAGGATCTCGTTTCTGCAGTCGGCAGTCATACTCCAAACTCCCCACACGGCACGACGGCTAGTTGGCCAGCTCACATAATGATGCCAATAAGCCATTCGCCCTTCTACACACAGTGACTACCCGATGGTGACAGGTTATGCAATAATAAATGTCCGGCAAAGACTAATATCTAATCAGTTGAGATGAATATATACTTGGTTGTATAAGGGCCTTCTCGCATATTTGTATCCTATATAGTAAACGATGACGCTAGTTGTCATTTTTTGAAATCCAAAGATTGGATTGTTGAAATTTTGAACACTAAATGACGTCAAATGTAGTGAAAAATAAGATAGTGTGAAAAAAATACTGAAGTGAAAAAAAAAATAGTGACCCTAACTAAAGTGAGAGTGATTTAGCCACGTTTGGGCCTTGGACCCTTGGACCCCTCAGTAACACACGAGCTACAAGTTGAAAAACACACGAGCTCCACTAAAAACACACACGCACGAGCTCCAATTACATGCATGCTATATCCAGACCTAGGTTAGAGGTTTACCAAACACCAATGCTGTTGTCATTCAGCCTGGCCGCAGTCCGTCGTCGTGCTATTTCACCTGACAGAAAAACACTATACCATGGCTGATAAGTTTAAGCAAACAGGGTGTGCCTTCCCTTTATATTTTCTTCCTTGTTTCGGTCCATCTTGACATGTTTTTGTTGTATAAGGGTCTTTTTGTATATTTGTGTATCCTATATATGCACCCTTCCGTAATACAGAAGCTACCACTCCAAACTCTTGTAGCAGCCCTCATGTCGAATCCCACGGTGCCCCAAATCTCTCTGATTACGGTTGTCCTGCTTGTTTTGGCTTCCACTGTAGCCGATGCCGCGACAGCAAGCCACAGTATTTCGTTGAGATCTCAAGCTGCTGCGCTTCTCGACTGGAAGTCCTCCCTCAAGCACTACTCCGAACACCAGCTGGGGACCTGGAGCAGTGATGTCCCTCCGTGCAACTGGACTGGCGTCACCTGCGGCGATGTCGTTGTTGCACAGGGCCGACATGGAAGAGCATCCTCGACGTCGAAGGCCATCACAGGGCTCTCACCCAGGGTGCCGACCTTACTGGAGACCTGGACACCCTGAAGTTCGAGTCCCTCCCTTACCTTGCCAGCCTCGACCTCAGCGACAACGCCGATTTGTCGGGTACGATCCCTCCTGGCATCAGCTCTCTCTCGATGCTTTCCAGTTTTAACATGTCCGGCGATCACCTCACGGGGAAGATACCGCTGACTCTTGGTGACCTCGGGAGGCTCACAAAAATGGACCTCTCTAACAACAATCTCAGTGGCCAAATCCCTCTGGCTCTAGGAAATCTCAGCAGGCTCACTTTTCTTGCTCTTCCTGGCAATAATCTGTCGGGTAAGATCCCATGGCAGCTCGGAAAGCTTCAGGCCATCAAGTATTTGGACTTAAGCTTGAACCATCTTGCTGGACAAATTCCTACTACACTTGCAAACCTCACAAACCTCAACACTCTATTCTTTAATGATAATTATCTATCAGGACCTATACCCAAAGATCTAGGCAAAATCCAAACACTCCAACATCTAGAGTTGTACAGAAACCGCCTGAATGGCACGGTTCCATCCTCCCTGGGAAATCTTACAATGCTCAAGATCCTGTACCTATATCTAAACCAACATACTGGAGTCATTCCCGTTGAGCTTGGGATGCTCCAAAAACTTGATTGAGTTGGATTTGTCAGAGAACCATTTCACTGGCCCAGTTCCTCCTAGTGCTGGAAATATGACTTCGTTAACCTTTTTTATCTGTCTGGGGTAACGATATAAATGGATCAATTCCTCATGAGATTGGAAACCTTGTCAACCTTCAACAGCTGGACCTCTCCGTAAATCACTTGTCTGGCCCACTGCCACCAACTTTAGGAAACATGTCATCCCTCTTCAATATATTAATAAACAGCAATAATCTATCTGGCGAAATCCCAGCAGAGTTTGGAAACCTGGCAAATTTGGTATATCTTACTTCCTATGAAAATCAATTGTCTGGTGCAATTCCTCCAAGTTTTGGAAAATTAGCAAGCATGAATGAGATGTTACTATTCACCAATAACCTATCTGGTCCTTTGCCTCCAGCACTCTTCAACCTTACTAATTTGGTCGACATCGAGTTGTCTCAAAACCAATTGAATGGAACAATACCTGATTTGTGCCAAGGTAGAAATCTTCAAAATTTACAACTTTTTAGTAACAAATTGGGCGGTCCGATCCCAAAGACATTGAAGGATTGCACTTCACTGATATCCCTTGGTTTATCTTATAATCAACTTGATGGAGATATAACTGAAGCATTCGGGGAGTACCCGCATCTACAAAGCATTAGTTTATCGTCAAACAAATTGGTAGGCATGCTATCACCAATCATAGGCTCCTGGAGCAACTTGACCACTCTTCATTTTGGAGACAACATGATAGAAGGAACTATACCTGCAGAATTGGGGAAACTCAAAAATTTAGTAAGGTTTAATCTGTCCTGCAATAATTTGGCCGGGGAGATACCACCTGCAGTTGGTAATTTAGTCAACCTAAACATATTGAGTTTAAAAAACAATCAGTTATCTGGGCGGATTCCAAAGCAAATTGGCCAACTTAAAAATCTCGAGAGCCTTGATCTATCAAGCAATCAGCTGAATGGACCAATACCAGATGAGATTGGAAATAGTTTAAAGCTACAAACTTTACTTCTGGGGGACAACAATCTGAATGCCAGTCTACCTAGGACATTGGGTCATTTAATTTATCTGCAAAACATGCTTGATGTTAGCCAGAACAATCTCAGTGGGCCAATACCGTCAGAACTTGGCAATCTACAGATGTTGATTGTTGTAAACTTATCACACAATCAATTTAGTGGTGTTATCCCTACCTCCATTGCAAGTATCGCGAAGCCTATCAGTGTTTGATGTATCATACAACATCCTAGAAGGCCCCCTCCCTGAAGGATTTCACAATGCCTCAGCAAAATGGTTTCTTCACAACAAAGGTCTTTGTGGAGACCTGGCTGGCATGTCACCTTGTTATCAGCCTCAAGCTCATCATGGACAAAACCATCAAAAGCTGATAGTAGAAACCAGTGTTGCTGTGGCTCTTGTGGCTATTGGTTCAGTGGCATGTTTTCTTGTTATTTGGTTTTGTTGCAAGAAATCATCCCAAGAAACTAACCCTGTGGAAAAAAACGGCTACGTTCTCTGTTTGGGGCTTTGATGGCAAACTGGCGTTTGAAGATATCATCAATGCAACTGACAGTTTTGATGAGAAGCACTGCATTGGAGAAGGAGCTTATGGTCGTGTTTACAAAGCAATACTTCAAGATGGACAAGTTGTAGCAGTGAAGAAACTCCATCCTTGCGATGAAGAGACAAATGACGAAGTCAGATTTCACAGAGAGATTGAAACATTGACAAAAATCCGCCAACGCAGCATAGTCAAGCTGTATGGGTTTTGTTGCCATCCAAGGTACAGGTTTCTGGTTTGTCAATTCATAGAGAGAGGGGATCTAGCTTCTATTTTAAGCAATGAAGAGCTGGCAATTCAGTTCAGTTGGCAGAGAAGGACAGACCTCATACGAGACATGGCTCAAGCTATTTCCTACCTTCATCAAGATTGTCAACCACCCATAATTCATCGAGACATCACAAGCAGAAACATCTTACTGGATGCTGATTACAAAGCTTTTCTCTCTGACTTTGGCATTGCAAGAATGTTAAAAGCTGATTCATCAAATTGGAGTGTATTAGCAGGAACTTATGGCTATATAGCACCTGGTATGTATATTACTCATGATATTAATATTATCCACCAAAATGTTTCACAATATAGTACTACGTATATATTCTAACTGTTTATTTCCATTTTTCATTGTAGAATTTTCCTACACGTCTTTAGTCACAGAGAAATGTGATGTATATAGCTTTGGCGTGGTGGTGCTTGAGGTGTTGATGGGCCAACATCCACGGGACCTACAAAATCATGTTTCTTCATATGAAAACCAATTTGTTCTAGAAGAAATTTTGGATAAACGTCTTCCCACACCTAAAGCTGATGAAGAAAAAAATGTGAATAGGTGTCTCTCCATGGCATTTCACTGCCTTCTTCCTTCACCACAGGAGAGGCCAACTATGATGGAAGTTTTCCGAGGACTTTCCATTTAATTTGAAGCAATGTGCATGTATTGTCATGGTATATATATTTCATGGCATATAGAAACAAGAAAAGTATATGTTAACAGCTATGCCATCTGGTTAGAAATGTCGAGATTTTGGTGGACTACATGTACACAAGTTGACATACTTTAACCTTTACCTATATCATGTGTTCTTGCTCATCAAAATAAAATTGTTATGAGTAAACCATAATTATAATTGATGTTTCCTTTTTATTATACATGCAATTTGTTATCATGAATTTTAGCAATTGTACATTATTTTATCTTGTGGTTACAGTATTGTACACATGAGTTGTAATGTCCATCATTGACAATTGATAATTACATATGATTCTATTAGACATACCAAATGTGTAATGAAGTGTTTCACAATGGGCAATAAATTCACAGAGTACTAGGTCACAATTGACATTTTTGGTTTTGTGAAATCTGTGGTAGGTTCTAAATTTTAGAAGTCACCTTTTTGTTGAAATTAGAAATCAAAATTGGCCGCTTTAAGGGGGCTGTCCAGCTCTCTATATGTCTGGGAAGATGCTTGTCATATTTGTTGGACAAGGAATGATCACCTTGCTGAACCCTGCCTTTATATTTCAATCTTTGATGCACCTATATTTGGTTTGTTGCCGCTGGTCTGTGTGGGGGAGTTCGTCTCTATTTAGGATTCTTATTTCAAGGTGTCATGACTCTTGGTTTTATTGGTCTTTCTCTGCTTACCTTTGGTCAGAGAAGTAGCTTGCTCAGTCATGGTTGTTTTAATGAATAACATCGTCAATGGTAACAGCAAGGACAGAAGCAGAAATTGGAACATTTTGAATTAGAATATTAAGAGGTTTGAATTCTAAAGATAAATGTAATGCAATAAAAAAAAATTGAGGCAAGTGCAGGTTTAATCTTTTGCATCTAGGAAACTAAATGGGAGCATTTTTTTCTCGATTGGATTTTTAACGCGTTTTTCTTTAAGAGGAATGGCCAAAAGAAAGGCTGGAATAAGATTCTCGAACTTATACAACAAACAACATCGACAAGTTCCGGCTGTTCCACGCCCGCTAGCCAGACGCTAGCGTGCAGGACCAAACAGAAATGTCGACAAAGCAAGCTAGAGCAAGAACCTAGCTGCTACAACTATAACACATATAAAGGACTATACGGCAGTAGAATTTGCGACCGTGGGTACATAAGGCAAAGAGTTCGGACCGTTGGGCCTACTCGACGTCCGTCACCAGCCCAACGACACCTAAGCCTCCCAGGGAAGAGCACCCGCATGTCTTCCCGCGCCGAAGGGGACAAAGGCGGAGCGTACGCTTTGCTGAAACTATTCGAATGACACCTCATTAGGCTTCTCCATCTCGACCTCAAGCCCAAGCTTTTTCATGAGCACCTTCCTTGCTTGGGTGTCCAACTTCAGTTCTTTGTACTTACTTTTAGCAGCCAAACCGGCTTGCGATCCTTGGTGTTGCGTAGACTAGGAAGGGACGCAATCAACGGCTGCTCAAGTGGCCACTCGAAGGCGTCGATGAAGGACATAACGCTCACGAAGCCATTAGCCCCAGAAGTATCCAGAGTCGCCCGCACAACTGCATGTAGTGGCCCATATGTACTACGCTCAGGTGAAGTCGACGATTTGGGCAGCATCCTTCGAGGAAGCAGTAGCACCCTTGTTGGGGCGGCAACTGTATGGGTGACAAAGAGCGAGGTGACCATCATCGTCCGCAACATTTGGCAACCATCGATGCCTCCACAGTTAAGCAATTGGGCACCCAGATGCTTGTGGTCTCGCTATCTGGCTCACATTGACTGAGGTAATAAGCTCATCCCGCATTCGGTCGACCGAGCTAACCCACGCAGGGGAGTCCCGCCCTCGTTGTAACAGAACCTCCTAAATTACAGGACCCACTTGCACCTGTCATTGCCCCAAAGACCTCTGACAGCCGTGCAGATGCACCCGATAACTTAAGAAGCCTGTCAGGTGTCATCGGAAACCCCAATTACACCACTCATACCAGGATCAACAAAGGAGTAGCTACAATATTACAACATTTGTTATAAAATATAGATCGAGTGCGGAAGAATAATAATATTAATTTTACAAAATGTGAATAAGTTACATTTGAGTAAACTTAACTTAATTGCGGAAGGTAAGTAGAGCTACAGAGGATAACCGTGATCATGTCGAGCCCACCGACATAATCCCGGTAGCAAAGACACAGTCGGCACACTGCAACAAGGGTTAACAAACCCCGAAAGTACGAGTACTCAACAAGACTTAACCGTCAAAAAGGAAAGAGGAGAAGACTCAGGAATGTAGGCCGAGGGAATCAAGGTAAGGCTTTAGCAAGAATCAAGGACTCTTTTACGTAAAAGCTTACTAGAAGTAAATCCTTACTTTCTATGTTTTAATTCCGCATTAGTAACTCATATATTCTAGGTGATCCTACACTAGAGCAAACATTTCTTTCTTGAGCCAACTTTCTTTCTCAAAACCATATTCCATCAATTACTACGAAGAATGGGCGTAAGAACGGGTCTCCATATCCGAGAAGCACGGCGATTCATGAATTGATTATAACCCAAATTGGGAGTTCTAACCACACGACATATATAGCACTTAAGCTTGCATATATCAACCTTCTTTCGATAAGTCCAAAACGGACTGGGTCACACGCCACCCGAGAGTACAGTACCCCACCGCCGTACCAAAATTCAAGTAGAGCAGGTACACGATACTCCCGCCATCTCTCCACTCCCAATGCGTATTTATCCGTTCCCGATTTGGCTCCACCGAGATCCGGCTTACCGGAGTATGTGGTAGTACTAGTGTCGCCTCGACCGGGGTGATCGCGGTCGACGTGCCATTGACCAAAAGGCCTCAGGCGCAACTTGCGTTCAAAAAGCCCCGAACTTGACAAGCCAAACCACGGACGGTCCTTATACGACCAACACGGGACAAGCACAGCTAGGTATCCCGCCGGCTTTCAACCTACGTCCCGTCCGATCTCAAATTCATCACTACTTCTCATTCTTTTTCCAAAAAGGTACCATATTCTCATATAAAACATTTTGATGAAAAAGCTTAACTAATTAAGCGTGGTTAAGCATCACTAAGCATTTTCAAAATAAAACAAAGTTATCAAGGATGGTATTGCAATAATCAAGGATGATAATGCAAAGAATTGGGTTATCACTCAACTCCTAATTACTTAATGCAACAAAGCACAATAAAGGTGATATAAAGCTTTGTAAAACATCAAGGAAGGGTTTAAATGAACCGGGCTTGCCTTCGTTGACGGAATAAACTAACTCTTCGTAACACCCAGAGAAATCCGAACCCGCTTCCACCGGATAAGGAACCTCCTCGGGGATCGCTCGATTTAACACTCGACCTCGTTAACTACACGAAATAATATATGCTTTAACATGATGCCATATATTTAAATATGATGCTTGCGGGTGCATGAAATGATAAGCATTTGAATATAACTTTACTTCAGGATAAAGTTGCAACCCAACAAAACCAACTTGTTGAACTACTCTATAAGATATCATCACCATTGCCTAAAGAGTTCTCAAGGACCATTTGATTGTGGTATGATCCAAGATTCACAAAACAATCCAAAAAGTCACACAAAACCTAAGTTATTATTCACTAAACATCTCATATAAACACATGAAATAATAGAGCATAAAATAATAAAGAAATAAACTTTGCTAAAATAATCCCAAACTTTTTTATACAGCTAGATCAAGGCATAAAACAGCACCAAATCAATTTTTATGATTTTTGAATAAATATTATATTTTCTAAAAATCATGGAAGATGCATTTTTCAATTAAAATTTGTATTTTTAAATCATGCAAGAACTACTCAAAACCAAAGTTTAATATTTTTCATGAGTAGATATCCTCATAGGAAGGCTACACAAAAGTTTCGTAATTTTTTCATGCTATAATTGAATTTCTATGAAATTCACAAAGTTCAACGCTATTCAAATAAATAGAAATTGAATAAAACATTTCATAAAACAAAACCGGGCGTTGGGCGAATCTGCCCCGGCTCGCCCACGACACGACCAGGTCGGCCCAATAGCCAGCCCGCGGCCGACGGGGGGGACCTCACGCTAAATGACCGATCGGCGGCGGTGACCGGCGCCGACCGGCGATTTCTCGCGATTTGCGGGCGAAGCTTCGCCGGCGGCGCAGCTTGCACCCACGCACTCCCCACAACACCGCGCATCACCTAGCACCCTTTTTCCCCTTCCTCCACGACAACGGCCTCGCGGCGGCCATGGCGGCCCGGCGGCGCGCGAAAGCAACGGCGCAGCTCTCCGGCGCTTTCCCGGCGACGGCGTCTTGACCAAACGAACTGCACCCTCGGGCGGACCTTTCCCCTCACTTAACTGATTAACTCGAACCGCCCCCCTAACGGACGGCCACGCCACACGGCGCATGGCCCAGCGCTGGAATCATTGTTAAGCGGCCGACGTTCCCGGCACTACGCCGAGAAAAAAGGAAAACTGGGCGGCACAGCACGAGAAGGAGCTCACCCCGAGCACGAGGCTCTCGTTAGTTGAGACGGAGACCGAGCCGAGGCGGATCGACGACGCGTGAATAGGGCGATGGCGGCGGACTCCGGCGCAACGGTGGCGTTCCGGCACGACGGAAAGCCCCGGCCGACAAAAGGGCGAAGCCGACAGCATCGTGGCGACGAAGACTAGAAATCAAGACGGTTGGGCACGATGCTCATCGAGACGGGCCGGGCGACAATGAGGCGGATCTCGGCGGCGCCCGCCGGAGTTTGGGAAGATGGAGTTACCGGCCGCACGGCCGCACGCCGGGCGGCGAGGTGTCAGCTCAAACGGCGCCAAATGATGAGTTGCGAACAAGATGGCAAGGTCAATTTGACGGTTTTGGGTTCGACGACGACGGCAATGGCGCGGAGGCGGAGGTGGTTGCCTACGGGCGATGGAAAGAAGGAAGAAGAAAGAAGACGGCGTCCCCTACGCTTAATTGAAAGAAGGGAAGGACAGTGAGGTGGCTCGACGTCGCTGGCGACGCGTCCAGCGGTCGACCACGCGGCCGGCGCGCGAAGCGCGAGGCGGCCACGACGCGGACGCCGGGCGACACGCCGGTATGGAGGGGGAGCAAAGGAACTCCCCTCGGCTTCACCGTAGCACTCCAAAACCCTATCTTTCGGTTTTAAGCAAAATTCACCCAAAATTTGAACTGAACTCGAAAAACTCCGTAAAGCAACTTTGCTTAACTTTTCAAGATGAACATTTTCTCTTTTTTGAAACATTTTCAAATTCTGCCTCCAAATATGACTTTTTGAAATAGGATCAAAATGAGAGTTTGAATAAATTCAAATTTCCTCCAAAAAATTATAAACAACTTTAAAAACTTCCAAAAGCAATTTGATAAAACAAAACAAAATCTACAAATTGGCTTTTGGAACTTTTGTCAAATTTTGCCTAAATTTTGAGATAACTAAAAGGGGATAAAAAACCCTAGAAATAAATATACGAAATTACTTTTGATTTTTTCTAATTAACTTGAAAATCTTCAAATCTATGGAATGCTTAACTTTTCAAACCAAACCTCTTTCAATAAAAGAGTTTTCCCAAAATATGCCTAAATTTTGAAATATGATTTTAAAATAAAAAAAAAGAGGTAGAAAAGGGGTTTGGAACTAGGATTAATAAATAAATAAATAATTTTAAAATTTGGTTTTCAAAAACACACTTCCTTTCAAACCTAGGCAATTAATTAGAGACTAAACATTGCTCAAACAATTCATTCAAGGAATAAGTAAAGCATGGCATACAACATGATATAAATATTTAAACATGAAATGCACTTAAATGACAATGCTTGATGATTATGCTTAATGATGACATGATCAAAATTTTAATTACCTATTAACATCCGGGATGTTACACTCGTCCACATCGCCACTTTGCGGGGAGTTTAGCTCAGGAAAAGTGTTGGCCATAACCGCAACTCATGAGTTCACTAGTAGCGTCTCGCTAGAGGGCGACTCGCACACCCCACCCCCATTGTGCGGTGGGAACTTGACGAAGTAGTAAGCCATTCGTGAACAAAACATCGATGATTGACGTTGGCTATCATGGTTGTGGCGTGCTAGGTAGTACCGACATGTGTCCGCTACATCGTAGTAGAAGCACCTAAGCGGATCCCGACAATAAGCAACTTTGTGGTCTCGCAATGCACCGAAAGCATTGGCCCGCGTGGGCTCTTCCCGATGCTTTCGAGAATGCACCTAGGTGGCCAACACCGCTCCTAGGCGCGTTCGAGCCATCCTCGATCCGGTGCAACCTTCTAGAGGCTCTTGCACCAGCACATTTTGCCAGCCATCAGCATCGGGTGCAAAGGGGTGGCCTTGCGAATTGGTAGGAACCCGCGGCCCTAGCCTCTAGTGGATCGACAAGCAACGGACCCCATCGCTCTTGCTATGTATGGGAAGCCCATGGATAAGTTGCGAACACGGCTGACAGCGCTTGCTCACCGGCCGCCGCCACCTTCACCTTGGCGCGCGTCTTGCCACCTGCGCCATCGGGACCACGGACCATGACGAAGCGTAGTTGTGCTCATGCGGCCCGAGAGCGACACGAATGTGGCAAATGACATCAAAGTAGGTGAGAGCCTTTGGCAAGCTCTCCTCGTCGGAGCAAACCTCGCCAAAATAGTTGACGCAATCCTCAAGTCAATGGCAGAACTTAGGTTGACCCTCTATGTGACACTCCAATGGAGGTGCAAAAGAGGAGAGTGAATAGGAATCCGCTCGCTTGGGGTTCGTTCATGGGTGCGTCTTCATCATGGTCACCGTCACCATTGTCATCATCCTCGCCCTCGCCTTCAATTACGTTCTCGACAATAACCGACATCTCGTCCTCCTTCTTCGCCTCCTCCGTCCTTGGGCACGGCCACCTCGCTCCGTCCTGGCCGGCCAAGCCTCATTCTTCGTGGTCCACCCACACTGAAGCCACCCCCCGCAAGAACAGCCCATCCCCATCGATGGCGGCGGCGGTTGTGGTGGTGGTTGTGTAGGAGTCGTGCCATCATCGGTGCCGCCCGGCCTGTCCGGTCGGGCGCAACCACGACGTGAAGCTTGAGGACGCAATGGAGGCCAAGCATCCATGGCCACCTGCATCTCGCCTTTCCCCTTCCACAAAGGGCCAAAGAAAGGGGAGGTGCAGCCATTGGATGCCTCGACACCACAAGAGTCCATGGATGAGGCAACGAACTGGACATGCTAAGATTTGACAAGCAATGAAGCACCCTCCGAGCTTGGGGCGCGATCGGGCGACAAAACCACTACAGGCAGTGGCTACCAGCTGTCCTCCAGAAGGGAAGCTCCACCCTCACCACAACCATGACAGGGAGGGACAAGACCTATCAAACGATAGCTCAGCTTGAGGTAGTAGATCTGCAGTCGGATGGAGGATTATGGTGGGATTGAGTGAGGATTTTGGGAGGATTTGGTGGATTTTCAGGAGGCAGCGGATGGGCAGCAGAGGGGAGCAGGTGAGGCTCCAACGGCTCCATCCGCCACTAAGTTTTGAACTGCCCCTCTTCACGAGCCTTCAGCAATGCAGAAAAACCCGAATAACGTGGCGTGATGAGAGCATTTTGACAATTCATATGTCAAAAAAATATTAGCTCCCAAGCCCTTATTCCCCTTCAGAAGGTGCATCTTAGTGGCGAAGCTAGGATTTTTAATTTGAGTATTTCCATGTCGAAAAAAGAAATCCAATGCATAGCAGCATAGGTTTCAAATATAGTTCATAGCAGTACTTACCGTAATTAAAGTCACAAAATAAATGAAACAACAAATTGTTCATGAGATCCGAGATAATCTCTAGAAACTCTCAACAGATTTCTTCTTTATTTTGCATACCAAGTAACCAATGGTAATCAATAAACCAATATATGCACACTATTAACTGAAAATCACTAGCACACATTCACATTCCTTAAATCCTACATCCAAATCGCTAAATAACTAAATCACTCACCAGACACTAGTGGCTACGGACCACAGAGCTGGTCCTGCTGCCGTCTGCTGGCAGGCCTGGTGGGCACGACTGCCGGCCTGCTGCGCCCCTCGCTGGATGCCCCGCAGTCCGCACATCCGCCGGTGCCGTCCGCCCCTCACCCAGCCGGCTGCTGGCCGACCCTAGCCCCTAGGGCCCAGAGCTGGCAGAGGTCGAGCCCCCAGATGCAGCCGCCAGTTTGCGTGCCGGCACCTGCCCTACCACCTGTCGGAGACGCCAGTCGCCAGGAGAGCACCGCCACCGCTGCCGCTCGTCGGTCACTCGGTCAGGAGCGCGGCCGGGTGGAGGCCAGAGGGAGACGGGATTGGGGATTTTGCGAATGGACAGGGGAGGAAGGGAGCATGTGTGTTTCTTGGTGGGCCATTGGGCATTGCGGCTTGGGCCTTTGCGGCCTTGTGGGCTTGACAGGAACGTAAAAAAAATGAATAACGTGAGTATATCTACATACGTACTATATATACTTGATGTTGTAAAAAGTTTTTTTTTTTTTTGACAACAATGTTGTAAAAAAAGTTGATTTTGTACCAGAAACGTTGGGTATTACTGCGAATAACAAGGCATCACTATAGATCCGTCCATGGCATCTAGAGGTATCTTGGTGAGCTGGTTCAATCTTTACTGCTTCAGTGGATGAAATAAACAATTTTTTTGTTTTACCTTGATTTCCTCATTTGTCGATCTATTTGATGTTTACAAAATCCTGGAATTCATTCCTTAGATACAACATTCTTTACAAAGAATATAATAGGCAAAAAAGCAGATGCAAGATTCCTTAGATTTGGTGGGGGAAAAAACATCAACTCCTTCAGTTTAGAGACATAGTAATGGTTCAAACACTTGCATAGTACATATGTATAACATCTTTTAGTGAGTACAAACACGCACGAATTTATTAAACACACATCCACACATCAAAGCACTCAATAGACCGGTGATCGAGGCTCATTGGTCAAACCAAACACCCCCTAAGTTTCAGGGGTATAGCTCGATGATTGATCGAACACCTAAAACTGGTATAATTTTGTAGTCACTGAAACCAGCTTCAAAGAATATATTCCTCCATTCTTGCTCATCTCTCTCAGTGCCGTTGACGATCATGAAGAAGATATCGGACATGACCTGTGTCTCTCTGTTCTTAAGATTTGGTGGCCCTGCACCAACCACGGTATCTACTATTATCACCTTGCCGCCTGCCTCTCGTGGTGGTATAGCTTTCTTGCAGTTCCTTAGTATCTTGACACACTCAGTGTCTTCCCAATCGTGCATAATCCACTAAAATAAGAAATTAATCAAGAGGCAGTGTCATTCTTGGTTAGTTGTTCCTTAACATTAAATCAGAGATATAGATTATATCAAAACAAAATGCATGTACGTCCATATATCAAATAAAATTGTTAAACTAGCTAGCTAGAAGTAGAAGATATACCTTGAGGAAGACTGCATTCGCTGGTGGAATGGCTTGAAACATGTCACCAGCAACGAAACTGAGCCCGGCACAAGCTGGAGCGGTGGCGACGACGTGTGGAAGATCTAGCACGGTGCACTCTATGTCAGGGAAGGCCACAGAGATGGCCTGTGCCGCCGCACCATGGCCACCGCCGACGTCGACCAGGGAGCTGATCCCCTGGAAGACGCCACCGCACTCCTTGATGGCGATGTCCATGAGGAAGCGGGTGTCCGCGACCATGCCAGCGTTGAAGCGCTTGCTCACGGACGGGTCGTGGCCCATGACGTCCCACACGTTCTTCCCATGGGACATCTCGAAGAGCGGCAGGTCTGTCGCCGGCAGCTCGTGCTCGAACCACGTGCCAAGATCGAGGAACGGCGACACGAAGACGTTGTCGAGGATCAGACTCAGTGTTGGAGTCAGGTTCTGTGACGAGCCGACAAGGAGTCGAGACGCCGGAGTGAGGCCGTAGACGTGGTCACCATTGTCGTCGTCGTCAGGCGACGAGGACTTGGCGATGCTGAAGATGCCGGCGACTGTGAGGACGCGCATGAGCCTGCGGAGGCATGGGATCTTGGACGGGTGGAGCGCGGCCTTGGTGGCTATCTGGGTGAGGGTGGCAGTGCCGCCATGGCAATGGATGGCGTCGGCGATGCCAAGCTTCAACGCGGACTTGAACGCCATGGACTTGATGAAGGAAAATGTGCTGTGCCAGAGCTCGAGCTGAGCGTGCGAGCAAGGCCTGTTGGTCGGTGCAGTGTTGCTCCGTGACTGAACCCATGGCGTAATGGTGCCTGTGGCTTTGTTATTAGATTATTATGGCTATGTTGGATATATAGGAGAACGTGTAGGCTACTTAGGCTAGCTACATCTCTAATTCTCTATATACAGGCTTATGTTTGACAGTAGCGTAGAACTGTACTTTTGCCTTGATCTCTATTCATAGCACGTGCAAAACATGTACCACCTCACCTCATATGGCAATTGGTCGCACATCTGTGTCATCTCAACACCTAATAAATTGTACCATGAAAATCTGCTTAAGATGTCACACTCGGCAGGTGTTTCTTACTTCACCATGTGAAGTACTCAGGTTCTTGGTTCTCTGTTCATTTTGTGTTACCAGATCCCGGCCATTATATTTATTCATACGCTCTATTTGAATTGATTCATTTTCATACGCACCTATTTTGTTGGTAGAAGCGGTTGAATTACCAACCGTCTTTATAGAGCC
This sequence comes from Hyparrhenia diplandra, assembly GCA_015847255.1. Taxonomy (NCBI): domain Eukaryota; kingdom Viridiplantae; phylum Streptophyta; class Magnoliopsida; order Poales; family Poaceae; genus Hyparrhenia; species Hyparrhenia diplandra. The sequence goes on along the minus strand of JADLZK010008235.1, from coordinate 546,593 downwards.
TACCATCAGCTACAACCACCTATTATTTTTAGAAAGGACGGCAAAAGCTTTGTCGCGATTTCTATTAGACGAAAAAAAAAAAAAAAAAAGGCAACTGCCAATCCGGTTTTTGACTGGAAACCGGGTCAAGAAAACCATAAACCATACAATTGTGGAGGGTATCCTACTCCACCTGCACACCTAGGTACCAATTCAACTCAACCCGTGCCACTAGCGCCCACTCAACTCAACTTAGGGGGAGTGTTCCACTCCACCTACCACTTGTTGCAACAACTCTCACAACTGCGATCAACCTAAACAACTCGATTAACAACCACGCGGATGGAAACAAGATAAACAAGAAGCCCTCCTTGGTTGGATTGGCTCATCAATACGAGGCTCCATCATCGCCATTCGGTCAGATTGGGATGTCGATACGAGGCAATATGAAGAAAGGCACGAAAAAGAAAACAAAACACACTCAACACTACGCCACCACACCACCACCACCGGGAGGGAGCCGAAAGGAACCAAACGAAACCGCGCCGTCGTCACCAATGTATGAGCCGCAGCCCGCCGCAAGCCCCGAGTAGCTACCTAAAAACTCCCCACCACGGACTTTGTCAACTCTGTATTATCACACACTCCATTTGAATTGATTCATTTTTGTTAGCCCGTGAATCACATAATTTTCTTTCCCATTCCTAGTCTTTCCAATTTCAATTATTAGGGGCACCTATTTTGTTGGTAGAGGTGGCTAAGTACCAACCGTCTTTATAGAGCCCACCATCAGCTCCAACCAAATTAGCTGTTGCGCTAGAAATGCATTTTTGGAGACAAGTTGGCCTCTAAAGTAATATTTTTAGGGATAAGTTTAATTTAGAGTTGCCTCTATAAACTACTCCCCTCAGTTCTAAAATAATTTCCTTTTTTTTGTTTTCCAAAAAATAATTTTGACTAAATATCTATTTTAAAATATTATTTTTATGTTACATAATTAGTATCATCCGAAAAATCTTTGAATCTTACTTTTTAATCAAATTATTTAGAAATATAATATTGTAGAGTAAAATTTATGGCACGGAAACTAGAAACGACATTTAAATTGGGATAGAGGGGTATATACATTATGTATAGTAGCCTTTTTTTTTTTTACTCAGGATAGAATTGTAGCCTTAGAAGAAAGCAAGGGGAGCTTCAGCAACTTTCCAAAAATTAGGTTTGCCGTTTGCTCTTGATTTCTTGGAAGGATGACACAACAGAGGGTAAGTACATGACATTTGTAAACACCTGTTTTGAAGGTTTAGCACTAGATTACTTGGTCAATTGAGTTCTCCTTTTCTCTCTCTTTGCTTGCTTGGTTGAATTTAGTTGGCGAATAAGATCCTAAGCCTTGTTTATTGGCCATGTATTGATTTTCATGGTTTATAATTTAGCTTCTTTAATAGTGATATATAGTTTGGATCCATGATTAAATCGATCTAGAAACATTATTTTAGTCCATCAATTAGTTTAGTTTGTTTCTAAATGCAATTTGCATCGGGCAAACTCTCGAGATTGAGAAAGTCCCCTAAAAGCATAACGTCATTAAATCATGAAATACTTGAGGTGTACCAAGTACCTGAGCTGCTATTAAGGTTATTGTAAGTTGTAACCATTAGGCTATAGACTTTTTGCTTAAGTGTGTTGATTATATAGAATTATAGAGAAAAAATAATGTATTATTTTTTCCATAGTAAATTGTAAAAAGTGAAAATAAGAGAGGGCTCATCATGAGCGATCTTGTTTTATTTATTTTGCCTGAGCAGCAGGTGTGACACTAAATCGATCAACGTACCGAGAACCACGTGCTTAGTTAACTATATGACAAAATCCGTCCATTCTTCGCTTTTCCATACCTGGCAAGTGTATGTAACCGGCCGGTGACCCATCAGTGTCAGTATCATGGAAATCGATCTGTCTTCGCTTTAACCGACCAATGGATCAACAGATATATTCAGATGCAACGAACCAAATCGATCGGTTTCCAATGCAGTCCAGTCACGTGTATATCGAGAAAGCAACATGTACTCCGGCTTCTGGATTTGCACATGGGCGTGTATCTTTCCATACTGGATTTTGATCTTAGATCTTTCAAATGCGACTGAGACTTCAGAAACATCAGGAACGTGCAACTCGAGAAAGCAACTCCAGTCCGTGCTCGGCTGCTCCCTAAAGGCAATGCACTGATTGGATTTATTGCATTGGACGTGACACGTCCAAGTCCTATTTAGTAACTAGAGCACTTTATTATATCTATGAAGTGTCCATACATACATGTGTCTTTCTTCAATATAAGCGAATGAACGGCACTTCGTACTTCATGTCAGTTTACAAAAGTTCTGGAGTTTAAAACCATTGCAGAAAGCATTTCGATTTACATTTTGTACAACTGTATCACTAGAGCAGAGAATCTATTAACGCAGGTAAGAGTAAGATGCATGTCGAGCTTAACACCACAATGCAAACAGCAGTACAGCACACAGAAACAAAATTTTGGCTAGACCTTCCATAGTGTCCATGATGCATCTTCCATAGTATCCATGTCGAGCTAGATTATCTGTTAGCAGTTGATCCATGATGCATCTAAAGTTAAGGTTGCAGGCACAGTAACGTCTCCAGGGTCAAAACGTCAAAGTAGTTAAAAGATAATCTAGCTCTAAGTTCTGAACATTACCAAAATATTACAGCTACGATTCAGAAGCTACGGTTAGTTCTGAATTCTGATCCTACTTGCTAGGCACATCATTGCTTCAGGCCATGAACTTTACAGACTGGGCCTTAGCTTACCCATTCACAAGTTTAGAGAAACCACCAATGCACCTTCTTCCAGCTCCCAATGAAGTGCTTCGACAAGAGATGTGGGACAAACAGCTTGGGTAGAGGGAGCTCTCTGAATTTGCGCAGGGCTTCCTATGACTATGATCAGTCACAGGGGCCACCGGTCTCACTGCAAAAGCCATGGCAGCTGTTGTCTCTTTGATGTTGTGATACCCTTCAAAACAGGCATTTCTTAGACCAGGGTGTCATCACTTGGCACCCATGTGATGTACAAAAGTTTTGTTACCCTGCGGCACCTGTTTTCCCGGTACCAATCCTGCGCTTGAACACTCCCCACAGGTAGTGTTTTCCTTGGAACCCTACAAAAGACAGGGTTTGATGAGTAAACTAAAAATGTTGTCCATAGAACAATGTAAAGCTGTCTTTACTATTAAACTACAATAACTCAATAGCAAGAAAGTAAATAACTTTCTACGTGTACTAATGGACAGTAGAAGCAATATAATGCAAAATTGCGCTAGGGCACATTGTCATCAAAGTTCATGGTTGCAAATTTAAAACAGGAGCACTGGCATAGATTGTATCTATGATATTTGTAAACATTGGAAAATCGGCAATATGGTACTTACTTTGACATTGCTCTGGTAGGAAAACAGAAGGGAAGATCAGCAGGTTGGCATAGCCAATGACATATTTTAGTACTAAGCTATGATCGGTGAGATAATGCACTAGTTGTTCCAGTTCCCTACAAAAGCAACAAGTAAATTTTAAACCATGTACCTCACAATACAAAAACAAGCAATTGTCCATAGGGTAAGACTGTTGGTCACGCACCTCATATCATCTGAGAAGAAATACAAGCCAATGCATTCAGCAGTCGGTTCTGATGCCTTCCACCTCCCTGGCCAGGCTTTCAACTTCGAATGCTTTGATACTTTCATTAGTGCTGGTAATGATAGTGATAATTCCTGCACCTCCTTGCATGCTTGATTTGACAGGTGTGCAGCCAATGAAATATACTCCCATCCAATATTCATGATTCCACTATCAGCATAAAACATGAGAAACATTAGCAATGCAGAGAGAAAAATATTGAAATACTTTAGAATGGGATTAAAAGGCATCTAACGTACGTCCAGTAAGGTTTATCAATGGGTCCTGTGCAAATAAAGCTTTGCTGATCTGATGCTAACTGTGCAGCATCATTCCGTGTGCATTGAACACTAGCATTCCCTAGAGGTGCTTTTTATCTTTTGTTGGCCCTTCTCTGCTTCCTTGCCTTCGTATCATCATTGGCATGTTGATTATTTAAATTTCCTGGAGACATCGCTTCCTCAGAATTTTCTGCAGATCTTAGCTGCTTCGCCACACGACTTTTCACATGTTGCCTGCGCATCCTCACTTCCATCTGCATTGCCTCGGCATCTTCATCATGTGATAAAATAGGTCGTTTTCTTTTCTTGGCCATGACATTCTCAAAAGTTCTTACAGATTTAGAACATCTTGGTTCTGCATCATTGGCATCATGTACTTCCTTAGTTTTTGGAGATAATAAATCCAAGGAAGCACTTGAGCAAGTACGATCAATTTGCTTTGATGGCCTAAAGCTTCTTATATGTGGAGGATCTGCATTTCTGTCCTTTATAACGAGCTTGGTATTCTGATCTTTAGTATGATGTGGAATATGTCTGTTTGGCCCTTTATATTGCTTTCTGAAGCTATTTTTTGTTCGCTTATGTGGACTAACATACTTGGAAGGCAATGACATCTTCCATTGGTGATGTTTGCCTACAAGCCACATCTTTGACAGTGGAAACCTAAGTCTTGGATATACCATTTTGGGGATTCTTCCCTTCAGCACTGGCTTGGGGTAGTAACTTCCGTTAAAATCATTGCGACTGCGATGAACTTCATCTGACCTATTTGGTTCATCTGAGTTGTCTGTGTTAGAAACCAGGCATTCTTTTGGTGTCGAGGGATTTAGTGCCTGTACATTATGCAGTGCAGGGGTCAAAGTTCCCAAGCCTAACAAGCATTCTGCCATTTCAGCAGTGTGTTTTTCAACAGCTGAGGCTCCTTCTCCATTTAGTGCCTGTACATTATGCAGTGCAGGGGTCAAAGTTCCCAAGCCTAACAAGCATTCTGCCATTTCAGCAGTGTGTTTTTCAACAGCTGAGGCTCCTTCTCCATTTAAGGAACTTGATGGCTCTGCTGAGGGATTTGATCCCTGGACACTATCCAGTTCAGGGGTGACAGTGTGCATGCCTGACAAGCATTCTGTTTTTTCAGTATCGTCTTGCTCAACAGGTCTGCCTCCTCCATTTGAAGAACTTGATGGCTCTACAGTATTTAGCATTAACCTTGAGTTCATCTGGTCCTTGGAAGGATCCAAGACATCCATATTCCCAACATCTAGATCTGATCCTTGCATTGGTTGTGAGTAGTTTGATGGAGGCTTCGATCTTAGGATACTCTTTGGCACATCATCATATGGCCTAACCACCTCCAACGGCTCAGGTTGCTCCCAACTTTCTGATGTAGGACTAGAACCATCTACTTGCTCCTCACTTGACCATATAGGACTAGTTTTATCAGTAAAATTGGGATGGGTTTGCTCAACATATTCAACTTTCACAAATAAGCCAGGCTCCACTCCTTGTTCATCAAGTTTTAACCTTGAGTCCAACCACTCCTTAGAAGGATCACAGACATCCACATTTGCAACATATAGATCTGACCCTTGCATTGACTGAGAGTAGTTTGAAGGAGGCTTTGAACTTCGGATGCTATTTGGCACATCATTCCAAGGTCGGAGTATAACCACCTTCAAAGGAACAGGTTGCTCCCTACTTTCTGATGCAGGACTAGAACCGTCTACTTGCTCCTCAACATCTTCAACAGAAGCACATAAGCCAGCATCTGCTCCTTGTTCTTCGATTTCTAATGCAGGGCTCATAGATGAATGACTTGTACCATCAGGATTAACCATTAGAGGATGAGCTTGTTCCACATTTTCCAATACATCATCTTTTTGCCGCATATTTGGTACTGTAGGGCAAAAACTATGCATAACAAATGGATAGGTTCTCTCAACATCATTGATTAAAGGAAGTAAGTCAGATTTTGTTCCTTGAGTGAACCCTTCAATACAATTCAGTGAAAAAGAGGAGCCGTCTTTTTCCATTGAGAGGTCTAGACACTCCATTGTGTTCATAGTAGGTCCAACAGCACCCCCTGTCTTTTGTATTTCTACAGTAATAAGGTCAGAAGCTGAATTACTTGAACCATCAGCACTTTCTGGTTGATAATTTAAAGGGTCATTTTTACTTTCCCCTTCCTCTAAAATATCATTGTGCTTTAGCTTTTTCACACCAAACATTTCAGAAGAATGGAATGTGTCTGCACTCAGAAAATGTTTAGTGGAGGCATCAGAACTCTCTCTTCTTGCTTTCTGTGATCTACGTCTACGACACCCCCATGTACACATTGCCTTGTGCGACCTATGTCTACGACGACCCCATGACAAAGGTTCCTTTGTCACATCTACACTATTCACATTTGGTTCATCAATTATAGAACCCAGTTGAATAGCGCAGTGGTCATCGCAGCCAGAGTCATCAGGAACATAGAACGATGTAACACTCCTCATTTTGACAACATCATTCATGTTCTCGGTTGAGACTTCACTATGTTTTGGGGGGCAATCGTCGCAAAACCATTTAAATGATGAGCCATTATAAATTACAGGATCCATACAGTATCTACAAAAACAACAAACAATGCTAGTTAGGGATAGATCTTCTATGGCTCGAGGTCATAGAAGTAAACAGGTAATATGAGGAATAACTAACTACAATTAACCCTACCAACTTTATTGTTTAAGCGAACTTTTTGGAAGGGCGAGTTTTTAGGTGGCAAAGCCTTTTTTGAAGTCCCTTGTTTGCTTTCATGGCATAAAAAGTTCAATGGGCATGGTCAAGGCCAAGACATGCTCAAAACAATAGAATAGTGTTGGAGACATCAAGATCAAGAGCAATCTAGTGTTAGGGGCTGCTAGCTTTAACCCCCTCCACTCCTCTCACCCACAATCCCAAGGAAGGTCAACACCGTATGTTGAAGAAACAAGTGACGCAACAATGAAGGTCCTTGATGCTAGAGGGAGATCTAGTGCATTAGGCATAGTGAATCCTTTAGGGACCCCTGCCTAATCAACACCACATGTTGTTAAGAATGATGGCATGTCAAGATAACATGAAACTATTATGGCTAGGGATGCCTTGTCTAGTGACCAAAGGGAGGTTAGCTTGTGGTGGATAGGGTGGTAGGATGCCACTAGTCATGGGGTGGTGCACCGCGGTAAGTGGTAGGAAGTCATGACATCCCACTCTTCTTAGTTCATGAGAAAGGGTTCAAATAGGTAATATCGCAACCTACATTTTGGCGTGGCTTTGTGGCCCAATTGTTCGTGTTCTTTGGGGTTGCACCTACCTTAATAATTAGGTAGATCTGACTCCCTAAGCCATCAAGTTCCTGCATAGCACCTAGGTAAACTAGTACAAATCAAGGATGAAAGTGTGCGAAAGGTGAGAGGGTCTCTAGTTGAGTTGGTTAAGTGCCTTCAGTAGCACTCGTCAGGTCCTATGTTTGACTTTGTGGGAGTGGATTTCATGCTAGGGTTAAAAAATCCCTCGTCTATCCTACACCAAAAGAGGGGTCCATGTCTCATGGTCATTCATGCACGAAAGCACAGTTTCTCTATGTAGGGGGTGGGGGGGGGGTGGGTGGACTTCAGCGTGACAAGATCTTAATGCGGTGTTAAGATGTAAAATGGTTTTGGGTATGGGGTGCTACATAAAAAGACCTTTTTTTTTGGAGTTGGGATTTTAATACTAAAAGTGAGTATGAGGTCCATGCAAAATTTAGAATCTATGATAAATTGAATGCCTTAGACCTGTGGGTTTAATCTAAAAAAGAGAAAACGAATGGCTCAACTCAATACTAGGTCAACCTGCATCTCTAACTCCAAGAATTTCTATAGTTAGGAATGAGTAACTACAAAAGGTATTGGAGCTAGAGTTTCACCAAACAAGCCCTAATTACAATTAGACTTTATATTGCACGGCTCTTAATGGAATGTAAAAGGGTGTACCCAAAGTGTCGTAAGCTCCCCGCGACTGTGCGAGGTCCGGGGTGGGGTGATTAGCGCCAAACCTTACCTGCACACTGTGCAATGTGCGGAGGCTAGGGCTTGAACCCTGGACCTTCCAGTCACTGGTGGTAAACCACCGCTTGCACCAAGGCCGCCCTTAGCTCTTAAACGAATGTACAAAAAGTAAAATGCACCATGAATCCTTAACCTAAAGATGCGCAAGTAGATTCTACTGTAGATTCTCACGTGTCCCAATCAGGTCATAGAAGATAGAACTAAAGCGACCATCTAGGTACTCAATCTACTATAGATTCTCACATGAGGCCAATTGAAAACGTGACCATTTGGGTCCTTCAACTAACGATGCGCTCGAGTAGAGGTCCAAATCCCACCACATCACCTTGGTATGCCTAGTGATTGTGACAGTCATGGTTACACGAACCGTGGGTCTAGGTGGGGTTTCGTGTCCCAAGAACGGTCATTCCGTATCGTGGTTCTAGCACGACATGGCACAATGATGAATCAATGTGTGGGATGTGAGTCGAGTTGATGTCCCAAAGCACACCAGATCATCAAGACATGCCCTACGCCTATAGGAACATAAAATTGTTAAGCTACGTCCCACATACCCATTCCACCACCATCTCCCTTTGCTCCATGTCCACTCCCTTTGCCTTCCATTGGTCCAGTGCATACCGGGCTTGCGGCCACACCCACATGCTCACTTGTGCTCTGAAGGCACACGCTTGGTGTCCACGGAACAAGTAAAGGAAGGTGGCCTACGAGAGACAAGGACTGCTAGGGCGAGATAAATGGAGGGGTTGGGGATGCTTTTTTTCGCAACCTTAATCGCACGGCCATATAGGAAATTGTCGGTGGCGTGGTGGGGTTTGGACCTTTCGTCAAGCACAATATAGATCAAGGATTAGATGGTCACCTTTTTAGTTCGTGGACCCAAATGAGAATTAGTAATGGATTAAAGACCTATATGGTCACTTTTTTTAGTTCAAGGGCTCAAATTCGAATCCTAAAAACCATTTGAGGCGTTTGAACACCATAAGGACAAATACACAAGCAGTCTAGTATTCAAAGATAATCTTATGGATGTGATTAACAATGACAGAATTGAAGCAAACAATTCTCTATAAAATGTTAATAAATCATACATCCAAGCAATTCAAACTTCATTACGACAAGATAATCAAAACTTCGTTTACTTAGGAACTTTAATTTGAAAACAAAAGACACGGAACTTTGAAGAACAAGTAGAAAGAGAAATTACTGTGCCTCGCAGCGTTCTTTGCGATTGCTACATTGTTTTAAAAGGTCCTTGAAGCCAACAACACCACACACTTCACAAACGATGTCCTACATAAAAGTGCAAACGCAAATTTAGTTAATTCACAAAACCTCCCAATTTAAACTAACAAGCCTTCATGGCCCAAGAAAACGCATATCAAAGATATGTTTGCATCCCGGCAAGGTGCATGCTAGCGCATTTCTCACGATTCTACCAATATGAAACCGTAGTTGATACGCAAAAATCTAACACAACAACAACATCAAACAACGTCTTAGTCCCAAGCTAGTTGGGGCAAACTAGAGATGAAACCCATACGAAACAAGTATAAAAGAAACAAAGGTATCGGTTCAAAATTACATTCATAGCTAGTCTTCAAGTGCTCCTATTCATGGCTAATTTCTTAGATATTCTACTCCTTAGAGCAACTCCAACAATACCCTATATGACCTCCCAATCCTAGTTTTTTTGTAGAAGGATAAAAAACATTGTTCCAACAAGCACCCAATACTTGCTCCCAATTTTTGGCCCGTTGGAAAAATCCTTCCCCACGCTTAAATATACGCACGCCTGACGGCGCAAATTCCACCCAATCGACTCGCGCTCGTGAGAAGCCTTCGCGCCGCCGGCGAAACTTCCCACCTGTATTTGGATTCGCTCTCGACACCGAAGCCTTCTCGCCATCATCGTGTCCGCGGCGTGATGCCGCATGAAAGTGGTCGGTGCCTAGCCGGCCGTGGACATGTGGAGCGAGGCAATCGCGTCGGCATGCTCTGTCGCGGGATGCCGGGCCGGGAAGTAGGCGCGGCGCCGCCGACCACCGGCACCAACACGGAGCGCGACCAAACGCGCAGCCCGAAGCCTTCTCGCCCCGTCATCGTGTCTGCGGCGTGATGCCGCATGAAAGTGGTCGGTGCCTGGCCGGCCGTGGACATGTGGAGCGCGGCGATCACGCCGGCATGCTCCTGGCCGCGGGATGCCAGCCGGGAAATAGCGCAGCGCCGCCAGACCACTGGTCACCAACGCGGGAGCGCAACCAAATGCACAGGCCTGTGGCGGAGCGCTTCGGTCGCGGTGCGAGGCCACCGTACGGGTGGCCCGCCGCCGGCCTGGTCTTCGTTGATGAATTTCACACGCCGGTCGCACAACATGTCCATTATGTGGCCGGAGTTTTCGCTTGCGCGCGAGATGGATCGAGACAGCGACAACTCGATCGATGCTCTCCACCTAGATATGGAGTACTAGTTTTCTATTTGGAATCCTCATAGGTTTCCTCAGACTTCCAAAGACCTACACAGTAGCGATTGGATTGGAAATAAACCTCGGGGGCAAAACCATCACCGAAGTCTGTACCCTTGGTCCGGATCGGCGTTCCGCACGGCGATCTTGGACCAGCTAGCGGCCAGCGCCGCGAGGAGAAGATGTTCGCGACGAGGGAAGATCGGCGTCACGCGAGGAGAAGAAGTTGCTACTGCTTGACGGTGGACCCAAATTTGGTTTTTGGAAGTTAAGTATTGGGCACTTGTTGGAGATTAATGTTTTTTTCCATTCCAATACCGTTTTGGGAGTTGCTAAACTCATGGATATTGGAACAAAATTATTGGGCACTATTAGATATGCTCTTAAGATCTCTCTTAATTGTCTCGTTCCAAGTTAGTCTAGGTCGGTCAACCTCTACCTCTCTTAACATTATCTACCTGCTTTAAAACCGCACTACGCACCGAGGCCTCAGGAGGCCTCCGTTGGAAATGTCCAAACCATCTCTACCGATGTTGGATCAATTTCTCCTCGATTGGTGCCACCCCGACCCTATCCTGAATCTCTTCATTCCGAACCCTATCCCGTATGCCTGCAAAACCAACACAACGTACACTCTCTGCTACACTCAGGTGATGAACATGTTGTCTTTTTGTAGGCCAACGTTCAGCACCATATAACATCACCGGACGAATCCCCATCCAGTAGAACTTACCTTTTAGCTTCTATGCCATGCCAGAAGCTTGACATCACTTCAACCAACCTACTGAAATTTTATGCCAAACATCTTCATCAATATCGCCACCCTTCTGTAGCATAGATCTTAGATACCGAAATGTATCCTTCTTGGCCATCAGGTTGAAGTCGCACATCATGTACTCGGTCTTGGTCCTACCTTTCGACTCTAACGTGTGCCTCCACAGCTCCAACTTTCTATCTACCCTGCCCCACTCTCGTTAACTAGCACCACATCATCGACAAAGAGCATACACCAAGGGATCATGTATGTACCTGATGTAGTCCTATTTTAATTGAGAAGTCAGGGTATCGCCATCACACCATCACACGTTCAAACACATGTCATCAAAATCTAACACACACCCCCCCTAAAAAACTCAAATGTGATTAACGTTTTCTGTACTGTATGCATATGCAGGCTCCAAGTGACCACCTCATGCTTCGGAATGAGGAAATTGCCCATTGATGATGGAGAGGCGGCTTAGAAAACACGGCAAGAAAAACAGTTCCTAGCTCAGCACAACTATGAAGTCCCATTTGGAAATCAGGATTGAATCTTGCAACGGAACTATGGTTTCAGTCCCCAAACCACTCGAGTGTGTTTCTGGATGAAAAGATACTTGACTATTCTGCAAAACCAGGAGCTGAGAGCTGAGGGCGCATCCCCCACACCTCAACACACAAACAGGATTCTATCTGAATCTGAAGGCTTCGCTTGAGCAGGAGCCCACCCTCCCCCAGGCTACCAGCCCATGCCCAATTCCAGGCAAAGCATGTTTGATTGCAACCCTGAATCATTTGCCTGGAGAAAGATGCTGTCTGTAACTGCATTCGATTTTGCCTGGCCAGGCAACCGCAAGGCACAAGAACAGGATAAGCCTAACAAAAATCGACTCCACCCGGCTCGATTCCCCTTCCCTAGTGAACAGACCTACAATTTCTGTCCTACTAGAAGCCGGCAGATGTAGTCCGCATAATCTCCCGCGATTTTCACAATCTCCCTCCCCCGACCAAAGAAATTAGGCAACCAACCAAACAACGAAGAGAAATAAACGCGCCACACGGAAGACGAGGGTGGGGAACTGGAGCGCGAGCGAGCGAGTGAGGAACTCAGGATGGATCCGTACCATCTCGCAGAGTCGCGGTGCCGTGAGAAGCTCCTCCTCTTCCTCCTCGCCGCTGGTGCCGTGAGATCCGCGCTCCGGAGGGCCTCAACAGCAACAAGGCGGGCAGAAGGGATGCGGCGCGCGCTGCGGAAAGCATGCGCTCTTCTGCCCCATGGCTTCAGCCTCCAGATTGCAGAGTGAGCGCCGCCGCCGCCGCCGCAACTGCTGCCAGCTTCGAGAGGGGAGGGCAGAAGTGGAAGGCGGTGGAGGTGTAGAGTGTAGCGTCTGTGGGCTTTGGGCTTTGTTGGCCTCGGGCCTCGGGTCCGCCGAGCTGGGCAGTTTTCTCGAAAGGGCCGAGGTCGGCAGCTTTGGCGCGACACGTTGACTACATGCGTGGTTCACGCACCACGCGTGGCGATGCGGTGAGTACGGTTGCGACACCGGGCGGGCAGAAATGGACACCGAAAGGCCTGATTCCTGGCTTTTGGTTAATTGGGCTTTTATGTTATATAATACAGCTTTCTACATTTGTTAACTAAATTGTTATTAGTTTTAAATTTTCATTTATTTTAAACTAAAAGAAATTCAAAAATAATTTAATGAAAATAGAAATTATTTTCTAGACATTGTTTCTAGATTAAATTAATTTTAATAGTATTATTTTAGATTTAGATTCTCTATTTTGTAGTTAAATTTTATTGAGTAAATTGCACTCTAGGTACCTAAATTATTAAGGCCTCGCTCGGTAGCACCTGATTGGTGCCGGGTCGCTTTGATCCCGGACAGGATCCGCTGAATTCTGACGGTGCACTCGCCGGGTCTCAGAACTATTCCATGCCCGAAACTATTCCTTGCTTCCCCATTTGCCGTTCGGTTAGTGTCGTGGTCGTATACCACGGTCCACGAGAACCGACTAGCTAATGTGTGCAACGATGGCCTAGCTCAAGAACAATGACACGGTGGTTTTTATCTCGGGTTCGGGCCGCCGAGCACCCTAGTCCGATGTGTGTGGCACTATCGAGCTCAAACCGCTCGTGACGGGGCGAATACAAGCCGGGCGAGAGGGGAGATGAGCTCCCAAGTCCCCGTGTTGTGTGTGTGTGTGATCGAAAGTGATTCGTGTGTGTGCTTTACGTGTGCGAGAGGGCTTGCCTTCTCCGTGGCCGAGCCTCCTTTTTATAGTCGCAAGGGGGCTCACGGGGGTCAATGAGCGGAGGACCTAGAAATAGAAGGAATACAAGTCTCGGGGGTGAAGAGGAAAAGTCCCTCTGCAATGTCGGGCACGGCCGGGCTGTCCCGGCGTGCGCGTGTGGCCGCCGCCCTACTTCCGGCACGCTCGCCGGTCGCCGTAGTGTAGGTAGAGGGCGGCTCCGTATCCCGACACGAATGCGTACGGACGTCGAGTTCGGAGCTCGATGGTGGCGCGGAGGGAGACAATGAGCTCGTCCACCGCCGCCGTACTCTGCGCCGTACTTGTCCGTCAGGCACGGCCGTGTCCGCGGTCGAGGTCATGAGGCGCCGCCGTGCCTTAAATGCTTGTACTTGGTGTCGCGAAACGTGTGGCGGGAGAGCTCGATCGAGCTCGACTTTGTCCGTCGAGTCATTCTTGTCGCATAGTGGTTGTCTCTTGTGCTTGTCGTCATTTGGCGTGGTCTCGACAGCCCCGCCGTTTTTTTTTAAACCCACGCGTGCCGTCGACGATCTCGCGCGCAGCAGAATGAGATCTGGTCGTAGGTTTGCGGCGCCGCCGCGTAGCTATGACTCTGGATCCTAATCATCGCGTCCCCTTTCTCCCGATCGCCCTCGGTTTGGCGCCGGGGAGCTCATCCGGGACGGAAGAGAGCTCGTTGTCCCGGCGGAGCTCGTTATATCTCCGCGCTCCTCAGGGAGCTCGTTCGAGGCGGAAGTTTTCTCTGGGACGAGCTCGAGCTCGTCCCTGGGCCTTTGCGCCCCGCAAGTTCTCGTTCGAGACGGAGATGCTCTCGTCGGGTCTCGGCTTTTATCGTGGGTAATATCCCGTCTCCGACGAGCGTGCACTCCTTCTAACACTTTGTTAGGGACGGATTGGGATGATTGACTTGGTCCTAATATCTGAAGTCCCACAAGAGCCCCCCGAGCGCGCGCGGAGGGCGGGCCCCGTGGCGCGACCAGCGTTGCCGTTATCAGGTTAGGGACCAGATTTTCTCGCTGAGGGTGCGCGCGAGTGCACCCGCGGGTGTAGCCCCCGAGGCTGCGGGAGGATGTTCAGTCCTCGTGGAGGCTTGTTATGATGAGCGCTTGCGCCTTTGTGCGCGTTTTAGGTCTCCTTAGGAAAGGCGGCGAGCTCGAACCCGACTTTTACCGCGTGGGTGTCGAAGTCGAGTGCTCTTATGAGCTTTAAAGCGGATTTGCTTGAGTGAGGTCCGAGCTCGCGTTCGGGCGAGCACGTTCGTCAAGCCGCCTTGTGGGCCAACCTCATATTCCAAAGACCCGTCCTCTATAGTCTCCGAGGTCCCGTAGGATCCTCGGCGCTCGCTCCTCGCCGGGGAGGATGACCAGGCCCGTTCGCGATCGCCGGCGACTCAAGCGCGACTTGGATGGAGCCCCCCGAGTCCTCGAGGGAGTTCGGGCGCGGGCCGTCGGCCGCCTCCTCCCTCCGTTGCGCTCCTTGCTCGGGGTGTCTCCCCGGCGGCTATCGAGCTCACGGAGCCAGCCTTCGAACCTGGAGCTCGGTTTCGTCGTGAGCTCGCCGCTATGATGAGCACATCGAGGGGGATATGACCGTTTGGCGGCGAGCTCGCCGGACTTTTCGCTCATAGAAAAGAGCCGTTGGGAAAAAGTTACCGTTAAGAAGTTACCGTTAGGGCGACCGTTACTGTTCGCGCGGTGCTTCGTCTTCCATTTTGCCACGTGGCGTGCACGCGGGGGCGCGCGGATAGGTTCAGTGGAAGTGATGGGCCCTTCTCGCCCGTTTTCCTCGGGCGGATCCGTTTGAGCTCATCCTATAAATAGGAGGCGAGGATCGAGGTTACCCCTTCACTTCCCCTTTCGCCGCCTGAGACCGTTGTTGCCTTTCCGCCCTAGATCTGCGCCCGCCGCCGCTGCCGTCGTGGGAGAGAGAGAGAGAGAAAGCTTCCCGCGGTTCCCCGAGCATCGCCGTCGGATCAAGAGGGGAGTCATGGGCTCGTGGTCTCCGCCCGTAGTCACCGAGGACATCTTTGCTAGAGCGCGTGACGATTGTTGGCCTTCCGCCGCCGACCGAGGCGCGGGAGTGGATCGTGCCATCACCGACGCGCACGCCTTCCCCGACCCTCCAAGGCTACATCGCCTCCTTCGCCCTCCTTCCACCCACCGGGGCTGGGCGTCCCTACCGTCCGACTTCTTCCGATCCCACGCCGCGTCTTGGGCGCCGAAGCCCAACATTCAACCCCAACGGGATCCTCCACATCTCGGCCTTCACCGTCTTATGCGAGGGATGGCTGGGGATCGAGCCCGATTGGGAGCTGTTCAAGCATTTCTTCCACGCGAAGGTCACGCACAACTCTGACGGCTTGAAGGAGGCCGTCCCCATAGGCCGCATTGTGTCGCAGCCCCCGCCCCCAAGCATGAAGGAGAAGTATCCCACCATCGCTCTCGCCGTCGAATGCCCCGGTGGAGAGACGAGTGGTTTTACTTGAAGAACGACGAGGAGCACCCCCCCTTCCGCGGTTCACCGGCGGGGTCTTTCTCGACTCCGACAACCTGTGGAGGGAGCTTCCCCATGCCAACCTTGCTGCACCAGGTCAAGGAGGTCGCCCAAAAGGTGGCGCTCCTCAAGCGCGCCAACCTCACGGAGCCTCTCCTCTATGCACTCGGCCCCGGGCACGGGTCGTTCCCCGAGGCGGAGAGTTCTCCGCATCTGGGAGATGGACGAGGAGAAGAAACCCTTTGAGGGCACGGTGACCGCCACGCCGCTCCCGGCCAACGAGGTGGGAGTACATCGTCCGCAGGGGGACCGGGAAGCCTTTCAAAATCCCGGCCCGGACCCCAACGACATTCCCATGGCGTTGCCGACGCGGGACGCGGAGGCTGGTGAGTTCTTTTCCCTCGTTCGTCTGTTTATTTGGATTGATTTCATCGTATATGAAGAATCGGTTTCCTTTGATTTCGCAGATTGGATCGGTGTACCTTGAGCCCCACCTTCCGCGGCTACGAGCCTATCGCTCCGGTGCGTCCCCGCCAGCGCCGCCCGCGCTGCGCCCGCCGTCGACGCCGAGTCATCGGAGGAGAGCGAGCCGAGGAGACCGGGCGACGCCCGCCAGGCCCAAGAGCTCGCGGGTCAGTATCGAGGAAGAGCGCGCGACGTCGTCCGCTGGGGTGGCCCCGACGACCTCGACGGTTCGACGCGGCGCGAGCCGCCCCTCCTCCGCAGCCGTGCTCAAAGGAAGAGGGCGCCGCCGAGCTCCGCAGGGAGGAGAAGAGGGAGAAGAAGAGGCGTGTAGCCATCGGGTAAGTGCCCGAGCTTGTTGCCTTTTTGAGTCTTGTGCCGCGCCGTCGAGCTCTTTCTTCGACCGTGTTTGACCCCGATTTTCATTTTGTTGCTGCGCCAGGGCGGGTGAAGCCTTTGGGGCCTCCGACTCCCTCAAGCGGCTCGAACGGCGACGACGTCAAGCTCGGCGGCCCTCCCGCCTCCCGTTGTGCTGGCCCTTCCCGTCGCCCTCGGAGGCTCCCTGGAGGGGGAGGGGTCGGATCCGGTCGGCGGGGGGCGCCGCTGCGTCGTCTTCGAGCTCGGTCCCGGTGAGCTGGCGATGGTCTCTCTCTAGTGCATTCGCCGCCGAGACCGGGAGGACCTAAAGCCCCGGCCGCACCTGCCCCCGCAAGCGCGCGAGGACGGGTGATTGATCTCGATTCTCTTGAGAAGGTGGAGGATCGTGAAAGACGCGCCCCGCCCGCACGCCTCGCGGCGGGCCGGGAGAGACGGGGGCCGGGCGACCCGTAGGCGGCGTGGATCGTCCCGATGAGGGCGAGTCCTCTCCTCCGCAAGTGGGACGTGAGGAGGTGCCCAAGGATATGAGCGCCGCGCACAACGTGGTCGTCGACGAGCCCGGCTGCCGTGAAGACTCCGGAGTCCACTGGGGGGTTCTCGTGGAGCACCTGCCCGACCTCGCCCGCCATACGGCCATCACAGAGCCCGCCGTCATTGAAACGCCGAGGACGAGGCCGCCGGCATGGGGTGACGCTCCGTAACGCGCCGACCCGGACCCGCCGGACGTTGTCGCTGGGACCCCCCGAGAGCTTCGTTGGAGGCCGGCCGAGGGCCGCCGCATCGTTTTCGCCGGTGGTCGGCGGGGGACGGCGTCGCGCCCTGATTGCCACGGAGGTGCCGCCACTTCCTGCCGAGGGCCTCTGGCGTGCCTCCACCACCTGCTCCGGGGTAAAGACTTTATCGGCACTCGCTCTTTGCTTGGTTTTTAGCTCATGGCATTAACTCGTTTTTCTACAGGACTTGAGGGACGCTAAGGTCGGCTTCAACCGCGTGGTGGAGGCCGAACCGAGATTGAGGGTCTCCTCGGAAGGCTTGGTGTAGCCTCGGTCCCAGCGCGAGCCGAGGGACTCGGCCAAAGTGTCCGCACAAGACCGCGAGCTCCAGCGGTGGCGTCGATGACACAAGGGAACACATCCGCGAGGTCCGAGACCACGCCGCCGAGGCTTCGGGAGGGAGTTGCTAATGAGATCCGCCCGGTGGAAGCGGCGGGCGGTGAGGCGGAGGAGGAGCTCGTTGCTCGGAGCCGGCGTCGCCGCGAGCTCATGCGTAAAAGAGCTCGGCGACCTCGCTGGGCCTTGGAAAACAAGGAGCTCGGCGGCCGGCACTCGAGCGCCTGCCATGGCGCTAGAGCGGAGCGATGCCAAGGGGAAGGCGCTTCAGACCGCGAGGTTGAGCTGAAGGTGAGCGACCGCTCGAGTTCGCCGTTTTGCTCCTTTGTTTTTGCGCCGTCTAGGCCGATAGGTGGGTGTTTTTAGTCTACGACCATGAGGCCGTCGACTGGTCGATCTTATTTCACGCTTCAGAGGCGGAGAGAATCCGGCTCGATGCCGACAACCTTTCCCAGTGGAGGGAGCGGGAGGAGCCTTATCAGGCGCTAGCATGTAAGGCGTTTTTTCTTTTCTCTATACTCTGAGTCTCATAGTTTTGATCTGTTTACTCCTCTGTAGCTGAGAAGAAGTCGGCGGGATTGGCTCGGGAGCTTGGAGGAGAAGGACCGGTCCCCGGCCGCCGGAGTCCTCGTTGACGCACACCCGCTCTCGGCCGGATCGAGGAAGGAGAAGGACCTTCAGCCAGGCCGGACGCGTGACCTCGTGGCCGTGCAGACGGACTTAAAATGAAGGCCGAGGAGCTCCAGTCCAGGAGGTTGAGGTCTCTCGGTCTCCTTGAGCAGGTGACGAGGGCCGAGGGTGCAGCACAAAAGGTGGAGCGCGAGCACACCAGCCGTCTTTCGATGTCGAGGGCGTCTGCGAGGCCCCCTGAGTCGAGGAGGTGGAGGGTCCGACCACCGGGTGCCGTGCCCCTGGTGGTGAGGGACAACGCCCGCCGTGCTATTCATAAGGCGCTGGTCGTGGTCCTCGCCCACTACCCCGAGCTCGAAGCCTCAACCAAGATAATGGGCAAGGGGTTGGCCCGAGGCCAAGAGCGTCGGCGCCGACGACGCCGTGGCCGCCGTGAGGCCCGCTCAATGAAGCCGGGCGAGGAAGCTCTTCCCGGCTCGCCGTTGAGGAGCTCGGTGTTCGAGCCCACTGGGCCGGTGAAGAGGGAAGTGGAGACAGGACTCGTCCGGCGATGAGGAGTAGATCAGAGGGTTAGGCGGCTTGAGGCGCTGCCTCTTCGTTATGAACAAAAGTCCCCGAGCTTGGGGCAAAGATGTAAATATAACAAGTTATCTTATGTTCCGGATCACTCATTTTATCTTCCCCGTGATTGTACTTCCGACTAGCTCGTAGTTCTCTCGAGTTTGCATCTTATCGATCGAGGCAATCGGGCCCTTTTCTCGTTAGCCCGGGGCGCTAGAGTTTGTTGGGCAAGCGCGTTGGACCTCGGCGAAGATATTGCTCGAGGAACCCTTTAACTTGCCGGACTCGACGCTTCGAAGATAGATAACGAGTGCGAGGTTGAGCCGGTCGAGCTCTTCCTCGAGTATTCGTGTTTTTGCGAAAAAAAAAGAGTTCGTAAAAAGGCGGGTGTGCGCCCTCGCCCCCGTCAGGCCCCCGAGCAAGGGCGGCCTTCTTGCCGAGGTAAAGGGGCAGCCTTTGCTCAAGAGCCGTGGCGAGGAGGAAATCGGATGCTTGCACAATTTTTGCATCGAGGTGTGTCATTATTATTCGAAGTTCGCATAAAAGTGACATTACAAAATGCATCTAAGGGTAAAAGCGACGTAGCTGTTCGATGTTCCAAGAGTTGGCGAGCTCGCGTCGCGGAGTCCTGATCTTGTATGAGCCCCGGGCGGAGGACTCGCGATGGTGAACGGTCCTTCCTGTGGCGCGAGAGAGCTTGTGCTTCTCCTTCGTGGCTCAGACTGCCGCAGACCTGGTCGCCGACGTTGAAAGCTCGCCCCTCGAACATGGCGGTCGTGGTAATGGCGCATCGACCGCCGGTGCTTGGTCGAATGTGCGACCGCGACCTCGCGGGCCTCTTTCGAGCTGGTCCGCCACTTCCTCTAGCGAGGTCCGGTTGCCGGGCGTCCGCAGGCGCTTGAACTCGCGGCGCCGTAGTCAAGGTCGATGGGGAGCACGGCTCTCGAGCGAAGACGAGGAAGAAGGGTGTGCGTCCCATTGCTGCGCCGAGTAGTCCTAAGGCTCCATATGACTGCGGGGAGCTCGGCGAGCCAACGTCCTCCGACTTCTCCGACCTTTTTGAAGATTCGTGGCTTTAGTCCCCGCAAAAATCAAGCCGTTGGCGCCGCTCGACTTGCCACGTTCGTCCCGGGTGGTGACGGAGGCCCGATCCCACCCGGATGTGGTAGTCGCCGCACGATCGAGGAAGATCTGCCTCGCGAAGTTGGTGCCATTGTCGGTGATGATCGAATTCGCACACCGGGCGGTGAATGATACCGTCGAAGAACTTGATCGCCCCCCGTGACCTTGTGCGTGATATGGGCATCACCGATCCACTTGGTGAACTTGTCGATGGCGGCGAGGAGGTGCGTGAAGCCCCGGCGATCGTGAAGGGTCCGACCCCCCGACCGCAAAGGGCCAAGTGATGGGGGATCGCCTGCGGGGCTCGCGCCGGAGATGCGTTTTGCTTGGCGAAGAACGCATCCTTCACGCCGGCGTGCGATCTGACAGTGGCGTCGGCGACGGCGGTCGGCCAATAGAAGCCTTGGCGGAATGCCTTGCCCACCGGATCTCGTGGGAGCCGCGTGATGTCCACATTCACCGGCATGGATCTCTCGATGAGCTCGTGCCCCTCCTCGAAGGTGATGCACCGCTGGAGCACTCCGGACGCGCTTCTGCTGTAGAGCTCGTGCTCGATGATGGCTTGGCTTGGCGGGCGATGCGTCTAGCCTCTTCCTTCTCCGCAGGAAGCCTACCATCCCTCGTAACCACGCTAAGACGGGGAGCCACCCGGTCGGGCCTCGGGGTTTCGACCGGGTCGCGAGGACCCTGAGTCGACGAGGTTGACCTCTCGAGTCGACCTCTCCATCGGCGAGCTCGAGCTCGAGGAGTCCTCGCCCCTTGGTGGGAGAAGGAACAAACGGAGTCCCCGACGGGTCGGTCGCCGAAGTTTGAGCCTTCCCCCTCAAGCCGGATGGAGGGGTATATATTGGTCGCGGCGGCAAGACGCCGGGCGGGACCTGGAGTCGATCGGAAGCGAGTTTGGCGAGGACATCGGCGTCGCCGCCAAGATCGGGCGATGGATGTGCTTGAACTCGAGCCCGTCGAAGCGCTCCTCGAGTTCGCGCACTTTTGCGAGTACGCAATCATCCTTGGGCTAACGCAGCCGGCTTCCTTTGTGGCTTGGTCCGCGACGAGCTTGAGTCTCCCGATCTCGAGGCGCTTGATGCCGAGCTCGGCGGCGATGCGCATGCCGCTCACCAAAGCCTCATATTCGCAACGTTGTTTGAGGCGGTAAAGTAAAGGCGGATTGAGTACCTCATGCGCACGCTTGCGTGGCGAGAGACGAAGACCAGGCCGCTCCGGCTCCGCATTCTTCACAGAGCCGCCGGCGGCAGAGCATCCAAAGACTCGATGTCGCCGGGTTTTGGCGTACAATGCGCGTCTCGA
Source organism: Hyparrhenia diplandra (assembly GCA_015847255.1). Taxonomy (NCBI): domain Eukaryota; kingdom Viridiplantae; phylum Streptophyta; class Magnoliopsida; order Poales; family Poaceae; genus Hyparrhenia; species Hyparrhenia diplandra. The sequence goes on along the minus strand of JADLZK010008235.1, from coordinate 525,010 downwards.
TCCATTCGCCACGAAATCGGGAGGACCCGACTTGATGATCCCCTGGGCGTGCGAGATGTCCGATCCCATGAGCTCGATTCCCCATTTGGCGATGCGTCCCCGTAGCCTCGGGGCTACGAATGACCTCACCTAGCGGGAACTTGGAGACGACCGTGATCGGATGGGCGTCCGGCGTAGTGCCGCAACTTGCGACGTGTGATGAGGAGCGCGTGAGGCCGCCAAGCCGAGGGTAGCGGGTCTTCGTGGCCGGAGAGGACCTCGGCCGACGAGAGACCGGCCACGCACTCGGAGTGCGTGGCCTTCCTCCTCCCTTTCCACCACGAGCACCGTGCTTACCACACTGTGAGGTGGCCGAGATGTACAAAGAAGATCGGTTCGTCCGCCTTGGTGGTGTGAGTATGGGTGGGTTCGCCAGAGCTCTTTGAGAGAGTCGAGCGCGCCCGGGCCTCGCCGGGTCCAGGCGGCGCCGGACTTCTTCGAGGAGCTTGTATAGCGGGAGGCTCCGTTCACCTAACGGTAGCGACGAATCGCTAAGGGCGGCCAGCATCCCATAAGCCGCCGCACGCTTGACATTCTTGATGGGGCCCATGTTGCGGATGGCCTCGATTTTCCTGGGTTGGCCTCGATGCCCTCGCTCGCAACACGATGAAGCCGAGGAGCTTTCCCCGAGGGACCCCGAATACGCATTTTTCGGGGTTGAGCTTCACCCGAACTCGCGAAGTTTGCCGAAGACTTCTTTGAGATCGGGGATGAGCTCCCCAAAGGCGCTTCGTCTTGACTATGATATCATCGACGTATGCTTCAATGCGCTTCCCGAGAAGCTTTTGAAGACTTTGCATGCACCGCCGAAGGTGGCGCCGGGCGTTCTTGAGCCCGAAAGGCATGGTCACGTAGCGTAACGCGCCGGCGTAATGAAAGAGGTGGCGAGCTGATCGAGCTCGCTCATCGCGATTTGATGATAGCCGGAGTATGCGCCGAAAAACAGAGCGCCTCGCACCCGGAGGTGGAGTCAACGATTTGGTCGATGCGCGCGGCAAAGGAAACGGATCCTTTGGGCACGCCTTGTTGAGACTCGTAATCATCAACACACATTCTCCATTTCCCATTCTTCTTCTTAACTAGTACGTGGTTGGCTATCCACTCGATGATACACCTCCTTAACAAAGCCCGCCGCTAAGAGCTTATCTATTTCCTCGGCGATTGCTCGCCGCCCGCCGCCGGCGTCCGGAGCCGGGCCGCTTCACCGGCCGAGAACCGGGCTTGATGTTTAAGGAGTGCTCGGCGACTTCCCTCAGATGCGGGCATGTCCGAGGGTCTCCACGCCAATACGCCGAGGTTCGCGACGGAGGAAGTTGACGAGCTCGCTTCCTATTTAGGAGTGAGCTCGGCACCGACGCGGAACGTGCGCCCCTCCTCGCCGATCTTCACGGCCTTGGCATCCTCGTCCCGGCACGAAGGATCCCGCCGCCTTCTCGAGCTCGACGGAGGAGCTCGCCACCTTGCTAGACGTGCTTGCGGCCTTCTTATTTCGGGCGGAGTCCTCTCATACAAGACTCCACGATGAAGCATCTCGGGGATGAGCTTCGACTGATGAGGGCGTCGGCGTCATCGCACGGCCTCCTTGTCGCAGCTTGAAGGCGCGCCGAAGGTGGAGTTGACGGTGATCACGCCCTTGGGTCCGGGGATCTTGAGCTTGAGGTACGTGTAGTTGGGGACGGCCATGAACTTCGCGTAGCATGGTCGACCCAGCAGCGCGTAGGCGCGCTCTGTAAGGGAGCACCTCGAAGGTGAGCACTTCCTTCGCGGAAGTTGCTCGGACGCCCCGAAGGTGACGGGGGAGGTCGATCCGCCGAAGCTGAACGCCGCTTCCCGCACCACCCCGTGGATAGGGTCCGTGGGAGCTCTGAGTCGAGCTCACGATGCCGGTGGGCCTCCATGGTGTCGACGAGGAGGTTGAGGCGGCCGCCGCCCCATCGCACCTTCCCGAGGCGCTGGTTCCGACGATGGGGTCGACGACGAGCGGGAAGCGCCCGATGTGGCACGTGCGGGATTGTCCTTCTTTGTCGAAGGTGATCGGGGCCTCGGACCACTTGAGGTAGGATGGCGTCACGGGCTCGGTGAAGAGGGACCTCGCGCCTGCGAGCTTCGGCGCCACTTGGACTCGTATGTCGGGGCCGCCGAAGACGACGTTGACGGCGCCATCCTCAAAGAAGACGCCCTTTGTCGCCCGCCGATCGCCGATCCGCCCCGCGGGCGCCGACGCCGCCCCCTCCCCTTCTCTCGCACCCGCCATGAACTTCCCGCAGAGCCTGCGCAGCCTCTCGAGCTTATGTTTGACCGGCCCTTCGTGGTTAGGGGAGGGAGGTCGAGCTTCTTCGAAGAAGTCCTTGGGGGCGCCGGGCCGCGGCCTTGGCGCTGGCTTCTGCTTCTCGGCGACCGCGGCGAAGTCGCCCTCGCGCGACGACGCTTTGTTCTTGTTCTTCTTCTTCTTGCCGCGAGCTTGAGCCTTCCCGGCCTCATCGGCGGCCTTCTCCTTGCCCTTGCCGGTGGTGCCATGGAGGATGCGAGGAGATGGCCTCCTCGCCCCCGGCGTGGTTCGTGGCGGTCGAGGAGGTCCTTCACCGCCTTGGGCTTGCGAGTGCCGAGCTCACGGATGAGCGTTTCAGCGGTGTCGTGGCCGAAGGTGAAGGCGGTGATGATCTCCGCATCGGTGGCGTCGGTGAGCTCATTGCAGAGCTTGGAGAAGCGCCGGATGTAGTCGCCAAGCTCTCGCTCTTCGCTCCTTGCGCCGCGGAGGTCCCACGTGTTGCTGCGCGAATAGGTCCCCCGAAAGTTGCCAACGAAGACATCGCGGAGGTCACGCCACCGCCGATCATACCGCGGGCAAGTGCTCGAGCCAGAGCGAGCGGTGTCGGGCGAGGTACGGGGGGAGGTTGATGATGAAGAGCTCGTCGTCGGCTCCCCCGCCCCGACACGCGAGGCGTGTCCTCGAGCCAGACGCCGGGTCCGCTCTCCATTGTACTTCGGACGGAGGTCGGGGCTCGGAAGCGCCGAGAACGGGCGCGCCGTGAACCCGGAGCCGACACCCGGGTCTCCTCCCCGCCTGGCGTGGAGCTCCGTCCTCACGCTCCGCCTCGGCTCGAGTATCGCGTGGGCGGGGGAGCGCGCGCCGCCTCGACCTCGGGAGTCGGACTACGGCCGCGTCCTCCGGACAGCCGTAATGGCCGCCGCCCCCTTCTTGCCGTGGATCCGGGCGGGCGGTCGCTGTCACGCCCGCCGTCGCGACGATCACGGGGTTCGATGTTCGGGCGCTTCCTCCGCGCCTCCGCCGGCGTCGTGCGTGCGTCGAGGGTGTCCCGGGCGCCGCGTTCTCTCCCACCCGGGCGGCGTGGACACGTGGAGACTCTCCTCGGTTCGGCCTCTGGGTTGGAGGAGGCCTCGTGCTCCTCCCGAGGCGTCGGTGTGACTCGAACTCTCCACTCCGCTGCTCCGCGGCCCTCTCGATGAGGGAGAGCGCAGCCGCCGGTGGAGCCTCCCGGCTTCGTGCCTCGGGTTCGGGGAGCTCATGAAGGAGCTCTCGGCCGCCGCGAGGTTCTCGTTGCTCGTCCGAAGACCGCGGCGGGAGGTCGTCGGCCGATGCGGATGCCGCGCGCCCCCGTCCTCGAAGCCGCACCCGCCGGCGCCCTCCCACCTCCTCGAGGAGGGCATCGCGCTCCCGAGCAATCTCGCCGCCTCTTCGAGCTCGCCGAGGCGCCGTGGAACCCGCTTGGTGGGGCGCCGTTGAGCGAGCCGCCCAGTCTTGACCCCGAGTGCGCCCGGTGTCTTTTTGGGAGGACTCGTCCTCACGTGGTAGCTGTGCACGTGCCATCCTGTGTCGGCACATGTAACACTCGCGTGTGGGGTCGACCCTGCGAGGCTTAGGGCCGCCCGCGTCTCGAGGCCGGCCGCTCCAAGCGCCGGCGCCCTTCGGGCGGGAAAAGGCCGTCCCCGCGGGTACATCTCGTCGTGGTCGTGAGGAACCTCGTCGGGGAGAGGCTCCTACCCGGCGCATCTGCAGGGCGACGTTGGCTGGAGAAGGTGACGCCGCGGAAGAGCTCCGTGAGTCGGCTCGTATCGAGGATGTGCGGAAGGAGGTCCGCAATGGCGAAGAAGTGGTCGACCGCCGCCAGATGGGGCCTGGCGGGGCGGAAGTCGGATCGGCCGGAGCGGACCAAGACGGCGTCGGTGGCATCGCGGACGACCGAGGAAGGTGGCTCCGATGAGGGGATCCTGAGCCGGTGCCGGCCGAAGTCCGGTCCCGGCGCATCGGCGGCGGACGCCGGAACGGTGGTGAAGGAAGCCATCGAAATGGTGAACGTCACACTAGCGCCGCCCCTACCGGGCGCGCCAACCGTGGGTTGTATACCACGGTCACAAGAACCGACCGGGCTAATGTGTGCAACGATGGCCTAGGTCAAGAACAATGACACGGTGGTTTATACTGGTTCGGGGCTGCCGAGCACCCTAGTCCATTGTGTGGCACTATCGAGCTCAAACCGCCAGACGGGGCGAATACAAGCCGGGCGAGAGGGAGATGAGCCCCAAGCCCCCGTGGTTGTGTGTGTGTGTGTGTGTGTGTGATCGAAAGATTCGTGTGTGCGCTTTACGTGTGCGAGAGAGCCTTTCTCCCTGGCCGAGCCCTCCCTTTATAGTCGCAAGGGGAGCTCACAGGGGGTCACCGAGCGGAGGACCTAGAAATAGAAGGAATACAAGTCTCGGGGTGAAGAGGAAAAGTCACTCTGCAATGTCGGCACGCCGGGCCGTCCGGCGCGGCGCGTGTGGCCGCCGCCCTACTTCCCACGCACGCACGGCCGCCAGAGTGTAGAGTAGAGGCGGCCCGTATCCCGATACGGAGTACGCGTTTAACGCCGAGCTCGGGCTCGCTGGTCGGCGCTGAGGGAGACAATGAGCTCGCCCCGCCGCCGTACTCTCGCGGCCGCATCGGCCCGCCGCACGCGCCCGTGTCCGCGGGGTCGAGGTCGTGAGGCGCCGCCGTGCCTTAAATGCTTGTACTTGGTGTCGCAGGCGGTGGGCCGTGAGAGCTCGATGCAGCTCGACTTTTGTCCGTCGAGGTCATTCTTGTCGCTAGTAGTTGTCTCTTGTGCTTGTCGTCATTTGGCGTGGTTCGACAGCCCCGCTGTCCGCTGCGTGCCGTCGACGATCTCGCAGCAGTGATGAGATCTGGTCGTAGGTTGCGCGCCGGCCGCTGCAGCTATGACTCGATCCTAATCATCGCGTCCCGGATTCTCCCGACGCCCTCGGGATTTGGCGCGGGGAGCTCATCCGAGACGGAAGAGAGCTCGTTGTCCCGGCGGAGCTCGTTATATCTCCGCGCTCCCTCGTGGAGCTCGCTCGGCGGAGTTTTCTCCTGGGCGAGCTCGAGCTCATCCCCGGGCCTTTGCGCCCGCGAAGTTCTCGCTCGAGACGGAGATGCTCTCGCCGGGTCTCGGCTTTTATCATGGGTAATATCCCATCTCCGACGAGCGTGCCCTCCTTCTAACACTTTGTTAGGGACGGATTGGGATGATTGACTTGGTCCGAATATCCGAGTCCCACAGTTAGGGTCCACTCTCTGGGATCTAAAACAGGCATTGCTTGGGGCACTGCAGAATCCAATCACAAGATGTACTGCTATCCTAGATAAGCAGCTAGGACAATTCTTTTTTTTACAGGAAATCAATTGGAGTGCTGTCAAATACATCTCATGAAATACATTGTAAACACACTGCAGACTTGAGGAGGCCACATGAGGGACAAAACCTGAGCTGGACGAATACATTATTTTCGTCCAATCTCATGAAATACATTGTAAACACACTGCAGACTTGAGGAGGCCATGAGGGACAAATACATTAGGTCTTCTAATGAAAGATCCATTTCTTTGATGCAGGAAGTTCTCCACAACACTAGAGTAGATTCTTCAATGGTACTGCAATTGCAAGAACAAAATATATAAGAGGCAGACTAGTGCTTAAGCTGATGGAAGGAAGCATGCATACAAGGAGTGAAAGCTGGAACTGCCGCCTCCTGCTACTGAGATGTAAACATAGATGTAGTGCAGCTAAACATAGTAGTACAGGCTAATGTAGTGCAGCTAAACAATGTAACTGAACCACGTGCTAACTTCTAACAATTCAGAGAAAATAGCAATTGCTCCCTCCCTGCTAGTGGCGACTTGCAGAAGCAAGGATGGTATGAAACTTAACTTTTGTTTTCAGTAATGTCAGCTTTCAGTCTCAGATTGGATGAAAATAATGGCCAATTGTAGAAACAGGTATACCACAGGTAGAGAGCAACGCAACAAGAATAAATTTAAAAAACTGACCTTGCCCATTGCCTTGCATCGATGCTGCAAAATAAACAATAATATTAATTTCTAATGTTAGTGTCAATCTAAAACTAGAGAAAAAAACATCAATTCAGTCTCGAACAAATTGCTATACTTGATGACAGAGCCAATGTTATAAGGAATACGTCTCAAAGAAAATGTTGTAAGGAATCTCTCTCAAACACAAATGTTTCAGTAATAAAAAGAGAGTACAAAATGGGAAACAAAGTTCCAATTATTGGACTACTGAACTATGCTAGCTTATTGGTCAAATGTTAGTTCTGAACTAAACTCTGAAACATAGCAAAAGAATAGTACGGTCATATATTTGTTGAAGAATAGGGCAGCAATATATAATAGGGCAATAGGAGGGAGCTGGAGTACCTTTTGGTGTCAAAACGGGGTCCCAGGAAGGAGGCGGCTCGTCTTCACCAACCCTAGGAAGTGCTGGTACAATCACTTCCTTTCATTTACCAAGAGCACACACAAGAGCACACATAACCAAGAGCACACACACACACACACCCCATGGAGCTCAAGTTCTCCTTGGCCTCAACAAGAAGAGTAAGCAAGCAACAAACACTTCCTTTCATTCACCAATTGCCTCTGTTTTCTTCACCCAAGAATATCGATCAGCAACAGAGCAACACTGCCTGAACCCAAGGTTGAGGTTCAGGCAACAACCGGAGGAGGAAGAAGAGGAGGTGGAAGCAGCAGTATGTTCGAGCCCATGTTCAGTGACCCACTCTGCAGCCTGAACCTCAACCTGAAGGAGGCCATGTTCAGTGGCCTTGGCCGTTTGTTTTTGGGTCCGCCAATGGCATGGCCCTGCCTCCCTGTTCGTCCTCGAGCACAGCCCTGCGAGGTCGCAAGCAGTCGGCCTCTGGCGCTGCCCCCGCCGCGGCCCTCTGCCGCCGCCACAGCCAGCCTTCACCGCCCCTTCGTGGACAAGGCATGAACAATGTCGTCCCCAGAGTTTGTTTAGATTATTGATACAAATAAGTTTGTAAATGATAAGCTAAAATAGACAAAGAAACCACAGCGCCAGAAACCAAGGATCATAGAGAATAGGATATAGATAACATTATATCTTTCTTAATTCTAAGATTGTATGGTTAGACCATGACAAATGTAAAGGGAATGGGAAATCAACACTGACATAAACGGCTTGAGCTAACTAATCAATTTGTTTGGAGGACTGTAAACAGACAAAGCATGAGCAAACCACACAGAAGTGTAAAGCAACCTGAAGCTTAGGAAGAAGGAAACGAAACTTGATAATTTGCATTGATTTTGCTCAAAGGCACAGGCTTTCTCAAACCAAAAGCAAGAATCAATAAAATATATCATGCGGAAGCCAGGCAGTCAAGGTCTCAAGGACACATCCACACACACACACCTGGGAATCGGAACATGACTAACCATCGGAGAATTGGAGCAGCGGACGGAGGAGACGAAGGGGATGAATCTAGACGTACCTACCAATGACGAGGGTGATACAGCCATGCATCTGAATTCGATACAATTACATCGTTGCTGCTGGATGCCGTTGCAGTAGAGGGAACCAAGAACTACGGAGCGTAGCGTCACGAGAAGGAGGGGAACCTTTACCGTCGGATCCGAAAGAACTAGGACCGAAACCCACGGCCACCGGCTAGCGCTCGCTGCCACTGAAACCCAAAACCAAGAACCAAGAACCAAGAACCAAGAATCGGATCCTCAATCGGCCGCTGGCTAGTAACTCCCAGCAATTGGAGGCCGGACCTTTGCCGGCGCTGAGTCCCCAATTCTAAGAACCAAGAACCCTAGACTAATCGGAGAGGAGGTCGGATGGTTAGGAGGCGGCGCTTTTCACCGGAGAGCAGGCGGCGGGAAGCGTGGACGCCTGATGGGAGGAGCTCGCCGTAGCCTCGCGCCGCCACCCACGGTCGCCTCGCGCCGCCAACCACCGGGCCCGGCCGCCCACCGAATGAAGCCCGAGGGTGGGAGGTCGCTTCGATCCGAGCCCGAAGGAGATGGAATGAGGCGAACCGGGCCTGCTTCCAATCCAGCGATTAGAACCGAACAACGATTCCGCACATACCGGTTACAAACCGCTCACCTCATTCCGGCCGAATAAATACCCCGCTCCGGGCCGTTCCCGTGAAAACCGAACGAGCCTTAAGTGTTTTCCGCATGCATCCCTAACTAAAAAAATGTAAATTCTAGGTACTAAAACTATCCACAAGTACACCAAAGGTACAAAACACGCCACCACGTACCTTTGGAAGCTGACGTGGCAATATGACTCACCCTGCCAACATGTACCTGCCATGGAAAATGACCCTTGTGCCCCTGCCTCGTCTCTTTGAGTCCATCTTGTCCCTATCCCTGTCTCACTCCCATGTGGACCCCGCATGTGCAGCTGCGTGTCCGTCATGGAGCAGTATGCCGGCATGTCCCCGGCCTGCTTGAGCAGCAGCGCGTCGACGAAGCCGAGCAGGTCCGTGTAGTCCGGCACAGTCCTGGCGGGCACTGCAGCGGGCAGCGGTGAGCCGATCCCGCCTGCCGAGCCCAGCTTGCCCTGGGCGACGACACCTTGTCGAAGAGCTTCTGCTGGTACTGGTCGAGCGCGAGTAACTCGAGGTCGAAGTCCAGCTCCCAGCCGGCGAGCGCGGTCTTGAGCCTGCTGGACGGGGAGGAGGGCCAGTTGAGCATGCTGCCGCCCATGTCGAGGCCGTTCGGCAGCGAGGAGCGCGGCGACGACACGGTCACGGACACACGGTGGGCTGCCTCCGGACGGAGACCGCGGAGGGGTTGACGGCGCGGAGCTCCTCAGGCTTGTGCACGAAGAAGCATGCGGAGCGCATGGTTCCTATCAGCAGCGGCGTTGGCGCGCGGGAGGAGGTCCCAGGCACGGAGTCCCGAGAAGGCGAGCGTGTCGCGGACACGCCAGAGGCGAGGAGGAGGTGCGCGGCCTCGACGGCGCCAGCGGAGCCGTCGGCCGCCGCGAGGTGGAGCGGCGTGGCGCCGTCTGTGGGCGACGCGCGCGCGGCCTCCGCCGGCGTGGTTGACAGCACGTACGCCAGCACCGAAGTGTTGCCGTAGAGCGCGGCGACTATGGCCGGTGTGCTCGCCTCGAGGTGGAGGCGGCGTCCGGCGGCCGTCGATGGGCCGTACCAGTGGCCCGCGACGGGCAGTCGGGGCTTTGTCGTCCTCCGCGGCACGCCTGAATGCCACCACGTCGTCCACCGCCGCCAGCTCCAGCAGGACCGCCGTCATGTTGTTGTCATCACCGAGGAGTCCTTGGCCGTCGCCGCCGACAGAGGAGGAGTGGACGGCTTGCGAGGTCCTGAGCACATGCTGGGGTAGTAACAATCACATGACGCGTTCTCGTTCAGGTATGGTTGGAGGTAGACGATACCGGGCAGCGCGAGCGAGCGCTCGGCTTTGCTTGGTGCTTCGTCCATGAGTCCATGACCAGCAGCCATTCATCCATGGTGAGCACCTCCCATGCACTGCATGTGTTCGCTGAAATGACGCAACCAATCTGAACAAGCTTTTGACTTGTGGAACAACACCTTTGGACATCGTCCACGCTGGCGCGTCCACGTCGGATGAGTCATATCGCCACGTCAGCTTCTAGTGCCTGTGTGGCGTGTTTTGTACCTTTGGTGTACTTGACATTTAGTTCTAGTATCCGGATATTACATTTTTTAGTTGAAAGTACTGCATGGGAAACACCCAATAGTTTAGGTACCTACAAAGCTAATTTACTCAATTTTATTTATATTGGAGTAATAAAGGAAAATTTCTATATATCTACTTGACCTCCTAAATTTATTGACAGTCTATAATCTTATTCTTAATTCTAAAATTTCGGTTTACAAAACCGTGTTGTAATAATAATTATAATATGTTAAGTCTATATTGGTTTAAAGGATGCAAATATACATTTTTGTTTGAGCGTAGTGGTAAAATGAACATAATGAAGTATTATAAATATTGAAATTCCTAAGAAAAAAAGAATATGGGCCTGATTTAGATAGTACATCTATAATACTCCGAATCCAAATCTATCAAAAATATTTTTTTGCCCACTCGAGCCAATCTAAACCCCGCTCGGTCTCACACTCAACCTCAAGTAAAGGAAAAAAAAATTACTCCTTACCTAGGAAAACCGAATCAAGTCCACCATGATTTAGATCGAGACCAAATAAAGTACAATCCTAAATATATGCTCCACATCGTGGCCAAATACATAGCAAATCAAGGCCTATGATAGAGCCTGTGCAACACCGTCGAAACCTACACAGACAGCGCACGAGCGAACCGCCGCCACCAGGGACCATCGTCGTCGTCGGGGCACTCCTACTGAAGCCATCGTGGAGCTGGAGGGAAGGGGAAGGCGATGCGCTGCCACTTGGGAAGGAGAGCTGGACACCGGATCCGGAGGAGACAAGGAGAGCAGGCGGATTTGGGAAGGACCGGGAGAGAGGCAGTGAGGTAGCGAGGAGCGGCAGTCGAGCAAGCCAGTAGGGGGGGCGGCTACCCTACGGTGGAATGTTGGCTTATATAGCTAGCGTTGTTCCTTGTTGGGTTGGGTCTCTTTCATTTACTGGGCTTACAAGCATACTTCGCTCTTTAGTTAACCGAGCCCAAGAATCGAATAGAGCTGTAATATTTCAGTTCTTAAGGACCGGGAACCGAATTAGGAACTGATTACATCGATACGTTTTAGTGGAGATGAATATCAAATAAAACCAGATCGAGGCACCCATGGACCAAAATTGATCGTCTACCACAAACTAAAGTAGACAATAGAACCAGATCGAGAGACCTACGAACCATGATCGAGCTTACCACATACCAAAATTTGTTGAAGCGTGGCTCGCAACGATGAGGTGGAGCTCGAGCACATTGACGGCCTGAGCTCGTGTGTCGGCCGGCAGAGCGGCTAGCGGGCTGATGGCAAAGAAGGTGGAGCTCGGCCATGTGAGCTAGCTAACGGCCGCCACCGAGACGTGAATCTCGGCAAAGAAGAAGATGCATGCGCGAGCCGCAACAATGGCGCGGAGTTCGAGCATGACGAAGCTTGATATATACAATTTTTCCGGCTACAACGCACGAGCTCTTTTCCGTTACAACAATGGCCCATTCATCATCCCTCCTCTCTCTCTCTAATCTTCTTCATCGCAGCGTAGGGGCACACCGGCGGTCGCACCGGCCGAACAGTCGGACCGTTGGGGCAGGTCGTCGCCGTCGGAGCTCACCTCGGTCGGGCCGGCCACGCCAGCTCTCCTTCCCTAGCCGGGCGGGCTCGCCGCGGGGGGAAGCAAGGCGCCGAGAGGGGCGGAGCCGCCGTCTTTTAGGGGAGGAAGGCATGTCCGCCGCCCGGGAGAGGGAGCCGGGGAGGGGCTATCGAGGGGGGGCGCCGGGAGGGGGTTGGGCAAATCACAGCACGCACTACTGTGGGTTGCGCGGACGAGTCGAGAGAGTGGAGGCGAGTGAAAACATAAAAAAGTAGGGGACTAGTAGCGACCCAACAAGAATAGAGGGTGGAAGAGGAAAAGTAGGAGGCTAACAAACTTGGAGGTGTAGTGTGGGTCCGCTAGAGTTGGTTTTTTTTTTATCCCTGGTACCCAATCAGGAGTAGTGAGCCTAGTAGGGGTGTTCTTTGGAGATGCTCTATGTATTAAAAGTTTTATTTTTAAAAAAAAATCTCTCCCAATAGCACTAGTACAAATTAAAGTTTTGTTATGGTTTCAACATAGAGTTATATGAAAATTTGTTTTACGATGCAAGCTGTTCAAATAATATAACAATTATATATTTTCCTAATTTTTATGTAGTTAGTACTATAGGTCCCTTCGTCCTCCCTGTCCTAGCATCATTTTCCCTAATTCTCTTATTTCTCTCTCTTCGAGCTACACTACCACCTACAAAATTTTATCCCTTCGCTTTTAAGTTGGCAATGGATAGTCTAAGAGGGTGTTTGGATTTTTTGGCACTAAGGACTAAGACTAGACATGACCATTACTCAATTAGTCCCTCTTGAGAGATCATTAGTGAACTACAGACTATTAGTCCCTTTTTTAGTTCTCATGTTTGATAAGTTATGGACTAAATGGAACTAAAATTTAGTCTCCAGTCCTTAGTATTGAGGGAACCAAACGGGACCTAAATCGACCGTTGCACCCTTTAGTCGGCCTTCTATAGTGGGACAAAATCCACACTCCTGGCTTTCCTTTTGTGGCCAAAATTGGAGAAACTCGCCTTAATTTTCTCCTCAGCTCTCGCCCATGGTTGGAGCTTAAGTCTGCCGATGATGGACGCCTAGAACTTATGCTAAATTTAAGCTTCATGGCCGCCATCTTATTCCTGTCGCATGCTTGACGAGTTGTTTAGCTTTCTGATTGGTAGAAAGCCAACAAAAAACTGAAACAAACAAGCACTACTACGTAAATCAACATCGGGGCGGTTTTAGATGGACATTAGAGGCGGTTTTAGATGGACATTGCGGGCGGTTTTTCCAACCGCCCTAAAACAAGCGCACTCTAATGTTTGTCGACATTAGGGGACGGTTGGGAAAAACCGCTCCTAATGTCTCAACATTAGGGGCGGCTATTTGAGCCGCCCTAATGTGGATATAGCAAGGGCGGTTCTACTCATCACAAACCACCTCTAACGCCTATAACTGTAGGGGTTTCACAACAAAAAAATATATAAATAAATAATTCACAAATTCAATTAATAATTGACAATTGTGGCTAATATAATGGGCCATTGCAATTGAAACAATAATAATAAACCAAATAACCAATTATATATTATTATAATGACCATACAAAGGTGCATGCTCCAGAATACATGTTTTATACTGAAGTACAACAAAACATGAAAAGAAAATGATCTAGCCAACTAAACAAATTCTAAAAATCTAGCTCCAAGTTATAGCCGTATGGAGTCTTCAAAACCCTTATAAGCAGCGACATTGATGCATACTATTTCTTCCTCAGTGGCAACTGCATATAGATTGAAAAATCAATGGAGGAACCCATCAGCTAGTCAATATATGTTCCTGCAATTAAGGAAAAGTATATTTTTAGACAGCAAGAAAAGAACTAGTATTCTAAGAAAATTGACTTTAATTGATCAAAGTGGGGATAACTCAGTACCTTTCATCTCCGGTAACATCCTGTGCTACAAGCATGCCTACATGCATATGGAGAATTAATATGCCAACAGTAGTTCAGTGGTGCATGAGATTGAATCTGCAAGCACAAAAATAGAACTGGCATCACAAAAACACAAGTTGCTTCGGCAATCCAGTTCTAGTATAGTACAAATATATGAATTCTTTTATCCTATGATATAGCATCTACCTAAAATGATTAAGAAGAGTTGCCTAGCAGTAACCATGCCTAGCAATCACTCTTTATCAGCTACCAAGCTGCAAGGAAATTGTAGCAGTTAGTTGCTAAATAGCAATTGCAGCTCCAAACAATGAGGTACTCTGAACTGAATATGTGAACTATTTTAGACAGAAAAACTAAAAACTACAAAGCTGATATGAGAATAATAGTTATGTTGCAGTCTGCAACTCACACATTTTTGTTACTATCCACCACGTCTGGTCCGTTACAAGAATATGTGCAAAAAAAGAGGGGGCAAGGCAATATGTTCTAGTCATCAACATATATAGGCAAGTTTATTATTATCCACACCATGTTGTAGACTACTAATTTCCCTAAGCACGGAAGCACCACAATTTTCAACGAAGCAGCATACTATCTCAGCCTAATACACAAATTAGAGAGAAGCCAGCATCAGTTTTGCACACATGCTGTTGTCTAAATAATATATGGTCAGATTTTACATTAAGAAATTAACAAGTCCATCCTTCTTTTAACAGAAGTTGGCAGTTTCAGTAATAGTGGCAAAATAGTGCAGATTTCTCATGTAGCAGTACTACCCATCTAAATTACATATATGTACAGCTCCTGGCCCTGCACCTGCACAATCTTTAGCTGCAAATTTTGATACCTCGAAATGTGATAGATGGAAACTGCAGAGATCCATATGACAGACATATATATCAATCGCTAACCAATGGACCATTCGGAGTTCAGATGGAAGGGAAGGAGTCAATGCGTCATGCAGAACACAACTGGATGTTGGGGTTGTACCTTTCTTGGCCGACAGTGTCCTAGATCTCGGCATTGGCGACCTCGTCGTTGCAGTGGATGCGAGTGGCAATCTCAACAATTTCCAACAGCGCTTGGAGGAGATCTGCCACCTCCCTAGCCTCCGTAGATGGATCCACCCCTTCCTTCACCCGTCCTGCGAGCCAGAGCAATTATGCCAACTGTGGGACATAGAGATACGAAGAAGAGAAGACATCTTCAATACCTGTGGTGGGGGCTGTTGCCGGCGATAGCGGTGGAGACGGATGAAGGAGACCGCTGCCGCCACCGCCACGAGCATCATCCTGTCACCATGGATGGGAGGGGCGGGGATTGATTGGTGAGCCCTCGCGCGCCCTTGCCGAGCTCGGCAACCATCGCCAGGATGCGTCTCGGAGTGGAAGACTGGATGCGGCGTGGGGGCGCTGAGGATTGAGAAGGGCACGGAGGAGGCGCAGAGTAGGGTTTGGTGGATTTTATTGGACCTCAGAAGCATATCAGCCGTCCATGCTCCGATCCGACGACCAAAAGATCATGGGCCGAACAAGCCTGGTAATATTGGGCTACATTGTTGTGGGCTGAACAACTATAAATAAATATAAATATATTTCATTATTTGAAACATATAGTATAGGTTTGGGCTAGTAAATAAATTATTTCAAATGAAAAAGGTCAACAACGAAGTTGTAGAAATATACAGTAATTATAATTACAAATTTTTGTTATTTG
Source organism: Hyparrhenia diplandra (assembly GCA_015847255.1). Taxonomy (NCBI): domain Eukaryota; kingdom Viridiplantae; phylum Streptophyta; class Magnoliopsida; order Poales; family Poaceae; genus Hyparrhenia; species Hyparrhenia diplandra. The sequence continues at coordinate 509,749 of JADLZK010008235.1, read as the reverse complement.
GTCGAAATTATTGTGTTTTCAAAGTGTAATTCACCATATTTGGTCGCAAATGCGGCGGCGTGAAAAATAATACGTTAATTTCAAAAATGAGTAAAAAAACCTAGGATTTTTGCGTGGGGCCATATTTTGGGTGTAAATGACCACAAAAAAATTTTTGAGGAAGTTTGGACATAGGCGGAGCAGACGTGCTTCATAGTGGTATACGGAACCTTTCACCGAACCCTATCCTTACACTTAGGTTTCTCATGGTTGTGTGGCCTGTGGCTTTGCAGTGTGCTATCGGCCTCAAACTTTTTCTGAGGCATCTACATGGCATGTGTGAAGGCACCGCCAAGTTTGAGAATTTTTACGGAATTGTTTGGTAATTTTCTCTGATTATTTTATATACCGCGCGACTTCTCCCTAATTATACGTTGAACTATGACCACCCCCAAAAGACCTGAAACGGTGCCAAACTTTGTCGCAAGGTCTCTTGTGCCCTAGGAGGCAAAACTTGTGGAGGCCGGTCTTGAAATTATTGTGTTTTCACGGTGTAATTCACCATATTTGGTCGCAAACGGCACGTAGAAAAATACGGTAATTTCAAAAATGACTAAAAACCTAGGATTTTGCGTTAGGCCATATTTTGGGTGTAAATGACCACAAAAAAAATTTGAGGAAGTTTGGACATAGGCGGAGCATACGTGCTTCATAGTGGTATACCTTAACCTTTCACCGAACCATATCCTTACACTTAGGTTTCTCATGGTTGTGTGGCTTTGTGCACTTTGCGTGTGTACTATCGGCCTCAAACTTTTTCTCGAGGCATCTACATGACATGTGTGAAGGCACCGCCAAGTTTAAGAATTTTCGGAATTGTTTGGTAATTTTCTCTCGATTATTTTAATTACCGCGCGACTTCTTCTAGTGTTTACTAACACTTTCTTAAAAGCCAAAATAACTCATATAACTAATGTTGATCTCGATGAGCTCTAACACGTTTGTATTCAAAGTTTTTTGATTTAAGGTCATTTAGTGCTTCGTTTCACCTCCGAAAGGATCGAGATGCCCAAGAGGGGGTGAATTGGGCTAATCTAAAATTTTAACTTAAATAAACAACCTACTAGCCCATATTCACCCTCTTGTGCCTAAGTGTGTTTCTAGCAACTATCGCACAAAGTTTTGCACCCTAAGTTCCAATCCTACTCTAGCATGGCAATTCTAGGAATGTAAAGGCATGAAATAGAATTGCGGAAAGTAAATGCGAAGATAAAGAGAGGAAGGAACACGGCGATTTTTTTTCCGAGGTATCGAGGTGTCGCCACACCCCCTAGTCCTCGTTGGAGCACTCCCTTGAGAGTATTGCTCCCCTTAGTCCTCGCAAGAACTAAGTGCTCTCTACGGGTTGATTCTTCGACACCAGTCACGGTGAATCACCCAAAACCGCCACAAAGCTTGCTTGAGCCACCCACAAGCACCACCGGTGATCTTCAAGCCATGATCCGCCACCAAACCGCGTCTAGGTGATGGCGATCACCAAGAGAAACAAGCACGAACTCTCACTTGACCTCAACAAGCCTAGGAGAAGAGTGGATGCACACTTGAATCTCTCAAACACTCTAAGGATGATCCTTAATCTTGCATGGATGACCACCTTAGGGCTCTTGCACTTCCTTGCACTCTCAAGGGTGTTTCTCAGCTGGACAAATGAGCAAGAGAGAGGGCAAGGTCGTGGGGACAAAGCATATATAGCCCCCATGAAGCAACTTCACGGAATCACCTCAAGACCACAGAAAACAGCCGCACCGGACGCACCCGGTGGGTCGGTGCGTGCTTCCGTGCAGAATAAGACAAGCCTCCCGACGAGCAGTTCATGCGTCCCGGGTCCTGGTTCCGGTGTACGGGACGCGACAAAACCCTCTTGCGGGGCTTACTGGAACCCCCACCGGGCGAGCAACGGTGGCTCCGGTGCAAGACCGAAGCGTCCGGTCCAAATCCCCGGGGCGTCCCGGTGAGCCTTTTGAGGCCTTTCTCGGCTCCGTCTTTGCGATTTCTTGAATTGCTTCAACTTCCAACATGTCTCGTGCATAAATTGAGCTACCTAGTGCTAAAGATACTCAAGTGTGCACCACAACTCATCTCTAGACTCGCCTAGGTCAAGCTACTTATTCGTACCCCCCTTAATAGTACGGCCAAAAGATAAACAAAGTCCTAACACCTAATCCGATGTCACCCAACACCATCGACAATCGGAACTAGCTGTCCTTAACCTTGACGTATCCTCCGAAAAACCGAACGAATTCCATTGTCGGGGGGCATAACAAACTCATTGCCCGAGATTACCATTACCATGACCTAACTCAACCTGTTTTACGCAAAAACACACGTTAGTCATGATAATTATATTGTCATCAATCATCGAAACCCAATCCTAGGGGCCTAGATGCTTCAACCTCGTTTGACCAAGTTTGACTTTTCCAATTCAAACTAAAGACGCCTTTTTGGAGCCCTAGATCTCCTCTTTTTAAAAAAGTCACAAACACCAACTTTGTGTAGCTCCTCAAGATCTACACTCTATATATACAACTTTTTGTATTCAAAGTTTTTCGATTTGAGGTCATTTTGTGCTTCGTTTGACCAAGTTTGACCAAAATACATTAGGGGTGACTCTATATATAACCGCCCCTGATTTGAGGTTACATTAGGGGTGGCTGAAATATAACCGCCCCTAATGTGTCGTAACATTAGGGGTGGCTCAAAACATGAGCCGCCCCTAATGTGCCAACAAGAGGCGGTTTGTTACGAGCCGCCTCTAATGTGCCAACATTAGGGGCGGTTTGCTTCTACCCCGATTTTCGCATCCGCCGCCCCTAATGTTCAAGCCGCGCTCTCTTAGTGCCCTTTTGTAGTAGTGAAGCCCGCTCTATCATCTGTGTTGACTATTTCTTTTCCAAAACTTGTGATGAGGGAAAAGTGCAGAAACGTACGACCAAACATATTTTGAGCCAATATATATATATATATATATATATATATATATATAGTAAAAAATAGGTTTGTGCATTGCAACCGAAAATACAGCTTGTTGTGCTGTTGTTTAAACGTCTTGTGGCTCGGAGATATATGTATTACAATCAAACTTCGTGCCATTGTTGCATGCACAAACATACATGGTTGTAAAACTCATATGAGCACGTGTAGTGAGTCCAGATCAAATATATAATAACATATAAAAACACAAAAAAATGTTTCATTAAATTCTCCCACCACACCCCTAGTTATTTTGGTGGAAAGTACTGAGATTCCTTTTAAACTTCGTGTCACCGAAAACAAGTAGTCGATAACTAAAAAAAGTAACGGCTGAAATAGTCGCTCCGAGGGGTAAGGTGGGATTTTTGTCAATCTTCTTATTTTGTTTAAAAACCATTTAGATATATTTTAGGGCAGGTTCAGTACAATTTGAAATGAAATGGATAGTAGTTACTATACTAGCATACTAGCATATAACGATGAACGTGGGCCAGCAGCAAGAGAGGGCTAAATTGGTTATTTCAAGGAAAAAGTCCACATTCCCTCCCCAACTATCACGCGAAGTTCACTTTTCCTCCCCAACTCCAAAAAAACCAAATCGCCTCCCTCAACTTTTCAAACCATGCATTTTTCCTCCCTCGGCGGTTTTGACGGCGGTTTTGCTACAGTAACCGCGGGTTTAGTACAAGAACCATGGTTTGCTACAGTACCATCACCTTTGCCTTTTCCTTTTTTTTAAAAAATCCGACTGAATCTTTAAAAAATCATAGTAAATCACAGAAAAAAATTAAAAATAGAAAAATCTAATTTTGTTAGACTCCACATGAGTAGATCTACACAATGAACATATAATATGGTATACTTTAGTTCAACAAAATAATTATAGAAGTTGCGACTACGAATTATTTTAATTAATTATATATTCACCGTGTAGAACTTTGTACTAAAGCATATCATATTAAATATTCAATGTGTAAATCTACTCATGTGGAGTCTAACAAAATTGGATTTTCTATTTTATGATTTTTTTATGATTTTCTATGATTTTTCAAAGATTCAGCCAAATAAATGAAAAAAAGAAAAAGACAAAACTTTCATAGCAAAAAACTTTGTACTAAAGCATATCATATTATATACTCACTGTGTAGATCTACTCATGTGGAGTCCAACAAAATCGGATTTTTTATTTTATGATTTTTCTATGATTTACTATGTTTTTCAAAGATTCAACCAAAATTTTTTTAAAAAAAGAAAAGGCAAAGGTGCTGGTACTGTAGCAAACCATGGTTACTGTACTAAACCCGCGGTTACTGTAGCAAAGCCGCCCTCAAAACCGCCGAGGGAGGAAAAATGCATGGTTTGAAAAGTTGAGGAGAGGCGGTTTGTCCGGTTTTGGAGTTGAGGGAGGAAAAGTGAACTTCTCGTGATAGTTGAGGGAGGGAATGTGGACTTTTTCCTTATTTCAATGTCAAAATCATAGCAAGAGGGAAGCCCAGGTGCTTGACCCAGGACCAAGAGATCTATGGACCTTTAAATTCCTATCAAACAGGGGAGGCCCATTTCAGTTTTTCACCTCCATTACCCTCCACCCCTGCTGGCATCAATAATAACTTCAGTTGGCACCAACAATCAAGATTTTGAATTTATTCACTATATCAAAGAATTATTTATGAAGTACAAAAATAATTGTAAGTGCATTTGTAAATGGTTTAATAAATGATACTATTCTTATGATTGATAAACCAGTAAAATGACTTGTTACTGGCTCTAGAACACACAGCAACCGAGCCATAATAGGGCATTTAAAAAACTGAGCAAAACAAGGATCGCTGTTACAGGACTCTTAAATTCTCTTATCCTCATCCTCTTTTGCATCCTCAATAACAACCACAAATAATACGAAGTATGCCACTATTCTAATTAGTGTAATCATGCCCAAACTTTCGCTGCCATCAGAAAAAGATGATGTGCTTAGCGTTGCATTCAAGCATGATATATTCACACAAGGGGCAGAATAAATGCATCAACCACAAAGATTGATTCAGATGCATTTTTCATTCACGGATGCAGTGTTTTGCACTACCTGAATCATCTGACCGACCTGAACACACGGCCTCCAACCGCGCACAGTCTTGAGCAAGAACGCGTCTACCAGCTTCGCCACAATAGGCATGCTCCAAGAAGGTAGTTCAATCTCCTGCACCATCTCTGTAGCCACCGAAAGACTTGTATCTTTCTCCAGGTCAAATGCAAACTCGATGTTCTTACATTTACCTGTATACGTGGCCAAAAATATAAAAAGCAGAGTCAGTGCATGGTACAAATGGAGATCTGTGCAATCCAAAGATGATATTTTGATGGTTGTAGTTACCATTGGGGACCGAAATCCTTAGTAATAACTTGACAGGGTTGTTACCACTCATATCTCCTTCCAGTACAAATCCACCCCTTCGAAGCACTAGGCTGAAAGACCCCTTCCCATTATCAATAGTTCCATTTGGTAGTAAAGACACAAAAATTGGTGTGGCTTCAAGATCCAGATCCAGATTTGGCGGGAATGCTATAGGCTCTTGCACAGGATTAGAAGTTTTATTATCATTGATGATGATGTCATCTTTCATGAGAAAAGAGCTCTTCAAGAGCTCACTTGCTGGCAATCTATCAGCTGCTGAAGCTAGACAACTCTCTATGAAACTTCTTACTTCTGCATCTTTGACCTTGGAGAGAGCAACTGGTTTTACACCCTACAATTATACACATTATAGCACCATTCATATACAACAAAAAGAAATTATCTAGGTTTTTTTCTAGCGAACTCTTGAAGTAGACAAGTACTATCTAGGTGACAGGTCACTTACTTCAGATATCTTCTTGTATATCTGAACAAAGCCCTGGCATTCACTATAAGGGCACTCACCAGTCACCATCTCAAGCATACACATACCAAAAGAGTATATATCCACCAACTCATTGTAGTTTTCACCAAAGATCTCTGGTGCCATGAATTCTAAGGTGCCTGCGTTTCAGGTGATTGTTACCGATAACTTTATCAAGCTCAACAAATCACGTTTGCTTCATAAATAGTATGTAGTAGTGTGGCATGTATAAAAGAAATCACGTTTGCTTCATAAATAGTACGTGGTAGTGTGGCCTGTATAAAACTGTACCTTGTATACTCTGTGTTTTCCTCTGCTGCATAACCATTGCCAAACCAAAATCCCCAATCTTAACTTTCCCATGGTTCCCATTGATGAAAATATTGTCACACTTCAAGTCCCTGTGTATGATTGGTGGCTTCTGGCTGTGCAGATAAGCTAGCCCTATCAATATTTGTTTGGCCCATCGTCTCATTGCCTTCATGTCAACTTTCTTGTGCTTTGTACGGTACCTAACCACAACATAACATAGATCATTAAAAAGGATGAAAAAGCTAACTACTTATGTACAACCGTTTCTCTTTTGAATGGAAAGGAAAAAGAACCAATTTTGTATTTCTTTTAATTCTCTGAAAAGTGAAAACTGAAACTACCAATAAATTATTTAGAATTTGAATTTGAAAAAAAAAGTATTCAGATTTTAAATGCAATTGGTAAATAAATGAATATTAATCATGCTACAATACTAGGCACGAAGAATAAAATCAATCACACTCCATCGTAGCAGCAGATATAAGGACAGGTTATGTTATATTAATTACATACTCTCTCAGGTTGCCAGACGTGAACAACTCAGTGATGAGATTGACCGTCCTTTTCTTATTGTCGATCCATGAGGCGTAGAGCTTGAGGATGTGCTTGTGCTGGAGCGACCGTAGCAGCTGGATCTCTGTCTTGAGCCGCTGGAGCTCCTTTGGAGATCCCATTGTCCGGCTGTTTATGTCTACTTTGGCCCAAGCCACCTCGATGCCTTCTACCACATCGAAACCTTTGTAGCTGCCACCAAATCAATCACGTGAATCAACATACATACACAAGCAATGATTTTTCACTTTTCTTTATATTTTTTTGAAACAAAAATAAGCCAGTATTCATATTTGAATCTTTTAGATTTATCCAATTTCAAGTGTGAATTTCATGGAACTAGTAACTGTCGTTAATCAGATTTGCTACTAATTACTGCATAAACAGCCGAGAAGAGGGAAGGGAGGTACACTGTCTTGAAGGCACCTGATCCCATGACCTCCTTATACTGCAATGCACTCACGAAACAGCAGAGATCAGGTAGAAAGATCTATTTTTTAGACGAATTCCAGCACAAGATGCAATCAAAATTCAAAATTCAGACTCAAAGCCCCCGCGCTAACAGGCGACGAACCAAGCAACCCGACGAGACTAAACAATATGTCGACATTAGCAGCAGATGCGTATAGACAGCGGACGGACGGGCGCAGCACCTACCCGGAAGTACCGGCCGGTGGGGTCGACCTCATCGACGTCGGGGTCGACCTCGTCGACGTCGGGTGGCTCCCGCCTGTTCGCCGCCGGACAGATCGGGATCCGAGCCATGGATCCGGCGCCCCTCCTACGCCCGCAGAGATTAGAAATCTAGCCGGCGGCAGAGACGGCGTGCGAGCGCGACGAGTCTGAACTACGTTGTGAACTCGAAACAGCTGTTCCAAGTTTCACGGGCAACGCGCCAGGGGTGTTTAGGAGCCGGATCACGTGAGGCTGTAGGTGGGCCTGGGGGACACGGTGGAAATTGATCATGGACGTGATAAGCATCCTCGTAGCAGATTAGATAAAAATACTACTTAGATAAGGCTTCTAGACTTTCCGTAAAATATTCCAAAGTATAGGAAACAAGTTTCAGATGAAGATTTACCAAAATGTACACATAAATGAACGAAAATTCAGATAAGGATGTCTTTAAATATTCAGATATAGATTTTGTGATCATTGTGTGCATAAAGCCAGTCTCAATGGAGAGTTTCACCTCCTGGGTTTCAAGGTGTGAAACTTTGGTATGAAATAAGCCTCCTCCCTCAATGTATAGTTTCATTGCACACTTTCATAGACTCAAGGGTCCCACAAATCTCTCTCATTGCATGGTTTAATTGCATAGTTTCATAATAAAACACTATTCTCTCAATGGGGGTTTCACCCCTCGTTTTCAATGCATGTGAAACAATGCCCAAAGGTTTCACCATGGTGAAACTTTTTTCCTTCTCTCTCCTAGGGCGTTTCATGCAAAAAAGTGAAGTTTTTTGATGTGGTTGTATTTAATGTGCATGAAACACTCATGAAACCCTCATTGAGACCGACCTAATTAACAACAAATAAGGATTCACGGCGGTGATTTTATTGAACTTCCGTGTTATTTTCTCACCCGAAATCATTTTAGTTTAGTTCTCACCTATGATCTCCTGCTTGCATGACTTGCACTTGATTCCGGTACACCAGATAACTAATTTGCTCAAAGTCGTGATGTTTTAAATATTAAAAATAATTTATAACTTGGGACGTATGAAATATATATTAGGTCGATCTCCTTAGGGAGTTTCATAGCGTTGTTTTCAAGATTGCCACATCATCTAGAAGAAAATAAAACTTCGAACGAAACCTTCATTCTCAATGGATAGTTTCATACGCATTCAATTTCATGACTCATAGAAAGTTGGTATTCGTGCCAAGAGAGTTTCATTCCCATGAAACTCATTTATTCTGTCCCTTCTTAAATACGATTGCCACATCATCCAAAATGTCTAATGATAGCTCATTAAATACAAATGAAACTATGATGAAACTCCCACTGAGACGGCCTTAGAGTTCTAAAAAAATTGTATTGAAGATATTTTAGTGGGGGAACGATGATCATATATATATGCAATGGTGGAGCAAGGACTTCTATGGTGTGTGTCAGTGTGATGACTCCATGACTCATCAGGATATTTATGCAGACAAGTCTTACAATATTTTGAATGAAGTAACTGGTAACTCTTTATTAGCTTCTGGCCTTCAGTTTGAAACCAATATTTTTGGTGAGAAATATAACGAGGATATGGATAAATTTATTGCTGCTGGCCTTTTATCAAATATAATTTTTTGAGGTGCTTCACCGTTTGGAAAAGAGAAGGAAAGGAAACCAAGCAAAAATATATTTATTAGCTCCATGCAGGTAGACGTCACATGAAGTTTATTAGCGTGAAGAATTTGCTAATCTTGGGTAATAATCTGGTACATGTCCACGCGTGCTGCTAGTGAGGGAACCGGTCAAGGTGCTAATAATGTGATTTGTATCCTGGCGGGATTATTAGTATGTGTTAGCTTTATAATTTGTGGTTCGACATGGTAGTAGGATGACCAGGTGTGTCTTTGTTTATTGTTAGTATGGTTGAGTCCGAACCAAATATGTTTAACGTGCTTGAGTCAGACTGTGGTCAGTTTGGTTGGTTTCGAGTCGGCTGGCCTACATGCTATTAAGGTGATGGCCAGGCAGGTTGAATTTTATTGTGGAGTTTTTCTCGTCGAGTCGCCGCCGAGAAACCTTAGTGAGTGTTGCCGGATCCTCACGGATTTGCGTGGAGTGCGTGATCGAGTTTCATCGGCTTGAGTGCGTCGCTTGGAATTCCCCTCTTGTGATCATGGTTCATCGTGACTGTGGGTGGAAGATTTATCTAGGGTTTGAATTGCGCCCCGATTGTAAGCCATCCCTCTATTATCAATTTATCCCTGCTTTTGTTGTGTCACAGCCGCGTTGAGGGATGCGGTGGTGACACCGGCGGGCGCCGCCTAGGGCCGCCGGCGTGGCGAGGCTGGGCAGCGGACGCCGCCCGCGAGGGGAAGGGATAGGCGCGCCGCGGAGGGGAGGCGGGAGGCGGCGGTGGTATAAGGCAAAATCCGGAAATTATTTCTTTATTGCTTGCCCCTAATAGATTACATCCTCCCCTTTTATATAGCCCTCTTGTGAGACTTGTATCTCAAGAAATCTCTAAAGGTTTCCTTATAGAGTTAGAATACCTTTTACAAGCAACCCTTATTTATTTTCTAATAGGAGATTTCTTTATAGAGTTAGAATATCTACTGCACACAAAAAGTCCTAATCTTATTTGGAAACGAGGTGGCGTGGATGACGCTGAGACGGTGGCGATGAGTGGCGGCGCCGCCGGCGGGGTATATAAAAGGGGATGATTGCGTCATGCGATGATTGTGAGCTCCTAGTTTGTTGTTGTTCCTAGGTGAAGCTCGGCAAGGAGGTCGAGTGCCACCCGGTCGTCGATGGCCTCCATGGCCGGGGCTAGGCGTGGCTGCTTGGGTGTCCCCGGCCTCTAGCACCTCGTCGATGTCGATGTCGATGTCGATGTCGATGTTGACGACGTTGCCGTTGTCGTTGTTGTTGCCCACGCCGCTAGGCACTACTATCAAGGTGCATCCGGGGGCAAGGCATCGTATTGACGCGCGAGGTCAATAGCCTCATGCATCATATGTGGCTCTTCCCACGTGAGTGCCTCTCTAAGCGGAGTGCGGAGCATGCCGACGAAGAGGTGGACGCGGTGGAGCGGGCTCGGGAGGTCCATGCGCGTAGCATAGGCCTCAAAGGCAGTGATATAGTCGTCCAGATCGCCCTCCTACTTGGGCGGTGCCAAGTCACCCATGGTGCTGTTGTCGATGGGTGGCCCGAAGTCACGCCGTAGCACGTGAAGACATCCCACTCGACCAACGGTCTCCTCCCGACGTATTGTTGAACTAGAGCTCACAAATGGAAAAAGCGGCATACCGAGCATGGAACTCCCGGTTGATCTCGCTCTAGAGCAAGAAGAGCATCTCCATCTTGCTAATCCACTGGTCCGGATCATCGCTGCCGTCGTACTTTGGTACCTCCAGGCGTACCGCGTAGCACGGGGCGGGTGGTCCGCTAACCTACGGTAGGGGCGCCGCGGGTGGCGCCCGGCTGCGCCGCCCCTAGCTCCTACGCGGGTGTGGGTATCGGTGGTGAGCAAGCAAAGGGTGGCGATGTTGAGTTGTTGTCGATGGCGATGTCGATGACGGCGGGAGGTCACCCCGGGTGATGTCGCTGTCCCTCTTCTAGCCGAGGATGGCGGGGTCGCCGTCGTAGGTCGGTGGCATCATCGGGGGGCGGGGTGGTGCCTAGAGGTGCCCCCCGGCGCGGCGGCGACCCTATGGTGGTGCTGTCCTCCTCCGGCGGGCGTGGAGCGGAGAGAAGGGATATGAATCTTGGGCTCGGCGTAGAGACGCATTCCATGCAAAAAGGCGGGCTCAATCTCGCCGGGCGGCGTTTGATCTTGATGCGGTTGTCGTCAAGGAGGTCCTTGAGGGCCCGGGAGAACTCCGCATCTCGGAAGCCATCGGTGGTGCGAATCGCCCCGGTCTCCGGATACCAAATTTGCCCTTTGCCGCGTTGAGGGAAGCGGCGGCGACACCAGGCCGGGCGCGGCGTCTAGGGCCGAGAGGCGCCGGCGGGGTGGGCTGGACGGCGGCAGCGACGCGGGGGGGAGAGCGCCTTGTGAGAGGGGCGAGGAGGCGGCGGTGGTGGAAGGCAAAAAGCCCTGTAATTATTTCTTTATTGCTTGCCCCTAAAAGATTACATCCTCCCTATTTATATAGTCCTCCTATGGGACTTGTATCACAAGCAATCTCTAAAGGTTTCCTTATAAAGTTGGAATACGTTTTACAAGCATCCCTTATTTATTTCACGGCAAAATAAGCAAACTCGTCCCCCGAACTCTTGGCAAAGGGTCGAGTTAGGTCCTTATACTTTTTTGCGCCCGGCCAGGTTAGTCCTCCAACTATGTTTTTAAACCGATTCGTCCTTCGGCGTCCCACGCCCGTCGGCAATGGCGTGAACACCGCCCGCCTAGTCCTTCCCTCCGTCCATGGCTGGTCCAATGCGGTGCTTGCGAGCTTCGCTTGCGGCGCCGAGCACCCCTTCGAGCACCACCGCAAGGCGGCGAATAGCACGGCCCCGCCCCCGCCCATGCGTGCTCCCCGATCCGTGCGGGCCTCCGCCACACCGTCTTAAGTTGCCGCCGGCTCCTCCTCCTTTTGCGACGGCACTCCGACGGGTGGCCGTGGTCAACGCGGTGGCATCTTCGGTCCAGCTTCATGCCTCGCCCTCCGGCGCGGCCTTCTTGAACCCGGCGGTCGCCGTGGCCACTACGGTCATCTCATAGGAGCGGGAATGCGAGGCACGGCTCCGTCGGGCGTTCCCCACCGCATTGCACCACCTCTCTCTCAAATCCCCCCCAAGCGTGGGGGCGTGGCGGCGTCGCCGCCCGCGGGCACAATTGCTCGTCCGATTACACACGGCTGCGACCACGCGGGAGGCGGTTCTACCAAAGAGAGCGACGTCGTGCGCCGCCAGGGGCGACGACACGCTCCCTCATCATCGCAACCAACACGTTCGGGGCCTGACCACGTGCGAGCGCAGTGTCAGAGCTCAGCGGTCCCGTAGCCGGGAGACATTCAGTCGGCTAGCGGTCCCCATGCCGCTCCGGCGCGCGTGCGATCCGCCCAGCGGGCCGCCGCGCGTATGCGAGTTCCTTGGCCGCCCTGTTCGACAATGTCACCGTCGCGGCGTGGTCGCGACGATCCCGGTGAGCTTGGTGAGGCTGCCGGCCGGATTCCGGCGGTCAAGAGCCAGGCCCGCGTTTGACCAGCCCAAGGGCGAGAAAGGATAGGCGTCACGGCGTTCACGCCTTTGCTCGACGGCGTGTACGTCGAAGGATGTAAATGAGATGAAGAAGCATAGTTGGAGGACTAGAGTGGCCGTCGTAAAAAGTATGCGAGGACGAGCTTGACCTTTGATAAGAGTTCGAGGATGAGTTTGTCTATTTTGCCTTATTTCCTAATTAATAGGAGATTCCCTTATAGAGTTGAAATATCTACTGCACAAAAAGTCCTAATCTTATTTGGAAACGAGGTGACGTTGATGACGTGGAGACGGTGGCGGTGGTGGCAGCGGCGGCGCGCGCCTGCGGGGGTAGGCGGCGCGACGCCCCCCCCTCCCAGGCGGCTTGCCAGCCTGGGGCGCCCCTAGCCCTCTCTGGGCGGGCCGGTCCTGTGCTGTGACATGCTGGAAGTTTGGTTAATATTAATAAGATTAGATCATCTCGTTGCCCTTATAATTTCCGTGAGATTATCTGCACTATTTACTCATATTCTATTGGCGTAAGTGAGATTGGTCCAAATATCATTGCCGTGTGACTCATCTATTATCGTCACAATTTAAGTTGAATGACCAATCGGAATCATTGATCAACCTATATTGATTTATTATATGCTAGTTGGAAAGTTATAGTTTAGTGTTAGGATATGTAATAAGATCAGCAGTCATAGTTCAGTACTCATAGAATGCATAACCAGTTTAGTGTAAGCCTTTGCGCGCCCGTGCAGTAAAAAAATCAAAGTGAGTTTGGTGCTAGGAAACACTGCAGGTGCTATGTTGAATCAATCTGACCTGTAACCAGAAAAATGTAAGTAATTCTTTTGAGTCAAGCAGGAAGTTGAATCATTTAGGATTAAGAGAGCAGTATACATATCCGCAAACAAAGTCATATCAGAACAGAGACATCTTAAAACAGTATAGCAAGACCCAATTTCTTTTACTGGGCAAGAACTGGGAGAGAGGCATAAAGAACGGATTGCACCAGTCCTGACAAAAGAACAGATGGTTCGAAAATAGTTGGCAAACTACTAAATGAGAAGCAACTTCTTTTGGTTCCTGTCACTCCAATATAGGGGATCAGTATGAGTTACCGCTTCCTTGTCAATTTAAACCTCTGCGGTTGTTTGTTTGAAACACACCAATCCTTGGCACGCTGTTAATGATTTTTCTGATGGAATGCTTTTCCAACTTATCAGACCTGTTCTTCCCTGCTTGCTTCCCTTCCCCGTGGGTGTTAAATTATGGTAACCGATGTCCCCATTCTTGTTAGGAATTATGTCCTTTGAATCGTTATTGGAGCTCGGCAATGACAAGAATGAGGTCAACAATGCTCTAAAGGGAGATGTGTTGTGTTCTGAATCTTTATCATCCTCCAAATTTTCTTGCACTTCGTCACCTGCGAAGTCAAACAAATCGAAATATAAACTTTCATGAAGATCCCAAATTGACAAGACAACAAAGAATCATAAACCCTTTGGAAAACACATAAAAAAAAATCAAATGGTGTTTATGTATGCCAGTTTGATAGAGAACAGAGCATGGAGCATGGTAAAGAAAATATATAAATGAAAACTAACATTTCACCATGCATAATTAGTATATGTCCTGGAAGCTTAAAGCATGAGATTCATGTGTGTTGACCATCCACAGTTTGATTTTGTCGACATATATAGATAAATAATAATACAATATCCTCCAACTTGTACTGGAGAACAGGAGAATAAAGGAACTTATCGTCACGACCTGGCATATGCTAGCACTTTAGAATAAATTGGAACATCACTAAAATAGCTACTGAACACAGGTTCCAGTTGAATGGACAGCATACCTGAGGGGCTCCCTGGAACCCACCGAGTAGAAGGTTATTGTGTGTACACCATTTCTGCTAAGACCCCTGAATGGTGGGTCTTGACTCTTGCGTGTCAAAGTAAAAATGGGCAGCATGGGATCACCTTGAGATACTTGAGCAGGAACACCAAGTCCTATATTGGTCACCGTTACTGTAAGTTATGGTTTCTAGTGAACTGCAATGAGTAGAGTAATTATTAGGGCCCAGATGAGTTCAAAAAGTAATTTGTATAATAATAGCATGGAGCTTGCAATGCAAATAAATCTGGCAGTGCACTGACCAAATGCATGGAACCTCAAATATGATATAGACAAGCAATAAGAGATATAAAAAATGCAGTCCACAAAAAGAGCAGAAAAGCACTGACCATTCAGGCCCAAAGAACAGGAAGTCAGCCATATTAGAAGTTGTTGCATAATTGGTATTCGTTCATGTTGTACACTAAACTAGCTAGGCTATAAGAAATAGTAATCTCTAACTACTTGAAATCAGTCGTTTTTTTTGTAAGTGGATCGATTAATGGGATTACTAATCAACAGGCAGAGGAAACATGCCAACATGTAATACTTGACTGTCATGGTGTGGCATACAGGCCACTAAAAGAAATAGAATGTGACTCCATAATTATGGCAAGATGGCCTAGAAAGTAAGTGTACCTTTTATTTCTTTCCAAAAAGCCGGCAACTGTCTTCATGAAAACAAATGTAACTATTTTATATAAGCATGCCCTTCAGAACCTACACTGGAGCAACAAAATGTGTGAGGCAAAACTTTCTATCTCACTGGCATGGTAATTGTACGAACCCCGTGTTTTTTTAACTGACAAAGAAGACCAAGCTAATAGTTTTTTTTTTTTACAGCGCAACCAACCTAACACTGCCAAGGTGGAGAACACATGGGATGGAATGATGATAACTGAAAGGAACTTGCATCTCCTGACTAAGAACTAAAAGTGGTAATAAACAGTGAGGAACTTGTGCAACTATATTTGTGGAAGACAATCCATTTAGCTGTGTTTAGTTCTGAAGCACGTGTTCAGTGTTTAGTCGAGCAAGCACTATAGACCACTGATATGTTTATGTACAGGCTATATTGTAGCTGCAACATCAGAGCATCATGATTATGGTTAAACTGTTCAGTTGTAGCATGGCATTGTGTACATTATGAAGATTCACAATTTAGGCAATTTCGAGTTACGGTGTACAATACTTGCGACTAATATAATGAAGTCGACTAAGCAGCACATGACGTCCTCCCTGTTCTAAAAAACACATCTGAAAAGTGGATTGTGTGTTCAGGTCTTCGTAGAAGGTACCTGCTTATTCTGTGCATCGTAGATCTGTACATTTAATCTCTTCTCGTCCCCAATTCAATAAATGGGCTGCAAGGTGTTGATGTTTCCTTTTACCTACCGGGGAGAGGCACAATCTGCAAATGGTATTATGAGTTTTTTTTTTTGGCTCAAAAGTGATGAAAGAAAGCAATACATCAAACACTTGTGTAACAACATAGTATAAATGAGGTAAACATTTATACAGGTTCATAACTTGGGACAAAAAGACTATGTTGTTGTTGTTGTTGTTTATTGTATAAATGTTTTTTTATTTATGAACTTTGCCATTGCTGACTATGCAATGATATTTACAGACTAAGGAACAGTAATTATTAATTACCTTTGTTAAGTGAGGTAAGTCGTCATCACAAATTTGAGAAATTTATTAGAACAAAAGAAATAGCATATATATAATATAAATCATACCAAATTCTGAGTTTACCCACTTGGGTATATGCTACAAAAAGATTGGAAACGAGTGATTCTTGATTGAGCTAATATCTTCAAAATGGATTTATGACGTGATTAAATGTGGATTGCATGTGAATAGATTCGTTGGAACTTGTAGCTAGCATCCTTCTCGATGGCGTCAAAGTAATGTCATGAATAGTTGTGAGAAATTAAAAGAAAACATATAGTGGCTTGATTACTCTATCATATAGTTGATGGTTTGTAGGAAGATATGGATAGGTCTATGCTTATTTGCTGTCGATGCTTGAAAATGCAAACAGAATATTTGTGGTCTTTAGCTTTATCGATCCAAAGAAAGAAAGAAAGAAAGAAAGAAAAAAAAACTCACACCACGCGAGTAGTCTATTTTTTTTTTTGTTGGAAAGGGGATTATATCAAACATGTTTTTGGTCCAATATTACTTGCTAAATGCACAAGATTTGACCAAAGCTAGAAATGATAAATGTTATGTAGCTTATGCAGGCATATAGATGTGTAAGAGCAATACAAGGATGCAAATGGAATCAGAAGACAATGGACTTTTGCTGCACGGCTGCATCTGCTCGCTAGCAGGCCAAATCTGCATATCTGCTCCGTGAAGTCATTGATCATCTTGAGCTTGGCCACATTACGAGCATACAACATGCATGTAGAAACAGTCAAAGCTAGGAAGTACGGCCATACCAGCAAGCACCTTTTGTTTACCTCATGGGCATTCCATCGAACATCTCCTATACGCCATCCATCATAACATTGAATCCAAAGATCCGGTCGGTGGTGGGTGCTACAACGGCCACCATTCCCTGCAGCTTTTGGGTGTCACCAGTTCGGGGAGATCGGAGGCCGCGTTGAAGAAGTCTGCACGCAGCGGCTTCAATTCAAGGAGGGAAGCGCCCCGCGGCCACGGCTACGGGGGAGGATGGCCGGTTGAGGAAACGAGGGGCGTGGCGGTAGCGGCGGCCCGGCGGGTGCTTGGGCGTCGGTCGCCCCGGCTGCGTCGAAAGCAAAGCGAAGTCGATGGCGTTTGATGTGAGGGCGACATGAGCTACGGGAGTCCCGGTGGAAGGCATAGGAGCCATGGTTCAAGAGCGGTGTGTCCTTGCCCAAGAGCTTGGCCGGTACTTGGTCAATGCGGCGCTCAATCAATTTCAAGTCGGGTCCGCCTCGGCCGCGGCGGTGTTGGTGAGTAGGCCGGGAGCGGGGCTGACACAAAGCCGAGCATGGCGAGTCTCGATCTCGAAGCGTCGCGGACACGCCCCGCGGCCTGCCGGCGCGCGAGAATGGGCGGCTGCCCGGTTGTCCGTGGGCGACTTTGCTTGCGAACTCCGCCGGCGTGGAGGAGCTGCGTAGGCCACATCACCGCTGTGTGAAGCGTTGGGAAGCGGTGCCGCCCGTCCACGACGCGTTAAGCGAGTACCGCTGCCATGGCGGGCGAATCGATCCCGCCAGCGGGACATGGCGGCGGTGAGGCCCTCGACCATCGGGCCAGGGTGGCCCATCATCGCTTGCGTTAGCCGCCTCGCTGGTGGCTTGGGCGGCCGTGCGTGAGTTGGCTTTGGCTCCGCCGCCGATCGATGGACGAGCCCGCGAAGGTTCCAGAGGTTTCGGTCGGAAACAAACGGGTAGAGACCAAAACCGATCCGCAATTGATCCTAATTTAGGGGTGACGTGGCCCATCACTGACCAAGTAAAGGAGGCGGGGCGGGTAAACGTAAAAAGCCACGAATTCGAATTTTGCCTTCTTCGAGTGTAGGATGTTGAATATTACGAGATAAAAAGTAAAAAAAAAAAAAAACGAACTGAGTTACTATTTACCGAGGGGCTAGGAGGAGCGGAACAGAATTTCTTTTAGACGGAAGGGTCTTTGTGCAAAAAAGAATCTGGACCAATCAAACCTCTTTGGGCGGCGTGGATGATGTCCCCTTGGAGGGATCTTTTTTTCGGGGTTAAAGTTCCAGGAATTGTTGCCGTGTATTCATCTTGGCCGAGAAGAGTTCCGATTTTTGGAGATCGATCCTGAATTGGTGCTGTGATATTCTCTGTGCTGCTGCTAGAATATTTTGTGTTGGTCGATTAAATTAATCCACATATTTTGGTCAGCCGAAATATAACAAAAGTGAAATTGATCTTAATATTAAATCATTGGCCTTGGAAACTCAGATTAGTGCCTATTTTATTTTGGGCTGTTATTGTACCGTGAAAGATTGGGCAAATATCTTGGACAACGTAGGCGTGTTCTTATCAGTGTGGACGAGACATAACGCCATGCTAATATTTAGAACACTCCTAACCTAGAAATCACATGGTTTCTATGTTCATTAAGACCTTGCTTGGATACTAATGTATCCATTTCAATCCATTGTACATTAAATTCCACTCTAAGAGCATCTCCAAGACCTCTTGTATGTATGGGAGTAGCTAAAATTCTAATTTAGCTATTATGTAAAATAAAATAGCTAGCAAAAAATTGATGAAATACAATAACTTTTCTAAATCCAATATGCATGATGACTAGCAAGACAAGTCTTCTAAATTTGGCTAGTGAGGGGAGGAAATAGACAACAGATAGCTAGCTGAGCAAAAATAAAGAGTCCATTGGATCCGAGTTTTTGATGAAATTTTACTTTTTTTTTAGCTAACTCATTTAATATACAAGAGCTCTTGGGGATGCTCTAACCCACTCGCAAACAGCAATACCCCTGCCCAGTGCTAAAAGTGAACAGTTGTGACAGTTGGGATACCGGTACTAGATGTTTTTGTAGTTGAGGGTTAAAATTAGACTAATACAACAGTTGAGGGGCCAAAAAGTGGACTTAATCCTATTATATAATGTTTGTGCAAAAATAATCTAGTGACGACATGATACGTTCATACTAAATTATATTAAATATGATGTGGTTGCATGACACTTGTGTTATCATCAAAGTCACTTGGTCCTTAACGTGGCCCAATTATGATGGACAATGAGAGCATGTGTGTGTGTGATATGGTGCATGCATCCACATAAGCTAACATAGATTTTAAAAAGTTACCTAGGGCAGGGTACCAGTGACAATATGGTCATGGCAATGTTTCACTAGCACTTCTGTGTAGTTCGAACGATTAACATCGACTATAACGAGAACTTATATTAGAAAAAAAATGAGTCCATCAAGATTCAAAATTTTTAAACCTAGGCACCATAGAATAGAGCATGATTTAGAATAAATATAAAATTTGTTTCATAATTTTTGGGGTAAAATTTTTTTTATGGTTTTTTAATTAAATCAGGTTTTAGGATTTTAATTTTATTACTCTTACAAGTAATAATACATTTGCATATATTTTATATTTTATATTTTTATAAAAATATCTCCAGTCCAATTTACCTCCTTTGACATCAAGTCACATCACCAGAACCACCAACAAAACTGTAGAAGATCTAAAGTCAACGATGTTTAAAGTTTAAGGGTTAAAAAACTAGTTTTCAAAATTTGAGCGGGATCACGTGAGGCTACAGGTGGGGCCAGCAACCTGGTGGAGCTGATCATGAATCATGATAATGTTCGGCATAGTAACATGTTTACTTTAAGATTGACAATTATAAATAAAAAATATCAATATTTGTGGGGTCAAATAAATACCATTAGATTAATTACGTGTATTTTCATAATAAATTATTGAAGCCATAACTCTGATTATTATTTTTTTGTAGAAGCTTGGTCAAACATAAATGGTTCATATGGCACGCAACTCGTAGTTGCATTCTTTTTAGGACGGAGGTAGTTCTACTCGAATAAGAGCATCTCCAACGGTGCCTAAAAACAAGTCTCAATCCTGTTTTTTTGTAAAAAGAGAAAAAGTCTCCCCCAACAGTACCCAAAATAAGATCCCAATCTTTGGGCAACTCAAAAACACTAGCCTCCGGCGCCCATATCTCCGCACTCCCTCGGCGCTCAATCTCCACGCCAATCTCGTTTGCGCGGAGAGGGAAGTTTCACGGCACCTTCGCCCGCCCGCCAAGGTTTCTGGCGCGCCCCCTCTGCAATCGGCAATCGCCATCGAGGTACGGGGAGCTCGGCTACCTCGGCTAAACTGCCGAGGACGGGGGGATTTTTTTCAAAATTTTGCCCTTTTTAAAACAAATTTCAAATCGTCCCTAGTTTGAAACAATTTACACCAGGTATCCCTTTTTGGTGGCGCCAATCCCGATGGCGTGATTTTTACACATGTCGCCCACCGCGATGTGGCGGCGACGGCCATCCACGGTGGCGACCTAGCGTTGGCCGGGCCCGCCGCGTCAGCGCCCGATGCATGCGGCGCGACGATTAGCGCCGAGAGCTACTATCCCATGCAAAAGCGGTGATGCAACTCATATCCGACTTTGGAAAAAAATGTCACATAAGACAATGTAGCAATTTTAGTTGTGTTTGTGAAATTATTATCCTACGATGACCTAACTAGGTTCAAAAGATTCGTCTCATCCCGCACATTCAAATTATATAATTAATTTTTTTTTATTTACCTACGTTTAGTGTTTTATGCATAAGATAAAAGATTTGGTATAATAGGTCAAAAAATAAATTTTGGAGAGAGAATGAAAAAAAACTAAAGCAGTTCAATGATGTGATGCCTCTCAGCCTCTGTCACACACACACTGTGGCCCTATGTCACACACACTGTGGGGCGCAAATAAAAAAGTGAAAAATATGCATGCCATTACTGCCATACCTATTTAGTTTTTTTCAATTCTCTCTCCAAAATTCATTATTGACCTATCATATCATATCTTTTGTCTCATGCATGGAACAATAAATGTAAGTAAATAAAAAATAATAATTATATAATTTGAATGTATAGGATGAGACGAATCTTTAAGCCTAGTTAGGTCATGGTAGGACAATAATTTCACAAACAAACTAAAAGTGCTACAAAGTCTTATGTAACATTTTTTCACAAAGCTGGATAGAAGTTGTAGCACTGTTTGCATGTCACACGCCGCTGCGCAAATAACAAAAAAGTAATGCATGCGATTCCCCCCATTTCCCAATTCTCTCTCCCCAAATTCAAGATTGACCTATCATATCAAATCTTTTGTCTCATGCATGGAACACTAAAGGTAAGTAAATAAAAAAATTAATTATAATTTGGATGTACAGGATGAGACGAATCTTTTGAGCCTAGTTAGGTCATCCTAGAACAATAATTTCACAAACACACGAAAAATTGCTACAAAGGTCTTATGTGACATTTTTTCCCAAAGCCGATAGGAGTTGCAAAAGACTGCTTTGCATGGGATAGTAGCTCAGGCGCGACCGTCGCCGCATGCATTCCGGGCGCTGACGCTTGGCGGGCCCCGGCCAACACTAGGCCGCCACCGGATGGATGCCTGCCGCGCCACATGCGGTGGCGCGACATGTGTAAAATCACGCCACCGGATTGGCGCGACCAAAAGGGATACCTGATGTAAATTGTTTCAAACTAGGGACGATTTGAAATTTGTTTTAAAAAAGGGCAAAATTTTGAAAAAAAATCCGGGCAGGGAGGTGTTCAACGCGATGCCCTTCAAATGACATCATCGTTTGGTACTCCATTAATCTCACGTCTCATCGCGACAACGGGATGCCCGACGCCGAGGTCGCTCACCGGCCGGTCTCTAGCGGTACCTCCGCACGGCACCATATCGGCCGACGGACGCACGCGATCGGGCGATGTGGCGGCGCCCTTTGTTGCGCGTGAAGAAGGAGTCGCGGCGCACACGACACATCAACTACGGGTCAATTAAGTGTTTCGGTGGGCCTAAATTTGGTTATTGGAAGTCATTTATTGAATACTGTTGGAGATTGGTGTTTTTTTCCATTCCACTAATGGTTTTGGAGTTGCTAAACTCATGGTTATTGGGACTAAATGTTTGGGCACTGTTGGAGTTTTCGTGAAATATTCGGTAGTATAATGAAACAAGTTTCATGTGCCGATTTACCAAAATGTACAGAAAAAACGAACAAAAATGCAGATAAGGATGTCCTTAAAAATTTAAATATAGATTTTGTGATGATCATGTGCATACTTAGGGGGCGTTTGGGACTGCTCCACGAATTTTGGTCCACAAACTCCACCGTAGAGCAGCTCCACAAAATACTAGAGTTTGTTGAGCACCCCTTTATGTGTTCTCATGACTCCACTTTTTTTTCTTGAACCGAGTGCGTAAAGCTAAAAGCATTTGGCTGAAAAATATAGAGCGAGCTAAAAAAATGTGGAGCGAAGCAATCGCAAACACCCCTTAACTTAAGAGAGGATTCACGGCAGCGATTTTGTTGATTTGAAAACTAATTTCGTGGAGTTAGAAAAAATGCCCATCAGTGCCACTCATACCTAATGGTTCGATGTAGTTTTGTATCCCTCTCATCCTCTTTTTCGTCACTATCACCATGCCCGTCGCCCATGTCAACAACCGTGTCGGCTTGTTGTCAAAAAAAAAAAAAAAAAACCGTGTCGGCTTGCCGTGCCCACGCTGGCCCCACGCTCATTAGTCGTGCCCACGCAGGCTCATGCCTCCAATCTTGCTCGCTGACGGTCACATCCGCTGCGCCTGTGTCATCCCCTGCTCTTGCGCTGGCCCTGCACCCTAGTCAGGGTTGAAGAAGGAAGATGCATTTTTATATTTTAACCCCTATTTTTGTTTTATTAATTACATAAGTCCATGTCAGGGTTAGAGCTCGACCAAACGACTTGGTGGGAGCTCAGCTCCACGGTAAATTTCCTCCATAGTATAGCACCCGTGCTAGTGGAGCACGTGCACTAGAGCTATGTATTCAGAGTCGGAGACCTGCCAAACTCAAACCGGATGACAGTGGTTAGCTCACCTATGACCACTTATTTCTCTCACAAACTTGTTTTTGTTATTGTGTATAAACTGGCTACAAACTTATAATCCGTTTCTCTTCTTTAACTCACTACTACAATAGCTTACTATAAGAACGCCAGCCGTTTACATTAGGGGCGGTTCATTTTTCGAGCCGCCCCTATAGTGAGATGAACCGCCCTTCATCAGAGACACCATACGAGCCGCCCGTATAGTGACCACATTAGGGGCGGCCGGTGTTACGAGCCGCCCCTACTATTATTAGGGCGGTTCAATCACCAAATAATAATAATACGGTCCACGATAGGGGCGGCTCTATATTGAGGTGCCCCTAAAGTGGGATCCCGAATTTTGAAACGAGACACTAAAAATTAAAAATTCGTAAACGACCTTGGATAGAAAAACTTCCTACATATGAAATGTAGATCTCGAAAAGTTATGAAATTTTATAGTTGACCACTTTTTACTTTGAAATCATCTAGTCATGCAAAAGTTGGGTTCAAATGTCTCAAATTTGAAATTCAAATTTCGAAACGACCTCGACGGAAAAAAAACTTCCTTCATATGAAATGTAGATCTCGAAAAGTTATGAAATTTTGTAGTTGACCACTTTTTACTTTGAAATCATCTAGTCAAGCAAAAGTTGTGTTCAAATGTCTCAAATTTGAAATTCAAATTTCGTAAACGACCTCGGATGGAAAAACTTCCTACATATGAAATGTAGATCTCGAAAAGTTATGAAACTTTGTAGTTGACCACTTTTTACTTTGAATCCATTTAGGTCCTCAAATAGTCAATTTACACTCTGATTTGTATAATATGTGGGGACGCTGAATGAGATATGGACACATACGAGTGTGTAGCGCAGTGGTGGGGAGGGGTCACGCCATGAGCACGAGGTCGCGGTTCGAATCCCGCCGCCCGCTGTAGCGTGATTTAACGCGAAAAAATGCGCGACTTGCGACGGAGATGGGCGGGCACCGGCCGGGGGGTCCTCCCCTCGCTTTAATAAAAATGTTTTTGGTATTTTTTTTGAATTTTGAAAACGTGATTTCTGGAATTAACTCGAGAGGCGGCTCATACAAGCATCGCCCCTACCGCAAAACTACTTGTAGGAACGAAAGATTAGGGGCGGTGGCAAAACCGCCCTCTACAGAGGGCAAAACCAAATTTTGCCCCTATAGAACCCTTTTTATGTAGTATACTTCTCATTGTTTATCGTTGCTTCAAGAGGGATTTGGCAACCGCTTAAACAAAACTACGCTTTATTTGTTTTTTAGCGAACGAAATCTTGTGAGATTCGTGCTTCGTGATTGGCTAGCTTTTTTTCTCATTGTAAGTTGTTGTTAACCTCTCGATTTACCATTTGGGCAATTGCAAACCAAAACCCAAAGCCGATGACCGAAATTTTTGTAATGTAAAAAACTGAAGGCAAAACCTTTAACTAAGAACTGATCGGTTCGACTTCGGGTCAAAAGTGCCTTGTCCTTGAGAAACTCTATCTATTTTGTAGATCCAAGTTGTGCACACATGCATTGGCGGTTGCCAAATCTTGTTTTTCCCACGCAAAAGTTACATACATAGAATGATTTGGAAGGGATATTATTGAAGTGTTTCCTCGTCATCTTTCTTATTACAATAACACGTACGTACGATTGGCTGCGGTACAGTAAGAAACTGAAATTTTTTTCGAAGTTGAATAAAAAATCGACAACGCGAACATATCTAAATCTCCTATAAAGCAAAAGCCCCCACCTGGGGTTCTCCTGTTCCCTACGACCAGCAGCTTGGTAACTGCAATTCCGCTCGGTTCGCTCGGCTCGACCCCGTCCCCTTCCCTTCCGGCCGCTGAGTGCTCCACTAGAATGAACAGACAACTGCAGTTCCTCTTCTCGCTAATCAATTCTGCCTCCGTAGTAATTGCTCCACCCAATTTTGGAAATATAAGGCTGCTTCCTTCATGCCGCTCCACACCAAATTGAAAACGCTGCCGCATCGTGGGCACGCTGCTCCAAATCGTCGCCGTGCTGTGTTGCGCTGCAGGAGTGCCGCGAGTCGTTGCCGTCGGCTTCGCGCGCGGAGTTCCCGCCTCGTGGACCGGATCCTCGACGCCCACGCGCCGCTGTGAGCCGCCGGAGAGGATCCACTCGCCAGGGATGGAGATGGAAGCAGGGGAGCCGGCCTGCTCCACCCACGGACGTTGTGAGCCCCCGCCGCGTGGGGAGAGGAGCCGCCCACCGCGCTGTGAGCCGCCGGAGAGGAGCCGCCGCCTGCCCTCGCCGCGTCCCCAGGAAGGATTGGCGTAGGAGCTCAGAGGGGCATGGCGATGGGAGAGCACGGGCGGCCGGCCTGCCCGTCGCCGAGCCGGAGACGCGCCCACCTCTGCCCCTCACGTCGTAGCAGCGACCGGCGCTCCGAGGGATTCCACGGCCGCGGCGGCGAGCTGCAGGGACGCGAGCGCCTCCAGTGCGCTCCGCCGGGCGCGGCTGCTGGGGCCGGGAGGGAGGGGAAGCAGAGGGGCGGAGGGAAGAGCAGAGCGGCACATCTAGGGAGAGGGAAGCAGAGCAAGGCATCCGGTCCGAAGAGGGGCGGAGGGAAGCAGAGGAGCCATTCGTGCCGCCGTGCGGACTGCGGAGGTGGCGGCGCTGAAAGGTGAAGCCACGACAGAAGGGGAAGGAGTATATGGGCTGCTTTCTTTTCCTTTTTTTTTTCTTTTTTTTCTTCATGTAATGCTCTAAGTTGCTATTTTTAGTTCTTAATTATTTTCTTGCCGCCCACCAGCCACCAGTGTGTCATCTGCTCCCCGGCTTCGCCCTGAAAACACCTTCGCTGTAGCAATCTCTTTTTTCCCTATATTATCTCATTTATAATTTGTGAAATAAAGCTTTTGATTTCTTATTTGTCATTTTTATATTTCTCTGCTACGTTGGCATAGCCCAGGTGGAGATCAATCATGTCACCAAGGTGATTTCTCATTTCCTACGTATATACACTAGCTAAATACGGCAAACATATATGCCGATGCATTTGTTGGCTTGTACCTATACCACATGATACAACACATACCGTCTCATCTTTAGGCATGTCCAAATACGACGGCTTACTATCGATTCAATTAACCATTGAATAACCAAATCAAATATTCATGTCCATTCAACTTCTCTATTTAGCACATATAATCAAATTCATTCAAATTTTCTCTTGCATATCCGCGAAGAACGCGCGGGGAAATCCTCTAGTTCATGTTACAGCTAGCACCACATCCTGTCCAGAACGAACTCGATCGGTCATCAAGATGCATCGGCGACGAAGTCCCGAACGACGGTCCGAACGGCGACGGGGATCCTCACCGAGTGCTTGCCACCATTATCCAACCACGTCAGGCTCCCGAACGCGTAGCCACCCTGCACTCTTTGTTTGGCCACGAACGTCACCTTAAACGTCGCGTTCCTAGCGCCACCTTTCTCGAAGGCGATCACCGGAGGCTCCACGCTCATGCCCACGCCCGCCGGCGCCTCCACCACGGCCCGGTACGTTGCTGCCTTGGCCGGCGGCCCGACGTTGGTGACGGTGCGCCGGACCGTGACCGACTCCTTGAGGTCGGGCACGGCGACGGAGGGGAGGTTGAGCTGTGCAATGTCGACCTCGCTGTCGTACTCCTTCGGTTGGATGTCGTATACCAAGCCGGGGTCCATGGCCCTGTCCGGCTGTATGTGGCCGCCGCCAAAGTCGAAGGGGTCGGCCGGTTTCCGTTGCACTGAGTTGGCCTGAATTGGCAGGCCGAATCGATCGGTGACCGATGCTGAATTGAAGCAGGCGTACAGTAGAGTAGGTTGTTAGCGTTTTGGCGGCTGACATTTATACATCATATATACGATAAATAAGTCGAGCTAGGGTTTCGGTTGAATCAATATATAGTTATTACCTGTGGTAACAATGGCGGATTTGATCATGGCAGGCGACCAGTCTGGGTGAACGGACTTGAGCAAGGCGGCTATCGCGGAGACATGAGGGCATGCCATGGATGTTCCGGACAGGAGCTCGTACGAGTCACCCTTGGCTGCCAAGATGCTCACTCCAGGGGCAGCTATGTCCGGCTGTCGTCGTCCAAAACACAAACAGATAATCCAAGATGCTCAGAATATTTCATTTCGATCAGGACAAAGGTCGATGGATGTGCATGACTCGGACATATCACCTTGAGTATGCCCGGGTACATTGGACTCGGGCCCCTGGACGAGAACGTAGCGACTCTAGGTGAGGCAACCTGGGCTCCGACCACGGTCGCCGCCCGAGATATCTTGGCCACCGTGCTGGAAAAATTTACATAGGGAAACAGGACAGGGGTCACGTGAAGAGGAACGACAGGAGAGGCACAGAATAAGGGCGGACATAGCATCATATATTACCGACAAACAAGAACGTACGCACGCACCTTTGGCTACTTAGGATGCTGTATATTGTTTCTCTGTCTACCACGACGCAGGGCATGTGGCCATGGCAGAACATCTGGTAGTCGAGAGCGTCGGTGTTGTACTGCTCGAAGATGATGCCCTTGGCCCCGCCGGCGATGGCGGCTTGTGTGGTCATGACAAACTCCGCCGCGGGTGGCTTGGTGGATTGGAACGCCGGTGCAAGGCAAACAAGGATTTTCCCGGTGATGTTTCCCGACCCCAACTTCTCACTGTCGCAGCTGATCGATGCAGGAGAGAAGACCACGGTGTAAGTATCTATATATACATTATTTTTATCTTGTATACAAAGATAAACTAATACGTACTATGTTTATAGAAAACCAAAACATCTTATAACACTATGACATAATTGATTTTGGAAGACACCCAAATATTAACCGTGGCTGACATCTTTTTTGCCAGCCCCACAATAACCGTGGCGGTCGTTTTTTTATTTACTTTGGAGTGGGCTTCTTTGCTCGTCATGGAAAATCGATTTAACATAGCGAGCAACGTAAAAACGCCCGCCATGGTAAATATCTATTAACCATGGCGGACATCCTAATATACCCGTCCACGATAAATTTTTCCGTGGGAGGCATCCTATAAGGCCCGCCACGCAAAAATGCAGAGGCCCAACAAACCCGGTGCAAACCATGATAGCCATCTCTGCTATAAAAAGAGAGTTTAGGGTTTGTCTTCCTCAGTCCATTCCCCCTTCTTACTCACTTCAGCGCCGCACACCCTCTCCATCCCTTCGGCCTTGAGAGCGCACTCCACCTCGCGAGCACTCTGCGTATCCTCTCTCGACCTATGAGCCACGGCAGCGACGGGCCGCGCAAGTGGCCATGCTTGTAGGCCTCTCTTCCCTCTCCCTCAATTCCTTCTCCACCCAAGCAAGTGGCGGCCAACTCCTTGCGGCAATAGATCCGGGCGGGGTACCACCGGTGGCGGATCCAAGCGGCGCGAGCTAGCCCGGCTGGCGGATCCGGCTAGGCAGGTCGGCCGAGGTGGATCCAAGGCCTCCGACGCCACTTGCAGGCTCAATATTGCCGGTGGGTGCCGCACGGCGGTGCATCCAGCGACGCACGGTAGTGTACCTAGATCTAGGGTTCGGAGTGGGCTCGTCAGCGGGCTTGGACTTGGACTTGCTGGTAGGGTCATGTTTTTTTTTTTTTTGTTAACAATTAACCGTGGCTGGCGTTTCTAATGTGGCCGCCACCTTTAATCCCAGATTAACTATGACCTTGGTTTCGTGACGGGCTCCAAAGTCTACCTTGGAAAAATAAAAAATGCTCCTCGTGGAAAAGAAATCTGTAGTAGTGTAATTTAGAATGAGGGAATATAAGGTATAAGAGCGTTTGATGTTCAATTAAACTTGAAGTATTGAGACATTTTTTGTTTTTAACAAAAAAAATAAGGAACTGTCTCAAAAGTGCTTGTGTTACCCAGTGAGCGCGAAATGGAGCGAACTGAAGCCGTCGTTGCTCTTGGATGCTGCTGAGAGGTTGTGGTAATACAATGATTGACCCTGCAATAATGCAAGTGACTCTAGCTTTTAAAAAAATTCTCATCATATTGTTATCACATATTATATACTAGCAAGCATATATAGACTGCATGAAAGGAACCCAAAAAAAAAAAAAAAAAAAATGACGACGAGTGAGTGCTTGGTGGTAGGCGTACGAACCACGAGCTTTTGTCCGTTGCCGAGTGTGATGACGCTTGGGAAAGAGCGATCCACGGTGGCGGCGGCCACCGTGATGACCCACGGCACGGAGTTCTTGACGCTCTGCTGCACGGGGCCTTCGTTCCCCGCAGAGAACACCACGGTGATCCCGGCCGCCACGGCGTGCTGCGTCTCGTATGTCTCCTCGATGCTTCCCAGCGACATGGACAGCACGTCGACGCCATCAGCGATGGCGTCGTCGAGGGCCGCGAGGATCGAGGCGTCGCCGCAGGTCGTTTGGTGGCCGACGGCGTGACACGACTTGTAGATGGCGAGCCGCGCGCGGGGCGCCCCGCCGCGCGCTAGCCCGGCGGCAAGGCCGGCGCCGGCGTGGCTCGCGTCGCGCACTGGCGAGCCGGCGACCGTCGAGGCTGTGTGTGCGTGCCGTGGCCGCTGGCGTCCCGCGGCGACTTGTACTCTCCCTTGAGATCCTCCTCCGTTAAGTCGCCGGCGTACCACCTCGCGCCGATCACCTTCCGGTTGCAGTTGCTTGCGTTGAACGCCTGGCCGGCCTGGCACAAGCCTTTCCACCGTTTCGGCACGGGGCCGTACCCGATGTCGTCGAAGCTTCGTGATTCCGGCCAAATGCCTGCGTGCGTAGTAATATATGCCATCAAAATTGGTGAAGCCTATATATCGAGTGAGTAATGTCAAAATCTGAACCTGAGTCTATGACGCCGACGATGACATCTTCTCCATACTTGGCCTTTCTAAGGAGCCGTGACAACGACAACGACGGATGTTGGCCGTAGCTGATGCCAAGAAAATCCCAACTCCGAGTCGTGTGCACTTGGTGGTAAGTGTTTGGCCTCACTCTCACAACACTAGGGTACTCTAGTAGGACATCATATATTGCAAAAAAACTAGTTATTCTCATCAGTTCATACCAATAATAATGCTTGTGCGAGTAATAACACAAATTCATTCGGTGACTACGCACTCCGTAGCTCCTCAGCTTGTGGCTCGGTGAGCTTCGCCGCGAAACCAGAGAATCCGTGCTTGTAGCTGTAGACTATGGAGCTGAGGGCCTCATCCTTGCTGCTCGATCCATTGCCGATATATATGAAAGGCAAAATGTGAGCAGAAATCGAGCTTACACACATATATATAGTGTGCAGTTGTTGTTATGAGCTCGGATGAGTCGTTATATATTATATAGATAGTATAGTACACAGTACCTCCCAAGAATGGAGGTTAGTGCGGCGTGGTGTGATGCCATGACCATGGATGGATCCTCGTGCTTCTTCTCTCCCATGTACACGACGTAGATCGTCGTCTGAGACTTTCAAGAAGCAGCAGCATGCATCAGTGGCATCAAGACGCATGAAGCTTCATGGGAAGATGAAAAAAAATTCAGAGAATGCACACAGCTTACTTGGCAGCTTGATGATGCATCGGCGGACAGCAGGGGCAGCAGTAGCACGAGGATGTGAAGAAGCAGTAGTGCACGTGATGAGACAGAGACAGAGGCTTGTGATGGCGAGCCCATCTTTGGAATATAGTGTTTCTGATCACTTCACACTCTCTTGTGTTGCGTGCCTGTGTATATATAGCAATCGTGGACCATTGCATAGATTACAAAGAATACTTTGTCCGAAACTTGGCATTGTATATCAAGTATGCCACTCTATGACCACGAATGCCAAGTTACTTCTAACTTTTTTTTTTTTTTTTTTTGACAACAAACACTTTTAGATTATATTATCACAACAGTCCGGATTACAATAAAGTCCTCAGAAGAAGACCTTGTTACATTAAAGTCCTGAATCTGCAAAGAGCAGTAGCACTGTCTATGGTGACGAAGAAGCCGCCGGCGGGGGGTCGCAGGGGCGTCGAAGACGATACACCGGGCGGAATGACCGTGCAAAGCATCGGTTAAAGGTGGGCTGGTCAAGTCGACGAGGAATGAGCACACCGGCAACCAATTGATATGGTAGGAGCTGTTGTCGGAGATTGACGATGCGACTCAGACCGGGATCCCAAGGGGAGGCGGCGCTTTCAAACGGGCACTACTTCTAACCTTTGAGCTACGGATAATCTCGGCGCCTGTGCGGGGCATCCAATGCAAATAGGCATGCTAGTTGGTGCACGGGGGCCACGTACTGCACCTTGGTACAAAATGGGAATCTTTCTACGATTTGGAGTGTTTTGCCTTGGTTTGCTCTTTGAATAATTGAGCCTCTTAGATGTAGTTGGAGTGTTTTGCACATGTGTATCACCTCTCAGATGCAGTTCGATCGACTGACAGTGGCGGAGGCAGGAATTATTTTTAGGTGTGGCGGTCCAGTAAAAGGGTAATTAGACAACTATACATACACCTAGAACATTTACGTGTATATAAATATATTATTTTGTGACGAGCAGATATAATAGAAATCTAAAAATAAATCATTGATACTTAAAATACCTCACAAAATGAAGATTCTTTTTATACATACCTAGGCATTCTTCTATTTTTCTTTTGAAATTCTTTCTTAATTTCAGCAAGATCAAGTTCCTTGAATAATCCTCGCTCAATATAGCACACCATAAGGTCATTAAGCCAATCATCACCCATCTTATTGCATAACTCGGTCTTACTAATCTTCATAACTGAGAAGACCCTCTCAACCGATGCTGTCGCCACAGGCAGTAGCAACCCCAACTCAATAATACGATAAAATCGAGGGAACATAATATTTCTTTCCATTTCGAACATCTTTTTTAGCCGGGCTTGCAAGATCATAACAAACTCTAAATTCATCATACCTTCTCATGTGGTTGATGAATAATTGAAGGTCTGTTTTTATACAGTTACGATCATCATTGGAGAAATCTGCATCATAGATTTCAGTAAGCTTAGCAATTCTGTCCACATCAAATTTGGCAAATGAGTCCCTTGGGTCCAAACAAGCAAATCCAAGGAGCAAATTTGAAGTCATGTCATTAAAGCGATGATCTAGCTCTGTGGTGATAGCATCTATAGCTGCATAGAATGTATCAACACGATAAAAATGATCTTGAGTGATGTTATTTCTCCCCCTTTCCTTGATCGACCCCATCTTGGCACAGCTTCATCCATTTTTGGTACCGGGATATCATTTTTAAATTGCAAAAGGTTTTCACATCTTCAAATAGTGGTTCCCAACCGTGAGCCCTCAAGTTCATCAAGCATGATTTCACATCTGTAACCAAAGACATGGCCTGAACAATATTCTGATCCTTCCTTTGTAATAGAAGTGACAAATCATTTGTAATGCGAAGGATCTACAACATCAACTTCATGATAAACACAAAGCTAAATGAATCTGTTAGCTGCACCAAACCTCCTGCTCTAGATGGATTACACTCATCCTCGTGCACAATTTCTAGCACTTTTATGACTGCATCCCACATAGATTCAATACCACCTAAAGTCGCATAAATGAGAGCCCCATCTTGTATCTCCTAGTCTAGCCAACGATGTTTCTTGATTCTTCCCTATTCCCGACAATATATCTCCACTCTCTAACTTAGATAATATGTTTCTACGTTGTTGATCAATCAATATGTCCTTCCTCTTACATGATGAACCAACGGAGTTCACAATCAAGGTCACATATTCAAAGAAATCCTCAATAGAAGAACAACATCTTGAGATAGCAACAACTACCAACTGCAACCGATGAGTGAAACAATGCATATAGAAGGCATATGGATTTTCATCACGAATCAGCTTTTGAAGTTTTATCATTTTCAGATTCATATGGTTTGCTATACAACCATACATAAGTTATATCTAGATCTGTAGTAAAAGCTATGACTCTAGAATCCAGAAATACCAAAACGCCTTCACTCTACTACTGAAAAGATTGAACATGGTGGTTTCTTTGCTTAACCGTGGCGTTTTTCCAGCCGCCACCGAGCTAAGGCCACAATACCGTGGCTTTTTTTTGCCCGCACCCTAATTGTCTTGGATCCGGGCCGCCACCATCGTGCCCGGATCCGCCCCGCCGACGCCGGATCCATGCCTCCGCCGCCACCCCTGCATGCCGAGACCGCCACCATAGGCGGATTCAGCCACCATGGCTAGATCTGGGGCACCACAACCTCAAACCGTGCCGCCCGCCAAGATCCATCGGTGGAGGAGCAGGCCGTGCCCCTCCCACCACCACCGGTGAAGCATTTGGCGGTGCCTCGCGCACCGCTGGTGGAGGAGCTTGTCGTGCCTCATGCGACGCCGATGGAGAGCGGGAAGGAGGGAGGGAAGGGGAGCATTGTTGCCGCCGCCATCACCCTTGGATGCACGCACATAGATCGGGAGAGGGAGGGGAGGAGCGGCGGCTAGGTTGGGCTGAGGGAGGGGAGTGGGAGAGGAAGGGGAGAAGTAACCCTAAACTTGGCATATTTATTCTCATGGTCATATCGGGCTGGTTTGGGCTTTTTGGCTTGGCCACCATCCGTGTCTCCGTCCAGCTTATAGAAACCTTCACGGTTAATAGGGCTATTTTTCATGGCGAGCTCTCTTATTAAAACCACCATAATTAATTGAAAAACCCACCACGGTTAAGATTTGCTAAATTCCATGTAAAATAAATCCTATTGTAGTGCTTATAGTTTGGGTCAGAGGTAGTATTATTAGTTATCTGTTCGTTTCTTTCTTAATCTCTACTATAATGTCCCACTTGAGGGCTAACGAAAAATCAACGGCACACAAAAGAGCGTCCGATGATTGGAGGGCCGGGATCGAAAGTTTGATGCATGGTCCGACATCCTCACCATCGCTACGCTGCATCGCGGCAACGCGGCATCATGGCACCAAAACAACAGGGTTCGAACCTCCGGGGAAACAAAATACGCGGCTCCCTCATCTAATTTATTTTTTTCGAACTGCCTCCCTCATCTATTGCCCGGGCACGCCACGAGATCGACGGCGGACTGCCGGGGCACGCCGACGATGGCGGCGCGGAGGAAGGACCGGTACATCTTGCGACCTAGGCCTTCTAGGACGAGGACCGCGACGACTCCGGGGGCTTCGGGGACGGCGGCCACGATCTGAAACCGTCCTCGCCCGGGCAGTCCGGCGCTACGCCGACAACGGCGGCGAGGAGGATGCCGGGCTGGCCACGAAGGCGGGGGCTGAGCGGGCCATGGCGTGGACCGACCGCGCCACCGCGGATGTTGGGTTCACCGCCCACAGATGTTGGGGTCCCCGGCTGCAGGGGCTCGGAAGCCGCGTCAGATGAGAGCATCCACTGATTTTCTGAAGATTTTGTTCATGATTTTGAGTGCTTCCAGCATGTCCTTCATCGGAGGATGCTCTTCCATTAGATTTATGATAACTGCAACTTTATTTTTGCAGCTCTAAGCCTGGATCCAGAGCAATTCCTGTATTAAGCAGAACTTCTGCGGAATGTCTGCACTCATCCAATGGAGTTTTTATTCCTGATTCACACGCTGTGATCATACATGAATCTGTGATAAACTAAATCCTTTCAAGTTGGCGATGGTGGAGGTGATCCAGGTGATGGTCGCCTTCCAGTTCGAGACAAATCATTTGCAGCACCGTATGGTCAAGCCGAGAGTGAAGACAAGGATTGAAGAAGAACAAAGAACTCAAGACAGAGGAGACATGCCTTGAGTGTTGAATTATTGATGTGATTCATGGTGTCATGGATTGAATGCCGAATTGATGCCACTCAAGGTGCCGTGGACTATTGCTCCTGATCCTGGTAGAATTTATCAGTTCAGATGGTATTGCCAAATCACCGTTACCAACAGTGAGTGAAGATATGATTTTTTTTTCGCAGGTATGTTCTATTTTAATTCTATTGGCTCAGAATATGGCTGCAAACCTACCGCCTGTTGCAGAGGCCGTATAACACTTTGAAGCATTAGGAATAGTCCAGGTACCTTGGATCATTGTTCACCTCAAATGAGAATAGCAGACACAATTCTTTTTATCGTTAGTTTTGTTTTAAAAGCAACGAAATTCAAGGAATTTCTATTTCTATTATAGCATCGCCGCAGTTGAGCTGTGAAGCGGCATGTGGCTGGCTCTGGTGCTTTGTGCTGATCTTGAATATTGCAAGCCGTATAAAAAATCTGTGTAACACTACTTTCACTGAACTTCATTCATATACAAGAATTCATGTTAGCAGCAGCCAGCATGAGATTCTACACTGATGCATTCTACACTGATGGTTCTGCATCATGTAATTTTTTTAACCTAGCATTGAGTAAATTCCATTTAAAGTATTGTCTATTTTTATTGTCTATTTTTATGCATACACAGGATGCAGAGTATGGCTTCAATCTGTTCTTTGAATGTCTATTTTTATTGTCTATTTTTTTGTTGAGGTGGATTAGAAACAAGTATGCTAATGATCTTTCATTAGGTGTGATATTCAGAAGGGAGCTTGTGAGCAGCTCTGAACTTTTGCTATATGTACTGAACTTTTGGCAACTTAGACCTTATTCATTGCTAACCCCTTACAGAAAAAATGCAGCAACATGCTTGTACGCTGAATTGTTGTTAAGTGAGTAATGGCTAGCTAGCTGCTTCTATTGAGAGGAGCAGTGCTTGCACTACATTGCAATTGTGGGCAATGGCGGGAGCTGGAAAGACAGGGAAGAGAGGAGAGAGGGGCAAGCACAAGCAGAGCAAGAGAGTGGTTTACAGAATAGTACCTCAGACACAAACAATAGGAAAAAAAAAAAAGCTAATCTAAGTTATGTTGTTGGTGCATGTAATCATTCACGTGTGTGTTGTGTTCTGCCCTTCGTGTGCCGGTTGGGCCGAGGGATTGGAGGCCACGGAAAAAGTGTAAGGTTATATGGGGCATGACATGATCTATTTGTAAAATTTTGTTCTTATCTCAAGATAGTTTGATCGCCGGTTTGCCAATATAATTACCATTGACCAAGTACGGTTTGATTTACCATATCTTTCAAATTCATAGTGATATGTTGTTTATCAAGTTTGATTTGATGAACTCTTGTTTAATGTGTGCTACCCTAGATATCGCCGTTAAGTTAAGCACGCGGCATTATACTAGTTAGAATGTAATGTGTGGAGAAAGTAACGGCTTGGGAGGAGAGAGAGAGAGAGAGAGAGAGAGGAAACAGCTGCCGTATACATACACTTTTGGCTCTAGACTAGAGATGGGATTACGAGGTACTATCATATAAATGTATAGATATACGTACGGTAGCAGTCATATTTTTTTTTCCTTGCAAACGTGGAGTCTCACTTTAGTCTATTTGTGCCTCAGTTGTGCATGCGGCGCGCGTGCCCTCATATGGTGTGTGAGTACAATAATTAAGGAACCACAGGTAAAAGCAAAAGAGCCATAGCAGCTAGCTTTTTAAAGCCTCCATGGCCGGCCTCTACCTCGCCTGATCAGATCTCATCAAGATCTTGCCATCATGTTAGATGCCCACGTGCGTGCGTGCACAAAGCTGATCGAGAATGAGCCGCCGTTGTTGCATAATAAAGATCGGAGCACTGGTCGTCCATTGAGATTGAGATAGCTTGAACAGGGAAGTCCTTGTTGCACACCAATATATTTCTGATTAAAAAAAAATGGAGTGGTATGCGAACTCCAGCAAGTTGTGGTATAGGCCAGTCTCAATGGAGGTTTTATAGGTGTTTCATGCACATTAAATAGGGTGCCACATCATCAAAAGTCTACTTTTTGCATGAAACTCGAGGAGAGAGAAGAGAAAAAAGTTTCATCTTGGTGAAACTCTCTTGGCACGAATACCAACTATCTCTCGAGTCATGAAATTAAATGCCTATGAAACCATAAGATGAAACTCTCCATTGAGAGTAGGGGTTTCATCCAAATTTCAATTCATTTTATATGACATGGCAGTCTTGGAAACAACGAAATGAAACTCACCATGGAAACATTGCCTATGAAATACAGCCGTTACGCTTTATATTACTACTCCTACAAATACGCTAGCTATCAGCGCTGTACTCGCTTGATCCAGAATACAAAAATCATGTTATATCACCTACACGACTGAAAGTTCCTAGTTTGGTTTGGTTAATTGATGAAACCTTAGAACTAATCTCTATACTAAATGTGCTATAGTGTATATATCTCAGCAAGTCAGGAGTCAGGACCCAGAACCCAGGGTGAAATAGCGTAGCGGAATGTTTCCTATATGAAATACGGGTAGCACTACAACATACGCCTTCTATAGGGGCGGTTCATAAGCCACAGTAAGGGCGGTTTTCGTAACCGCCCCTAACTTACCGCTCCTACAAAGGAACAACAAGTAGAGCCGCCCCTATAGTGAATCCTCGAAATCGCAATTTCAAAATTCAACATTTTTTTTAATCGGGGAGGACCCCACCGCCGGTGCCCACTCGTCTTCGCCCAATTCTCAAGTCGCGTATTTTTTTCACAGAAAATCGCTACACGCTTCTGTGAGAGCGGGATTCGAACCCGCGACCTCGTGCTCGCAAGCGTGATCTCTCGCCACCACTGCGCTACACACTTATATGTGTCCATATCCCATTCCGCGTCCTCACATATTATACAAATCCGAGTGTAAATTAACTATTTGAGGCTCTAAACGGATTCCTCAAACTAATAAGTGGTCAACTACAAAGTTTCATAACTTTTCGAGATCTGCATTTCATATGTACGAAGTTTTTTTCGTCAAGGTCATTTACTTAAATTTGAATTTCAAATTTGAGACATTTGAACATAGCTTTTGCATGACTAGATGATTTCAAACTAAAAAGTGGTCAACATGAAAGTTTCAGAACTTTTCGAGATCTACATTTCATATTTATGAAGTTTTTTCGCTCGAGGTCGCTACTTAAATTTGAATTTCAAATTTGAGACATTTCAACACACCTTTTGCATGACTAGATGATTTCAAACCAAAAAGTGGTCAACTACAACGTTTCATAACTTTTCGAAATCTACATTCATATATAGGAAGTTTTTCCGTCCGAGGTCGCTACTTAAAATATAATTTTTAGTGCATCGCTTTTAAAATTCGCAAACCCACCGTAGGGCGCCTCAATATAGAGACACCCCTCTGTGGACCACTCAGAGGGGCGGCCGGGTGAATGAACCGCCCTTGCTAATAGTAGGGGCGGCTAGTAACACCAGCCGCCCCTAATGTGGACACTATAGGGGCGGCTCATATGGTGTCCACTGTAGGAGCGGTTCATCCCACTATAGGGGCGCCTCAAAACAAAAACCGCCCCTAATCAAAAAGGAAGGCGTTCTCTTTGTAGGCTGTTGTAGTAGTGTAGAGAATGCTCGACCAGTCCCATTTCTACGAAAACGGTGAGAAGTATAGGTGGAAGTTGGATGTCCATGGATGTCAATGGATACCCTCTAGTTAAAAAACAAAAAAATAGGAAGGAAGATTTTTTTTAAAAAAATAAATTCCTAGTTCATTTGCTAAAATCCATAGATGTCCAACTTCTGTCTGCCTTCCACCTAAGGATACATCGATCAACTCTTTCCGGTCCCGTTTTTATTAAGCTGTTCCTGGTTCCGTTCTGTATTGAAAAAAAACAGAGTACGCCGGTCCCGTTTTCCTGGTTCCGTCTTGTATTCAGATTTTGCTAAGAAAACAGAGAATATGGGTGGATAAAAAATGGAAAGAACATTGGTTAGAGCAGGATTTTTTTCTATCCTTTTTTTCATCCCTCTACCGAGTCAAGTTGGAGGACCTGCCGAGGATTTTATACTTCTGTTCTACCTAAAAACTGAAAGTAGAAAACATTCCATCATATAGTCACTAAGGGACCATATAATGGAATGGTACCCCCAAAACGATGCCCTTAACAGCGCCCAACCGCTTACAGATAGGAACAAACGAAAACGGAGAAAGAAGCACATCCCCTAAAACTGGAAGCCAACTAACCTCACTAACACACCCCAAAAATCTAAGCCAACATATCACCACATTTCATACATCAGCTTCACACGAGATCAGCCGGAGTAAGTAAAACCATCTTGAGCTTGATTCACGTCCTCACCATGGTAGAAGAGAGCTATCACCTTGATCGCCTCCGCGCCCTTGGCCACCTGGTGTCTTTCCATATGAAGACCTGCCACTATCACTTCTAGCAGAAATCACCAATAATTTTTCTCACGACCAAGAAGTTGGTAGAGGTGGCTTTGCAGTTGTCTACAAGGTATAAATAACTCTATATTGCCCTCAATTGATCTCCTTCCTGATTGATATATCAAACACATAATCTCAGTAGAAGATTTTAGCTGTTTTTTTTTTCAAAATATATGTCATTGCGCATCCTCCAAATGCCACAACAAACCACTGCCATGCCATCAGCGTGCATGCTAGGACACCGGGGAGCTTTTTGCACCCAAACCCAATATTGTTCAAAGTTACTAGGTCTGCAATCAACCCCCAAGGAGCAAGCCATGAGACTCCAAATATACATAGCAGATGGACAATCAAAAAAGAGATGTTTTACACTTTCGCAAAAGGCACATTTTGTGTCACCCTCTTCCATTTCCTTTTGATCAGATCATCTTTAGTTAAGATTGCATCTTGCATTATAAGCCACATAAAACTTTTGACTTTCAGAGGTAATCAAATTGAGTCCATAATCATGTCTACATAAATGCTTATATGTTGACTTAACGGATAAATGTCCAGACTTTTCTGAGTCCCACATAGGTTTATCCTCCCTATTTTGGGGATAAACCAAAAAACATGTGTTGCAAAGCCCTTAACTGATCTTGAAGTTCCTCATAATGTCATCTCCTGAATGTTAACCTCCAATTATTCTTTTTCATGAGTTCCACACAAGATCTGGGGACCTTGTCCGCTTAGGAGACATTCCCGCACCATTTTACCATTTCCCACTTTCATATATCTCCCTTTCAGGTATGTATGCTTTACTTTTTAAAAGGTCCTTTCATACTTGGGGAGTTTTTGGTATTTTTAGACAAGACATTTAAACTTTTCCCTTTCACATACTTTTTGTGTACAACATCATGCCAAATGTGCCCTTTCCATTCACCACTTTCCACCACTTTCCACCACCACTTACAGAGAAGGCTAATGTACATTCTTCTTAAATCTTTTACACCCAATTCCCCTTAATCTTTAGGCTTTTCGATTTTGGTCCATTTGACCAAATGATTTTTTTTTTAATTCTTCCTCCTTGCCAGAAAAATGTCTTTCTAGACACATCCATTTTATCCATAATAGTTACAGTCATACAATACATGGACATGGCATAGATTAGAACATTACTTAGATAGGAGTTAATTAACACCCGTCTACCTCCTAGGGATACAACACAACCGTTCCAGCCATCACAATCTTAGAAACCGCCAATTGCACAATTAAGCAAATCAGAAAAAATTAGACTCTTTTCTTCATCTTGACTCACCTTCACAATCTTACTCTTAGAGAATTTGATTTTCAAACCATACATATCTTCAAATAGATAAAGCAATAGTTTTAAATTGGCAGCTTGACTAATGTCATCTTGAATACACATGATTGTGTCATCAGCATGCTACAATATGGCCACCCCATTATCAATATACTCGGGAACTAGCCCTTTAATCAAACCATTATTTTGAGCCATGTTGACCATTTTAGCAAGAGCATCTACAACAATATTGAAAAGGAATGGTGATAAAGGATCACCTTGCTTACTCCCCTCTCCCAGATTTGAACTAGCTAGCAATCATATCATTGACTTTGACATTGACAGTCCCTCGAGGTCATGACAATATTG
This sequence comes from Hyparrhenia diplandra, assembly GCA_015847255.1. Taxonomy (NCBI): domain Eukaryota; kingdom Viridiplantae; phylum Streptophyta; class Magnoliopsida; order Poales; family Poaceae; genus Hyparrhenia; species Hyparrhenia diplandra. The sequence goes on along the minus strand of JADLZK010008235.1, from coordinate 468,747 downwards.
ATCCACTCACACCATTTATCTCCAAAACCTCTTTGTCTCATGCATTAAAAAAAAAAAAACTGCCGGTTAGCTTGTCATAAGCTTTCTCGAAGTAAAGTTTAAGAAGTAAACCATCGTTTTCCTTGGTTCTAGTATCATGCAATATAAGATTCCATCCATAGTATTTGTATCCTTAAGGAAACCAGATTGGCTTCTATTGATAATTCCTCCCCATAATTTTGTCCATTTTAAGCAATAGAACGAAGCCGGGAATGGCGTTAGGGTGTGTGTGTGTGTGTGTGTGTGGGGTGGGGGTGGGGGTGGGGGCTTAGTCTTATTCTTCCTCCAACCCCTCCTTTCCTTCTTCTTCTTCTTCCTCATGGTGGTAGGGGGATGTTGGAGCCCGGGTAGCCCCCTCTGGCCGTCCCTTAGTCTAAGCATTAAGGCTTTTGTGAAGAACATGTGAATCACATTCAGCAGACAAATAGTTTTGTATTGTTTTATGCTATTACCTTAACTTTTTGGCAATAAAGAGATCACACACCATAGTTCAATCTTCCAATATATCTATCTTTAGATTATGGAAATCATCAAACAAAGGCTTTTTTTTTCCCAATATTTCATCCTCACTATTAACTTTTTTAGGTAAACAACTGAAACCCAACTACTTCCAAATCCAAAGGAATAATGACATGAGGAGGACATATATAGACCCAGATTTCAACAGCTAGCTAGGACACAATATAGATGACAAGCAGTATAATATATAGTGATCCCAAACCACTACATGCTGAACCAAATAGTGCTTGCATTTGCATGCATAATTTCATGATATCGATACTGTCAGGCTTACAAGATCAAATCAAGCACTAGATCAAATGGTCACACACAAGACATCTAGACGACATGATTTATTTATTTATAAATTCAACAATAGTATATGAAGAAAAAAAAAAATAAAAGGGAACCTGATTTGGCAAATATATATATGGATGGGGACCTAATTCAACAAGTGTTCCAGGCCACGTACGGTGCACCACCATAACGACCATATATAAACCAGTGTCACATTGACATAGTGACTACACAAGGGATACACATAAGATAATTTGGCTAAGCGGTATATATATGCTGTATGTACCCACATACGGTGATCAAATGAGGTCGACGACGTAGCTGGTGGGCTTGAATATCCGTTCCTTATCATTGGACACGAGAGGGACAACTTTAAGTGCATCTTCAGGGCTCATGATTCTGATTTTCCCGAGCTGCCCATTTTGAGGCCATCCTTCGTAGGCATGATCCTTCCAATCCAGTAGAGCTCTTGATATTTCTGGCCAGTAACGTCTGTAATTCTTAAGTTGCTTGGTGAGTTGTGCCCCATTGTCCCAGTCATCTGCTATGGCGTCGCGGACAGGTTCGATCCTCGCTGAATCGCGGACCATGACCTTCAGGACCACCAGTGCCTTACGGTACTCAGGAAGCGCCCCTGTTTTGTAGCGCGAAAGCAAGCGCACGGCGTCCACCGCGAAGGTTTTGCCCAGCTTTGTGTCCTCTTCTAAAGATATACTGTCCTGCTTCCATGGTAGACTTTCTGATCCATAATCTAATGGGAGGAGCTTAGTTTTGTCGTCGTAGCAAAGCTCATAGCAATCTCCATTCATGTTGATGAAGCCTAATATGTCCAAGTTGTCGTCCCACATGAATAGGGTTATTGATGACGTTTCCACGCCCTCCACCGCCGCTTCCAGTTTGATGTGAAACAACCTTTCTGATTCGATTGGTCCTGTTGTTAATATATCACGTCCTTTGCGGAGCACTGGGTGGTTACATGGGGAAGAGGACTGTGGATGATCGGCCATGAGATCCTTGCAGTGTGGCTGCTCCGCCACCAATCTACGCAGCTCAGTGATGAATGTACTGAACCCTTGTGCATCCTCCTCAACCTTGTAGGATATGTCAGGTTGCCGCTGGCTCCCTTTTTTTGTCAGGGTTGTTGCATATTGTTCGATCTGCAGTATTACATGTGTAGCATTGATCAATATAATCAGTAGACTACATATCTCATGATTAGTTAAAAGAAAACAAAATGAAAACATAAGAAAAGTGTTGAACGTTAATATTTTCATTTAATGTTTACCTCCTTTGTGCTGAGGAACGTGGGACTTCGTTCTGAGGAATCACTATAAGAATCTGGGTACCAGGTGACATTCACTTCAACTTCAATAACGTCATCCACTTCGCAATGTTTACTCTGGCCGGTACCACTACCGAAGCTAAGGGTATCATCAAAACGTGTACTTTTACTAGCCTCTTGGTTCTTGGAAGTTTCAATGCTCAAGTTCATCTCTATGTGAAGCATCTGACCACATGGCACTGCAACCACATTCCGGTCCAGCTTAAGGTACCGCACCAGCTGATACCGAATGACCTGCGGCGAGTCCATCATTGGGGAGAAATGTTGTGCGGTCTCCTCTGTACGCCTGAAGAGGATGCTCTGGTGTTTGAAGTCATCAATGCGAGCATTGATAAGACCGTGGACGCTACAAGGACTGCTCCCATCTTTCATCCGCAGCTTCACCTGCACTGTGGCCTCCAGGGTGTTGGACATCACTGCATAGGTGACGGGTACGGGAAACTGGATCGTCGCCGACCGCTTCGCGTTTCGCCGACCACACGAAAAGTTGGTGGTCGGGCGAAGATTTCTTCGCCGACCGCCGCGCGGCAAAGTGCCACGGTCGGCGAAGAAGGTCTTCGCCGACCGCCAAGTGGTCGGCGAAAAGCCAACGCTTGTAAGCGCTCTCTGTGCCGCCGCCCGTGGTCGGCGGCGAAAACCCGTCGTCGTTCCGGACGCCACCGTAACGCAGTTAAGCCGCGCGCACGCCGCCGACCGCCCACCGGCCCGGTGGTCGGCGAAATCAACATCTTTCGCCGACCGCCCTCCGTCCGGTAGTCGGGCGAGTTTTTTTAAATTTATAAAAACACGCCCGATCGCCACGTGGCGGAGCCAAAAAAATGCCGGTCGATTCTTCGCCGACGCACGCACATGGCGCGCGGCGAAGAAATCTTCGCCGACCGCCGCGACACCGGGCGGTCGGCGAAGACCGCCACAGCACCTATTTCGGTGTTTCGGCCCGAAGTATAAATTTTTTTTTTTTGAATTTGCCATCACAACTTTTTACGTGCCTTAGCTACGATACATTGAGTTCATTGTTCAAGTTTGGGATTTTTTTAAAACTTTTACTATATTTTATGAGTTTTCATGTTATATTTGAATTTCTTTCGAAAACTAAAATTTGAACTGCAAGTGATTCGAATAATGGGTCTAAATGATTCAAAAAATGATAAACATGATTGTGAGTCTATATTGAGTCCTCATCCATGGCCAGACACTGAAATTCAAATATCTTGTGCGCGAGACACGTCGACTCACTTGCGGGTCGACTGTTTTAAAATTCTATAAAATTCAAACGGAGTTGAAAAATCATGAAACTTGACGAGTTGTCCTTATATCACATGTGTACACTATGAAAAAAAGTTTGAGTCGATTTAGGTGGGCGTTTGCATCTCGGGTGGCGAGTTACCATGACATCTCCGGCATGTGATAACACAAACTCTAGTTGAGATGTCTAGGTTTCAAAGATCCGGGATGCAAACTTGCATGAAACCTTTTCAAATTTTTTTCCACAGCTTAAACATGCAATATAACGATGCCTCGTCAAATTTCATGAATTTCCGACTTCGTTTTCTTTTTTTAGAATTTTAAAATGATTCAGCGCCGACGGGAATCTAATGTCTCACAAGACAAGATCTTTTGATTTTCTCACGTGTCCATAGATGAGGGCTCAAAATATACTAACAAACAAGAATATCATTTTTCCAATCACATAACTCCATTTTTCTAAGGACCCTGCGGTTCAAATTTTAGTTGTCAAAAAATATTCGAGTAAAAAAGAAAAAAGTAGTAAAAAATAGTTAAATGTGCTTTGAAAAATGTCCAAATTTTTGACATGTTCTTGTAAGCACTCTATCTAAGCCACGTAAAAAATTTGAAATGAAAAAAAAAAAAAAAATTATTTGCCGAGTGCGTGAAATTGCGCTTCGGCGAAGAACTTTCGCCGACCGCCAAGTTCGGGCGGGCGGCCGGCGGCCCCACCGGTTCGCTAAAAAAAAAGGCAAACTCTTTTCCGACCGCCGCGTCTGCGGGGGCGGTCGGCAAATCTTCCCTTGCGCCCGCCCAAAAAGGCAAAATCTTTGCCGACCGCCAGAATCCGATCGGGCGGTCGAAACGAGAAGTCTTGGCTTTCGCCGACCGCCTCCCTGATCGGCGGTCGGCGAAGAATAAAAAAAAAACCCTGAACCCTTATCCACTCAGACACCACACTCACGCACACACTCAGCACGCACACACACACGCAGCCGCCGCTGGACCCGACCCCGCGCCGCCCCGTCGCCCCGCCGGACTCCGGCCGCCGACCCCGCGCCGCCCCGCCCCCGACGCTCCCCGTCCCCGCGGCCCCGCCGGAGGCCGGCCCCCGACCCCGCGCCGCCCGGCCCCCGACACCGGCGGCGGCCGCGGCCGCCGCCCCGTCCGGTCAGGCGCCGGCCGCCGCGCCCCCCCGCCGCGGCCGCGCGCCGCCGCGCCCAGGCCGCGCCCAGGAGGTGGAGAAGGCCGCGCCCGGGCCGCAGGAGGAGGAGAAGGCCGCGCGCCGCCTCCTCTCGTTCCATCCTCACTCGCACCCCACCCACCGGCTGCCTGCCCCGCCGTCCTTCCCCGTCGGCCGGCTGCCCCCGCCGGCTGCTTGCCCCTGTCGCTCCCGCCGGCTGCCTTCCCGGTCGCCCAGCTGCCAAGGCGCAAGTGAAGGGGAGACCAGACGTGAGGGAATCCTCACCTCCGGATCTGCCGCGATGGGCTTCTCGGCCGCGACATGGAGCCGCAGGGTGCGAGGTGGTGGCCGAGGTTCCTGTGCCCTCTCTCCCACGACCAGATCCGGAGGCGGCACCTCTTGATTCTCTCCGGCGGTCGACCGAGCTCGAGCAGCAGCGCCCTCCTCGACGTCAGCTACGGCGACGGCTTCATCTACCTCGATGCAGTGGCGCCCGTACGCTCTCCCCACCTTCGTGTCCCTTGGATCCTATAGGTGGGCCCCTCATCCACCCTCCGCAGGTCCTTTCCGTGGTGGTGTTGCAGGAGTCCCTCCCCGTGCAGATCCATGGCGTGGTGAGACCCACCCGAGCCCTTACTCCCCCTGCACCTCCCGACACAGGTCCATGGCATGGAGGCGCTGCACGAGTTGCCCAGCCATGGATGACAAAGTGGGATTTGGTAGATGCATGCCATTTAGGCATCACGAGCCTACAAAAACTGGTTTCAGCACTCATATTGGAAACTGATGTCTTTTAATTGTTTAGGTAATTTATGTACTCTTACGTGCAGGACAAAATGCTTGTAGATTGTGTTTTAGACAATTTATTTACCCATCTATAGATATGTTAGAACGCTGAATTCGAAATTAAGTGTTGCACAGTTGCAGTTATAAGTAGCAGCAAGTCTGCATGTTCTTGCAATTAAATCGACAATTTTAGGAATATGTACATGCAAATATAAATTATTCTCCTAAATTTTGCTTTGTGGCATAACCTGAAAGTTGCAGCAATCTGACTACACAAAGTTCAGTTGTGGGCACTCAATTTTCTACACTTCATTGCACAGTCTTTACAATTGGATGTAGAAAAGCGTGCTTAAGCTGAAAGCACCAACAAGGCACTCAATTTTTTTTACACTTCATTGCACAGATCTTCAGAAAGTTCAGTCAAGGAATCCTGTTTATAGCTGACATGAATAAAGTTCAGTCAAATTCAATACTTTGGTCCTGAGAAAGCTTACATTTAAGAATTGAATTTGCAAGCTTACATAATGCCGAAGCACTTCACCAAGTCTGAGCTTGTTTAGTAATACTATTATTAGTAATACTATTATTTTAGTTATGCTTTCATTGCCCTGTTCCATTGGCTAACAATTTTTCTTTCTTTTTTTTGTTCTGTTATGATACGATCCACACAAAATTTTTTTGATGTATTTTTATAAAAACTTAAAATTTCAGGCTCGCCTAATACAGAGGACTCCATCCATAAGTGACCTGAATGAAGTCATATTTGGGCAGGTGAGAAATCATAGCAGGATTCAGAAAACATCATGGACTCTGGTATTGGTGGTTGTCTGTTTTACTGGCTATTGGCTACTAGTGCTATTTAACAAACCAGTTTCTTAGATAGATTAATGCTACACATACAAAGTATCATACAAAAACTCTACCTACATGCTGAAGTGGACAACTACCACATTATGAAAGTTTCGATTGGTAATTTTCAGATCACCATGCATGGTTGTGGTTATCCTTATCCATGTCAGCACATAAATATTAGTGTTCAGGTAACAAGTTTAGGCTTGTGCTGAGCTAGTTCTGCCAAGGTAAACAAAGTGAATCTGCAGACCAGGCCAAAAGCTAGAGGTAGTTCTACATTACTGAACTGAATACCTGCAGTCCCAATTTGACCCAAGCTTTCAAAATATCTGAATGGCTTCAGTCTTTCTACTTAGTGGCTTCAGTTTTTCATCATACTGTGACCCTACCATATGGATGGGCAGATGCTGCTTGGAAATGAATTTCCTGGTTTTTTTGCAGAGGAAAATAGGAAGAAGCCTTCTGACATGAGGGCGAGGAAAGAGTATGATTAATGCCGTTTGTGTCTTTACAAGCACATAACTGTGCATTTGTGCGTACACTCTCAATCTGCCATAGCATTTTAGCTAGCAAAAGTTATATTTACTCATATTTTTTTTTAACTTCTGTAGTGGCAGAGGCTATTCTTATGATTGGAGGTTGCAATCTCTTATATGTTGATGAAAAGTTATGTGCTTGTAATGTCCCAGTTCAATTGATCTATATGCATTATAATCTAAAACTGTGTATCCAGCAATTTCATAAGGTTAGCTGAAGTATTTAATTAGTGTCTCTTTGCATCCAATGTACAAGTTACACTGTCTCTTTGCATCCAATACCTAGGTTTAGATGTCTTGTATGCTTAAAAAAAATACCACAGCTAAAGAAGCAAACAGAATGTGATATGTGATATATATATATATTTGTGAAACTGTCCCCTTATAAGTTGTACATTGGAACTTATACTCATTCTATTATTTTTCAGAAACTTTTGGATGATGCTACCAGCCTAGGAACAAAAACAACAGACTGATCATAGTACTTATGGATGTGCAACCAACCGATTCATTGGTCAGAACTGAATGGCTTCATGGTTGCAGATCCTGAGATTGCCCAATGTTTTTTGTTTTTCCATGACATGTGCTAAATTTTTGAACATCAGCTAGGATTAGCGCCTTTCTTTTGATCATGAGATACTTCAAACAAGGACTTGTTTGATGTTAAGTGACATTACATGTATAATGTATTTGTTTGATACATGAATCAATATAATATGATCACTTTCAATGTCATCACTTCTGTGTATGTGAATATGTATGACTAATGTTTGATCATTAGTTATAACTTGAGAATAACTTTTATTTTATTTTTTATCTATTTACATATGAGATCGATGGACTGTCAGTTGCTATTAGTTATAACTTGAGAATAGCTTTTATTTTATTTTTATCTATTTACTAATGTTTGTCAAGGGGGAAAGCTTAAAAAAAAAAAAAAAATTCAGGGCTTCGCCGGCGTGGTGCTTTCGGCGGGAGGGAGCCTCGCCGACCGCCCTGCGCACTTGCGGTCGGCGAAGGGAGGAAAAAGTGGCGGTGCGGCCACTATCCCAACCTTCGCCGACCGTTATTGCCACGGGCGTCGGCCCGAGCCGATGCCTTCGCCGAGCACCATGCTAGGGCGGTCGGCGAAGTTTTTCAAAAAAAAAATTTCAGCTTCGCTGAGCATCTATATGGGCGGTGGTCGGTGAAGAAAAAAAAAAAAAAACACCTTTGCCGACCGCCCACCTAGGCGAGCGATCGGCAAAGAGGAAAAAATGAAAATACCTTCGCCGACCGCCCCATGACAAGGCGGTCGGCGAAGACGGGCGTAACGCCGTCCACTTCGGGCGCTCCGTTAGCGGTAACTTTTCTTCGCCGACCGTCGGTTTTGGTGGTCGGCGGCGATACGCCGACCGGTGATATTTTTGGGCGGTCGGCGAATCGCCTCGCCGACCAATAATTGCCCGACCGTCGCCGCCCGACCACTACGGTCGGCGAAAATTTCGCCGACCGTTTTCCGGCCTTCGCCGACCGCTTGCGGCGGTCGGCGGCACCCAGTTTCTGTAGTGCCCAATGTTGCGGCCAGGGCCTGAAGAGCTTATGGTCCGAGTCTTGGGTCCTTTGTCAACTTCGTCAGCACACTTTGGGTCATAGCAATTCCATTCCCATTTGATGGAACCGCTGGCATCACCTTTGCTGTTACCTGCAGCTGTTCCTGGTGGGATGTCAATTTTGATGGCAAAGCATCCAGACGCCGAGATGCTTGTGTAGGGTCCAGCCAGCACCAAATCAACCATTCCCTACAACCATGCAATTGCTGGATTAATAATCTATTATTGGCATGCGACAAAGATACATTTGGACAATTGATGCCATGGATTAAATAGACATGAGATGTACTCGCTCCATCACAATGTAAGTGTCATTTCAGACTTAATTTGTGTTTGACCGCCGTTTTATTCAAAAATTTTAAGCAAATAATAAAATAAATAAATCATCATCCAAGTATGTTTAATAATAAAATAAGTCATAACAAAATAAATAATATCTACAGAAATGTTTTGAATAAGACAAACGGTCAACCGACTCCAAAGTCTAAAACGACACTTTCGATGAGACAGAGTATGTAATATATGTACCTTTTCATCTTGTTCCTCCTTTCTATAGATGATTTGGCCTCGTTTCCCGTCGAAGACTATTACAGTCGTGCCAACGACCCCAAAGTCAGCACGCATGGCCAACAGCTCCACAAGGGGTTGACCACGACCCATGGAGCTTGTCTCAGGTGGATTCAAACGGCAGTTCAGCACAAGGTAAATGTCCAACAGCTGTAACATAGGGCACGGGTTGTTGTATCCTTTACTCTTCCACATCAATAACTGCTGCGAACTCCTCATATAATTGAACACATAATCACGTAATTCTTGATAGTCCAAAGATTTGTTGTAATTCCACCGACATGCAAAGAATGTGTTGACACGATTCATCCTTGCAGACTCTCGGATCATGAACATCAGCCCGGCTAGTGCCACCCTGGGGTTGTGGCCGCCATTCACCCAACCTGGGAAGCCCGACAGCACGCGCACGGCATCCAGCGCGAATTCACAGCCCATTTTCAAGCGTGCTAGTCTTCCCAGAAGATCATGTTCAGTGTCGGCATCCAGTAAGGATCTGTAATCGACGCCCCAACTTAGGCGGGTGGGATTGTAATCATCAATTGGGAGCATATGAGCTGAGAGCTCGTACACAACTCCTTCCTGGGTGATGAAGCCACAGATATGCAAGTTGTCGTCCCGCATCAGTAGTGTTGTCCAGAAAGTTCCTTTTTCATTCACCGCTTTCAGCCTGACGTGAATCCACCTTGCCGGCTGTTCAGCACACTGCTTGGCGAGCACTGGGTGTTCTCTGGTGGAGGAGTGAATATAACTGTGGTGGCGATCCAAGATATCCTCACGGTCTCGGTGGTCAGCGAGGATGCCACGTAAAGCCATTATGAATCCAGTGAATGACAGTTCGTCTCCAATGGTGTACACTACAGTTGTAGGACGCTGCATGCAGTACCCGAGAGCTTAGTTAAAAATAAATTAATTAAGTGAAAATAAATGTCTTCTTAATTAGCTAGTAGATGTGTTCTTACCTCCGGGTACCATGCGATTCCCACTTTGATTTCGATGTTGCCATAACTGAGAGGAACTTCCCCACAAATGCCATTGAGGAAGCGGAGAGGAACTTTCACTTCAGCTTCGTTGCCATCTTCAGTTTCAATCTGCAGGTCGACCTCTATGTGAAGCACCCTACCGCATGGCACGGCAACCACATTCCTTAACATCTCAAGAAGGAACCACGAGTCGCCATCCTTGTCCCGGGACAACGCCCGTCGTTCACTTCACCACAACCCTTAATCGGACGACTTTGCGATCCGTTGCTATATGGGGGGTACAGCGACTTTTCAGTCCGTGGCTAAAAACTTACAGCGACGGACCCCTGCAGATGCTAATGAAGCCGTGGTTAAATATATATAGCGACGGACCCTTCTTTAGCCACGGACCATCCAACGATAAAGCTTTAGCAACGGATAACCAGTCAGAGCCTTTAGCAACGGATCGTCCATTGCAATATTGAACTTATATAGCAACTGACTGTCCATTGAGCAAACTTTAATAGGTAAAAAAATAATAAAGATGCATTTAAATATAAACCACATTCACAGGCAATACAATATGATGACATGCAAAAATACATATCCAATGAGTTCATACATACATATATATATATAATCATGTCACTTGCATAGTAGCTTAAGTTTCTTTGCCATCAAGCCAACATACAAGGATACATAATAGTTGAATACAAAAGCCAACAGGTTGTAAATCTAGTTCACCGTAATGCCAAAACTTGCATTTGGAGTTTTGTCGATGTAAGCCTTAAGTTCAGGAGTACCAATGTCTTGAGGAGTTGGTCCTAAACCCAAACAACGAACTCGCCCCTTTGGCTCCTTTACTCCACAAACAGTAGCACAAACATCACCTTGCTGAATTATCTTATCCTTCATCTCCGGATAAATTTCAACAACTTCTTTCAGCTTGTCCTAGCAAAAACATCACCGCACTGTTGTTATTATAATTTACAAAAAAGTTCATGTCCAGTACCAAGCACCAAGTTAATGAGCACTTATAATAATGTTAATTCACACAAGGGAAAACAAATAGTGATGCTGATGGCCACACACTACTAGAAAATTGATTAGTTCTGAGCGTGCAAAAACACACAAAAAAATCGAATCCGTCGAGAAAAACATTTTTGTGTGCGTGGACCGTCGAGAAAAAAATACACACAGGAATACGTTGACAGAAAAATTCAATTTTTCTGGCGGTGCACACTCAGAAAAAACATATTTGTGACGGTACTGCACACACAGAAAAATTGAGTTGGTCAGAATAAAAATATTTTGTTGTGTGTGTAAATCCGCACAGAAAAAAGAAAAAACACACAGAGAAATATAAATGAACGTGCAAAAAAAAAAAACAAGCAGTAGCAACAATATATAAAAATATATGTTGTCCATTCAGTAATTTTTGTGCATGATAGACAAAGTTCCATTCAATTAATACACAAATAACTAGTCCATGAATACAATCGATCAGTCATCAGCATATATATCATATATACATAGATGTATATCATATATACATGGATGATCTGGACATCTACATGTTTAACTTCAATACTACAATGAATTCACAAACATGGATATAGAAAAAGAAACCAATCTATTTTGTCTAGTTCAACCAATAGTAGACTACTTCACCAAGCACTCCATCTCAACCTGTTAAACAAAAATATATTTTTTTAGACAACAAGAACTAGTATTCTAAGAAATTTGCCTTCTATTGAGCAAAGTGGCGACAACTCAGTACCTTTCATTTCTAGCAACATCCTGTGCTGCAAGCATAGCTATATATGGGGAATTAAAATGCATCCTTGACTGCTAACCATTATGCTACCTGCCAAAAAGATTGTGAACCTATGAATTAGTAACATCAATTAAATCAGATAAAATAATCAGATTAAAGGAACTAGGCGAAACTGTAACAGGAAAAGAATTATATGACAATGACGAAAATAAGACTCAATCCATTCAATCAAAGAACTAACGGCTGATATGTACAATATCCTATATTGACTAGCAAGGATTGTCAGATGATACTGAAATGAGTGAGAATCCTACTGCAATTGTTATATTTCAACTATCTTAAAAGAGCACTCGAATAAACACTATCAGGTAAATTCTCCATGTACACAGGTGAAAGGAATAATTTTCCAAATTAAATTTAGCAAACCAAGTGGAACTTAACTTGTAGCCAGGGGTGAAATCGACACTCACTGCTTGTATAACTCGGCAATACCTTTCTTTCAGCAGAACCTACATGAATCAAATTGAGATGCTTACCTTGTCTCCTGCGCGAGTGTCAAAGATGGGAAGGACCCGGAGATGCAGATTTGGGAAGCCGATGCACATCAAGCACGTCGCACACATCGGCTGGGACAACGCCTTAGTCACCCCGGGACTGCGCTGCAGAGGGCTCGCGGCGCGACCGGCGGGCTGTGAAGACGGAGGACACGGCGGAGGGCGGTGAGGACTGCGCGGTGCCGCCGAAGCAGCAGCGGGAGAAGCCCCGAGGACCAGCCGGCGGAGGGCGCTGAGGACTCCGCGGCGCTGCTGAAGCAGCAGCTGGGGAAGCCCCGGGGCCCGGCCGGCGGACGGCGACAGGTCCAGGTCAAGGCGCCGCCGATGGAGACGTGGATGTCGCGCTGCTTTGGCTGGATCTAACGGGAGGGAATGAGGAAAGACGAGAGCGGCGTGAGGGCTTGGAGAGTGGGCAGGTAGGGTTTGGAGTGCTTGATTTTATACACAGGTGTGTTGATCTCAGCCATTCCTCAGATTGGACGGCTATGGATGAGCGTAGTTGTTTCTGGGCCTAGGAAGTGTTGGGCTGAGACGAGGTTATCGTGGCCCTTTACATTTTTCGAATGATTTCTTTTTCTTTCGTTTTTTTTCTTTTCTTTTGCTGGTAAACCCATAGATGTCAAAAATGATTTCAAATGAAACTATTGTCAACAACAAAGTATTCAAAAAAAAAAAGTTGTCATTTTTCTGTGTGTGTTTTACTTTTTGTGTGCGTATTATAGAAACACACAATGAAAAATTGTAATTTTTTTTCGTGAGTAACGATTTTTCCGTGTGTGTAATGACACGCACAGAAAAAAATGTTACAATTTTTCTGTGTGTTTTTGTATTTTTCTGTGTGTATTTCTAGAAACACTCAGAAAAATTATAATTTTCGTGTTGTATTGAAAAACGCACGTAAAAAAATTAAAACACGCCCTTCGAAACTAATCGATTTTCCAGTAGTGACAATAGTTAGATGTTGCTGCAGACTACAGCATGCCTTCAGGAGACACCAATGAGAATGCCTCTATCTAGCAAAGGCCTCACGCAGGCCAGCTGGAAAAGCCAGTCACGGCTGCACTGCAGCTGCTACATCATAAGAAAGTCTGCAGTTGCTACATCATACGAAACAGTGCTGCACGAGTATTAGTTTGCAGCAGCAACAGTGATAATCTGTTTGAAGCGACCAGTAATTCACTACACCTAAAACCAGTGTTAACAAAGTCAAAACTGCACTAATTCGTCACACTTCAGAGGCAACAGGTGTAGGAGCCATCATGTATAGGAGTTATCATTGGAATAAAAAGAGCTTTCCATGGAGTCATTAATTCGTTACTTGCAACAACATTTTGTGTACGCAAAACTCTGGCAACAACATTGAGAGGTCATGAAATATTCTCGGCCTCTATCTAGCAAGAAGCACTTAGCCTTTAATAAAAAAAAAAACGTCATCCACAATCTAACAGTTTGAGGATCTAGAACGCCACGTATGTACCTTGGAGAAAAAGAAGCCAACCTTGCCAAGTGTGTTACATAATATGTCAACCGCACTATTGTTATTATAATTCACAAAAAATTCAGCTGTGGCTTCTCTGTCACTTACCCAGCATAAGCCGTGACCTTACACTACAATCAGGCCTGTTCAGCTGCAGCAATAAGCCGATGTTGCTGCAGTCGTGGCTTCTCTGTCACTTACCCAGCATATTTTCATGTCATTTTTTCAGCCATAAATTATTTTTACCAAAACTCAACCTACTAGCATCTGCACCAGACGCCCGGACCAGACCAGAGAATTGAACAAAATCAAACAGCAGGGACAATTGTGTACCAAGCACCAAGTTAATGAGCACTTACAATTATTGATGCTGATGGCCCTAACGGCACTCCATTTTTGCTTGTATGTGATTTTACATAGACTTCATCTCTTCGAAGAGGGCGCCCAAGCTCCTGACCCTACAAATCACAGAAGCAAAACGACATCAGCAATCCAAACAGGTTTCAACCAAGCTTTGTATTTATGACCAAGCAATCTATAGCGTAATATTTCTGGGCATTATAGTTAGGAAGGTACTTACAATGTTTACACAACAATTTTGGAGAGCTAAAGAACTCATATCTCACTGCACATTACATACCACATCCAATTCTAAAATGAGATTGACAATACGATGGGACACACAACTCATTATTGTGTAGTAAAGCATTAAAACATCCCTATTATGTAGTATCTCATCCAGTATACAGTCTAAACCATACATCTAGTTCATAGCTTTCTTTATACTCTCAGCTTAAGTACACCAGAATAAATTGTTCATAGTTTCTGCTCTGAAATTAAATTAAACTAAATTGGACCACATGCTTGCTTGAACAATCATGTTTGAAAATCGCTGCCTTAATTTGCTAGTGTGTATAAGATATGCTGGTGAGTTTAACCGAGTTTACAAGCAAGTAGAAGAAGTGGTCATTTCTTATTCTTAAACAGGAGTACGTGGCATAAAGGCATACACATCTCCCACTGAGTTTACGAGATGAGTTTACAAGCAGGATAGCAGACTAGATTCCTTGAAACTGATAGATCAGAAATTAGAGCCACATCTAGCTGATCTACTATTGGCAGACAAGCTAAATGAGGACGGCTTAATTACCTTCTTCTCCACTTTCACCAAACATTTAGAGCTTCAGAATATGCAATGATGCTATGGCTATAGAGTAGCAAAAAGTTCAGAGAAACTAACCAGCACAATGTTTAGGATTTGAGGACTGCAGGATGGAAGCTTGCACAGCAGTCATATCTCTGTCAATCTCATTAATACAGTCGATGTCGTCTGGATATAAAGACAAAACAAAAGCACTTAACCAGACTGAAATTAGTAGAAATGTAAATTATCAGTCTGTGTTATATTGGATTCACTACTTCTAGTAATTGTGGGCAAAGAAACTTGGATGCATACCCACCAGCACCTGCTTACTCCACTTCTCGGAATTCCATCAAACACCTGGGCTGCATCCTGTATGACCGACACACTACCACCACAAAACACCAAATCAACATGCAAATAACCAAGTCAAGTGTTTGCATCTGCCAAAGGTGATAAAAAAAGGACCGGATCTGAAGGAGTGTGTACCTTGACCACCGCTGGAGGGAGGAGCTCGACCCGTGCGTAAGGCAGGATGAGAGGAGCTTGCCGAGATCTTGCCATCGGCGGTGGGGGCGCAGCGGGAGCGGAAGGCAGATCCACGGGTGGGGATCGGACGGCGGCGCTCCTCCTCGGCGGGGACCCTCGCCTAGCGAGGGGCGGCATCGGTGGGGGCCGGGGCGGCGGCTCCTCCTCGACGGCGGGGATCGGGCGGCCGGCCGGCGTGGTCGGGGACGAGCCGGCGGCTCCTCGACGGGCGAGGACCGGAGGGCGGCCGATGGGGGCGAGGGGCGAGCCCGGCCGCCGGTGGGAGCGGGGGCTGGGCCGGCGCCGCGGCGGAGCATGGGTGGACGGTCGGGCGGCGGAGCGAGGCGGCGGAGGCGGCGTATGTGTGCGAAAAGCAGGGCGAGGCGCGCGGCGTCCCGTGGAATGGAGGCAGCCTGTCTGCGGGAAAAAGGATGAGTGAAGGCGGCCGTGTGGGGCGTGGGTGGGCTTCGGGGAAAAACCTAGGGTTTAGGTGTTTTTTTGGCCAAAATAACCGCGGGAAGGGCCCAAAATATATCCCGCCAATGGAAAATTTGTTTAGCAACGGACCATTCGACTCATTATTCATCTATAGCAACTGACCCTCCAATGCAAAAGAGAAATAATTTTAGCAACGGACAGTCCAACGTAGAATTCAGTTTTAGCGACCGTCTGTCCGAGACAAACTTTTAGCAACCCACCGTCCAACGCTGATTAAAAGTTTTAGCAACTGCAGTCAGTTGCTGATTAAGTGTTGTGGTGTAGTGGTTGGCATTGCACACTTGAAGAGGACGCTCCTGTATTTGCCCTCAAAGCCATCAATAAGCGCACTGATTTCACCTCCACCTCTAACGCCGATAGCATTATGCCCATCCTTGAGCCGAAATTTGACCTGCACGGTGGCCTCTCGAGCGTTTGACATCACCGCGTAGGTCACCTCTGCTACCTTGCTGCCGTCTTGAGCGTTGATGGTGTGGTGGGCCGGTTGTGGTGTGTCTATTTGGGCAGCGTACGTTGGGTTATTCCAGTGCCATTCCCAATTGATGGAATGATGCTTGTTGCCGCTGCTGCTTGGGATTCTGATTTCGATGCGAAACCCCCCGTACTCCATCGAGACACCCGTGTAGGGTCCATCCAATACCAATTCCTCCAAACTCTGCAAGCATGCATTAGTCGATTAATATCATATATCGTCTGGATGCGAAAAGATTCACATAAACCAGCAGCAGGCATTAGACAAGCTAGACATGGTATATATAACTATTTACCTCTCCTATTTCTTTCCCCTCCTGTTGTTGTTCTCCTTTGTCGTTCCTCTGGTAGATGATCTGGCCTCGTTTCCGGTCCAACACAACGATTTTCAAGCCGTCCACCAAAAGGTCACGACGCAAGGCCAAGGCCAACAGCTCGACCCGGGATTGGCGAGGATCATAATCCTCCTCCTCGTACCCACCGGCAATGGAGTCGTAATCCTCCTCCTCGCACCCATCGGCAATGGAGTCGTCATCCTCCTCCTCGTACCCACCGGCAATGGAGTCGTGGGGACGATTCATCCTTGTGCGAGTACTCGCAGAGACTAGGGCTCAGATCAACTCAGCCACACCGGACCAATTGCGGCGGGCTGCGTACGGGCCGTCGCCCGTGAGGGAGACGCAGCGAGGCTTCCTTCCTTTCACCAGGGCTATTACACATTACTTTTCTGGGTAGCTCGACAGGACGCTTAAGTGGACCTAGGCGCACAAAATCGGTAAAAAGAAGGATCGGATTCAGATTGCAAAAAATGGGATCGAACTCTGACTTGGGAAGGCTCCTGGAGTCCTGGCAGAAAAAAAAAATGAATCTGGGACGGATCCAAACAGAAACTAAAAAAACCTCCATAAAAATCTACTTTCATCTATATTTGTCCATGCAGCAAAAAGAGCTCTGGGAAGGACTCTTGATTGGACTATAGGAGAGAAATTACAATTACACGGACACCTAAAAAGGTTGTAAACAAATCTCCTTCCATCTATTTTTCCATTTTTTCGACCCCGCTCTGTTGATCTATTCTACAATCCTACGTTGCTCTTACTTAAGAGCAGCTCCATTGGAGACCTCACACAGGCCCATGGGCAGAGCTGGGCCAAATCCACGCCTAGGGCCAGCTAATGGAGATAATGGGTCACCAAATTTGGGCCTCTTATAACTACAGTAGCAACAATGTAGAGAAATCAGCCTAACGCCTAGGGCCATGGCCATAGTGGCCTTAGGCACTCCTCCACCACTTCACAGGCCCCTATATCAAATTTTAGGAGCTCAAGCAAAAAAATAACTCCAATAGACCTCTTTTTCGGGCTCTTATTTTAGAAGATCTCCAAAATTTTTAGTCCCAAAGCCATACTCCCCGGAGGCCCCTATCCTCTGGGAAAAGGAAAAAAAAAGTCACCCCGCCGACTCACGCGGCGTCTTTGCAGCCGCTATCGCTGCCACCCCGCGCCATCTCGACGCCACGACCCTCACCACCCCGCCATCAGCGTCTATCGCCGCCATCCCGCCGCCATGCATCCACGGCGTCGCGTGGCATGGTCATCCGCGGTGGGCGCCGCGGTGGAGATCTTACGCCACCGCATCGTGGGGTGGTTCCTGACGCATTGCAGCTGGTACTTTGGTCTTTGGAGGCCATGGCGGCCGGCGACGTGATGCTTTGCCCGGCCAATGATCGCCGACCTATTCACGACGCCAGCGTTCTTTTCCGCAGAGGCCATGGTTGTTTCATGACCGCCCGTCCGCCGCCAATAGAACCCGTGGTGCGGTGTGCTAACCCACCGCCGCAAGCTCGACGACCGGACAAAGGAGGGGAAGAGGGTGAGATATCGAGATGAACATGGGGCCCATAGGTCATGGGAGTTCAGGGTTAAGGGTATTCGAGACTTTTTTCATGGTGATTTGATACAGTTAGTCTCCTATACCAACAAAATGGCATAGAGGGCAAAACGAAGATCGACTTGAGCACACAGGTACGCTTGAACTTTTTAGGGGCATGGAGCACTAGTGCAGAGACATTTAGTACTGGCGGTTCATAGACGTATTCAGTAGCGTATAATCAAGCCACTAGTGCTAAAGACAACTGATAATGATCAATACTACAGGCGGTTATTTATTCGCCGTTGGTAATGTACTTTCAGTGGCGGCTTGACGAAAATATCCGTTTGTATAAAACATATATCTACTGGCGGTTCTCAAGGAACACCCACTTGGTCGTGTAATTGTTTTACCACTTGCGATTCTTTAGCTCAAATGCCTGTAAGACGCCTATTTGCTCTATCGGTTGTCTTTGACTAACACCAGTGAATCGATTTTACGCTGGCGGTTTTTGTCTCATCTGGAAGCCTGCTGCTTCCCAAACGAGCAGGTGGGAAGAGAAAGTAAAATCACAGGAATAATGACATTGTATTTTTTTAGATAAAAGAAATGAATCCGGCTTCATCTATCCATAGATAGAATAAGACTAATGATTACATGGTCTAAAACGAAATACATTTTGCTGGATACAACTTCCAGCCACACTCAAGACCAAAAGAAACAAGGAAATAAAGGTTTTTGACTAAACAAAACCAACATGTCTCTCGCGGACAGACCAACCACTGAAACCGAAGAACTCTAAAGCCGACACTTCTAGGTGACGTCTTTGCGGATATTAATTGATCCTCGAAGATCTTCATTCCGGCGCAAGCTTGCCCACCGTCGTAGCCAATGGGTCCCTCGAATAGTACCTGCAAAAGAGATTTTGGTTTTGCATTTGTCAAAAACTACTTCGTTCCTTGTCAACCAAATTGCCCATACAAGTGCAGATGTTGTCTGTTAATAACAATGCATTGTAGTTTTTGTTCCCCCCTTTTAGACCAAACAAGGAACAAATCTCTTATATTTAAAGGAGATGGTAATCCAAAAAGTAAATGTACAGAGCGCCACAAAAACTTGGCATAGAAACAATCAAAAAATAGGTGTTGAATTGTTTTACGGAAGATGACGAGAGAGCACTTCGTTATCTCCATTTTAATTTTTCCTAGCCAGTTATCCTTGGTTAGAACAACACCTTTTTAATATACCACATAAAAAATTTTATTTTCATTGGTAATTTTGTCTTCCAAATATTACGTGACACTCGACCCATTGTTAATTAAAGCATCATACATAGACTTGATTTGAAACAAACCCGAGGCCTTTAAATCCCAAACAAAGACATCCCGTTCCTGTATTAAGTTTATTTGTTGTAAAGATGATACAATTCGACACCAGTTTGTTAAATTTACCCCCACTAGATTTCTCCTAAAGGAATAATAACATTGTATGGTGCCGAAAGATGAACTTGAGCGGTTTTCGTCTCATCTGGAAGCATCAAAATGGCCTGCTGCTTCCCAAACGAGCAGGTAGGAAAAGAAAGTAAAATCACAGGAATAATGACATTGTATGGTGCCGAAAGATGAACTTGAGCGGTTTTTCGTCTCATCTAAAAGCATCAAAGTGGCCCGCTGCTTCCCAAACGAGCAGGTGGGAAAAGAAAGTAAACCTTGTTGCAAACTTGAGCTGCTTTCAAAGGAGTAATATATGACATGAGGAGGACATATATAGACCCAAATTCAATAACTTTAGAATAATGGGCTTTGTTGGGAGACTCTTTCTTCGCTTGGTACTCCAACACAACCTTCTTCTCACACTTGCCGCACGGAATGAGAGGGAGGTTTGGCCCTCGTCCCCTTGGTCCAAGCCTCCTGGTCTACCCTTTACTGCACCTACTACATCGGCCCAAACTCACTTGACCTTCTTTATTGCCATCAACCAACAGAGATATGTCGCACAACACAATTAACCAAGGCTTGATAATTATTTTTAATGATCACCCGTCGCTCATCACATATGGGCACATATCATCGTTCACACGGACTTAGTAATGGACAAGAAGAGCCTGATGTACTATCTGTAATAATATATTTTGGTTGCAAACAGTTACACATCTTACTATTACTAATTAGAGGCTCCAACGGAGGCTCCACGTTAACTCTCACCAGATAAGCTAAGAAAAAAGAAAAATGTGGAGGCTCCACGTTAACTCTCACCAGATAGGCTAAGAAAAAAAAGAAAAATGCAAGAAATTCTCACGTTAATCGAAAACATGCGACCATCAAATCAGACGTCTATACCCACCCGTAACCATTGGATCTATTTTGTTACCTAAGAAATTACCCATACCGAGAATTATACCAATCGGTGACTTCTGGCATATAACAAAATTATTTCCCATAAAATATAGGGTTTATTGGATACACACCACTATAACTTTTACGGTTTTGAAAGACACCACTACAATTCGCATAACTGGCCTCACACCATTACAATTTTGCTAGAGTTTGAAATACACCACTATGTACCCTTTTAAGTGTATACACCTGGTATGTGGACTTGTATGGACCCTTTTGCCCCCATCTTCAGCTCAGTCAGTTTGCCCCATCTTCTCTATACATGCTTCTTCTCTGTACCGGCTAGTAATATTGTACACCAAATTAACACATAAATAAAGGAAAAAAAAAATGGAAGTTTATTTTTAGAGCACTAATCGGCTATACACACATGAATAAATGAGAGCATATTTTGACTGAATAAGTGACACCATATCACACATGATTTTTTTTTTTTTTTTTTTTTTTTTTTTTTTTTTGAAAAATTCTATTGATACTAAAACAATTTATATCCTCTCATTACAAAAATAAACCACACTACTATACCTCCATTGATGGGAGACAAGAAACCTTAAAAAGCCATAAATTCCACCATCTAGGATCATCATCCCAAACGGATATGCCACGGACGCAAGCTCGATCTGAGCGAATAGGGCCATCTCACCATCTACCGCCAACATCCTCGTACCCATCACTTTTGTAAAAGAGAAGTAAACTGCTAAAACTCCACATGCGATGATTTACAAAACAAAGGATAACAAAAAAGGGGTCATGACCGAATTGGAACACTAGAAATAATGTAAAAAAATCAGACACATTCCTAACGACACATACTAGTGTTTTGTGTAATTAAAGCATATTTTTAGCTAATCGTATGGATCACTAGAAAAATATGTGAATAAAATAAGAAATTGAACGCACAAGTACACAACCAGCCCCTAGCTTGGTTGCTTGCGTCAAAATGCGTATGCGGCTGAATTGCTTTGCTTGCTTGCGGCCGCCGCATGCGTACGCTCCTGAATACAGGGCGCCGCAGAAGACCGCGAACGAGGAGCATAGCTGGAGCCATCTGCTGCTGAGCCGTCGGCGACCTCGGGCGCCACCGCCGTTGGCGCAAGGTGCGCCATTGCCGCCTACTGGATCGCTGCCAGAGCCCACTCGTCCTCCGCCGGAGCCCACTGGACCGTTGGCATGGAGGGCACAATTGGCAATACAAAAAAATACATCAGCTCATGTACCAGCTGTATACACCTAAAAGGGTACATAATGGTATATTTCAAACTCATGTCAAATTGCAATGGTGTGAGGCCAGTTATGCGAATTGTAATGGTGTATTTTGAAATCGTAAAAGTTACGAGTGGTGTGTATCTAATAAACCCTAAAATATATTGGAGCCAATATAATCCAATTCTATCTAAGCTAACAAATTCATCCTTCGTGACTTGCGACATCTCCGTCGAGGACAGCGTCATTGCGCTACGCGTGGCGGATAGGGTTTGCATCTCATACGATGACAAGACTTGACCGTGAGGCAACTCAATCCAAAAAGTGGACTAAAACATTCTAGAAGACACCAGAAGGAAGGAGATGTCGTTGTGACACAGGGCCCTGGCGATCGCTAGGCCCATTCATGGCGATCGCCAGGAGTTGGAGCCCAATCCAGGCCCACTTTGGAGGTCGGTTTGTAACTGACATTGAGGTTGTATCTATACCGTTGTGTTCAAGGTCGGTTTGATCTGATGGTCCCTGTTCATCGCTTAGGGCTATATAAGAAGACCACCTGACCCTAGGGTGAAACCCTAATTCATTATTCAACTCAATACTCAACAGGCTGAGGCCTGACCTCTCCTCTAGTTCCAATCTAGATTAGAATACCGTGTAGAACTAGAAGCCCTAGAATGAGTTGAAGAGCAAAGCATCAAGTTGAGAGATTAGATCTATAGTACCCCAAGAGAGTGACTAGATCTAGTCTTGAGAGCTAAAGACTGGGTGGAGGAGAAGAAGGGGAAGCACCGGACTGCCGGTGACTCCTCTCCGCTTGTACCTCTGGGATCAAAGGCCTCGTGGCACCTGATCCTGAGACTTCTACAGTGGATCAACTTCTTGTTTGAGTAAGTAATTGTGTTCTTATTATTCTTATTGTTCACAACTCTTGTTTGAGTACTTTAATCTGTAGGACGCTATAGATTAGAGGAGTAGCTTAGGTTTAGGCTTGGTGCTTAGACTGAGGTTGTTTGTGAATGCACCCTACCTTCCGGAGCGTGGTAGTTCGTGGTAGTGACAGTACCATTGATTCCTTTGGAGTCCACATCCCGTTGGATAGGCCAAGCAGGACCACATTCTTTGGAGGATTGCATGTTTCGTTCATGTTTTTCTTTGAGTACGTCCCCTTAAGACAATATCAACATCGCACAAGGGTAAGAACTAGACAACCGTAGGAATCTCTTTACCCCCTTTATCCTCTCAAGTCCTTGATTGTTGCTCGAGGGGATTAGTTATATACCTCGGTTATCCTCACATCATTCTCCCCGTGGATTCGATATTAAAACCCTCTCGTGGGTGAAGTGCTCACCGGGTATCCGTTAAACTGCGGATTATATAAACTATAAATATTTACGTAGGCTTATCAAATACCAACGAGGCCGCGCCGCGCGCTCTCCTCTAGCCGCCGCCGCCGCCCCGCGCCACCTGCCGTCATCGCGTCGTTTGCTTCCTCGTTAAGTAATATTATTTAGGGATAAGATAGAAATAGATTAGGAAATAAAGAGAGATCTACTTCTCATGCAAGTCTTCTCGAACTATAAATACAAGGGAGATGTAATCGGTTGGATTAAGAAGAAAAATAAAGGGGTAACACCCAACAGCGGCTTCCACTCTCTCTGCCCTAGGCTCTCTCCCTCAGCGCCGTCGTGCGGCTGCCACCCCGCCCACACGCCGCTGCTACGCCCGACCCAGCGCCGCCCAAAGCGACGCCGGCGCCAGCGCGCCACGCGCGCGAGCGCGCCCGTCGTCCCCTCATCGTCACCCGGAATCTGCCATGCGTCACCATCATCGGCCGGCGTCATCTACACCATCACGTCGCCGACCGCCCCGCGCCGTCCTCCTCCCCTACCGCCGCCACCCCGGCCAACAGCCCACACCAGCGCCGCCGCCCCTACAACCACCGTAGCCGTCGCGGCCGCCGAGAAGTCGCCGTCGGCGACGTGTCACAAAATCGCCCAATCCTAAGTGCAGCGTGACATATACTCACAGTTCAAACAAAGGACGGGAAAAACAAAATGTGAAACCAAATTTATTTTAAAAATAATAAACATTGTCTCTATTGTTAAATTATCACATAGTTGGCCCAATACGAAGAATGTAACCCGTCGCGGTAGCACGCAGTTTGATGGACTAGTATAACCAAATATAGTTTTCATTTGGAGTAAAGTATATGGCCGGTCCTTAAACTTGTATGACCGTGTCATCCCGGTCCATAAACTTCGGTAAGTGTGTTATTTGAGTCCTTAAACTCTATTCGGGTTTTGTATTCATCCAAACGGGTATGGATCCATGCCCGCTTACCAAGATAATACTTGATTGCATGAAACATAAAATTAGCGGGGGCTGCATATAAAATTTGCTAGACACAAAATATAAAACAAATATTTATAAACTTTTTTTTTTGCGATCACGCCGGCGCGTTTTTCATTAAGCGAGATAGAAGTTTTAAAATACGGGGAAAGGGGGACGACAACCCGCGGTTATCGAAGTCCACCCAACAACAACTTCGCACGTGGTTGTGATTACAAAGAAACAATAGCGACCAAAAAGAACACGCGCCAAATCCTAGACCTCGTCCTCTAGCCCCCTGTCAAGTCTAGACCCAAGGCGGGAATCTCAAGGCGTCCTTTGAGAATAGTCCGAAGGCCTCCTTCTTCCGTTCGAGGCCAAGTCGGCGCGTCTCGAATGCGGCATTGAATTTGCTTTCGACCCGGCAAATCAAGAGCATCCTCCTCAACTTCCTCGCCCAACTTCCTCAACAACACGATCCGAGCTTGCCTAGTGGCGTTCGCCGCCAGCGGCAAGGCAGCAATGCGACCACTTCGCCCGCGCGGGGTGGGCGGGCTCCGGCCCTAGAGTGGCGCGGCCGTGGCCTCTCAAGGAGAGGTGTGTGCGCAGCGGCAAACAAACCTCTCGCCTCTAACTCCTCCCCGAGCTGTAGGTACGTAGACCGGTGGTCGACAACAAAGAGCATGTCGACACTACCACCACCGGCCAGAAGCGAGAAGAGAGGCTGAACTGCAGCGGGCTGGAGCACGTGAACAACCTCGACCACCAACGGATCCTCCGCGCATCTCGTCCCAAAGATCCGCACCATCATGCCCATCATCCTGGCACACAACGGGCAACAACCGGAGGAACCTCAGCAACAAGCTCGGACGACGGAGCTCTCGAAGCGGGCCTCGCAAGGAACGAGCCTGGGGGCTCATCCAACATGGGGTCAACCCACACGGGAGGCCCCGCACCGCAGCGCAACTCAACCGCCGCAGGATCACGCACCGGGAGCAAGCAACCTCGGCGAAGAAAGGTCGTGGCGATGTCGATGTGGTCCCTTGACACCTCAAAGAAGTGTCATGTGTCGATGGAAGGTCGTCGTCGCCGCCGCTGCGACGCCCGATGTCGCCAAGGCCTATCGGTGGTCATCAAGTACCGGCGTGGCTTTTAATCGAAGA
Source organism: Hyparrhenia diplandra (assembly GCA_015847255.1). Taxonomy (NCBI): domain Eukaryota; kingdom Viridiplantae; phylum Streptophyta; class Magnoliopsida; order Poales; family Poaceae; genus Hyparrhenia; species Hyparrhenia diplandra. The sequence goes on along the minus strand of JADLZK010008235.1, from coordinate 443,464 downwards.
ATGGGAGGCTAACGATGAGGCACCCGGCAACATGTCGTGGGCGGGTCGGAACCCCCGCCCCGTCGCCATGGCGGTCGCCCCCTCGACGAGGACCTTGCCACGACCTTTGACAACCCGCAGTCCCCGCGAGGTGGTAGAAGCCGCGGATAAATAGCGAACAACGCCGTGGCGGCCGCAAGTTGCCGCGCTGGTGTGAGTGGGACAGCAATTGAAACACTGTCCCGAAGCGCCTCGGGGGATCTTCCGCGGGCCCGGTCGGCTGGAACACCGAGCCGTCACGCATAGCGCCTCGGGTGAGGAAGGACATCGCGCCACCCATCGGTGTTGGGGGCCGAAATCCTCCCTCGGCGTCCCCAGCGCCGCCGAACGTGGACGCCGACCATCGACCGGCGGGGCGGGGATGCCGCACACCAGCCGAGGACGTGGTCGTCTCACGCCTCCTATGTCTCCTCCAGGATCCACGCCATCCGAAGCCGCCTCCCCAAGGCACGGAGGCCCGGCTGGACCAACCGACGGCTGCACACGAGGCACGGGACGTAGGCATCGGCCGGCGGCGGGCGACATCGAGTAAGAGGGCCGCTCCTCGCTGGACGCGTCGCCATCGTCATCCGCCCACCGGCGGTGCTGAACGTCCCACCAGCGGCCCTGCGGGAGGAAGGGTGCGGCATGGGGGGGGACGGGTGGACGAAGGACTCCGGGCGAAGGCGAGCGAGGGCGAAGCGAGCGTCGGGATCGGGGCATCAACATCCTCATCCATGCCGTCGGGACATCCTCGGCGAAGCCCTGCAGGACATCCTCGACGAAGAGAAGCTCGTCCCACCGACTTCGATGGCGGCGCATCCGTGTAGGAGACCGGCGTAGACACCGCGCCGCTCCCCATCGGCGGAGATGACGCGACCATGAGCTCGAGGTGCGTCGGGGCGGGGCTGCCTCCGTGGCCGGCGAACGCCCGGTTCTGCGACGGAGGAAGGCGCGGCGGTGACGCCGGGCCGCATCACGCACCCTCCAACGCCGGAGGAAGCCAGACAAATTGGCGGCGGCGCGTTGCCGGGCAGCAGCACATCCGGCGTCGGGAACCACACGGAGCCGCGCGGGTCAGCTCCGTACCGCCCACACCATCACCAACGCCGGCCGGGCCGCGAATCGACGCGACACGACACGCCGCTGTCGAGAGGAGCGACGGCGGTGGGCGTCGTCGGCAGCGGACGCCGGCGGCGCCCGCCGCGCCGCACACCATGGAGGTTGGCGGTGGACACGGGGGCAAGAGCTGCAGCCTTGGAGTCGTCATCTTCCTCCCCGTCGACATTGACGCCGACCACGCCCTCAACAGCTGCGTCGCTGTGGGCGCAGCCTCCTCGCCCGTGGACGGGGAACGGTTGGGAGCAGGGTAGTGGGAGGGGCTGATGCTGGCCGCCGGCGCGCCGAAGTGGCCTCCGGCGGCTGGGCTGTGAAGGGGCAGAGAAACGAGGTTGGGCGCTGCTTGGAGAGCCGAGCAGCGCCGAACACCACCATCACCCCCATGGATGGACAGATCAGGTCGAGGGGAGCTTAGATCTGCATTTGGAAGGGGTGGGATGGTTGTTGGGTGGAGGCCGGACGGCGGGGGCAGGCGGCGCCACCGTAGACAGAAAGGGGAAGGGGAACGGTCGGGAGGGTGCTCTGGGTCCATGTTGTTCTCTGTCATGGAATCTAGGAGGGGTTGTTTTGAAGAAAACCATCGTTCTTTCCCCTCATCCCCGTCACTATCCCGTGATCGGCGGCAGCGCAGGGCGGATGGCAGCGCCGAGGAACCCGAGCAAGCGCTAGCGGCCTGGAGGGGCTGTGCGACGCCAAGGCCAGGCGCGGCGCTGCGGTTGCCAGCCCGGGTGGAGGGTACGTCCGCAGTGGACAGCGGTGGGGGTGGTGGCACTGGTGCACACCATGAACGCGAATAAGCTCATCAGCACATGTACGCGAGTTTTCCATGGCTGTGACCTGTCGGAGAGATGAGAGTCCCATGGAGCGGTTCTCGGGGGTCAGGAGCGAACAGAAGCACAGCTTGAGCACAGTGACGAACACCGGCAAGCAGCAAGCTGCACAGAGCGAACAACGGCGCACCACAAGCTAACCAATGACCATGGCTGTGTGAGAGAGACGAGAGGGAAAAGATAGAACTGACATGTGGGGCCATACCTGTTTGGTTAAAATGAGACCCGAACAGAGTTTGAGGATCGAAATGACACAGTTTATGAGTTTATGGACCGGAATGACACACCCGGACAAGTTCGAGGACCGGTCATGTACTTTACTCTTTCATTTGCATTGTTCAATTTCTTGACGGTACAGTACCGCCGGGTTTACAGGATCGAAGCAAACACTAGATTATTTATTCTATTATAACATGGTCACACAAAGAGATACACACTGGATGAGAAGCGAAACAAATATCTGTCTGGCACACAGCGACTAGCGTTCAGGCCATGCAGGGCATGATATACGGTCACAAGAAGAAAAGTGAAACAAATATAGCGGGTTCCAGGCCAAGCAGGCACACACACGGAGGATTCCTTCCACCCAGGTTATTGTTTAATTTATTCTTGGGCAGACCCGATTGTCCGTTTCTTCCGTCCAGCTCCAGCCCAGCAGAGGTGATTGATGCGTAGTGCATCTTCAGGGCTCCTGATTCCGATCCGCTCCAGTTGCTCATCTTCTTTCCATGTAAGGTAGCTGCTATCCTTCCAGTGCAGCAGAGCAGTTGAAATGCCATCCCAGTTCTGTATGTAGTCCATCAGTTGCTCGTTTAATTGCGTCCCGTTGTTCCAGCCACTTGCAATGTCGTCGAGGACAGGATTGAGCCTTGCTGCATCCAAGACTATGACCATCAGGCGCACCAGTGCCAGGTTGGCCTCCTCAGGGCTCTTCTTAGTGCTTTCGTCGAAGCTCGAAAGCACGCGCACCGCGTCTTCCGCAATGGTTTTGCCGACACCACCCTTGGAGTTCAATATTGTCCGAACTTCGTCCCAGCTGTTTTTGGGGCTTAGTATACTGTTGTGATTGGAGGGAACATCGGGCCAGTCACACCATCTTGAGAAGTACACGCCTCTATGGTTCCTGATGCCAGAGATGATGTGCTTGTCGTTCTTCCCCATCAGTACGATTGTCAACGACGTTTCTTCCTCGCCAGCCACTTGAAGCTTGATGTAAAGCCTTCTGATTGGGTCTGGACCATATTTCTCACGGCTGCCCAGCAGCGGGTGTTGTCGGGTGGAGGACAGATTGGGGTCAGGGTGGCTATCCAAGATATCCTCGCGGTCTGGGTGGTTGGCGAGAATACGACGGACAGACTTTATGAACCCAATATAGGACATTTCATCGTCTCCGATGGTGTACACTAGGTCATACTTTGGACACTTAAGCATATCTCCCACCTGCAGCACCGGATTTTATATGTAATTTTATATTAGTATAGTTATAAAAGATTAAGAAGATAAAACTGTGGTAATTAACAAACAAATGCCTTCGATGTTCACCGCATGCATGCGTCAAATATTCAAGGGGCGTCTTACCTCCGGGTACCAGGTGGCACTCACTTCAACTTGGCCATCATAGAGTACCTGTGTTTGACTTGAAAGTCCACTCTCCATCCGGAACTCAGCTTCCAAAAATCCTGATCCCTCGGTTGTTGGAAGTTTCAATCTGTAGGTCCACCTGTACGCGAAGCTCCTCATCACGTGGCACCGCAACCACATTCCTCGCCAGCTCAAGAAGGAACCACGAGTCGTCGATGGTAGGGGAGAAACACCGACCCATCCCCTGTGTGCGGCTGAACAGGACGCTCCCGACTTCCAGGCCCTCGCTGCGTGCCGTGATTTTACCGCTGATGCCACCAGGGCTGCGTCCATCCTTGAGCCGCAGCCTCACCTGCAATTTGGCCTGCACGGCGCTAGACATCGCCGCGTATGTGACTTCTGCTACCTTTCGGCCATCCGGAGCGCTTATCTCATGGCGGGAGGGAGCCTGGGTAATCCCTTTGTTGGTGGTGTAGATTCTTTCAGAGAAATCGCATTCCCAATTGATGGGAGTGGTGGCTGGGATGTCAATTTTGATGGCGAAGCACCCGTACACCGCCGAGATGCCAGTGTATGGTCCAGTCAGCACCAAATCAACCATTCCTCCCTACATGCATCAAATCAGCTGATTGATTAATATTGCTGGGACGTGAAAAGGTTCATATCAATTCATATTAGACATGAGGATAATGATACTAATTATATATATACCTGTTCTCCTTGCTCTTCTTTCCTGTAAATGATCTGGCCTCGTTTCCCATCGAAGACGATGATTTTCGTGCCGACAACCCCAAGGTCCGCACGTATGGCCATTAGCTCCACCCGAGGTTCATAAGGATCCTCAGACAGTATTAGGTTGGTGTTGAGCACAAGCCGAGTGGTTGTTAGTAGCTCCAAAATGCGGTGCGGTTCACCATAGTTCCTACTCCTCTTCCATTCCAGCAGCATGCGCGAACTCTCCTCATATTTCCACACATAATCATCCATCAGCTGCTTGGTAAAACCCTTGCCGTTGCTCCACCCATCTTCAATGGATCTGTGGACAGAAACCATCCTTGCAGACTCGCAGATTATGAAGGTCAGTCCTGCCAGTGCCACCCCAGTTTCCATATTGATACCGGCCACCTTTTCCGGGTGGCTCGATAACACACGCACGGCGTCCTTGGCGAAGCCACTGCCTAGCTGTGCCTCAGTCAATTTTGTCACGACTTCATCTCTATTTTTGGCCTGCAGCAAGGAACTGTAACTGACGCCCAACTGGAGGTCGGCTGTGGTGGAGTGGGATCCTCTAGGAAGAAAGGATTCGCTGTCCTTGTTGTCCACGAGCTTGCAAAGAATTCCATTCTGGTTCATGAAACCACAGACGTACAAGTTGTCACCCCGCATCAGTAGCGTTGTGGACGAAATTTCGTCGCCCTCCACTACTTGAAGCTTGACGCGAATCCACCTCGTGGGTTGTCCAGCATGCTGCTTCGGGAGCAGTGGGCGGAGTTCAAAGATATCCTCACGGTCTGGGTGTTCAGCTAGAACACGACATAGATCCATTATGAATTCAGTGAATGACGACGCTTCATCTCGGATGGTGTAGACTACTTGAACCTGCAGTGGGAGAATATTTTTCAAAATTAACTAATAGGAAGCAAAGTGATTAAAAGATGACTTGAATGTTTGGTGCAAGCTAATGCCATCAACTACCATCTAGCTAGTGCCCGCCAATCTCTTCAATTCAATAGTGTTTACCTCTGCTGGGAGCCTTAATTCTGCTGGCTGATCAATCTCTTCTTGGCTTTCCTCTAGCGGTGTGATCTGCAGTAAATTAATTGTCAATCAATAGATGAGATGATTATTCTGTTAGCAGCTCTACATCAAATGACAATGGGCCAAGCAAAGAAGCCCATGGGCTGAGAACAAGCATCAGAGTGAAGAAGCCCAACATGTGGTTCTCCAATGAAGAATGGACAGGGTGAGCTGTCCGTGAGCATGAGAAAGGCGTATTCAACTTGTAAGCTTTTATAAGGCAGAGCGATAGAGAGAGAGAGAGAGAGGATATCAGAAATTTGAAAACACAATTCAAATTCTATACTGAATCATTCAGCGTCCCAATTTTCCCCTTGCCTAATCTGCTTTTCTTTTCGTCTACTTCCCCTTCTCCAATCCCTGCCTATTGCTAACATTTGGTATCGGATTCACCCGTTTTGCGCACCTTCTGTCGTTCGCATCTACTCCATCGGTTGATTTGAACAACGGATTCGGTTTGCTTGAGTCTGATTTGGAGAAGTTCGTGCTGTTCTTGATCGAATTCGCTGTAATTCCTTCCAGTTCGAGTCAACTTGTGGTCGCGTTCGTCCTGGATTCGGCCTCAACTCCAGTCCCACACGATCACTTCACCCGACGACAGCATTGACTGGGCATCATAAGCCTGGAATCGAAGCTCATCATCGACGAGATGGCCAAGCGGTTCAGCGGAACACAACGCCAAGTGGGATGCGCGGATCGCGGAGCAGGGATTCATGTTTCTCGCGCCGGATCCACGAGTTCGAGAAGAAGCAGGAGGACCGAAGTCGCAAAGATCGAGCGGCTCGCGGCGTCCCTGGAGGATTGGCGTCCCTCCATCGATAGCCTCGTCGAGGAGATCCGCAATGAGGTATCCAAGACCAAGCTCGAGGTCTCCAAGGTCTTGCACAATTGGGAGTGAGCCGTGCTGGACCTTCCACCCAACCCCACGGCACTGAAGGAGTCCGAGCCGTTTGTCCTTGGCCCCAAAATCTCATCACCCCGCGGGCACGGCGTCGAAAGACACCACCGAGTGAGTGGATTCGGGGTAGTGTCTACCCTGATTCATTCGCCGCTCACGGCTATGCCACATTCTCAGTGTTCCACCCCGAAGTGTTTTACATCCTGTTCATGAGCATGGCGTCCCAACCAAACCTCCAATTCCTCCACCACTTATCCCCAAACAAGCCTATCAAATCCCACCACCCATCCATATACGGAACCCCACACCACACCACAAATTACAGTCACACTAACCCAAATCACCCCAAATTACCAAAAGTGGACTTCCCAAAGTTTGATGGCACACAACCCAAATTCTGGCTGAGTCAATGCCTAGATTACTTTGATCTCTATGGTACTGAGCCTCACATGTTGGTGCGCGTAGCCAAAATGCATCTTATTGACGCTGCTAAATGATGGTTTCCATCCATCGAATCCCAAATTCCTCATGGCTCTTGGGCAACATTCAATCGCCTAGTGCTAGAGTGTTTTGGCAAAGACCAGACTTGAGTTACTCCGCATACGTACTTCCAAATACGCCGGACCACCACCGTCCCAGATTACATGGAACAATTCTCTCCTCTTGAGGATGAATTATCTGCCTACGAGTCCTCATATCCCTTAGCACATGCCATGCGTTTTGTGGAGGGTCTTAAAGATTCCATTCGAGCTGCTGTATCTTTACACCGCCCCCAAAACTTGGATACTGCTTTTGTTTTGGCGAAAATGCAGGAAGAAGTGGCAGTTGCTTGCCGGTCAAAGGAAGGACATTGACGGGATTCACCAAATAGGGCGGCAGTACAACCCAAGAGGGGTACATCTTCGCCCGATGGTTCCCCAGCAACCAGCTAGGCCTTTTGCGGAGGGCGGGCGGGGGCCATCTGCAGAAGAACGGTGGTCTGCTCTGAGCGCATCTCGTAGAGCACAATGCTTGTGTATGAGGTGTGGTGATAAGTGGACACGTGAACACAAACGTCCACCAGCTGTACAGCTTCATGTTATGTAGGAAATCCTGGACTTGTTTCCTCAAGATGATCCAATGCCGGAGAGTGACGATCACGTCCACACTAAACATACTCCATTCTTTATGGTTGTGTCTACCGAAGCTGCTATACGAACTGTCAAACACAAGACCATTTGTTTTGGGGGAAAGTTTGGTGATCAGTATATCAAAATTCTGCTGGACTCGGCAAAGCTCTCACACATTTTTTAGCTCTACAGTTTCTCTGGGTGAATACAGAGCTCAGCAGTTGCCAACTCCTTTGTTGGTTCAAGTGGCCAATGGTGAAGTCCTCTAGTGCAATTCTCAGATACCTTCGGCAGTCTGGTCTATCCAAGGAAGAGATTTCACCACGAATCTCAAAACCTTGCCTCTAGTCCAATCTGACATGATATCGGGGGTTGATTGGCTTGAGGCTCATAGTGCCATGACTGTACATTAGGGTCAGAAATGGCTGCAGATTATATATCAAGACATTCCTATTCAGCTTTAGTTGGTATTTTGACTAAATTGTCCTGATGGGGCAGTTTTGCATGTATCCATCTTTGAACCATCTTCCTCGACACAAGCATTGGTGACCGAATATGCTGATCTCTTTGAAGCCCCAATCTGGTTTACCCCCATCCGGAGGCTGTGAGCATATTATCCCTTTAATACCTGGTGCAGCACCAATTTATACAAGACCATATAGGTTTTCTCCTGCAGTTAAAGATGAAGTTGAAAAACAAGTGCAGGAAATGCTGGAATCTATACTCATTCAGAAGTGCACTAGTCCTTTCTCATTAACTGTGTTGCTAGTTAGGAAGAAAGACAATTCTTGGAGATTCCGTATGTCGATTACATACAACTGAATGCCATAACTGTCAAAGGTAAATATCCAGTACCCATAATTTATGAACTTCTAGATGAATTGTCAGGAGCTAGTTGGTTCTCAAAGCTAAATCTTAGATCTGGGTTTCACCAGATTCTTATGCAGCCTAGTGAGGTGTTCAAGACTGCATTCCAGACCCACTTTGGGCAATACGAATTCAGGGTTGTGCCTTTTTGGTTAACTGGGGCTCCTGATACATTTTAGGATGCAATGAATTCTACACTGGCCTCTTTTCTCAGAAAATTTGTACAGGTGTTCTTTGATGACATACTGATATATAGTAGATCATATGAGGAGCATGTTATGCATCTATAGCAAGTTTTGGCTCACCTTAGGCAACATGAGTGGAAAATCAAGTTCAGTAAATGTGAGTTTGCACAACAAAGTATAGCCTATCTGGGTCATATCATCTCTGGGGCTAGGGTTTGTACTAATCCAGCTAAAGACTCTGCAGTGGTCACTTGGCCCACTCCTACTTGTGTGAAAGAGCCAAGAGGGATTTTAGGTTTGGCAGGTTACTGTAGAAAGTTTGTAAGGAACTTTGGGATCATTGCCAAACCATTAACTGAGTTGCTAAGGAAAAATGTGTTGTTCAAATGGACTTCTAATCATGATCAGTCCTTCTAGGTTCTAAAACAAGCTTTGAGTTCTGCTCCTGTACTCTCACTGCCCAACTTTGATAAGACCTTCATTATTGAAACTGATGCTAGTGGCACAGGTATTGGGGTTGTACTGGTGCAAGATGGTCATCCCCTTGCCTTCTTGAGCAAATCTTTGGGTCCTAAGTCTAGTGGCCTTAGCACATATGAGAAAGAGTACATGGCAGTTATTATGGCTATTCAACAATGGCGTACTTATCTCCAACATGTTGAGTTCAATATCTTCACAGATCAACAAAGCTTGGTACAACTCACTAGTCAGAGGCTACATACACCCCGGTAATACAAATTGTATTCCAAGCTAGTTGGCCTTCAGTTTGAAACATTTACAAGGTTGGCTGTTCTAACCGTGCTGCAGATGCCTTGTCTCTCTAAGCTACTCATGAATCTTCATGTGCGGCAACCTCTATTATCACACCAACTTGGATTCAAGAAGTAGCTGATGGCTATGCACAAGACCCTGTATGTAGAGATATGCTCTCCAAACTGTCTATCAGTTCAGAGGTTGTACTGGCATTTTCTCTGAAAAATGGCATTCTTCGTAAAGGTTCAATTATCTAGATTGGTAATAACCAAGAGTTACAGAAAAAGATATTACAGGCAGTTCATTCATCTGCTTTGGTCATTCAGGGTTCCCTGCCACTTATACTAGAGTGAAGCAACTATTTGCTTGGAAGGGGATGAAAGCAGAAACCAAAGATTTTGTGCAATCCTTCATCACTTGCCAACAAGCCAAGCCTGATCGTTCTAAGTCACCAGGTTTGCTTCAACCTCTCCCAGTGCCTACTCACGCCTGGCACATTGTTTCACTAGATTTCGTGGAAGGTTTACCCAGATCTGGCTCTGCTAACAGTATCTTAGTGGTGATTGATTCCTTTACCAAATATGCACATTTCTTGCCTCTTTTACATCCTTATATTGCTTCTGTCGTGGCTAAGCCATTCTTCAACCATATATATCGACTGCATGGTCTGCCAACTGTCATTGTTTCAGACAGGAGATCGTGTGTTCACTAGCAGCTTCTGGCAGTGTCTCTTTGACCTAGTAGATGTGTTCTTACACTTGAGTTCCAGCTATCACCCTGAGTCGGATGGTCAAACAGAGTGTCTGAACCAAATGATGGAAATGTTTCTACGATGCTTTGTGAATGCCTGCCCCACTAAGTGGTCATCTTGGCTGGGTCCTGCCGAGTTCTGGTAGAAGACCACCACCCACTCTGCATTGACCTGTTCCCCATTTGAAGCACTTTATGGACTTCCACCATGCCACTTCGGTGTTGATGTGGTTGATGAGGTGGCCCATTCTGAACTGTCTACTTGGCATCAACAGCGTCAAGCTATGAATATTCTGATTCGCCAACACTTGCTTCATGCTAAAGAGAGGATGAAACGTCCGGCTGATAATAATCACACAGAGCGCATATTCAGTGTTGGAGATTCAGTTTTCCTCAAACTACAACCATATGTGTAGTCAGCATTGGCTACTCGGGCTAATCAAAAACTCTGTTTCAAGTTCTTCGGTCCCTTCACTATTGTGGCTCGGGTTGGTATAGTAGCATACAAGTTGTTGCTACCCTCTTCGAGCGCTATTCACCCGGTATTCCATGGCTCCCAGTTGAAGGCGGCCGTCCATTCTTCAGTTCTGGTATTTCCATCCCTGCCTGATGACCTTGATAGGCCTCGTATTCTTGTGGAGGTGCTGCAAAGGCGTAAACATCAGTCTGCTAATGGTTACATTGACCAAGTTCTGATTCGATGCTCTGATTGGCCCATTGAGATGGCATCGTGGAAGACTATGCTTAGATTTGCCAAAAGCTTCCACGAGCGCCTGCTTGGGGACGAGCAGGTTCTAAAGCCCCGGGGATTGTTAGCAGCTCTGCATCGGATGACAATGGGCCAAGCAAAGAAGCCCATGGGCCGAGAACAAGAACCAGAGTGAAGAGGCCCACCGTGCGGTTCTCCATTGAAGAATGGACGGGGTGAGCTGTCCGTGAGCACGAGAGCGACGTATCCAACTTGTAAGCCTTTATAAGGCAGAGCGATAGAGAGAGAGGATATCAGAAATTTAAAAACACAATTCAAATTCTACACTGAATCATTTGTCGTCCCAATTTTCCCCTCGCCTAATCTGCTTTTCTGTTCGTCTACTCCTCCCCTTCTCCAATCCCTGCCTATTGCTACCATATTCGTTAAAGAATAAAAGTGATAATTAATGTAGGTGTCATCAATGTTCGGCGCAAGACGGCTAGCTAGTGCATGTTTGCAAATCTCCTACAGAGTATAGTATAAAGTTTACCTCGGCCGGGTACCAGGTGACTTCCACTTGGACTTCGACTTCCATGCCGTTGTCAGTTTTACTCAAACAAATTCCATTCTCGAAGCTGAAAGGAACATTCAGTGGAACTTGCTTGGTGTCGTCAGCTTGAATAAGGAGCTTCACCTCAATGTCAAGCGCACTACCGCATGGCACTGCAACCACATTCCTCTCCAGTGGAACAAGGTACCATGGGTTTTCTTTGGTAGTGACGAATGTCATATCCTTTTCCCTACTTGCACGACTGAACAGGACGCTCTTGTGTTTGTCATGGATTTTGTCTCCGTCTTTGAAGTCCTCAATGATCGCAGTGATTTCACCACTGATGATGCCACCACGGCTGGGCCCATCTTTGGGCCGCAGCATGACCTGCACAGTGGCCTCCCGGGCATTGGACATCACCGCGTACGTCACCTCTGCTACCGTCTCGCCTGCTGGATTGAGGATGGGGTGGGTCATAGGTCCTGCATCGACTTGGTCGGCATATTTCTGCTCATAGCAATCCCATTCCCAATTGATGGGAGTGGGTTCAGGCATGTCAATTCTGATGGCGAAGCACCCGAACGCCGCCGAGATCCTTGTGTATGGTCCGGTCAGCTCCAAATCTTCCATTTTTCCCTACATGCATGCACTATTTGATTAAAATTCTCCTCGGATATCAAGAGATATATGGATCGTTAGGCATGTTTAGTAGTAGTAGATATGATAGATATATACCGTTTTCACTCCTCGCTCCTATTTCTTGTAGATGATTTGACCTCTTTTCCCGTCGAAGACAGTGATGGTCTTGCCGATTACACCAGGGTCGGCACGCAAGGAGAATAACTCTACCAGTGGTCGACCATTGCCTTGGGTGTCGTCGTGAACCTTGTTGTGTTTCTCACTGTCTTCAACATTGCCACCACCTTCAATGTTGGTAGCGTGTGTATCTGCACCGCCACCAGCACCGGTGCTGCCATCTTGTGGGCTTTTAGTGCAGCTACTGTCGGTATCGCGGCCGCTGTCACCGCCTCCCCCTCCTTTGCTGCTGCTTTCTCCTCCTCCTTTGCCACCACCGCCGCCGCCTCCTCCTCCTCCGCCTCCGCCTTTAAGATCACTGACACGCACGAGGTTGATTACTTTTAGCTCCGAAATGGGGTCCGTCTTCTGGTTGTCCACATAATAACTTTCAGTTTTCCACGTCCTCAGGGTGCTTGATCTTTCTCCCCACTTCCACACATTTGTCCTTATCACACCTGTGTCGGTCAACCCCGTCTTCCAGTCACGTGCAAAGGCATCGTGGAGAGGATTCATCCTTGCGGACTCACAGATCATCATTGTGAGGCCCCCTAGTGCAATCCTGTCATCCGCTTGCTCATCTGGTGGGTTGTACGTGAAGTTGGACAGCCTATCCACTGCTTTAACTGCGAAGTCATAGCCCAGCATCTTCTCCTTCAGTTTGAGCAGGATCTCGTCTCTCTTTTTTACAAGTGAAAGACCTCTGCTTTCGTCGGTTCGCAAAAACAAGGATGGGTAAGTGACGCTCCACCGTAGTTCTGTGTTGCCACTATTGTTTCCTTTGTCAGGGAGCGGGCATTTGCCGCCCGCCTGATTGTCGATGAGCTTGTACCGATGTCCATTCTGGTCCTCGAAGCCGCAGACGTACATGTTGTCAGTCCGCATGACCAGGGTTATCCACTTCTTGCCCTCATTCGTCTCCACTTGAAGCTTGATGTGAAGCCAGTTCCACGGTCCACTAGCACGCACTCTGGCAAGCAATGGGTGTTCTCGGGTACATGAGAGATTTAAGAAGTCTGGGTGCCTATCCAAGATGTCCCCGCGATCTGGGTGGTCAGCGAGGATGCCACGTAGAACCATTATGAATTCAGTGAACGACAATGCGTCCCCAATGGTGTATACTACAGTGAGATGGTCAGGCCCCATTTTAACCTGCAGTATGGGAATTTAGTTAAATGATGAAATAAAAAAAGTTTTTCCCTGAAAGGACATGCAATATGTCGGAATTTAGTTAAAGGAATATAAAGTTATTTTTTGGAATGGGCAGCAATAGATTTATTGTGACTATTAGTAGGAGAAAACCATACAAGAAAACACACAAACGACAAAACAACTAGCTAGATAAAACTGTTAGCCTCTGAAAAAAAAAACAGTCTTGACAGAAGAACAAAGATACACGCACAAACAAAAAAACAGCTAACGTGACAATATAATTAGGAAGAAACTTACCAAAGGGGTCTACAGGAGAAGAACAAGAAACAAACATAAAAAGAGAGAGACCGAGGGCAACACTGGTTTGAAATTATAAGTCGTTTCAACCCTTTTTTTCATAAATATTGTTGTGTACCAAAAAATTAAAGCAGCTCACAATTTCGAACCGAGTGAGTAGCTTGTAAAACAAAGTGGTGACAAAACAATATTTGGTTGAGCAAAAATTGATTAGTTACTAATTGTTTACCTCTACTGGGCGACATGGCTGACGTCGAGGACAAATATATTCCTGGTCCCAAGTCACTTTAAGCCTTGCCGCCGGGTTCCATTCGATGTCCACATCAATTTTATGGCCGTCGACTTCGTGACGCCAAGTTTTATTGGCGAAGTTCAGAATTTCCAAAATCCTGACTCGCTGATTGTGGGTTGCTTCAACCAGCAAGTCCACCTCTACATGAGGTTCTTTACCACATGGCACCGAAACATCATACCTCGCTAGCTCAAGGACACCCGTCGTCCTGTCTTCCCTGTTGTCGAAGGTCTTGCACCCGACTCGCACACCACCGATGAGCGTGGAGATTTTACTGCACACACCAGGGCTCTGCCCTTCTTTGAGCTGCATCTTGACTGTCACGTTGGCCTTGGTCATATCAACCGTGGTGTCTTCCTCTTCAGTAAAGTAATTTAATTAGTTCCTACCAAATTGTTCAGAATTATAGGCTAAATCATTTAACTTTTTCTAGATTTATGACATCAGGCTAAATCAATTTATATATAGACATATTCTATATCTAAGGTCCATAAAAAAAGCTATGGACCTCAAAAAGAAGAAAAAAAACGAAATTATGCTTTAAAACGGAGGAAGTGCATAGCAAAAACAATTTATATGACTTAATTACAATTTGCAAAGGAGGCCAGGGGAGTAGAGCTTAGGGCATGTTTCTCTTTACCAGAGCTCTTACTGGTACCCACTGTAGGTTGCAACAGCCGCCCATACAAATCCATTTGTAATGGTGGTTTTTGTTACGAAGCTGTCCCTACAATCTGGCGTCTATTTGTAGGGCTATCTCTCTAAATAGGCGCCAAATATTAAAATTAGGCACTAAAAATTAAATTTGTTAAAATGATCTTGGATGGAAAATGACCTAAATAAGAAATGTAGATCTCGAATGTTATGAATCTTTGTTGTTAACAACTTTATAATTTGAGTTTATTTGGTGGCTCAAAATGTGAGGCATATACAACTTATAAAATTTAAATTTTGAATTTTTTAAACGATCTCGGATTGAAAAACTTTCTAAATGAAAATTGTAGATCTCAAAAAGTTATGAAACCTTGTAGTTGACAACTTTTACATATGAGATGTTCTTATCATACTTAAAAGTAATGCGTTGAAATTTCTCAAATTTGAAATTTAAATTTTGTCAACCTCGCATGAAAACTCCTTAAAAATGAACAAGGTAGATCTTGAAAAGTTATGAAATTTGTAGTTGAGAACTTTTTTTATTTGAATTCGTTTATAGTCTTAAATAGTCAATTTTTACTCCGATTTGTACAATATGTGGGGAACCCAAATGGGTTATACATACAAGTGAGTGTGTAGTGCGGTGGGTCGAGAGGCTCTGCATGAGCACGAGGTCGTGGGTTTGAACCCCCATAGCCACGTAGTGTGTTGTTTTACGCGAAAAATTATGCAAGACGAGCAAAAGTTGATAGGTAGGGCCTGATTAACAAAATATTTTGCTATTTTTTTTAAAAAATTGAAAACGAAATTTGGAAATGATTTGTAGGGTTGGTTCAATCGCCAACCGCCCTATAAATTGAATAGCATGGGCGGCTGGGAAACCACCGCGGCGATGTGCCTGCATTTTTTAGAACGGAAGGTTACAAGCGACTCCCAAAACCGCCTAAAAACCATCAGGAGCCGCCCAAAAACCATTTTTGTAGTAGTGTGTTATAGTCGATCAGTCTCATGTAGTGCCCTTAATCTAAAGACGACTTAATAGGCTGAACATACTCATGTAGGGATTTGTTTTCAACACTGCAGCTTTGTATCAACAGCAAGACCACCGCCGCCAGCGTGAGGACAGGGGCCGAGTCGCCGCGAACGCCGCCCACCTGGGTCAGGCTACAAGAGGGCAAGCGCAGCGCAGGCAACAACCCATGTTGGCCCTAGGAAAAAGCTAATGCACAGATAGGATCGGGTTGATTGAGACCACTCCATCTCTATCGCGTCACACTGCAGCCTATAGTACACACTGACATAGCTTTTTCTCTCTCCCTAGAATCTTTTCAGCCTTTTGTAGAGGAAAGCAAAGGATAGCAACACTTCTCTTCCTCCCATCGCGGTATTTGATGGTTGCTTCTGAATTTTGTGAGATGAAACCATAGTCTCCTCGGCAAGAGACCAGCAGGCTCTGCGAGGCCACAACTTTTATACTTTTCCTCATCCGATCCTACCTGGCCTGACAAATCCACCATACAGCGTGGAGCGTTGGGCGTGGCCTGATGGGGATGGTGTCGTCAGACTTTTACGGGTTCTGGGCTTCTGACATCACTCGGGGCCGACAAAGATGCAACTAGCGGACCCTTTGGTTGGGCAGAGGCGCCACATCTCTGGCTCAAAATTTTGGTCACTTCCAAATGAGCTAAGCTGACGAAGAAAAGACCATGGAGCTGGAGCCTCGAGGGACTAGCGTCGATGGATGATTTCATCTGGGATGCTCTTGTGGCGGGCTACACAATAAAACAACACCTTCATATAGCAGCAGAGCTAACCCCAAAGGTTGTTCTAGGATAGGCTTGCCGGATGGCGCAATGGAGCCTACTTGTGTGTCTCTTTAATTAGTAAATGTTTTTTTTTTTGGAAAAGCAGCTTTTATTAATTTGAAGAACTTACATCAAGGTGATACAACGTCTTGAAACAAATCCCGGTCTCTGCCCTGGGGCACACAACCTTTAAAAGTTTAAAATAGCCATACACACTAATGACTATCAATCCCGAGACTAGACTGCCACCCATATGCCTAGGTAAAAAAATTCCTTGAGCACTCGCTCCAAGAACCGAGATGCCCCACAAGCACCTCTTAGGAAGAAGACTGTTTGAATTTATGAATCAGGAAGTAACATGGCAAGACCTTTTAAGAAGGAAATACCTATCAAATAAACCGACTAGGATACTCTTAGTTTGGTCCAGACTTATGAAAGTCAAAGATCAAATCTTAGCAAGATGATCTTTCTGAACATATAGTGGCGCTGAAGTTGGTTTTGGGAAGGCACATGATGGATCGGTTGTGACAAACCCTTCAAAATCGAGTATCCATCTCTATAAAATATTGTGAGGGAAAAATGATAATAGGTTGCACATGTACTATACTACTAACTACTAAGATTGTCACCAACAATAGAACCTAAAAAGGACACCCATACCAACAGAAAAAGGGTCGCCACCTAAAACCTACCTTTCTCCAACAACAGCAGGGAATGCAAATAAAGAACTCAGCTCGTCTTCCATGCAGCAGCCACGCCCGTCTGGCGACTCCCTTGCATCCCACGCCAGGCTGATTCCGCCTCCTGCTCCCCATGGCCAAGGAGGCCCTGCTCCCTCCCCCCGCCCGACTTCGATCGGAGGCGTCTCCACTCCCCTGCGCGGCGCCAAAGGCGGCGGCCCCACCCTTGTGTTGCAAAGCGCCTCCGCGCGACGCGTTGCTGCTCCGTGCTAGTGAGCTCAGCCTCTGCGCACTAACCACCAACAAGCCTAGCCACAAGCAATTGAAGCCTCCTCCTTTGCAGCGGCGGCGGCAAAGAAAGGTAACCCTTGAGCTCGGCGGGTGCAGGCGGCTCAACGGTGGCGAGCACGGCGGCACTAGGGATCGGGATGGGGATCACAACTTCGGGCCGGGGCTGCCAGGAGTGCCTCTCGCTATCCCTCCCGGAGAACCGCCCGGTTGGATCTCGCCATCTGCGGGGCAAGAGGTCGCATCCGCGCCACTCGGTTGGAGCTCGCCGGCAGGGCAGAGCTCTCCCATACGTCGGTGGGACCTGCCTAGCTGCGCTGACGCCCGACACCTACTCCGCTAGTAGTGACCACTCCGTCGGTTGTCCTCATCGGCGCCTCCATTGCAGCTTCGTCCGCGCATAGCCGCCAGCTCAGAGTCTTGCCTGCGCCGCGAAATGCCTCCCTCGTTGTTGCGGTCACCTCATCTTCTTCGTCCATGGCCTGTCCGCTCGAGTAGGTGCAGGCGTGGACCGGGCGAGCAGTAGGCAAGATTTGTATCATGGAGAGAGGAAACACTATTTTTCAATGTTCCAGGCCTCCTATACGCATTCTGTGTGTTGTCCTTGTGTCTTCTGTTGGAGGGATGGAGACGCAAAAGCACCATGTATAACCCATTTTTGGGTTTGGCCCGTTTGGGTCACCTTATTGGAGTCAGTGTAAGTACAAGACCCTTGAGTGTTTCATTCCAGATTTGAACTTCATTCGGCACGATGCCAAATAGTTGTGGATCCTTACTAGAGTACACGGAGGTGTAAAGCTGCTATAGGCTTCTCATTTTATTTATTTGCTAAGAAAAGAGATCAAAGCATCCTTATATATACTATAACTAGCAAAAGTGCCCGTGCGTTGTAACGCGTGTGTGGCCTCGACTACGAGGCCTCGGGCAGCCACCACAGGCGGTGCTCGACAATAGCTCCTAATGTCGGCCTCGATCTACATCATGAGATGGCCTTGATTTCAGATTTCGGTACTGATTAGTGTTCAAAACAGGTGATTAAGTAATTCAAACTTCAAGGGCCCTTGTTTTATTTTGAAGTATATGCCATGATATATTGTATGACGTTCTTGCATGTATTTTATTATACATGGGCGGAAACTATAGTGTGGCCTCGACTGCGAGGCCTCGGGTAGCTAGCCACGGGGTGCTCGACAAATGCTCCAGTGTCGGTCTCACCTAGCCGCAAAGGTGTGCTCGACAACGGCCGGTGTCGGTGTACTGATTCGTATTCAAGGGATATCCGTTCGTATCCAATCTGTTTTCGGGGACTTATCCGACAATATTTGTTCATATCCGATCCGTTTTCATCCACAATGATGGGCTGGCTAGCGCTAGAGTGGGAGGAGCTGTCCGTCCATATTATTACTTGATTTATTTTCTTTCTTTTTTGTTTATTATTCAGAATAATGATGAATCAGCTTTTAACGTCTGAGGGGACTAATAACAGGCCCAATTTAAGGCCGATATAGCAGCAGGTAGAAAAAAAAAGAGGTGAACGGAATTTTTTTTTTTTTATTAGTAGGCATAGATTTTATTTTCTGTTTCCATATTTTTATATTTTTATTTACGTTTGTGCAACTTTTTAATATTAATTTTAAAAATCCTTTAAAAAAAATCATTACACTCTTTTATACTTTAGGGAAAAAAATCATTACACTCTTTGTATCCTTTCCATTTTTTAGTCCAATTGGCCTATTATACGATATATGGTCCAAATAGTCGTAGACCAAGTATTCTTTTTTTTTTTTTGCCGTGACCCGTATATCCACATCCATCGAAGCCCAAGGCGCTGCTCGTCCCGCGTTGCTGAAGCCGGCCACGGGCTTGGAGCTCGGCCTCGATGGTGCTGTTGTCCGGTGTCATGGGCCCAGATCGAGTGCGTTAGCAATACTTCATCGTAAGAGATCGATTCGGTTACGAACTCGGAGCGGCACGCGTGTATACGTACGATGGAGGGCAGACAGAAGAGGTAGACGGAAAAGAGGGCAGATTGGCAGAAATTTTCTCTCTTTATTAATAGGTATAGATATGTATGTATATAGAGGAGGTGACCGAATCTCCACCAAACCAAGGCTTAACCTTGATATGATATTTACATGGTAAAATTTGATCTTGGACTAATAACTTCGTACGTGTATATTATTTTGTGACTTTGTTCATGTATAATCGAGAATATTTGATCGTGTTATTCTTTTTCGCTCAATGCCCGTATTGGTTCGTTTCTGTACTTCTGCGTATTTCGATTCCGTTTCCGTACCCCGCATTTTCCAAATCCGAGCCCGTTTCCACCAAAACTTATAGAAACTGAAGTAGAAATGAGATTTTTGTGTCCACTTCCGTCTATTTTCATTGCTAGCCGTGGGGGAGGGGGTGCATGAGCCTGGATTGTGGGCGCCCTGGGGGTGCACACGGCATGGTATGAGCTTGTGTTAAAAGTAGCGTTTGTCAACCTATATGATGACAAAGATATTCTTCTTGTGCTATTTTCTCGACACAGTCTAGCTATATACACACTTTTATGATTAAATGTGGAGTAATTCTTAATGGGAGATGCACATCCTTTGACTTATCTGATGTCAAAAGAGAAGCAAATAGTGAAGCCCATGATCTAGCTAGGATTGCTTTCTCTTCACGTTTAGACCGTACTTGGATGTATGAAAGTCTAGAATGTAATCTCCCAAGAATTTATCCAGATTGTAATGTTGACAATTATTGAAGTAATATAAGCTCTTGTTTCTTCATCTCAAAAAAAAAAATGTGGAGTAATTCCTACCGAATCGATCAATTTTGGAAGATCAAAATACCACCGAAAAATAAATTATTTGCCTATGGTATCCTAACAAAGGTGTACACTCTAACGAAAGATAATCTTGCAAAAAGGAATTAAAAACGGCAGTCTTAAATGATGCTTCTGTAGTTCTTTAGCGACTACCAAGTATAACATTTATTTTTTGATTGTCATTTCACAAGATTCATTTGGAATACCATGTATATTACATTTGGAATTGGACCTCCCTTTAGGTTTGCCCGTATGTTCAGTTCGTGGCTTTATGGTATTCCATCAAACCTCAAGTACTAGATTTTAGTAGGTGTTGTAGATCTATGTTGGGAAATTTGGTTGAATGTAAATGATATAGTATTAAATAACGAAAATGTAACACCTTTAAGCAACTCCAATGGAGGCCCCTAACCAAACCTCTACTCCCTTTTTTTAGGAGGTGGAGTAAAAAATGCAACTCCAGTGAGGCTCCTAAATTAGCTCCTATTTTTCAAGCCCTCCTAAAACCTAGTTCCAAGCCCCTAGAAATAGGAGCCTCCTATCCACTCCCCTACTCATGGATTCCACCTTTGAGTGCTTGATTTGAGAGTGGTGACTGGAGTTAATTAGCAACAAATTTAAACCCTCAAATTTTACAAGTTGGCTCTTAAATTGAAAATAGGAGGCAATTGATTTTTTAGACAGTCCATTGTACGTGGTTGTATTTGAACACAGCTGTATATGTTGTCCATGTATGTGGAGGAAACCTGTTCCTTAATTAAAAGGAGATGGACAATATATTAATTACCGGCAATGCTGTCGTGGACAGGATTCATCCTTGTGGAGTCGTCGTCCTCGGCTCCATGTCCTTGGATGGTGTACGATCGTCCTTTTTCAGGTGCATGCCCAACTGTTGCACCCTGCTGTACGAGAATTTACGTACATTATTACTTAGTTAGCAAGCAGTACAAAAGGAAGAAGGAAACTGACAATAAATTATGCCTTGTAATGTTTGGCGCACAACTAGTGGTCGTTAATTATTAAATGCAATGCCTCCAAATCTTTTACCTCAGGCGGCGCTTCCAGATTTGCTGCTTGAGCATCAACATTATTACTAGCCATGACATGAGGCGGATCCTGATCAGCAGCAGCCAGCTGATCATGCAGTCGCATGATCGCCTCTTATGGTGAATTATTCCAGTACTGCTTGATGCACTGCTGGAATTTATTTGGTTCCTGCTACTGGTGAATTGGTACTCAAATCTGGTCCAATTGCGAATCTGAACTATTAGGCCAATAGTCTGTGAAAGTACTTTTAGCTGCAGCAGCTGCTCGGGCTGTCCATATGAAATTAAATAAACAAGAATGAACATTAGACAGGGGATCAGGTCGTCGGTAAGCTTCTACGGCGTGGCAAAGACTAAATTGTTTGCATAGTACGTGGTGCAGCTAAATGCGTGCCGCTCACGGTGCCGACATCAACGATGGAACCAAGTGTTGTGAGCGTGAAGCACATGTCGAAGTGAAACACATGCGTCAAAATGCGTGTATAGGCATGTCCTTGATTTGACGTGGTACAACTGTGTCTAGTTAGTTGTCATACGCAATAGTTACAGCTATCACAGTGTACGTGTTCGCTTGCGTGTTCCAAGAACCTTAATTGTTTGTTGATACCACTGATTGTCACAAATGTTGCATAGATAACGGTATACTATTGGTGACTATATCATGAAAATTTCATATTACAAACCATATCTAATTTCATATCATAGAAAATTTTATTTCTTCATTTTGCTTAGCAATTGTTTCTCCATTGGCAGTATCAACATCTGAGTTGGAACTTAAATATTGGATGAACTCCAGTTTACTCAAGCAGGATAACTATTCCACTCTTGCTCCTCAAAAAATAAATAAAAGGGGGAAAAAAAGAAAAAAGTTGTTCCAGTTAGCTAGCACTTTAGAACTGAATAATGAGGAGGATGAGATGATTTGGCAATTTAATTCTAATGGAGTGTACTCAGTCCAATCTCTGTATAAGATTGTTAATTTCAGAGGAATTCATTCTGTGTTAGTTCCAGCTTTGTGGGCTATAAAAGTTCCCCTAGAGTGCATAATTTCCTATGGCTGCTAAGTAAAAAATAGATGTTTGACTAGAGATAATCTAAACAAAAGGCAGAAGGTCAAAGATTTAACTTGTTTGTTCTGTTCAGAAATAGAATCTGTTCAGCATCTCTTTTTTGAATGTGTAGTGGCTAGAAATATGTGGGATGTCCTTTCAAGAGTTCTAGGAGTAGATTTGAGATACTCTTTAGATGAGATTGGTAAATATTGGCTCAGTAACAAAAGAAACTGTATTGTGAATATAGTGACCTCTGCTGGTTTTTGGTGTTTATGGAAACTTAGGAATTCTTTGTGTTTTCAGAAATGTCAGTGGGAGAGTATGGCTATACTCTTCTACAAGGTGGCCAATACCATTCAAAACTGGGTTTTGATATGCCCAGAGGAGAAACAATCTACTCTCCTGCTGAAAGCAAAGATGATCAAGCAGGAAGCTGTGCAAGTGCTATGGTTGGGGTGATACTCGGTGGGGATGTACCAGGTCATATCTCAATTGATCATGGTGTCATGATGACAGGAGGATAAGAAGCTTCCCAAACAAAATGAGGATGATGGCCCAGCTAAATCTGGAAATCAGTTGTGATGTTGTCGGAAGCTCTACAGTGGAAGGGAGTTCTTTGTATCTTCAGAAAGATGTCTGCTAGACTGTCGTTGCTGTTTTCTGTGGTTGCTGATAGAGCCCACAAAATCTTCAATGTAATAATTGGCAAACGTTTATGACCTATGCGTAGCTGGTAGTTAGTCAGGCTCTAGTATCAGGCAGGGGTTGCTTGATAGCTGTTTTGCGTGGGTTTAAAGATGCAGATGGTTTATCCATGCTGTTGCGCTGTAAACTGAATCTTTTGTCTGTTGGCGAAAGTTAATAGACGGGGGCTAGGCCCTTTTACTCTAAAAAAAAAAGAAAAAAGTTTGGAGAGTATTTTTCACGATGAATTTTTGTCCTGCTCCACCGAGGAACATCAAAGTCGTAATTCAGATGTACCCCCAATGCTACCCAGCTCGTAAGATTTTGGGCTGTTTATGCATGCGCGCGCATCAAAAAGCTAAATAGGAGGCTTAGGAGCATGCATCTGTGAAGAAACACTGCGTGGAGAATTGATGGGCTGTGCAAAATCGACCAGTAACCTGGTAGGATATGGTGATGAGAGACTGGAGAGCGGCCTGGCTGCGTAGCTGAGAGTCCTCGTCCAGTCGTCCCAGATCTATAGGAGGAAGAAGGATGCCGAGTTCATATGCACAGCTTCATGGAATAGTACTTGAAATTGCCTCTCATTGCCTACCATTGCCTCCTAAAATAGCAATTTTATTGACTTAGGGGTAACAAAGTAATTTCACATCGTCACTCATCCCACCTGCCCGGCCTTGGCCCAGCCACCACCGACCCTAGCCCAGGACCCCCGACACCATCCCTATCGCCCTCGCCCTCGCCCTCGACTGGCGAGAGCCGCCCGCCGCCGCCGAACAGCGCGCCTCCGTCTCCAAAGCCACCGCCTCCGTCGCCTGCGCCTCGCCCGGCCTGCCCTCACTCACGCCTGCACTGCCCTGCCCGCCACCACCTCGCCCGTCTCCATCGCGCGGGCGGCGCTGCAACCGCCGGCCTGGCCTCGCCGGCGCTCGCCCCCCACCTTCCCTCGTCCTGGTCCCTTCTAGAAGTTCAAGGTCCGTTACCGTTCCCTCGGGAACTCTCGATCCGGACTGATCGAGCTCCAATCGCGAAGGCCGGGTTCCGTCCTCTGCACTTGTTTTGCTTTTGATTTATCTCATATAGCCTGGATTGAGAATGCAGCAATTCAATTGTTTCCATTGTATTATCCGGGCACTTAACATCCTAATTGTAAAAGATTTAGGCTACAAAATGTTCCCGACATTAGTTGCTGCTATCTGTTCTTGAACAAGTGAACAATTTAATTTGGGCTGTGCATTCATCTAGACAAAGCTCCTGCAGATTCGTTAACAA
The DNA here is from genome assembly GCA_015847255.1 of Hyparrhenia diplandra. NCBI lineage: Eukaryota > Viridiplantae > Streptophyta > Magnoliopsida > Poales > Poaceae > Hyparrhenia > Hyparrhenia diplandra. Next base: position 419,481 of record JADLZK010008235.1, on the reverse strand, counting down.
TTACATGCATCACTTATTGGATCATCTCTCGACCGAGATTTTTAACTCACCATAAAAACTTATAGAATTAACTAGATGGGCAAGGCATAGGAGCTACGCTGCCCTACTGAAAAAAAGATGCACTTGTGTTTGAGTAGGGCAGAGTTAACTTGACATCCATGTGAAAGAAAGCGATGCATCTTTTTTTAAGAGAATTCACTTGTGTTCTATTAATTAGCATAGCTATTGCTTTTCATCTATTTGTGTTCTATTAATTAGCATAGTTGTTGCTTTTCCTCCAGTTGTGGATTCACTTGTGTTAGTGAAGCATTCGAGATGATTTGAAACTGTGTATATGCCATTAAATCAGTTCAATAGTGACTATCAAGTTTCGAGGTTTGTTTGTGCACAAGTTGTTCATTTGAGTAGTATCTCGTAGACTTCAAGCCTGTCTTATTTTCTTGCTTCATGTTGAAATTTGCTGAGCCAAGGCTTGATTTGGAATGATGTCCTTTACTTACTATTTGCCTTGGAATTTTAGCCATAGAACTATAGCGAAAATAATTCTACAAAATTCTTGGAACTATAGCAGCAATTATATGTAGTAACTTGCACAAAGTAGGCTACGTGATACATTTCAGGCTTTGCTTTGCATTAAAAAAATTAGGCTTTGCTCATTTGATTAATTAGTGTCGGTTTTGATGTCTCAAGTGCATCTATTGTTCAGTCACCCTACATTGCTCAAGTGTAATGGTTGTTCAGTCACCCTATATTGCTCAAGTGCAATTGTTAAGAGAGTAGCTAGAAGAATATTAGGGGCTTTTCATTTATTGACGTTTCAACCATAGATAGCTTTCGGGGGGAGGAAGGCGGATGCAGTGATCATATCAATGTGGCTAACACGGGAGCAGGCAGCTGTTTTTTTTTATTAGTTACAGATGACAAAGTTAATTGTGCTTGTTGAAGTCACTTCATCAGGGGAGGAAGGCAGATGCAGTGATCACATCAGTTCGGCAAGGTGGAAAACCATCGGTTCTCTCGGTCCTGCCCTCCATCACTTGTTCACTTAGTGAACAGAGTTTGAGAATAAATGCATGTCGTCAAGTTTGGAGCCTTGAAGGCTTGGAGCGGAGCGGCCGAGTTACGCAATTGGAGGCCGGAGCGAGCGGGGTTCTTGTAATGGGTAAGCTTCATGCCTCTTATTCCCACGATAAGAGCGAGCATGATATGCTACAAAAATATGGAATCTCAAATTCACATTAGAACTAACAAGTCGACACTATCTATGAACTTAGCTATCATGAAATTGTAAAAATTCAGATTGTAGCCAATTACAGCTTCTTGCCATATTTTTAGACATTCGGAAGTGGATTTGGGGTTTTCTTTACGCTTGAATTGAAAGCAAACGTTGGGAAACATGAATGTTGTAATGCAATCGTGTTGTCAAGCAAGCTGAGACGCGTCGACATTCAACGTATGCTGTTTGTCAGCGAAACACTATCTGTGTATGTCTCAAATATTTTGAAATTTCTATAAAATTACATGAATGTTGTTTGTCATATAGTACGCGTTTCAAATCTTTTCTAATTTCTTTGAAATAATATGAATGTTGTGTTGTTAGTCGTTCACACATGAATGTTGTTTGTCGCGAAATCAAGTGCCTTATTTACAAGGAACAGAATGTACATCATCTCGCCACTTTGAATCTCCCTTAAACTGGGCCTTGTTACAAGGAACAAAGTGTCCATCATCTCGTTTACTTTGGACGTTATGCAAAAACGGCCAAAGCTATTGAAGTGTTTTCATTATGGAACACGAGTGATTTAATTTGAAAACTATGGACAGGCTGCCCGCCAAGGTTTTTTTTTTTTTTTTTTTTTTTGAACACTGCCCGCCAAGTTTCTTAACCACGAAAATTTCCTATTCGCCGTATACCCACGCCCGCCTCGCCCAAAGACGGCTCCTCTGCCCGCGCTGCCCGCCAAGGGGGGAAACCACGAAAATTTCCATGAAAATTTCCACCGTAATTTTAGGATCGCAGTTTCCTCCGCCCAGCCGCTACAAATGGATATGGTAATGCACACACTTTGTTGGACGGGGTTGTATATACATCCAACACACTCTAGATCGATCTCGCTTGCAACTTTGCAAGAGGATCATGGGTGAATACAACTAGCTAGGACAAATGTTGAGCTGCTCTCCAAGATCATCCTAGAAAACAAAATGATCATATGCTCTTCCTGCACGGGTCGGCACGGGCAACATCACAAGCTCGGCACGCGCGGTCGGACCCACCGACGGAGTAAATCACACAAGCTTCGATGAATATCACAGAGCTAACACAGCTCAAGCAACACGAGAGACCAAGATCAACAAATAACATCACACCTAGTAACTGATCAATCAAGCAATCATCTGAACTCCATGGTCCTACTCTCTGCACAAGCTGTCACAACACAACAGCCCTGAATAAAATAGCAGATGCCAACCCCTTATCACAGCCGAATAGTTGACACCAGCCAAGTCTGAATTCCATTAAGTAGACATAAACAACCAAAAAGTCTGAATTCCCTTAGGTTAACACACTATTATAACAGTAATGACAATTTTAACAAATGGTCAGACTCAGGACAGACGTTTGTTCTCTTAACCGTGCCATCCAACTTCTTGTCCGCAACCTTCAGCTCCTGGAAGACTGTCCCGATAGGGATCACCATTCTGCCACCAGGCTTCATCCGGGCGGGATCAACGCCTCGAGGATCTCTGGTCTGCTGCAGCTCCAACATAGATGGTGTCATAGGGTGCCAGCTCTGGCCAACCTTCCCTACCATCTGCATCATCCATTTTAATCAAATGTTAGTGAATAAGGTGTTCAGGGTATATGAAACAACCAATAAAATGCAGAAAATAAGCTAATATGCTCTGAATATTGATATTCTCAAATCACTGTTCATTAGAAAATCATTCTGAAACCTGAAAGATTAACATTGTGATGGATTCAGGTTATACCTGAAGAAACAAAGAGGATACGGTGTTGTGGCTAACAGAGCATTTTGATTGTAATTGTAGTAGTAGAAAGAAGCAGAGCTAACACCGTCTCTGGCTCGAAAATTACAGATCATGGCGATTGAGATGGGAGATGTCCTCTAGAAAACTATTGTTGTCATAATTATAGCACAAGCATAATACAATTGGCCCTTGAGTAGTTATCTGGTATCCGGAGACAAAAGCTTGGGATAGTTAGTTCTTCAGCGAGAAACAAATACTACTTGGTTCGCCAAAAATGTAGTTTTTCGAGCACTCGCCTTGGTGCGGGGCAGGGTTGCGTGCAGCGTCGTCGGTCCGGCGGCCTCTCTGCACCACGGGCGTGGCGCTGCCCGCGCTTATGGCCCATCGTGGCCTCTCGGTAGAGGTGCACCTCGCCTTGGCGAGGCGCGTGACCTCCTCCGTCGCTTGGGCCTAGGGCGCATACGAGCACCGGGAACCGCCTCACCTCGCCGTCGTAGAGATCGCCGACATCAATGGGCGGCCGTAGGTACGGACTTGACCTCCTGGATTCGGACGTTCCGGTGGGCGGCTGGACGCGCGTGGCGGGCGACGTGCCGGCGCCGGAGAAAAGGGGCGGCGCCCGGCGCTCGGCGTGGTTCCGCGCGCCGTCGCCTCTCACACGCGTGCGGATCTGTCGGTGCCTCCGCTGCCACCGCCCCGCGCCTCCGCGGACCGATAGTCCGCAGCGGCTCCAGCCCAGCGGCTCGGCGGCGGCGAGCGGCCACCGGCGGCTGCTCCTCTCTCTACTTCTCCCCAAGCCCTCTCGCGGACGCCTCGGGCCCCACGCCCGGCGGATCAGCTGCGGCGGCGATCCCCCAACCACCGGTGCCGCCGCCGTGACGAAATCCGAACCCTAGAACGAGGAGATATTGAAAAAAAAAAAATCCAACGAACTATAGTAGTTGTATTATCCACCCAAACTATATTAGGCAAAACAATATTTCGTGTTTATGAAGTTACCATTTTACCCTTCACCAAAAAAATAAATAACGAGAATACAATTACCGCTCATTCTTAACCCCTTCATTTTGTGAAGGCAATGAGAGGCAATTTTTGCTCCTAGGGCCCACTGTCATAGACACTACAGGAGGCAATTTTTGCCTCCATGATTTTGCCTACCATTGCCTACAGCCTTTTGTAGCCGTCGGATCGGCCGCTCTCGATCGATGTGAACCATCCAATTTTTCCCCAATTATTATAGAAAATTTCATGCAATATATGCATGGAACGACACTGAACTCTTGTGTGTGCACATCATGTGCGAGTATAATAATATCATAAGGCTGCACGGCCACACTATGGTGGAGGGCCTTAGGAAAAAACCAGACAAGTATAGTCAGTGATGACAAACTTTTGTAGTGTGACATAGACGAGATGGCAGTAGATCCGTGATTGAACGCGTAAATGAATAAAGAAACAACATATAAAGGCAGCAGCTGGTAAGATCTGTCCGAAATTTGACACAGATTCTCTCTTAAAAAGGAAAAAAAAGAAAAACAACACAGATCAGTGGAGATCAAGATCATAGGGTTTACATGCAACCCAGCCGTTAAGATTTTAAGCTGTATTTGCATGCTCCCACTCGCAAGAAGCCAAAGTAGGAAGTATTTCGGAAGAAACACAGTGCGTGGACAAATTGGCAGTGAAAAATCGATCGACCACTAACCTGGTCGACGATCGATAGCGACGACGGGTCGGGAGAGCGTCCTCTAGCACCGAGGCAAGCTGATCAGCTGATGAGGCTGCTAATTGCTGCGTGCGTCCCCGACTCTCCTCTGTGTCCCAGAGCAGCAAGGAGGAACGCCGGAACGAGGTGGAGTCCTCGTCCCCAGTGACCCAGATCTAAGAAGGAGAATAATGTCGAGTTGATATATATGCAGGGTCTTCTTGGGGTCTTGGCGCTCTTGGCCAGCTACCTAGAGATATGATACATGGAGCCAGCCACACCGCTCGCTACATGGAATGGAACCACACACTGAACTCCTGTGCGTCCACACATCATGTGTGTGTGATATGGCCACACGGCTACAGTATGGTTAGGGCCTACTGCCGAGTTTGTGTGTGCCCAGGCAAAATTATTGGCCGGACAGTACATCAACAGTGCCTCAATGTTTCGTTCATTTGGAGCTGGAGGAGGCCATTTTGCTCCTGATGATGCATCCTGGTGATCGATCATGCAGGGTGGGGCAGGGGCGTAACATGGCACTGCAGGAGGAGTCGTAATGGCCCGGCCTCCCTCCTTAACGAAAATGGAAATGGGGTGGATGGGTCGTCCATTATTTGCGCCAAGGGGAGGAAATTCGTGTAGGAGGTACGTGACTGTTCGTAGTAAAGATTTGTTGGCCAGAAGTGATGGGACATAGATGCATCTGCACCATGTACTACGCTACGCAGCCATGGAGCTCAATTATTGGCTTGTGGAGTCAAGCAAGGATACGAGTCGTCGAGTTCAAGCAGCGACGTATAATCTCCATATCGTGGAGCACAATCATATATCGAATTCGTGTACTGTGCGAGACAAAATTAAAGAAGATCGAGACTGAATAATCTGTCTTTGGGACTTAGGACTGGTAGGCAGATCTAGCTGCTCCTTCAACATGAAAGAGGAGGTCAGTGTTTCTATTATGTCATCTTCACTGTCGTGACTCTCGTCCCCACTACAGTCTACAACATGTGGCCTGGGTTTGACTGCGCTTAAGAAGGATCTCTCTCAGCTGAACATCGTCAAGGAGGGAGGTGCCAGGTGCGCCTTCTTTGTTTCGGTGGTACAAAAGCAGACACATGAAACAATAATTTAAGCTATGGGGCAACCTAGGGCAGCTGTAGTAATGCTCCCCACCCGTTGCCCCTAGCGCTGCCCTGCGGACGCCCGGCGGCGGCAATGGCCACCCGGCCCGGCGCCCGCCCCCACCTCCATCTCCACCTTCCCCTCCTTCTCCCCCACCCATGCCTTCTCCCTAGCCCCCTCCACCTCCCCTTCCCTGGCACGCAGTGGGATATCTCGCATGAGGCTGCCGTTCGTGAATCGCCGCCGCCAGCCACCGGTCCTTCCCGTCGCTGAAGGGACCGGATCTGGCCGTGCCACACCTGGATTCAGCGGTCTGGCCCTCCTCCTTGTCATCGGGTGCTCCCACGGCGCCGAGTCCCCTTCGTATGGCTGCCGTCGCCGGCGGGCTGGTGGCCACCCGGCCCGGCGCCCGCCCCCACCTTCCATCTCCACCTTCCCCTCCTTCTCCCCAACCCATGCCTCCTCCCTAGCCCCCTCAGCCTCCCCTTCCCTGCCGCGCGATGGGATAGCTTCGCGCAATGCCGCCCGCCCGAGGAATCGCCACCGCCCGCCACCCGTCCTTCCCGTTGTCGAAGGGACCGGATACGGCTGTGCCTGGATTCAACACCGCCTCGCCCTCCTCCCTATCATCGGGTGTTCCCTCGTGCGAAGGCCCCCCGTTCCGCCGCTTGCCGGTCCCTATAGCGGCACCACGCCACCGATGGAGGCCACACATGCGATGCGGGTCGAGCCCTCCACGGCAGATTCCGATGCCGTCGGGGCCTTTGCCGATTCCACCAACGCCACATCCACCTCTCTTCGGTCGTCGGGCGCCGTGTGGCTGCTTGGGGATGCCAGATATGGTGTGCATGCATTGGCGACCCTTCGGCTCGTCAACGAGCTCTCAACGCCGGGCAGCGTCGCCTCGAGCTCCTTCAACGTCCACAGCAACGCCATCAGTGGACGACTGGCGTGTTGCTGTTGAGGATGTCCTGGATTGTGACGCCGAGGATGAGGATGTTGCCGATATGGTCTACCTGCGTGCGGATCCGGCAGTTTGACCGCCGTCCCCCGCCACGGTTGGCCTCAGCGGCGCCGAAAGGTCCTCCCTGTCACCAGATGCTGCGTCGTTCCACCTAGGCTGGTGCTCCAATGGGCGCTCAAAGAGCTGTCGATGAGCGGACTTGGCCGAAGAGGACTCGATGATGACCATCTCTCAACCTACCTCGACACTATGTGTCACTCGGCCGGCGGTAGCTACGTTCTAGCTCTCCCGGCTGGACCATGTGACAAGGCCCTGGCTGAAGGCGAGAGAATCGAGGCATGGCCGACCCGCCACGGCCTCGGCGGGTGCACAGCCCTAGCTAGAAGCTCGGCGAGGTCCATGGCCGTGTCCTTGCCCGCTAACGCCTTGGATGTTGCGGACGGGTCTCGCCCCAACTCCAATGGGTGGCCCGAGATCCTTCAAGGGCAAGACACGCGTCATGTGGATACCGGCGAGTTGCATGGTAGATGTTTCAACTGCCTTTCCTACTTTCACTGAGTAGTGACATGTCGGTGGCCACAACGTTGCCTGCGCTATCGCGGTTTCTGCCACATTGCGATAGACAGCAAACAAATAGTGCTTGACCATGCCATCTGTTGATGGTAGAGTGCTGCACGTAACGGCGGCGGCGTCAATTTAGGAGACTTTAGAGGAGCGGCTATGCCTTCCTCAGGAGGCGCTACTCATCCGTGGGCCGCCGAGGTTGCGTAGGCCTCGAACACCAACCTTTGCAACGACGTTGCGGCGTATTGCACGCATCTCTGAAGCAACCACCGTCGCGTAGACAACACCAAGCAAGCATAGTGTGTTCTCATGCAGAAGCTGGGATACCAGCGTTCGCTCCGAGACGGTGCACATGCTCAAGTCTGCCTTCAATGTGCCGTTGTCAGACTACACCCATGAACATGCTCAAGTCTTCCTTCAATGCGCCGTTGTCAGACTGCACCCATGAGAATTTGGAGCATCTCCTTGATGGAATGTTTGACCCCGTATCCGTGAACCTGAATGTGATCGGGTTGGACGAGGAGAACATCTAGCTCCTTGCTACCGCCACCACTATTGCTTAGTAATTTATTTATCATTTAATTATAATCTCATGCGAGTTTGCCGAGGTTGCTTCGTGTGGGTATGGGTAACCTTTGGATTACCGTAACTTAACAATGTTTGTAACTTACTTCTTTTCTGCTTAATGAGAAACGTAATGCACGATCTCGAAAAAATAATTATAAGCTGTAGTGAGATGCAGAGGAGCAGCGCCCCACTATTATAAGCTGCGAGCAAAATGGCAAAGCAGTAGTGGGGACGTGGGGAAGAAGACAAACCGAGATTCCTAGCATTGCTAGGCCAATAATTAAAGTGAACTACAAACCTATAAATACCTCATTTTGTTTCAGGATGGATTGACACGTGATATATCCTTCACATTATCCCTTAAGCACATGGTTCGAATGGTTTAATTTGTTCCTACCAAAATCAACCACATGGGTATATTTAACACTTGAACTGTCCTTTTCAAATATAAAGTATACTTTTACTGGTTAGTAGTACTAAAAATGGCAATTCAATCATAGTTATGCTACTTTCAAAATCACAAGGAATATGGTGAACAGTAACAAAGCCAAACACTGCTCAACCATGTGCTCTTTGGGAAAAATGCTTGACGTGCCACGTGCTGTGTCTTATAGGGAAGGGAATGGCTTCAATTCTCACACAGAGCGTGTTCCAAGAACATTGTTTATTGATACTACCATGCATGCTCATTATTATCAGAAATGTTCGACAGATAACCGTCTAGAATAATTGAATTCATATTTTTACTACGCATGGCTTCTCTATATAGTTTAAATATATTTTCAATCATATCCATATTTTTTACTACCCTAAGTCCAGATCTAAGAAAGGAAGAAGGATGTCGAGTTGATATATATGCAAATTAACACTGGTCTAGGCTCTTGGCCAGCTAGCTAGAGATGATACATAGAGCCACACCGCTCGCTACATGGAATGGAAGCACATACACCCGGGGCGGATCTAGTATAGGTGCATGGGGGTACAGCTGTACCCCCAAAATAATTTTGTAGAAACACTAAGTATTATCTCTACAATATATTATGTGCCCAACACACTTTATCAAATAGCAATATTTTAAGCTCAAGCGTTCATCCAAGAGGAAAATAGCTTGTAGTCCTATACTAGCACTCTTTTATCTATATCCCTGGAGCCCAAAATGATTCAATAAATATGACACAAGGATAAGATAAAAATGACAACATTAATCAGTCTTTCTTTTTTTAAAAAAAGGTTGACTGCTTTTCCTTCCAAACCATCATAATGATTTTAATTTGTATGTTTGGTTCTTGATTTTGTTTAATATCCAAACAATGTTTTAAGAATTTTTTTGTAATTACTTGATAAATAAATAATTTATTTTTGTAGAACATCATGGCGCTAAGAGAAACAATGATCTAGCTTTTATGTACTATATACTTGCTCGAAGAAACTAATATTCTTGTGAAGACTTTGACAATAACTACCTTTGTATATTACTTGATAAACCTTAATGAATTGTACCTAGATCCATCAACCTAACATATTATAGAGACATTCGGTTGTCATATTATATAGTTAGTGAATTACGCCATTTAGGTCCGTACTCCCACGATTGAAATCCTAGATCCGCCACCGTACACACTCAACTCTTGTGCCTGCACATCATGTGTGAGTGTGATATGGCCGCTCGGCTACAGTGTGGTGGAGGGCCTACTGCCCGAGTTTGTGTGTGCCCAGGCAAAATTATTGGCCGGCCAGTACCTCAATGTTTCGTTCATTTGGAGCTGGAGGAGGCCATTTTGCTCCTGATGATGCATCCTGGTGATCGATCATGCAGGTGGGGCAGGGCCAGGGTGGGCGCCCAGCGCGTAGCATGGCACTGCAGGAGTCGTAATGGCCCGGCCTCCTCCTTGTTGAAAATGGAAATGGGATGGATGGACACTGTTCGTCCATTATTTGCTCTGTGATAGAGAGGAGGAATTCGTACATGACACTTCGTAGTAAAGATTGGTTGGCCAGATAGCGATGGACATATATAGATGCATCTGCACCATGCATGTACTACGCTACGCACCCATGGAGCTCAATTATTGACGTGTGGAGTCAAGGAAGGATAGGAGTCGTCGAGTTCAAACAGCGTCGTATAACCTACACGTACATCGAGCACGATTCGTGTACATGTGTGCGGGACAAAATTAAGGGCCAAAGATTGAGACTGAATAATCTGTCCTCAGGACTTAGGTCTTTGTAGGCAGCTCGATCTGCTCTCCTTGAACTTCAAAGAGGAGGTCAGTTTCTATTATGTCGTCTTCACTCGTCCCCACTTGCACTACCACAGCACAGATTATTCCTGATGGCCAAGAACCGTCAGGAAAGACTAAAAAACCGACAGGAATTTTCTATTTTTTGGTAGTGGTGTATATATAAAAACCTCAAATTTCTTACGAACTTGACTAAAATTTATAAAGATGATGACTCACTATGAAAGCAATATACTTCGTGCAAATTGGAATCGTGCCCTTGAATCATCTGATGCAGTGATTACCAGCGAAATATTATCGTTGTTACTTTCTCGTCAATAGCTTCCCCGGTCACCTCTCTAATACCCAAGTCCTTCCAATGCATAAATTTTGACGTCGGCAATTTTTTTAAATCCAGCTTGGTGAGAGAGGAGCTTTCCTCTTCACCCACATAATCATTAACGAAAAAGGTAACGGAAAAGCATGCGAACCCTTTGTACTACTAGCAGCTTAGAATAGTGCTGATGCGAACTGAAACAGGGATAATCATTGGACCATCCATGCTAATCTTTATCCTCCCCGGCTTCGTGTCGCCTGCTGCGGCGTCGGGGTTGGCCTTTGGCCCTGTGGGCAACACGCATCTTCTGGGCAGGCAGGGAGCGAGGCAAGTGATGATCTCCACAGTCCACACGCTCAACGTGTCACCTACGATAGCGCGTCCACCGCCCAGCTTTAGCAGTGGAAAGGTGTTTGGGAGAGAACGAGAGATTCAAGTCTGTTATTACGTTTTTAAGTCTAGTAGTATATCTTCCGGTGATAAATAGTTTTCATGCCTGCATGCGCAAATATTTCCTGAAACGGTTTTTGCCAAGGATCAGCATGTGTTTTGGGTATCGACATGGTCTGAAATACTTTTAATTGTATATCTACAATATACGGTGAAAGCATAAGTGGTGGCATTACATGGTAGTTGACACTACCAGAAAACTTCACATTTGTCTGCGGACATTAGTACCAGGCTAAATTGTAGCCAGTACTAATGTGCACATTTATTAGTACCGGGCCATATAAATAGCGCCCCAATTAGCCGTAGTACCGGCTAGAGCTACCAGCCAACACTAAAGTGCGTCACCGATGCTGGGGGGCAACAGCTATGTGGCGACTTTAGTACCAACTAGTAGATTGAGCCGGTACTAAATGGCCTCTACCGGCTGGAACCACCAGCCGGTACTAACGTGCCTTCTATATAGTAGCACACTTTCTTCTTCCCTGAGCTCGAGCCAACCATTTGACCGAACTCAGGCTTCTTCTCCATGACACTTTAGAGAGGAGGTACTGCCATTTTCATAAAGATTTATGGGGATTTCACTCATCCAATTGCTTCAAAGGTTAGCAACACCATCCTCTCTTCTTTGATGGTCATTATACTTCGTTTCATGCTTCATAGTTAGAGAAATTTGTGATTTTTAGAAAGAGTGAGAATGAGCTTTTTTTTTTAATTTATAACCGATGACTTGAATTTGAGAGAAGGTTCGTTGGACAGTTTGAATGTGACTAATTTATAGCAATTTTTCCAATTATTTTCAAGTGACATGGTTAGTTCCACCAGCCGCCCCTAGAAATCTATTTTCAGGGGTGGGTAATAAGCTACAGTACCCACGCTCCTCTACAGGAGCGGGGTACGCTTAGACCCGCCCCTGGAAAAAAAACGAGGCGCCCCTAAAAATCATTTCTGTAGTAGTGGGTACAGCCATGTAGGTAGATTGTACATCGTCAGTATCACTGGCCATGTGCTGTGGGTGCAACTTTTTTCACCAAACGGATTCATTCCATCCATACTCAACGCGAACCGAACATTTCTCGAGTCATTCCTAAATTTCAGATAGTACTTTTCATCAAATTCCTTCCACTGCTGAGCATCAGCTAGATGTTGGAGCTTTCCGTCATCCTTCCTGCACTTATCTGAATCCCACTATTGCATCAGCTCAGCATTCCCAAACACTCTGTGTCGACCTGTCAGACCAGTTCTTTAGGGAGAACTGCGAAAACCTAAAACCAAGAGCTCGAGGGGGACCCCGTCGGAGCTAGTGGAGTTAGGGTTGTCCTGAGGTCGGGAGGCCACTTAGAACGCCGTTGAGACGCAAGAGAACAATAGATGGGGTTGAAAAAGGTAGGGTTTAGAGAGTAAAAAGTAAAGGCAATTGTTTGTTAAATCGAACGTCAATCGACCTTGGCCTTCATGCATTGGACCTCTGGTATTACCTGATCGAATTGTACGTGATGTATTGAACCTCTGCAGTAGTACCCACCTTTTTCGATCGCTAATTGAGTTGGGGGACACCCTTCGGAAGTGCAACACTGCAATTCTGTTCTAGTGCTCCTGTGGGGAAATATTTGACAATCTAAAGGCTGTGTATCAGTGAACGTGTCACAAACTCACTCGTGGTCTGGGAAGATTTTTTTTTTTTTAAGAGAGAGAGAAGAGAGAGGAAGAATTAGGAGGTGAATCAGCAAAGGAATTTGGGAGAAGCAGCGCGGAAGGAAGCCGCGAGGAGGAGGAAGATGTTCGGTGTTTCAGAAGAAGTTTCTTCTCCCTTTAGTCCGATGGCGGTTACAGATGACCCGGAGGCAGCTGGGTCAAGCCAAAACGCATCGACACGTCACATGAGAACGCAGTTGTGCGGAGTTTTTTTTTTTTTTTTTTTTTTTTTTTTTGCTAAGCTATATTTAGAGGACTAAAACGAAATTCTATATATACTCGCGAAAGAAATATACCGATATGGTTATTTTCCTTAAAAAAATTCAGTGCTTCCCAGCGAAGTAGGCAGTAGCGCGACGCGAGGAGTGGTCAGCCGGTCTTCCACATGTTTTGAGATTGTTGCTACTCAAGAAGCTGCCCTTACCTTTGCCAGAAAGCATTTTAGGAGTACGTAGTTGGTGATCGAGCTTTTCAGGACGCGGACGTCAACACAGTCAACGGCTCCTACCTAACCCATCCCTCGCCCCTGTATATAACTACGTCTCCCGGCAGGCACGGTGAGGCTGGTAGCTGAAAACTCGCACGCACATCTCGAAAGCAAGCACCCCTGCTCACCGATATCCCAAGAGTAGAGTACTAGCTAGGAGTATGACCAAGCTGAGCGTCCCCGCCCACCACCGCGATCTCCCCACGACGCTGAGCCACCGCCTCCATCGGCGCCACGAGATGAAGCTGGCCCTGGAGGACGGCGTCAAGTTCAAGTGCGACGGGTGCGAGCTGCCCGGCACCGGCCTGCGGGTACCAGTGCAGCGCCGGCTGCGACGTCGACCTCCACGTCGGCTGCGCGCTGGCGCCTCCCCGGCGGGAGATCGGCGGCGCCCAGTTCGAGCTCCGCGACAGGCCCCCGGCCCCCGCGGGCCGCCGGCACTGCGACGCGTGCGGCGGCCCCGCGCGCGGGTTCGTCTACCACTGCCGCAAGCTCGACCACGACGTCCACCCGTGCTGCGCGGACCTCCCGGGCCGCTTCGAGGTGGCCGGCCTCTCCTTCGAGCTGCGCATGAGGAGGCCGCCGCGCCGCTGCGTCCTCTGCGCGGACGACGGTGAGGGCCTGTGCTCGAGCTGCGTCTACTGGTCCTACCGCTGCGACGTCAGCGACGGCGGCGGGGCGGTGTTCCTGCACGTGGCGTGTGCCAGGGACCTGGTGGCTAATTCCGGCGAGACCACCGCCGTCACCAGCGTGTCCGTGGGCGAGGCGTACAGCCAGGTCATGGCCTCCAAGTCCAAGAGAGTCGTCGTCGCTGATGGCGGCCTCAAGCGCAGCAGCAAGCAGCCCTCCCGCTCCGGCGGCGCGCACCGCACCAACCCCAGCACCGGCAAGGAGATCGTTCCGGCCACCACCACCAAACACAGCACCGGCAAGAAGATCGTTCCGGCCACCACCACCACCACCAAACACAGCACCGGCAAGGAGATCGTTCCGGCCACCACCACCACCACCAAACACAGCACTGGCAAGGAGATCGTTCCGGCCACCACCACCACCAAACACAGCACCGGCAAGGAGATCGTTCCGGCCACCACCACCACCACCAAACACAGCACCGGCAAGGAGATGGTTCCGGTGAGCGCCAAGGATCTCAAGGCGCTGCTGCTGCAGGGGAGGGGCGCTGCCAAGACCAAGAGCCGCGGCGGCAGAGCGTTGCAGCGCTCGCTCAGGGTCCTTGGCTTCTTGGTGCGCGTCGTCATCGGCGTCATCTTTGGGGACCCGACGGCCATGGCCGTGGCGGTTGCCGGGGTGATCTTCCCCAACCGCTAGGCTCGCTCGCTCGCTCGCTTCACAGGGTGCTTAATTTAATTTCAAGCTTATTATATATTTATATATGCTGAGTGCATGATTATTGTTGCTTACGTACGGCACAGAGTTTCAGTCTTTTGTTTTTCTCCTTTCCTTGTGTTTTTCTTTCTTTGGCTTCAACTTCAATTCGTGTTGGCTGCTGAATGTAGAGGTCGGAATTTTGTTAATCTATCGAGTGAGCTTCATCGGTTCGCGTGATTGTACCACATGGATTGCCTTAATTAAGCGATTCATGCCAATCTAATCTTCTGATGTCGTGCTCTAAGTCTTCTGGATGGTGCAATGACTGTGAGCGATGTCGTCACTCCCCTAGATGCTGCATCGTCAAAAAAAAAAAAGTTTACATCAAGGCGAAGAGCGCCCATTTCATACCTCATTCCCCTGTGTTCTGTAAAATATTTGTCAGAAAAAAACAACCAAGATTTATGCTTTGTATTTTGGTTTGCACTCTCATATATATGCACAGATCTCTTCTTCCTGCAATGCTGGGCCCACGTCAATTTACTTTACAATGCTGATAATGGTATCCTTCAAAAGGATAGAAAAGGTTAAGTATGCATCATGAATTCATGATTAGAGCAAACCAAAACTTTTAAGTTCCCCCTTGCATTCATTGAGTCATTATTCGTATTCCTCATGCACACTGCGAGCTCCTATTAATTATATGATCAACATTACTTAAACCTGTTCTGGAAGACACTTTTCAGATACTACTGGCTACTGTTAACCTATTTGCTTGATATGGTTGTCATTCGTATTTCTCGTAGTTATACATTAGAGCTTCCTTCATAACATGGATCAGGCAAGTTTGTGTCATGAAATTTTTAAATTTATCCATAACATAACATAAATTTCTTAGTTCACATTACTCAGCATTCATGAACTGCCCATCCGCTTTGTTTGCCTTACTGCTGCTACAATAGTAAAATAGCTTGCTACAACTGGTGGGCTAGCGATATAATAACACCTTGGATCTGCAAATATGGGCTCATTATTCCAAGTGCTTGACAAAGAAAAAAAGGTCAAAATTACTCCCTTCAACTACAGCTAAAGTTTGAATAACCACCTAAACTGTCATTTGGTTCATTTTACACCCCAAACTTTTTCATTTCGTTCAAATTACCCCCTAATAAAATATATCTTTTTCATTTCTCCATGCATAGGTGATGTTTTAAGTTGAAACTTTACAAGATGATAGTGCTAATCATAACACATGTTAAAAAATATATCATAATTTATTATTATTATTTTGATATGTTAGGATATTTAATAGGAATAAGTCTATTTTACCCCCCTGAACTTGTCACCCAGTCTAAAAAACACCCCCCAACTCAAAGAGATGAGGATGACATGTGGGTCCCACCATGGAAAACCACCCTGAGATGGTTTAGGGGGGTAGTTTGTCCGGTTTTTTTAGAGTTGAAGGGGGTAACTTATCCGGTTTTTGAGTTGGGGGGTGTTTTTCAGACTGAGTGACAAGTTCAGAGGGTAAAATGGACTTATTAATACATTAGTCATTAGAGTTTAAAATTATATGAAAAGTAATGATGAAAACTTATAATAATTTCTTAAATAAGTATTGTGATGTCCACTACTACCCTACAAAATTTAAAATTAAAATTCAACTTGTGTATGGAGAAACAAAAAAGACAAATTATACTATGGGGTAAAATGAACTAAAAAGCATAGTTTAGGAAGTATATTGAACCAAGTTATAGTTTAGAAGGTTATATTAAGACTTTGGTTATACTTTGATGGAATATATGAACTCAAACTTTTCAGTGGTCAGATTCAGAACTTCATAACTACATTGTTTCTTTCCATATAAATAACAGGCCAATATATGTCCACTGATAAATGAAGAAGAGTTTAATCTTCGATTATATTAGCAACTCGAACACTGCAGCTCATCCAAGCAATTAAATTTAGGAATAACCTTTTTTTCACCCTTGTCAACCAGTTTCCTTCTAACGTCTTTTTTTTCCGCTTCAGCAGCCTATTTCAGTTATCAGCATCACCCATGGAGTGTGACACAAACGGCCAACCTGTTCACTCAAGACATTTCAATTAAAATGCCTTATGTCCAATCCAATTAATCCAACCAAACTCAATTTAAGTCCAGATTCATAAACAGAGATCCAGTAATATGAAAATTAGTACAGCTACATGTGGAACCCAAGTCAATTAAAATCTCGTGTATATATAAACACCTCAAATTTCTTACGAACTTGACTAAAATTTATAAAGATGATGACTCACTATGAAAGCAATATACTTCGTGCAAATTGGAATCGTGCCCTTGAATCATCTGATGCAGTGATTACCAGCGAAATATTATCGTTGTTAGTTTCTCGTCAATAGCTTCCCCGGTCACCTCTCTAATACCCAAGTCCTTCCAATGCACAAATTTTGACGTCGGCAATTTTTTTAAATCCAGCTTGGTGAGAGAGGAGCTTTCCTCTTCACCCACATAATCATTAACGAAAAAGGTAACGGAAAAGCATGCGAACCCTTTGTACTACTAGCAGCTTAGAATAGTGCTGATGCGAACTGAAACAGGGATAATCATTGGACCATCCGTGCTAACCTAGCTTTATCCTCCCCGGCTTCGTGTCGCCTGCTGCGGCGTCGGGGTTGGCCTTTGGCCCTGTGGGCAACACGCATCTTCTGGGCAGGCAGGGAGCGAGGCAAGTGATGATCTCCACAGTCCACACGCTCAACGTGTCACCTACGATAGCGCGTCCACCGCCCAGCTTTAGCAGTGGAAAGGTGTTTGGGAGAGAACGAGAGATTCAAGTCTGTTATTACGTTTTTAAGTCTAGTAGTATATCTTCCGGGTGATAAATAGTTTTCATGCCTGCATGCGCAAATATTTCCTGAAACGGTTTTTGCGATCAGTTGCAAGCACTACAGGAATCCGCTTCTTTGCCGAGTGCAAAAACGTTTGCCGAGAGCAAAACGTCGGGCACTCGGCAAAGATGATCTTTGCCGAGTGCCAGACTCAGCACTCGGCAAAGACTTCTTTGCCGAGTGCCAGACAGTCGGCAATGTTCCACACTCGGCAAATTATATCTTTGCCGAGTGCGTAGCCCTCGGCAAAATAATACACTCGGCAAAGAATAACAGGGCCAAACGGCCACGCTGGCCGTTACCTTTGCCGAGTGTCCGACGTTAGGCACTTTCGGCGAAGGGGCCCGAGGCATACACCAACGCCAGCGTCTACCCCAAGCTTACCCAAGTACACCGAGGCGGCAAAGCAGCGCTATGGGGGCGACTTCGATCCAGCCACCGCGCCCTAGACACGGACCTCGTGATGAGGTTGGGAGGAGGGAAGCAGCACGGCCGGTACTGGATGGCCAACAGCGCGATCGACCCGTCCTCTGTTCGTAGGCTGAGCGAGATTCGCTCAAGGAGCACGACCTCCTCCGACATCCCCATAGCACCTCGGCAGCAGAGCTCCACGCGGATGATGCGGGCGTTTCGTAATTACGCTTTCATTCGCCGTTCACTTTGGTTTTACACATGTCCGCTGCCTATGCATTGTTTCAACGTTACGGGTGTAATATTGCAGGCCCGGATGGCAGAGTTGGAAGCCAAGCAGGCGGCCCAGGCGGCAAACTTTGAGGCCAGGCAGGCGGCCCAGGCAGAGGCCCATCGGCGGGAGTTGGAGGCATACCAGCAATACTGGTGCGCCGGATGCGGGGCGTGGCGGCCTTCTTCCCGGGGCCTCCAAATCCCGGGTGTGACCCTGCCTCCGTTGCCTACCTCGCTGTTCGCTCCACCCCCGTTTCCCGTTCCTCCTCCTGTAGGGACTCCGGTGAGTATATGTTGTTGTTTATTTCTTTGGCTTGTGCGGCCATCCTGCAGGTACTAATGAGATCGCCTCTCCTTTATGCAGCCACTGTCACAGGGTTCGAACCCGACTCCTCCAGGTGGCCCTTCTCCACCCCATCCGGTTGGCCCGACTCCACAGTACACGTGGCCAGGTGGCGTTCCTCCTCCGGGCACGCAGCAGCCACACTACGGGCTTCCACACGTCCCTCCTACACACCACGGGTGGACGTACGCATCGGCGCCGCAGCATGGGTGGTATCCGGGGCAAGGTGAGGGCCCCTCACACTCTTCGCACCAGGGAGGCCACGGGTCGGGGCAGTGAGTTGCTAGTGATTATGTTCTGATGGATTTCTTTTGGATGTTGGATATGTTGCACTGTGATGGATCTCGTTTGGATGTTGGACATGTTCTTTTTCGTTTCAATGTTGGACGTGTTGGATATGTGCACTATATGTGTGAATTTGTGATATATGTGGATTATATATGTGAATTTGTGATATATGTGCATTATATATGTGAATTGGTGATATATGTGGTTTATGTGTATATATGGATGGTTATGGTATATATATATGTGTATTTGCAGCAAGAATCAACAAAAACAGCAAAAAAAAAAACTCCCAGATTTGCCGAGTGCCAGCACTCGGCAAAGCTGGGCACGCTGACAGCTAAAATGGCAGATTTGCCGAGTGCAGAGGTGGCACTCGGCAAAGTAACCATTACTTTGCCGAGTGTTTTCTATCCTAGCACTCGGCAAAGTTTATTTTTTTTTGTAAAATAAATAATTTGCCGAGTACTGACATGGCACTCGGCAAAGTTTTTTAAAGAAAATTCAAAACTTTACCGAAGTGCGGACTCAAAGACTCGGCAAAGGGCCGTTCAGTTAACGGTCGACGTTTCCTTTGCCGAGCACTGACATGGCACTCGGCGAAACCTTTGCAGAGTGCCCGACATTTGGCACTCGGCAAAGAATCGTTTGCCGAGTAATTCTTTGCCGAGTGGGGGTTGCCGAGTGCGGCACTCGGCAATGGCTTTGCCGAGTGCAAAGGTGCCTTTGCCTAGTGCGTCCTGCACTCGGCAAAGCAGCCGATTCCTGTAGTGAAGGATCAGCATGTGTTTTGGGTATCGACATGGTCTAAAATACTTTTAATTGTATATCTACAATATATGGTGAAAGCATAAGTGGTGGCATTACATGGTAGTTGACGCGTGGGACCCACATGTCATCTCCTTTCCTCCTGGCAGCCATCAACGAATTCGGCCAAGATGGTGTCGCCAGGGTCGGTCCGCAGGACGTGCATCGCCACGAGGGGAGGGAGAGCGGCTATGCGCCGGTGGAGGATTGAAGGCGACGAGGAGAAGGGTGTTCGCTCGCAGGGGCTACCGCTTAGAACAAGCAGCGCTACACCTGTGTCGCTCACGCTGGAGGGACCAATGCTACGCCTATGCCGGTGAAGCCTACAAAGCCTCTCACTTCGTCCCCATGAGGCCCGTCGTGGAGCCGCCGACGTCGTGGAGGGCATCGCGCCCTCACCGGAGATTTGAGGCCAAAGCGGGCAGAGAGGCCAGCACGACGGGATTTGAGGCCAAGGCGGATGGAGAGGCTCTCTGCCGCCCTCACCGAGATGACCGGTGAGAACTGCCTTTGGGTGCACCGGTGACCAACAAATGCTCCCCTCGGCTGGGAAAGAGAGAGAGAATAGGAAGGAAAAAAAATAGGTAGGTACGCTTGTTGGCCCAACAGGAATAGCTAATGAAGGGGAAGATTTATTGGGCAATAAAAGTAGTTAGTCTGTTGGAGTGATGTTTTTGGTCTCCACTACCTAAATATATAGGAGAGGTAGTCTGTTGGAGACGCTCAAGAAAACATCAATCAAAACTAAGTCAGGATAACGTCGTGGAACCCTCTCCTCCCCTCAACCCTCGAGTGCTTCCAATGGCGACTTGAGCGGGGGGTGGGGGTGGGGGTGGCGTCCTCCCCGTTCTCTCCTCCCTCAACTCCAGCCGGATCCCGACGCTTAGAAAGTCAGCCGCGCAGATCTGGCTCCTAGCATTGTTCCGTAGGCCTTAGATGGCCATTGGTCGGCGGTTGTGGCTGGACGTGCCTAAACCCTAAACCCTAAACCCTCTGCTGGCAGCAAATGCAGGTTACAGCAAGGATGGTTTAGAGTGTCCAACATACCTTAGCTAGAGTAGCGTATCCATTACACCCCTTCACGACCTCAACACGTGTCACCTTGCCCTCGACCACCCGATCCCAAGTCCTGTGTGTCTCCACTTGACTTGGTCAGCCATTGTCTTAACTTGGTCAACACAGTGTACCCTCCACATGTACACTTGCTTGTCGATGTCCACAAGTATCAGCCAGCCTCAATCAGTCTTCCGGCCCTCAGTCCTGAGGATGTCCACTGCCAATGTGCAAGTTGCGGACCAGCTCAGACAACGGAACAACCCTATCATCTACAGTGGTACTAAAATCGCCACGCTCCTCTGTGACATAAGAGTCAGGCATGAGACTTTCAGCCGTAACAGTGAATAGCAGGGCACTGGTGAGATTCTGACAAAGAGTTATAAGGTGGCAGTGCCATGTGGTAGTGTGCTTCAAATAGAGGTGGACCGGCAGATTGAAACTACAACTTCCAATAACCAGTGGGTCAAGCATTGGCATTTGGAACTTCTTAAATTTGCCAGTGGAATGACTATGAGTGGAAGTCACAAAGTTGACCACCAAATGTTAAGATGAACATTTCCTGGTCGCCCGACAGAAGATTTAAACAAATTGAAGAGCAGTAATTTATTTCCCGGTGGCACCCAGTGAGGTAATTAATCATTCAACAAATTAAACACATTTTATTACTAATGTATCTCTATTCTGCATTTTAACCGCTTATGGTATAAATTATATTCCATTATTATTACAACTATATGGCAAAATGGTGTCCAACCATTTAACTGTAGTGTACACCATTGGAGATGCAATATCATTCACTGAATTTATAATGGCTTTACGTCACATCCTCACTGACCATCCAGGCTACGAGGATATCTGGGATGATCACGACTTGTTAAATTTCTTTTCTCGAGAACACTTGTTCCTCCCAAAGCCACATTCTAATGACCTATACATGTGGCTTCATGTCAATCTGCAAGTTATGGACGACCGAGACAAAATTACATCGTGGACAACCTTACTAATGAGGGATAATGACTTGTACATCCATGGATTAACAAATCAACAAAGAGTTTGTTACGAGCTTCTGTACATATACTTCAAAATGAAGAATATAGTGGATTGTTGAATACAAATTATGTTGGAAGTCATAGGAAACAATTGGCCCATGCATTATACCTATGTACTTTCCCAAATATAACATTTTATCTCCTAAACTAAGCAGTAAACCTAAGTAGTAATACATAGTACAAGGCTTAGTATCTGACTTGATCCAATAGAGTAAGAACATGCAGTAGATCTAGATTCCAGGTGTTGATGTGGAATGGGGAGAGAGCAGCTCTACGAAGCTGGGTGTTCTGTGGGATTATGAAGGAACTGTAGTACTCGCCAGAAAATGCAATCTAGGATAGATACTTCAAGAATGGGGGAGCCGTGGGCCTTCAAAAAGGAGCAAAGGAGTGATGGGCAACCTTAGTGGATCTCAACAATAGGAAAACTAGGAAACTAGAGACTGGGAAGCCTAGAAAAAAGTAACGAGAGAGATTGACTAGTTTGGAGAAGCCAATCCCCTTATTTATAGAGATATTACACAAATCCTAACCTGCCCTTAGATATTTAGGCTGAACTACTTAACCCTAGGGATAAAATGTTCCATCCCTTGATCGGTGCATCTGGCAGTCCATGAGCTTTTCATCACTTTGCTTTGTCTTGACACAAGCTTCGTGATGATGCTACATGACACTCCCATTCTTGTCAAAACTCCGACCGGATTTTTTGGTCCAAGCCTAAAAACCGTCTGCCCCTAGTTTTGACACCCCAAACACCAAATCCGTTATTCCTTTGTCACGATGTCCCCACCTCCTCCACGATATTGACACATGTCACTGCCATCCTCAACCGCCCGATCACCAAGGAAGTACTCTTGCGCCTCCACTTTCCTTTATTAACCGTCATCTTAACTTCGTCAACGTGGTACACTCATCCTCATGTGCTCTTGCTTGTTGATGTTCGTAAGTGTCAGCCACCCACAGTTAGTCTTCTGGCCGTCTTGGTCCCTATATCAAGGCCTCACATCCGTCCTTCCGTTCCTAGTCCATCGACACAATACATCTCTGCTTGAATTTTTTCATGCATGTCAACCATCTTTGTGCTCCACACCTGCACACCAACAGAGGCAGGAAACGTGTTGCACAAGTATTCACACAATGGTTAGACTACAAACTCAGCACACAAGTGTGTTCACAATAATACTTCAATTAGACTTTGATTAATTAAAATATTTTGAAATAATTAAATAAATAGCCTATGAAGAAGAAAAGAAAATCCCTCCAACAAATCTCGGAACAGACCGAATCAATCATTCCTTTCTTTGTGCAGACCGGCCCTCTCGAACACCAGATTGTTGTGATGATCTAACTCGTGAAGAGTAATAGCTGTATAAAGGATCAGTCATCTCTTTCAAATAAAAGAAATCAAAGCTATGAGTCATGCACAATATATACATTACATATTATCAATGTATGCAACGTTTCTTGGATGATCCATTCAAAATCCAATGAATGATCCATTTCACGTCAATGATTTGATCGCTGCTTCCACTACGGGAAACTGGATCTTCGCCGACAAGATACTGCGTTTTGCCGAAAAGCCCTAAAATAAGACATTCGGCAAAGACCTTCTTCGCCGACAGCCGCTTTCGGCAAAGAAAAACGTTCGGGCGAAGCCTACTTCACCGAAAGTACCAGATTCTCGGCAAAGAAGCACCTTAGGCAAAGCCTGGCTCCGACAGTCGGCGAAGGCCCCGCCGTCGGCTAGTCGGCGAAAGGTAGGCTGTTGGCATCGACGGGTCCGACGTAACGCCGCTAGTTTGCAAAACCTTTGCCGACAAGTTGCCGTCCGTCCCTCGGCAAAGGAAAAAACTTTGCCGAGAACAAAAAAAAATGAACTCTCGACAAAGTGTTTTTTTTAAATTCCACCAAACGTCGCCACGTGTCCCCAAACTTTACCGAGTATTTGTGCTTCGCCGAGTGTTCGCTGCAGGGTACTCGCAAAGGTTGCCTTTCCCAAGAACCCTAATCTCCACTCTCGGCAAAGGTTGCCTTTGCCGAGAGCCCGTGTCCCAGCCGTCGGCGAAGCACAAATTTTTTTTTTCTTCCGTCACAACTTTTTCTCTTGCTTAGCTACAGTACTTGTAGTTCATTGTTAAAGTTTGCAATTTTTTCAATCTTTTTACTATATTTTATGAATTTTCATGTATTATTAGAATTTCTTTTAAAAACTAAAATTTGAACTGCAAGTGATTCGAATAATGGATCTAAATGATTCAAAAAATGATAAACATGATTGTGAGTGTATCTTGAGTCCTCATCCATGGCAAGACACCAAAATTCGAATATCTTGTGCGCGAAACACGCCGGCTCACTTGCGGGTCGATTGTTTTAAAATTCTATAAAATTTAAACGGAGTTGAAAAATCATGAAATTTGACAAGTTGTCCTTATATCACATGTGTACACTATGAAAAAAATTGAGTCGATTTGGTGCACGGTTGCATCTCGGATGGCCGCTTTGCTAGATATCGTGAGCATGTGATAACAGGAACTCACATGGACATGATGTTAGACTTGTGGACTTGATGTTATACTTGTGAGACATGTTTAATATGGGTTCTCGTGATATATCGCTGTGTTTTATGTCTTTGGATGTGTGAAATGTGATATATATATGTTCTGTGATTTAATGGATGTGATATATAATATATATGTGTTTATTTGTCAAGGTGGAAAACAGAAACAAATAAAAAACTACAATTTTTCAGTTCTTTGCTCTCGCAAAGAAGCCTTTGCCGAGTTTTTTTCAATCAATGCGTTCAAAGAAAGCCGGGAGCCCGAACGGCCAGCTTCCCAACTTTGCCGACACTTTTTGCTCGGCTCTCGGCAAAAGGCTTCTTCTTTGCCGAAAATACCACGATGCACGGTGCTCGCGAAGGTTTTAAAAAAATAAAAAATAAAATTCTTTGCCAAGAACAGGGGTGACAGTACTCCGCAAAAGAATCCATCTTTGCCGAGTACCTCTCTACGGGTACTCGCGAAGGTTTTAATAAAAAATAAAAAAATTCTTCGTCGACCGTCACGGCGTTCGCAAAGGGTTTTTAGAAAATAAAAAAATCGAAAAAAAAAAGCTTCTTCGCCGATCGCCCGGGCGTTCGGCGAAGCGGAGTAACGGCCGCCCAAACCGCGGTCCGTTAACGGTTACTTTTTTCGCCGACGACAATTCTCGGTTCTCGGCGAAGCCTTTTGCCGAAAGTGGTCATCGACGGTTGTCGGCAAAGGGCCTATGCCGAAAAAAAATTCCCCGTAGCACCTTCGCCGACTGTCCCATGAAAAACTTTTCGGGCGAAGCCTTCGCCGAAGGCCCGATGGCCTTTGCCGAACGTCCTGAACCTTCGGCGAAGAACCAGCCTCCTGTAGTGTTCTGACCCGATGACCCGATGCTGATATGTTTGCTGCATCTTCTAAACAAACTTACATGTTAGGTGCTGGATTAAAAGAAAGGTTGCATGCATGAAAAACAATCGATAGCTAACATGGAGAAGGTTTGGAACAAAAACACGTTACATGTAAAAGATTTACCACCTCCAACAGACTACACATGCATAATTATATCTATGAATTATTTTTAGATCGCAAACTTCCCTTACCTATCCTACTTTACAAAATTAAATGAAAATGGCTCACAGTTATTTTGAAATACTATAGCAAAATTCTCATATAAAAAGTTGATTATATTGTGGCAGGACCTTCTGAAGTAGTGTACACCATCAGAGCTCAAGTCTCGTTCATTTGATTCATGATAGCTCTACGTCGAATGATTACTGACCACCCAGTACGCAAGGATATCTTGGATGAGCATGAAGACCGAAATCTGTCCTCCACTGATCGACGAACACCCAATATCCTCCCCTGGTGCAATCCATGTCAAGCACATTTTTGTTAGCTGTCTGGTCTTTTCGTTCTTCTTCTCTTTACTACATACTAGCATCACGCCCGTGCTTTGCTACTTGGATAACCAAATTTTATATAAAAACACATGAATCGCATGATAAGATAATAATACTATAATTAAATAATGGTATTAGAGTGTCATTTAATTCAAACAAATATGTTTTGTGAAAGTAACACAATCACACATATCGTAGTGTCACAGGCTCGTAAACCCTATTTTATGGACTTTTCCGTAATTCGCCCAAGATAATGTTTTATATCGGCCGGATTCGATATCCATTTATTTTGTGCGCCAATAACTCCACGAATAAGTTCCGAAGCATCTTTATACCATTCCGCATACATGATAGTGTATGCAGATATTATTACTTATGACATAGGCAATATTGTGTGTCTTAAAAGTCTCATAGAATCTTAAAACAAAGTATGTTATACTAACCTACAAATACTTACGGCTTTTACGACTATTTCACGCAGACATGTACTATAGAATAAGTAATCCACTTGAGTGTAACATATAGAAATAATTCAATAATAGTTATTATTGCTATAAACGATAGCTATTGTCGATTCCAGCTAGATTGGGCCGGAATTGACACGTGGATTTGGGAGTTGGAAGGAGGAGGCAGCGTGGAGAGGGGGCGACGGCGGGCGGCGGCGGCGCGGCGCGGCGGGGAGGAGGCGCGCCAGGCCCGAGGAGGGCGGATGGCGCGCTGGCATTAAGCGGCGGCGGTTGCGGGGCAGGGGTGGGGCGGGGCTTGCGGGGAGAGAGGAGGAAGAGAAGATTGGGATAAATTTTCTTTATTTGCTTGTTGCCCCGAAAGATTACACCCTTTACTTATATAGCCCGGCTAGTGGGACTTGTATCTCAAGCAATCTCTCTAAAGGTTTCCTTATAGATTGGAATACCTTTTACAAGCATATCCTATTATTTATTTCCTAATAAGGGTCTCCCTTATAGATGAGATAGCCCCTTGCACACCAAAAACGCATAAAGATAATCCTAGATATTTTCCTCCTTTATCTCCGAATTAGTTACCGAAGAATCCGCGGAAGGGAGGAGACGGCGGCGGGGGGGCGTGCGCTGCGAGCCTGTGGGGCGGCGCCGACGCCCCTTTGGGCCGGTCCGGGCCTGTCCTCCTGGGCCCTATTTCCTGGGTCATGACATCTCCCCCTTCTCCGACCGGGGCGTCCTCGCTACTGGATGAAAGTCCATTCGGTCACCCCAGGATGGAGAACAGCTGCCCCTAGAACGATGAGCTCGACTGCGCATGAGAGGCGACCCCGCACCGGGTTCCTCGAGGATCACATTCTCCCTTGTATGCTTGGGATCAAACTCCGTGAGATAGTGAAGGTTGCCGATGTAGCCGTGGTAGATGTAGTGATGAACAAAGACGCCCCTCGCTGTGGAAGTTGCCTCGACGACGGGCCGCCCGGTAAGGGAGCTCCCTTGGAACACCCACCTCAAGGTGCTGATGTACCATGTCGCGGGATGGGCTCTCCAGGAACAAGAAACGCTCACTGGGAGGAGCGTTGACGAAGAGTGGGAGGAGACGCCGATGGTGATGTCGCGCGAGTAGGAGGAGTGGCGACCAAGTTCAACATCGCATCGCACATGAAGGAGCCGACGTCGAGCGAGAGGGCGAGCGCCGATGGGCACCCGCCTCGCATCATAGCCGATGTGGACGTCGGCGGTGAGGAAGAGGCGATCAAGCCGTCGAGGAAGACGACCGGCCGGGCCGACGTGGTGGCGCCTTGGCCACATGCCGCCAAGCGGGATGGCGGTCGGTCTTCTTGAAGTTGGCTCGGCGTGTATGCTCCCAAGGCGAGGAAGTTCGTCCTGCGAACTCCGCCCTGAAGCAAGGCATCCAGCAATTCCGGTAGTAGTGGAGAGGAAGCTGGTAGGTAGAACCGGCCGTCGAAGAGTAGTAGGCCGTCCTCGGCGCCCATGCCGGAGCGGCGTCGCTGTGGTGACGTCGAGGGCGATGCGGCGTAGATGCTTTCCTCCAACGTGGCCCGGCGTAGCTGGGCGAAGACCCCGGTGGAAGTGTCGAGAGGTCCAAGGTAGTCGCATGCCTCGAGCGTTTCCCAAGCCTTGTCACGGTGTCCGGATGCCGGCGTAGATGCCCGACCCGAGCGAGCCAGACCGGGCGCCCCTACGGCGAGGGGTGGAGCTGAAGTAAACGTGCTTGGGCGACCCTCACGGTAGTACTGCAGCTCGTGGGTCGCGAAGTCCCATGTCACGCGTCCCAGGCTTGCCAGCCATAGCATGCCAAGGATGACGCCGGCGCCCTCGCCCGATGGCATGACGTGGCGTCGATGTCAAAGTTGCCGGGCGCCGAGGCGTAGTGGCACGCCGAAGGTGGCGGCGCGGCATGTAGACGTGGCGCCGGTGCCCGATGGTGATCACCACACGCGACCGGCCGAGTCCGGAGGCCTGCCGTGGGTCACCACGCTGGGGTCGATGTAGTTGTGCGTTGCTCCCGAAGTCGACGATGATGTTGACGCCCATGCCCGAGATCATACCGACGCGGGTAGAGAGAATGAGCACCACGCATCGGGAGTCGGGGTCCCCGTGAGGACCTTTAGATCAGCCGGGCTCCTCTTTGACATCCGCTAGTTGGGCGTTTGTCGTGTCGTCGGTGTAGTCGTTGAAGATTGTGATGTCGAAGAGATGCTTGCACTTGTGACCCCGTGAGAACGGCTCGTCACGCTTGAAGCGGGAGTCCGGCCTTTTTAAGTCGTTCGTCATCTCCTCGGTGTCACCGCTTGAACGGCCGAGTCGGTGTTGCCGACGAGGGGGCGCTGGGGGGCGGTCAGGGCGGGGGGCGCAGCTGGCCTTGCCCTTTGCTTGTGTTGGCTTGCCGGTGTTGTAGAGGATGGCAAGGCGTCGCCAGACGCCCTAGCGAGACATGGCTGTCTCCATGTCCTGGGGTTCTCGCATCTCGACGTCCGTCTTGAGCGGTTCGCCCAAGCCTCGCCGTGTAGATGTTGACCTGCTGCCGGGTCGCCGAGGTTGCCGCACGCGCCACGTGTGCCGAACTGCTCGGTGTACTCATCGACGCGTTGCCTCTTCCTCGGCGAGGCCCCGCCTTTACCCAGCCGGATTCCGCCATTTAGCCGGGCCGCGTTCGTTGACGTATTGGGCGAAGCTTGCCCAATCGCCACCGGTTTCTCCCCGGACGACCTCATGTATCATTCTTTGCTGTGCTCCTCCCGTGAGATGATAGGAAGCATACCGGACTTGCTCAGAGGCCGGCGTACCTTGTCCCCCTCAAGAATTGCTCGCAAATGTTGATCCATGTAAGGGGATCATCTTTGCCATCATAGGTGGGGAAGGACAGCTTGTGCAAAGGGGGAGCGAGACACTGGAGGTGTCAACCGGAGGTGGAGGGGGCGCATGCGCCCGATGGCGGCGCCCTGGCGGCGCGGGCTGTGGCTTCAAGTAGCACTTCATCGGGTTCGTCGGATCAGCTGCGGTGACTTGATTGTGGTTCGCTTGCCATCGATCCGCCTCGGATGAAGTCGCGGGCTGCTACCTCGAACATTGCCCTCATCTCGATCTCGGCTTCACGGAGTTGTTGACGGTGTTTAATCGTTGCCGGATCATCTCCCGAGAAGATAGAGAGCCTTATCATCGATCTTGTCCATCCCGGAATTGATCTTGGCGACCTCGTCCCGCCAAGTTCTTCCAGCCGCGTCTTGGATTCGGCGTCCATGGTGGTGGGTGGATCGTAGTGGTCTTCGATATACGGTTTGTCGATTCCAGCTAGATTGGGCCGGAATTGACACGTGGATTTGGGAGTTGGAAGGAGGAGGCGGCGTGGAGAGGGGGCGACGGGGGGCGGCGGCAGCGGCGGGCGGGCGGCGGCTGGGAGGCGCCTTGCGCCCGAGGAGGGCGCGGGCACGGGCGCCGCGGCGGCGGTTGGGGCGAGGTGGGCCAGCGCACGGGAGAGGGGAGGAAGAGGAGATTGGGATAAATTTTCTTTATTTGCTTGTTGCCCCGAAAGATTACACCCTTACTTATATAGCCCGGCTAGTGGGACTTGTATCTCAAGCAATCTCTTTAAAGGTTTCCTTATAGATTGGAATACCTTTTACAAGCATATCCTATTATTTATTTCCTAATAAGGGTCTCCCTTATAGATGAGATAGCCCCTTGCACACCAAAACGCCTAAAGATAATCCTAGATATTTTCCTCCTTTATCTCCGAATTAGTTACCGAAGAATCCGCGGAAGGGAGGAGACGGCGGCGGGGAGGCACGCGCGAGCCCAGGGGGGGCGGCGCTGACTCCCCTTGGGCCAGTCGGGCCTGTCCTGCTGGGCCCTATTTCCTGGGTCATGACAGCTACCCACTGCAATGTTTTCTCACGGATAAATTCCCATTTGAAGATAACCTCATTCCATCCACGAATATGTTTATTCATTGCGGCTTGGCACTGCAAATCAAATCCAATGGTTTGCCTGACATACATCAGCACCGGTGTCTTTTTCACCGGTTTTCAACCGGTCTAGGGTCAACCATAATAAGCATCTTTTGAAAACATAAAACATATATTTTCCATAGCGACACCATGTCAAAATAAACTACAAGCATGGTAACAATTAGAATAATACATGAAAAATAAGTAATAAAACAGGGCAAGCAACTTACATATCTGCAATGTGCTAAGTTGTATTCCATCTTTTCACATACCCCAACCGTATCAGCCATTTCTTACAAAGGATCAGAAGTTATGTATTTCTTCAAATTGAAATGCCATATCCTTGAAATTCATATAACCGGCACCATCAGTTGGTAGCAGTAATTTCGAATAGGTGAACTCTAAATATCGAAGTTCTATATTGTTGAGCATGACAGACCTGGCAATGCAGTGGAGAAGCGAAACAACACTGGTTAATAAATCTTATTATTTGCCAAAAAAAGTTAAATAGGTCAATAATGGCTTCCAGTTGCTAATCGCCCGGAACGAAAGGTGTTTATAATGCAGTTGATACGAACTGCCGGCTGGTACCAATACACAAAGCTTCTGAGTGAAATTACACTTTCTTTATTGTTTTTTTCTTTTCTCCATCTCTCCACCTTATCTCTTCTCCCTTCCTCAGTCCCTCCTCCCTCCTCCCCAACTCCTGCTCCACACCACGTGACCCAGTGAAGCTGCCTGCCCGGAGCTCTCCCACGCGGATCTCCCGACCTGGCGTGCCTACACTCCTCCTTGCGTAGGCACGGAGGCCCGGTGTCCTCCGCTCCTCCTCGCACGTCCGCGCTGCCGTGTCCCTATGCGCCGACCGTGTCTCCCCATGCGAAGGCCGTGTTAGACATAGTAGTGTTCTAGTCATATTCCTATTGTAATCCTGTTAGAATCCTAATCCTATTAGAAGTCCTAGTGTAGTTAGGACACATAGAGTTCTAGAGGTTCTGGAGATGTGCACAGACCTGCCTGAACCGTGTCCAAGTCAGAGTCCTTCCCCGTTGCATGTAGGTTTGCATGTTTTATGGTAAATCCTAGAAGGATTGCCATAGGGACTTCATAGCAATGGGGGGAGGAGGTCAAGGCCCCAAAGCCTATATAATGAAGCAAAAGCTTCAATAAAAAGTGTGCTTTGTGTGTTAGGGACAAATCGTTCTCATTATCTCGTCTACTCAATCGCATTGTTTCATTGTCCTCGAAGTTCGCGTTTCACGTGGTGATCGCAGCCACACCGCTCAAGGCGTCGTCAAGACCGTTGGTTGAACTCGCCGGGTCATCGGGCTTGTGGGAACTACACGATCAAGTTGATCGGTTCCAACACGTGGTATCGAGCCGTTCGGTGAAGATCAAGGCGGCGACGACAGCTAGAAGGTGAAGAGAGGAGATCAAACATGGCGGGCGGTGATGGAGCAAGCAGCAAGAACAACAAGCGCGTCAAGGAGAGAAATCTCATGTGGCCAATGCTTACTCGGACGAATTACGCCGAAAGTGGGCGATGTTGATGCAAATCAACTTTGAGGCATTGGAAACTGGGAGGCAATTGATCCCGTACCGATGTCAAGCGATCCGAGGATCGTCGGCCATGGGAGCACCGATGCGGTCGGTGCCCAGCGAGATGTGGTCTACTCTAGGCGGCAAGAAATCGGTGAAAGAGGCGTGGGAGGCAAATAAGACAATGAGGATTGGGGCGGATCGCGTGAAGGAAGTCAGCGCCCGTAAACTCCTACAAGAATTTGAGAACATCGGGTTTCAAAGAAGGAGAAGGGGTAGAAGATTTCGCATAAGGATCACCAATCTTGTCACCACCCTCAAGTCACTAGGTGAGACGATCGAGGAAACTCGGGTTGTCAAGAAGTTTCTCGCGGGTCGCTCCACCACGCTTTCAATCAGGTTGCGCGATCCATTGAGATGTTCTCTCGATCTCAAAACACTCAAAAGTGGAAGAACTCGGGGGGACACCTTCGGCCGCGAAAGAAAGAGTTGATGCCAAGGTGGAGCAGACATCGACAAGGCAGGACGCCCGTTATTCGCGGAAGAAGATTGGCTTGAGAAACATAAGAACCGTTTCCAATCTAATCATGGCCGAGAAGGAGGCAACAACTATCGTGGCAAAGGCAAAACACCTCATCGACCGATGGTGGTGGCTCAAGCAACTCGTGGCGTGAAGCCGACTTCGGAGGGTACACCGCGCGTAAAGGCGCATGCAAGAATTGTGGGATCTACGCCACCGGGCACAAGACCGCAAGCGAATCGAAGCGTAGAAAGGAAGAGAAGCGCGAGGAAGCTCATATCACGGTTGGCGCAGAGATAATCCAGCTCGCTGATGGCCACCGAGGGTACCGTTGCTTGTCCGACAAACCAAGTGGTGCACTTGACGAGAAAGGTCTGTGCCGATTGACCGCCCGTGATGGGACTTGGGTGTTAGATACAGGAGCCAGAATCATATGACCGGCCGCTGTCGCCTCTTTCTCATATTGACAAGGAGGTCCGAGGCACAATCCGTTTTGGTGATGGATCAACCGTCAACATACAAGGCCGCGGATCGAAGATGGATGATGATGCTTGGAAGTGGCATGCACGCTTTGGTCACCTAAACTTCAGATCACTCAGGGATCTAGGAAGGAAAAACATGGTGTCAGGGATGCCTGTTGTTGATAAGGTCGAACAAGTTTGTGATGGCTACACCATTGGCAAACAACACAGACCTCGTTTCCAAGTGTCGCCATACCGTGCTTCAAAGGGTCTCGAGCTTTTCCATGCCGATCTTTGTGGTCAAATCACCCACCAACCCGGGAGGGAAGTCTTATTTTCTGCTCGTGGTGGATGATCATAGTAGATTTATGTGGGTGGAGATGCTCAAGTCCAAGAGTGAAGCACCTTTGTCATATTTGAAGATAATCAAGGCAAAGGTCTGAAACTGAACTTGAAGGCAAACCGAAGGCATAAGGACCGACGCAGGTGGTGAATTCAATTCAACTCGTTTCAAGATCTTTTGCAACGAGACAGCATCAAGCACTATACTACTACACCATATACCCTCAAAGAAAACGGAGTAGTGGAGCGTCGAAATCAAACGGTGGTTGAGATGGCAAGGTGCATGATGAAGAGCAAGAATGTTCCATCGTGCTATTGGGGCGAAGCAAAGAGCAACAGCGAAGATATATCCTAAACCGATCTCCAACTAGAAGTCTAAATGGTGTCACACCATATGAGGCTTGGTATGGTAAGAAACCAAGGGTTGATCACCTCGAGTTTTCGGGTTGCATTGGGCATGTGAAGCGGATTGGTCCCGGCATCACCAAGTTATCCGACGGATCGGTCAAGATGGTGATGATTGGCTACGAAGATGGAACAAAAGGCTATAGGATGCTAAATCCTGTGTCAAGGACGCTACATATCGCCAGGGGATGTGATTTTCGAAGAAGACCAAGGCTGGGATTGGGCTGGTTCAGCGACGCTTCAAGACGAGTCCGAAGAATTTGAAATTCAGTTCCCTTTCTTCGTAGAAGATCCGACAATAGCACAAAGGGCAGATTCGTAACCGGCAACTCCGGCTGGCCGGGTTCCCGAGCTTAGTTCCTCGCAGCAATCTTCGGGAGGATCTTCGGGATCAATTCCCCTCAAACACCAGCTCCATCCGATGCATCAAGCATTGATTGGGTTACACCAATTCAAGGGCGCGTCAGATTCGAAAGGAGTTCCTCTTCGATACGTAACACCGACGGATCTGTTTGATCATACCGATGAGATCGAAGATTATGAATACAATGGTGTTTGTATGCTTGCAAACATGAACCGATGAGTGTTGAAGAAGCACTAGATGAGGAGTGTTGGAAAGAAGCCATGGAAGCCGAAGTTGCAGTCCATCAAGGCAAATGAGACTTGGTCTCTAAATGCACCGCCAAAGGGACATAAAGCAATCGGTGTGAAGTGGGTGTTCAAGGTAAAGAGGATGCTTTGGGAATATTGTGAAGCACAAAGCACGCTTGGTGGCCAAAGGATATGCACGAAGCAAGGAGTAGATTATGATGAAGTTTTTGCACCAAAGGCAAGGTTGGAAACCATCGAGTGTTACTAGCGCTTGCAGCTCAGGGAGATTGGCAGGTTCATCATATGGATGTCAAGTCGGCCTTCTTAAATGGAGAACTCCAAGAGCAGGTGTATGTTCATCAACCTCCTGGTTTTGCTGATCTAGAGAATACAGGCAAAGTGTTGAAATTACACAAGGCACTGTATGGTCTCAAACTGGCACCAAGGGCATGGAATTTCAAGTTGGATCAAGAGTTAAAAGCTCTAGGATTTCAGAGAAGCAAAGTTGAACATGCAGTGTACAAAAGAGGCACAGGTGATACATTGTTGCTGGTTGGAGTATATGTGGATGACCTCATTGTTTGTGGATCAAACAGTCTGAAGATAGCTGAGTTCAAAAATCAAATGAAAGATACTTTCAGCATGAGTGACCTTGGTTTACTCAGTTATTATTTGGGCATGGAGGTAAAACAAGAGAAGTCACAAATCACTATCTGTCAGAAAGCATATGCGGAGAAGATAGTTGAAACATGTGGACTGACAGGATGCAACACGATTGATACTCCAATGGAGCAGAGAATTAAGCTTACTGCAACAAAACCTGGTGCAGAGATTGACACTACACGTTACAGGAGCATTATTGGGAGTTTGAGGTACTTGGTGAACACCAGACCTGACATAGCTTATTCAGTTGGCATTGTGAGCAGATTTATGGAGGCACCAGGGAAGGAACATTGGGCAGCAGTCAAGAGGATTGCTAGATATATAGCAGGCACTCTTGATTATGGCTGCAGGTTTCAGAAAGGGAAGAAGACTGATCTAACATTGTTGGGTTTCACCGACAGTGATTGCTCCGGTGACTTGGTCGATAGGAAGAGCACCTCGGGGATCATCTTCTATCTCGGATCAAATCGGTGACTTGGGCTTCACGTAAAATGTAAGGTGGTGGCCTTATCATCTTGTGAAGCAGAATACATTGCAGCTGCAACAGGAGCATGTCAGGGCGTGTGGCTAAGTCGGCTAATAGCAGAGATGATTGGTGAAGAACCTCAGAAGTTCAAGCTTTTGATAGATAATCAATCGGCTATTGAGCTTGCCAAGAATCCCGTGTTCCATGATAGAAGCAAACACATAGATACACGCTATCACTACATTAGGGACTGCATTGAGAAAGACATGGTCGAAGTTGCTCATATCAGGACAGACGAGCAAGTTGCTGACATTCTGACGAAGCCTCTCGGGAGAATCAAATTCGTGGAGTTCAGACTTAAGCTTGGCGTCATTCGGGTGTAACAGATTAGGGGGTGAAATGTTAGACATAGTAGTGTTCTAGTCATATTCCTATTGTAATCCTGTTAGAGTCCTAGTCCTATTAGAAGTCCTAGTGTAGTTAGGACACATAGAGTTCTAGAGGTTCTGGAGATGTGCACAGACCTACCTGAACCGTGTCCAAGTCGGAGTCCTTCCCCGTTGCATGTAGGTTTGCATGTTTTATGGTAAATCCTAGAAGGATTGCCATAGGGACTTCATAGCAACGGGGGGAGTAGGTCAAGGCCCCAGGCCTATATAATGAAGCAAAAGCTTAATTAAAAAGTGTGCTGTGTGTTAGGGACAAATCGTTCTCATTATCTAGTCTACTCAATCGCATTGTTTCATTGTCCTCGAGTTCGCATTTCACGTGGTGATCGCAGTCACCGTTCAAGGCGTCGTCAAGACCGTTGGTTGAACTCGCCGGGTCATCGGGCTTGTGGGAACTACACGATCAAGTTGATCGGTTCCAACAGGCCGCACGCACCGCGCGCTCCGGTGGGTCCACGAGCAGGAGCTCTGCCGGCTCCACGGGCATGCGAGCGTCCTCTGATGCGCGCTCAAGAGCTCCGGCGCGCCGCGGCTCCGGTGAACTCTGCTCCTCTCTCCCGCCGGCCAAGGGGAGACATTAAGCCGGATGAAGCTAGAACTTCTCCTCTCTGCTCCTCTCAATAGCTTGTTACTTGCTCAATTCTCATAGTTCACAGCAAGGAAATTTGATTTAGTGTACAACTATGAATTCTTTCCTTGCAACAAGCTTATAAACATGCAATTTAGGTAGCACATCCAGAGGTTGAGTTGTTAGTTATCTAGGTCCAGGCTACCTTGGTGATGAAACCATATGCCTAATAGAGCTTACTGATATCACATTTTCAATTTTTCTTCATTGCTTTCTAGAAAAAAGCAAAGAGCCTAATCTAAACATTGCTCACATTCAGTGCCAAATAGCATTACTAATTGGTCCAACATTTCTGTAGCAAATAGCAATATTCAATACTTCAGCGGCCGTCACGGAGGCAGAGATATGGTACATGGAAGAGCGACGATTTGGTCTGGTGTTGCTTGTGACGGTCATATAGCACCAGTCTTGGTTGTAATGCTGACTTTGTTTTTATTCACGTGCTTGGATCCTTACCGTCTCTGAAAGAGGTATTCAGTTTTAGTTCCTGACATGTTCATTTCAAATGCAGTACTTATATTTCCACTTGGTCTAGGAGTAAGATGTGCTGTAGTGGCCATCTAGTTCCAGAGTGCATGCATGATGAGGTAAAGATGTTCAAATATTTTTTTTCTCCTTCGTTTGCAGGTACTGTTTATGGATAGTTGAAACAGGACAACTTTGTTCAGCAGCATTTCTGCTTTGGCAGAAGATCATCAAGGACGTACAGGATAAAGGATGCTTTTTTGGATGTGAATAAAGACAAAGGTTTATCAAATGAAGTAATAAAGGCCACAATTGAGCTGGATGATGCTGAGAATTCAGTGAAAATGGAATCGCATAATATTAGCAGGCCCATGTATCAGGTACTTAAACTGGCCTCATAAAATTCATGTCTTGTGCTATGGTTATTACATAATAGAATTCTAATATGCGTGCTTTGATCTTATTGAATTAGAAGTTAGAATACAGGTTTATTCATTTGTCTAATTCAGTGAGTAGCACCACATGACTGCTCAAGTACATGGTCCTTAAGCATTGTGGGGAGAACACTATATTAATGTTGTAAAGCAATGGCAGGTCTGCTGGACTGACATTATCCACCACAATGCTAGTGCATGGCTGATGGTTCATCTCAACTCTCCAAGATCATTCAAGAAGGTGGCAACCCCAATAAGCATGTCCATTTGCCACACAGTGAGCCCAAGATTGATTTCTTCCAAGCATCAACATGTGATATACTGTCGCCCATGCATTGTCCTGACCACAGCCTGGTAATGCCCACAACCCTATCACCTGTGCTGGTAACTTGTTTGCTCACCTGTTGTTTGACATTATACCAATCTGTGCTGGTGTTTTAATCAGGTTGTTTTGAAAAAAAATATATAGTTCAGTTAGTTTGCCAGGAATGGCAAGACTACACCTACATCGACCCTAACAGCACTCATGATTATACAAATAATGACTGGTTACAGTAAAAGTCAAGTAGATCAATTTCCTCAATATGGATTTGTCTGATCAGAGTGGTATGGAACCCGGTGACAGATCAATTTCCTCAATGGATGTCTGATCAGAGTGGTATGGAACCCGTGACAGGACACTAAATCACCCACTCTTAATTTATCAATATCACCCACTCGTGCCATTACGAATAAAACTATTACATGCTATGTAGGTTGGGTAACAAATTGATTTGAAAAAAATGTAGACTGTCAAACAACATCATTTAGGCATAATCTCTAGATTGAATTGGTCATCTATTAGTGTAATGTCAAACAACATAAATTGAAAAAACTGTAGACTGTCAAACAACATGAATTAGTGTACTGTCACGATCACTCAGAGAACACACCTTGCTTAGTGACCCTTGCCGCTGTAGTTGAGCTGTGGCCCTTGCCAGAGCTTGGTTGAGTTGTGATCCTTGACGCTACCTTCCAGAGCTTATTTCTGTACAAATCTGTATTCATGGAACTTGTAAGTGAAGAAACAAAATAATTCAGGCAACCTGCTTATGCTTAAAATGCCATTTTATTGTCCATAGCCGTTAAAAGTTTTTATCCTTTTTGGTTTGCAGATCATTTTTATTCTAAATATCTAATGTCAGTAGATTCAAGATCCATTATGATTCCAGTAGCTTCAGTATTCAAGCTCCCCTATGATTCCAGTAAATTTGTCTAATGCATATTCTTTTGGATATTATACTTTATTTACCCTAAATCTCTAAAGGTGCAAGTCATACAATTTTAACTCTTGCTGATATATGATCCAAGCAGGTACATAGCAAACAACTGAACGCTGTGCAATGCCAGACAACCTCTCCGAACCAAGCTAGCGCACAACAACAACATCCACACAGCCGCAGCATCGACAC
Source organism: Hyparrhenia diplandra (assembly GCA_015847255.1). Classification (NCBI taxonomy): domain Eukaryota; kingdom Viridiplantae; phylum Streptophyta; class Magnoliopsida; order Poales; family Poaceae; genus Hyparrhenia; species Hyparrhenia diplandra. The sequence goes on along the minus strand of JADLZK010008235.1, from coordinate 381,170 downwards.
AGAGTGGCATCACATAGCGGCGCAAAACCCTAAACCTAGCCATGGCGGCCAGCAGTGGTACAAAACCCTAAAGGACGGCGAAAAGAACAGAACAACAACCAAAATGTGATGGTATGAAATATAGATCATGACATGAACTGCAGCGGCGTACCCCTTGTCGACCACCGGCATAGAAACCCAACGGTAATATCTCAAAAGGATCAAACCGCGCGTACATCAGGGATACTGACTCTTCAACGATTGATCAACGAGGAGAGAAGGAACGCAGAGAATTAGGCTTTAGGGGTTGGGTTACCTGATCGGCACGGGGGGGTTCAGCGTCCGGAGAGGAGGGTGTTGGAGGCGGCGAGGTCTCGCATTGTCCAATCTCGAGCGTTCGGAGAGAAGGAACGCCCGGAGACGTCCTGCCCAGCAATGGATGTGACTGCCCTCGGCGAGGGGGTGATGGCGTTGAGCGATGGCGAGCAAGGATGAGGCCGGCCGCGAACACAGCCCGTGATGGGTTGAGGACGCGCATGAAAATAGGAAGCGCCGTGACTTTTACTGCCGTGCGTTTGGTTGCCTAATAATAGTGCTAATAATTTCTAGTTTTCTAATAATAGCGCTAATAATTTCCTTGTGCGTGGTTTCCTTTAGAGGCACGGATGGCATTTATCGAAGCTAGATCCGGTGGGCTGTGAAATTGTGGCAAATTTTGGGAAGCCTTGCAAATTTCACACGGAAGGAAAGGACGGAGAGGGGGGGCCGGTACCGCACAAAGGCGGACAGAAACGTCGGGGAATTTTTGCGGCACTAAAAAATGTCCCATTTCCATCCTTTATAGGTAGTAAAGAAAAAGAATGAAAGGGAAGCAGATTTTTCCTGCGGTAAAAACTTGAGGTCGCTCCCCACCCGTGCGAAACCGGTTTTGCCGTGACCCCCACCTCCCACCGCGTGCAAGGCAATCAGGTTTCCCAAATTATGCCATTGATTAATGATCCACAATATCTTAATTCGTTTAATGCCACTTCATCTTTTATAGAAAGGAAAACAAAAATCATGCACGTATCACGCAATCAACGATTCAAGGAAATACCGGCCAATCTAATCAAGGAAACCAATCAATAAACGCAATCATCGGCCTCCCTCAACCATTCAAAAAATACCGGCCACTCTAATCGTTTCAAAATACACCGGCTCCTCTCCAGCGAGCGCGGATCGCCGCAGCCGCCGGGACGTCATTGGCGACAGCCTCGAGCTCCCTCCGGTCTCCAAACACGTTCGACCCGGCGCACCTAGCCGCGCGACCCAGCATGCGGCCGACGTCCGTCCAAAACAGCGGCAATCGGCGATAGTCGGCTCGCAGTTCCTTCGTGCCCTCTGTCCACTGCAGCGGCCAGCAACAAAGCAGCGGCCGACGAGGCGTTCAAGGTATCTTCCATCTCTTCTCTTCTTTCGTGACTTCTATTTCGTTGCATCATGAGAGTCAACACGATGGAAGAATTCCAGATCGTTACGTGTATGTTGTCGGCTAGCTAGCCTGATCATGGTGGTAAGCCCTCGCCGAGCTCAAGGACATGCTTTGCGAGCCAAGGTTCTCCACCTGAAACTGTTGATCAGCTTCCGACGAGTAGATCGCCAGTTGATGCGGACGTGGAGCCAAGGAGAGCAACGACGGGGACTGCGAGTGGTGAGCGGCTGCCACGACCTGCGGCGAGCCGTCGGTGCCGCTGTTATTCCATGCCGCCTCTCCGGTGTAGTTGCTATACGGAGCCATTGCGCTCCTGGCCATACCCAACGCGCTGTTCAGCTCCATGAACGAGCCGCCGGTGCCGCTGTTATTCCATGCCGCCTCTCTGGTGTAGTTGCTATACGGAGCCATTGCGCTCCTGGCCATGCCCAACGCGCTGTTCAGCTCCATGAACGAGCCGCCGGTGCCGCTGTTATTCCATGCCGCCTCTCCGGTGTAGTTGCTATACGGAGCCATTGCGCTCCTGGCCATGCCCAACGCGCTGTTCAGCTCCATGAACCTACCCACCAAGTCGTGGTGGGCTCCGGTCCCGTCGACGTCGACGTCGGCCTGGTGCCCACCAAGATGTGTCCGAACTTCTCCTTGTGCACCATCGGCATGTCGTGGGGCGCCTGGTGGTGGCTGACCATGAGATCCTGCGGCGGGAACTGCAGCGTCGGCAGCTTGTCGATATCGTGGTGCGCGGCGTTGAGCAGCCAGTCGACGACGTTGCTAGGCTGGTTGAGGCCGAGGCGGTCAAGCAGTTCGTAGAGCCCCTTGACGGTCTTCACCTTGCTGTGGCGGTCCTTGCCGCCGAAGACGCGGGAGACGCGCAAGATGCGCGACTCCGTCTACGCCGACCATTGCCGCGACGTCGCGCGGGGGCGTGCTGCTTGTCCTGCTGCTGGGCTAGCAGCTCCTCGACAGCCGCCGCCTCCTGGTTGTTGCCGCCCCTTATCATCGTCTCGTTAGTCTCCCAACGGTGGCGCCAGTCATCTCGCGATGTCTGCTACCTGCAACGGTATCAGTGTATCATCCACTGCAACTGTTCAGCAGCTAGGCTCTCAAATTAACAGCATGGTAATTGTATCATATATCTTAGTATGCAATTATGAATGGCGTGCCATGATTGAGCACTGTACATGAGCTCGGCGAGGGCTTACCACCATGATCAGGCTAGCTAGCAGACAACATATTGGAAGTCGATCTGGAATTCTTCCATCGTGTTGACTCTCATGCTGCAACTAAGACAATTCCTCTACACGAATAAACTGATCACGAAAGCAACTAAGACAATTCCTCTTCCAGAAAGCAGCTAGGTGTTAATTCTTCAGAAAGGCAAATAAATGAATTCAATTCCGCTCTATTTGTACGACTGCATTTGTTTATTACTGCACATATAAACAGGTTTCCTTCATGTGCATAGTGTTTTAGCTTCGGTAGATTTTATGTGAGCCAATAAATCATAATAACTTCAGCATGACTTTTTATATAAATTCATAGATTTTGTACCGAAGCTATTGCTTTCAAGTGCAGTTCTTGTTATCAGACTTGTTTCTCTCAACCTCCACTGACAAGCAAGAGTCCTTTGCTTTGTGGTGTCATGCATAGTTGACAGCAGTGTTGGTGGACACACGTGGGCCAACCGGAAATCGGGTACCTTTTGGAAACCTTACCAATAGAAATCATGGAGGTATATTTTATTTTCACATAATGCTAATATGTTTTCATCTCCTCACCAAACTAACCACACTCTGCCGATGCTGATGCTATTAGATGTGGATCGTAATGAGAACAAGAGGCAGAGGGAAAAAGACCAGTATGCGACAACGTGTAACACCCAGAAATTTTGGATTTTTAAAAATAGAGTCAAAATGATTTAATTATGTATTTTTGTGCTCATGAAAGTTATAGGGAAAATAAAAAGTTTTATGAAATTAAAATTTAATATAAGGATATATACATGTTTGTTGCATTCATGCTCTTGCTTTATTTTTTATTGAGTGATTGTTTAAATGCATTTTTAATTAGAAACGAGTCAATATTGCTTTGCTTGTAAATTAAAGAAAATAGATTATATAACTTTAAGTGAGTTCAGGTTTTAATTCCAAAACTCAAAATAATAGTCTTAAATTAATCAGCTTTCTTGAAATCAGATTTGAATTTAAATAAGTTTAGAAAGTGAAGAGAAAAGAAAAGAGAAATAATAAGAAAATGGAAAATCTCTTCTCCTCCTTTCTCAGGCCCAATCTTTTTACCTGTGCTTCGCTCCTGTCCTTGTCTAACCAACCGTCGACCTGGTCTCCCTTTGACCCAGCCTGGTAGCCACCGGCCCAGACATGCACGCTGCTCCATTTGATTTGTATGTGATCCACGTACTTTGACTTGCTTTGCATGGCCCTGTAGTTTATTAGGCACAAAGCAGCCATGCAGGACTCTCACACCAATTCTACAGCATCACCGTTGGCTGATCAAAGGCTCGATCGAGTCTTGCAGCCTGCACCGCCTGCTTTTTCTCCTTCCCGCATCGGCCTTGGCCCCATCATCCAGATAACGGCAGCAGCAGCCCAACACGCCGCACGACCAGGAGCTCCTCGCGACAGAGTCCTGATCCGTCCTTGCCGGATCACAGCATGCAGCACGCTGCCCTCCATGCGCACCGGGTCGACATGCCACCATGACCGGCATGCCTACAAGACATGGCAAGCTCCTTCTCCTCCTCGACCTACATCAGTAGTGGCCTCTCGGAATCGCTCTACCTCGTCCTTGGCCACACAACCACCCAGACGCGTTCCTCTATCGCGCTCAGCCTCGCCGTGCCGCCAGCAGCCGCCACCATGGATGACCTCTGCCGAGCTCGACCGATCTCCACACACACAGCCCCAAACGTCATCCTCACTGCCACTACTAAATCGCAAGAGCACACTACAGCCTCTGCACCTCGTCTCGACGTCGAACCAAAGCCTGCTGTGCCATCCCGTCGTGCTCGCCGCCATCGCCGGAACATATTCACCGCCACCAACGCATCACCATCCGCTGCCGCCCAATGCGGCATCCACTGCACTGCCTCGTGGCGCTCAATCCGCGACCGCAGCAACGACGACAAGACCTCGCCGGAATTCTCGGCCGCCACGTCTGGCCCACGTCGTCGTCCTGTCTGTCTGCACCATCCCAGTCGCCATGGAGCATGGTGAGTTGCCTCACTCAACGCATCATTTAACGTGTCATCGATTCACCGTGTAGCCGAGTTTGTTTACGCACCGGCGAACCTCAAGTGTGCAGCCATGGCATCGCCGTGCAACGTACCAGGCCACCAGCACCTCCCTGGTCCTCCACCTCTCGTCGAGTAGGATGCAACGCACACGCACACACCGCAGCGCCCACACGCACGAAGCAAGCAACAGCCGGTCGTACTTGCATTGCCTTGGCCTTTGTTAACTAGCTTACATCAGAATGAAATCATGATGTCATCATATATTGATTTATGGCCGTTTTCCTTCAGAAAAACAATTCTAGAAATACATGAGAAATGTGCATATACCTACACCACGCCAGCAGCAGTAGTCCCCAATGCAGTCATTACGAACTTGCCATCCAATTTATAATCCAGCCGTTTAATGGTTTTTAATCCGTTTAGCTCCAATCAGGTTGTGTTAATTAGACCCTCTACGAAGTAGTACTAACGCTTAACATGTTATTCAATTGTGAATTTATTTGACTAAATGCATTTAAATAGTAATTATTTAATGCTTTGTAACTAAAAGCAATCTAGGGCTACATTTTTATTCTCGGTGCATTACGATCTTTTCATAACCTACATGTTATCAATGACCTTCAATATGTGTTTAAGAATTCAATCATAGTAATTTGATTAATGTTTAATTAATGCCTTTTGAATTAAAAAAAACTTAGGTCTATATTTATAGTAGTATTTTATAACTCAATGCCAATATGATTAACGTTAATATCAATGCATTTATAATTATGACTTGTTTAGATCAACCGCAACATCTATCAGTTTGATTAGTTGATCACCCATGTTCCTTTTTGGCAGACTATAAATATTTGTGTAATTTAAATGATCTATAATCTTCTATAATAAAATATGATTAACCTAAGTACAATTTAATTACTTAAGATATTTCTATGAGATGTCCTCCACATAGTTTTGGAAAACTAAAATGAATCAGGAATCTCTCGTATTTCAACGTCTTGTGAGTTGCGTCTTTTTTCATCGATAGCCCGTTCTCACTTGTTCTTGCACGTCCATAACCGTACACTACCAGAAACTGGATATTTTGTGAGAGTGAAAAATAGTCACGAAAAACGGTTTTACTCTCACGAAAATAATGCGTGAGAGTACACCGTCACGCATTACTTCTCACAGTATTGCACTCATGAAATACACACTTTCGTGAGAGCTCACCGCCACGGATTAATTTCATGAGAGTTCACCGTGACGGTCACTCTCATAAAAAGATCATTGCCGTCGATTTGCATCGCTATTTTCATGGCGGTTTTTTTTGGATATTTCGTGAGAGGCCACCGTCGCGAAGTTATTTCGTGAGACTTAGAGTATTTCGTGAGAGGTCACCGTCATCAACTTATTTCGTGAGACTTACTATATTTAGTGAGGGACACCGTCATGAAGTTATTTTGTGAGACTTATGGTATTTCGTGAGAGCTCAGTGTCATGGAATTATTTCATAGGGAGTTGTGGTATTTTCATGAGAGTCGTAGTCACACAAATGAATTTCACGAGACTTTCACAGGGAAATATAGTATTTCATGAGAGGACACCGCCATGAAAAGGAACATCTCAATCCACATATTTCATGAGAGGACACCACCATGAAACAATCAAATTCTAGTGCATACATACATACTGAAGATTGCCTAGCAATCCGGCTCTAAACATATTAGAGTGTTCAACCATTACATTGAAACTAGTGATTCGCGCCCATGCGCCATGCGCGCGTCAATGGCCATGATTGTAGATGAGAAATAGAACAACACTAACACTAACACCACATAGGCACAAATCACTACGCACGAGCACACGAGAGAGCGCGTCACAAGAGACCAAATAAGCTGTTGAATTAGCGAGCTAAATTAGTCCACACACAAAGACGCTACTTCAAATAGATCGAATAAGCTGCTGAATTAGAGCTCTATCGGGTCTATCGGCAAGCTAGATCGGGTGACAGGCCGGCTAGGGAGTCACAGTTCTCCCAGTCTCACAATGCGATGATAATTGTATCTAGAGAAGCCTGTCTATTCATCGGCCGGTGCTACTTGTGCAAAGACCGAACGAGCAAGGCAGGCAAATTACATAAACATGCCCATCTACGGGGCCAAACTAAGTGAGAAGTTCTTCTTGCTCGAGGCGATACACCGGCCGGCGAACATACACAACATCATGTGTTAACTGCCGGTGCGAGAGGGCGCCACACCACAAAAAAAAATAGGCGTAAGTCTTCTCTGGATGGCGGATGTTAGCTAGCCGATCCAACCAAAAGCTTTGAAACGTGCATGGTATCTGCGCAGCAACGGAACATCTATTAGGATGTTGATGCAAAACCCGTTGGCTGAGAGCGAGTGCAAGGAGAAAATCACCGGACTGGGCTATCTAGCCGCTCCGCTGGCGGAAGAACACTCGAGAAGAGCGATCATCTTCAACAAAGTTCAATGGTGTCAGCCCCCGGTAATGTAAGAGGTGATCGGCGGAGGTAAAGCAAACCATATGGGGTTACCTAGCAAAGGGAAAAGTGCAAAAAAAGGCATACCTTTTATCAAGCTGTAGCTTTTTGCGAGAAGAAGGTGTAGTGGCCTTGTCGGTCTTTGCTTTGCCGGGAGGAAAAAACATAGGTATACATGCTGAAACAGAAGGCATATTTGTTTTAAACACGGGAAAAGAAATATATATTACCCTCTTGGATGCTTCTTCACCACCGGTGTTTCGAGGGGGCAAAGGCTTGGTGGTGGAGTCTCGCAAGCATTTGATTTAAGCTACGCATAGATGAAATCTCAAAGGGCACAAACAAGCAAATGTAACAGAACCAGCTTACATTTATAAGGTCCGGTGAAGAGTGTAGGCCATCGGTGCGAAGCGGGTGACAATTGGTGCAGTATCTTCACCGGCCAGTTTTGTCAACGAATCGGCCAGACTTCGGCGGCACTGAATGGTCATGATCGGCTCCCCGGCGAAAGATCGGGAGCGAGAACGTCTTCGACCATGTGATGTCACAAGAGAAACAACATTGTAGGTCTTACGGGCTCTATAGAAGCTCTGGCGGGTCAATTTAACTCGCAAAAGTGAATCTAAGATTGACAAGCTTTGTTATGTCGGTGGATATGCAACGGCACTTGTAGATGTCCTCGGGAAGGCTGGCGGACGGGTTTTGCCAACGATGCGCCGTGCGATGTCTCCAAAACAAACCATCTCGGCTTCACTGTTTCATCAATGCCCAAGAAGCACGGCTTGTACCTATTATGAGTTTAAAGTCAGCGTTCAGCTATAGCGTGCAACGAGAATGGAAAGGTGTGGAATAAGCATTTACTTGAACTTGAACAATGTGTTCGAGCAAGGAATGCATTTGTAGCCAACACCATCCGGGACACAAGACTTCTTTGCATTTGGTGCGGGGATGGAAACCACCACGTTGCATTGGGAAGAAAGTTTCGATAGTGATAGTACAAATGGTACCCATCATCCTGTGGTATGGAGCGTGTAACTCTCAGTGTCCATAGAGGAAAAAAAAATGGACCAATGGGACAAGAACAAGACAAGGAAGCCGATTCTTACAAATAATTCATATGGATCCATCCCGTTTAGCCGGGTCCACTTCTTTTTTTCGCAAGATCTCTGGCCCGCCGCACGCTTTTACGTGGTCGGCGCTGGTGCGAGGAACCGATCTTATCTCAAGCCTTTGGTTGTTCAAGCTGAGACACGAGACAAGATACATCAGCTCGGCTAATGACATGGAAACGACACGCGAAGAAAAGTATATGGTCTGTATCTTGCACAGGGAATGCACCTTTCATAGAACTGACGTGCTTCTGGAATATCTGGATTGAAATACCAACGGGATGCTGCGTTGGCACTCAGGTAGTAGTTGCCTGAAACACACAGACATGACATTTAGATCTCTAGAAATCAATGAATCAGTGTGTATTCAAAAAGAGCATGCAACAGATTACATTACATAGAAATTAGAACAACAACACACACCTTGGTAAGATTTCATGAGGCCTCCAACAAACAGGACAACAACGGGCTTGGCTTGATTGCTGTCATAGACACCTTCAGTGCTGAATGTTGTGGCCCTCTGGCCCCAAAGAGTGATCTTGATCTCAGAATAACTGGAATTGATACCAGAACAGTATAGTTAATATTAGCTTGTTTACAATAGCACTACAAAATGAACAACCACGACATTAAAAATGTGTAACCTGATGTCCCTAAGAACAATGTGTCTAGAAAGCGTGGGCGCAGGTTTGTTGGGCAGGTGCACCGTTTGGATATCAGATACCTCCACCAATGTGCCAATGGTATCTACAGTAATGGCAGCCAAATTATCTTTAGACAAGAGGAGACTAAATTCATAGGACAGAGGATGGGTAGATATCAACTAACCAATAAAATTCTTAGTGTCACCAACATGCGCGAGGAGGCCACCTATGGGCATGATGTTGTATGCATACTTTGGGAACCCAGGAAAGTTAGTTCTTGCAGCTGATATAGTGGTGTGAAGGGTGAATTCAACCATGTAGCGGGCGTCAACAGGCCTGTAGGCTAACTTTGCATTGGAGACCCTGAATCAACCAATCACATAGATACCATCCTCTTCTATTAGTGGGCTCTTGGCATCAACCTCAGGTCCAGGGATCTCACAATAGAGACTGTTTTCTGAAGGAAAAAAGAAACAGATCAGATTGAGATAGCTAAGACATAATGTTCTATGAACAGGTAATCTACACAGAAACAATCATCTAGACAGTGACAAAAGGTAGCGAGAGGAACCTGTTCGTCGACAAGCACAAGATCAACATGGTTTATTGGACCATCATCAGTCCCACCACGGTACTCCCCCACTTGCGGCGCACACGGACACGATGGTTGCACGCCGATCACCGGGGGCGCGGGGTGGGCAACAACGCAAAAAAACCATGGTTGGAAGCTACATCATATCATGTTAAGAGTAAACATATAAGCGGCAGTCTATAAGGACGACAAAGTATGTAAATGGTATAGAAAAGCAAGCAAAGAAACCCGAGAACAACCAAGCAAACAGATAAGTTTTGGAGTGTACAAAGAACAGGTAAAAGAGAAAAGGACATGCAAAATATCTCTCACTGTACACATAAGCAGGAGTCTAATTTCTTCATAACTTCTAGCGCCCTTGACCACAAGCAACAACATCACAACAAGCACATCAGCATGGGCACGCAAATGCAGACAAACCAAATGAGAGACGACAAACGTTTGTGAGGACACATGAGATTTAAATTAGGAAGGAAGATTCTAGACAAGAAGATTGAGAAACGAAACCCCGAGACACTCGGAGCAGGAGCAAAAGGAAAGAAAAACATAAAAAAAAAAAAGGGAGCACCTCACGACACAACACACATGAGATCCGGCCAATGGCAATCAGATTAGCAAATTAAAAAGAGCAAGGAGGCAACTGGAATGGGAACGAGCATCTCACCGCCAAACGTCACGTGGGCTGTGGACCCCGGCCGTTGTTGGTCGTTCCAGTCGTTGCCGCCGCCTCTTCTCCTACTCCAACGGCGATGCGGTTTTCCTCAGCAGCTCCCTGCCTCGCTGCGGCAGGCACCCTCCCGGACTCTGTCCTGTGGCCCGTCCGAACGCCGCCGTGCTCCGTCGTCTCAGCAGCCCACCGGCAGTTCTGGATCCCCTAATCACCTGCAAAGGGAATGCAAAGCGGCGGCACACACATGGGACAGCGGGGAACGCCAGAGAAACAGAGGATTATTAGATGCAATCGTCGTTGGGAAGAAGCGGCGTAAGGGAACGGCGGCGAGCGGATTTCGCGTACCTCAAGCAGCTGCGAGCAAGGAAGTTGAAGCCGTGAACAGCTCGCGGGAGGTCCTTTTATCACCGTCCCTGTGATTTTGACGAGGTGCGTATGAGCAGAGACCTCTGACGAGAGGACCCCATGGGCCTGCAAAGGGAATCGCCCCCACCGGCAGCGGCAGCAGGGCTCCAAGCGCATGCGCGCCAGTCCCATTCGGCGAGAGGCCCATCAACAAAAAGCGTTCCCCAGGACTTTCGCTGCCGTCACACGCGCACGCAGCGCGAGCGTGGACGCGACGGGGCCAGAAAACGTGGGCTGCACCAAACATTCAGCTAGAAAACAACACTGACACGCGGGACCCAGGCCACCTCCACAGCAAACGGCCCACAATTCATCTACACGGATGCAAAAACAGACCACCAAGGCAGGGTACCCGCGACACCGACCGCACGCCATCTAAAAGGCCGCTTCCCACGCTCGGTTGCAGGCGGCCCTGACCCAGGCCACCAAGCGCGGATCGACAGCGCTCCACGACGTCGAATGGGCGAACGACACCGGCGTACCTAACGTACGGATTGACCGATGTACCAACTGGACTCCTGTTCTCACTGGAAAGGTCAACGGCGGAGCACCGCTGATGCCGATCGCAACGGCCAACATCTATTCTGCTAACGTGGATATCGCCAGGCCGCTGCAAGGCCTCCTGTTCTACTTCTTTTAAATGTCATTATATCATAGAGCCAAATAACATAAGTCAACACCTACATAGCTCTTAGTTCTTAGCGCAACACTAGGTTATCATTTAGGAAAATAGGCCTAGCATTCATTAGTTTGATCAAATGAACCCAACATTACGAGGGCAGCATGTTCAGCTTTACTCCCATCCATTGTATGGGTTGTCCGCTTAGGTTCCTACATGACCACAAAATGAAAGAAGTTAAAAGAATAGGCTCTTATTAAGACAACAAAGAAAACATACACTCTTATTAAGACAACAAAGAAAACACTAGTATTGTTAAGCAAGACACTAACTCTGCAGAACATACACTCTTATTAAGACAACAAAGAAAACACTAAATGTTAAGCAAGTCTGGAAGAGTTTCTAGGTGTGATAGCTCCCTCTAATGTTCCAGTCACCACCTCTGCAGAACATACACTCTTGTTAAAGAATCTCAGATCTTATGACATTATAAGTAAATCTGTGTGCAATATTACTTGGCAAAATTCAAGAAATCTCAAGAATCTCAGATCTTATGACATTATAAGTAAATCTGTGTGCAATATTACTTGGCAAAATTCAAGAAAATAATTATAATACTGTCATTCTCATTGCACCACTCATCTAAGGTTATCACTACATGGCAAATTGATCTCCAGAACCTAAGCAATCAACGGAATCCATTAAATATATATGAATCAAGCAGAACAGTAGTATTTTTAGGTACAAAAGAATCTAAGTAAGAGCAGTACTTCTACTAATAGATCTCTAGCACGTGTTTAATTTGTACTAACTAATCAAGTAGCAGTACTCAAATCCCAGCCGAATTCTTCCACATGAACCAATCAGAGCAAGCACAACCACAAGTTCAAAAGTCTAGAAATAGCCAGGAAGAAGGGGGCGGAACAAAGGGATCACCGAGAGGACCTCCTCCTTGGCGTGGAGCTTGCACAGGTCCTTTGCATGGGAATGGATCGGCATCTCAGGTTGGGAGGCTCAGGGAGCTTGCGCAGATCTCGAACGGCATGGCTCGGCACAGCTTCACCTCCTCCGCCCAATGCAGATCTGAGCTCGTCTTGACCTAGTCCACCTGGAGCTCGACAAAGGGAAGCCCATGCCCGTCGCCGGAGTTGACCTACAGCCGGAGACCGCATCGCCTGCTCCCGCCAGATCCACGAGGGGATGGAGAGAGCTGAGAAGGAGGGCCGCCAGATCCGCGCGAAAGAGAGGGAGGGACGCCATGCTCAGGGAGGGAGGTGCGCCGCCACCAGCTATTTACGAGAGAGGAAGAGAGGGTTTGTCGGAGGGAGATGAGCGGTGCGCTCTGGGCCATGGAGGAAAGCGGCGCGGCTGGGAAAAGAGCAGGTGAGGAGTCGGCTAGGGTTTTAGTAGTATATATACTCGACCTTATAGCTGGGCGAAGTGGGCTGCCCGGGTCTTTAGTGGGCCAAAAATGGAGTTATTTTTGGAGGTGCCCTCTAATTATCAGGCCTAAGACTATTTTCCATTTTATTTCCTTTTGTTGGTCAAAATGTATTGAATTTTTCTGTGTGTGTATACTATTTTTTACGTGAGTTTCAACAAAACTCACAGAAAAATTCTAATTTTCCTGTGGGTACCTAATTTTTCTGTGTTTGTTTTTTGTCACGCACAAAAAAAAATCATACAATTTTTAAATGCGTTTTTCTATTTTTCGACGGGATATGTGAAAACACACGAAAAAAATTGGAATTTCAAATATGACTAAAAAACCTAGGATTTTGCGTGGAGCCATATTTTGGGTGTAAATGACCACAAAAAAAAATGAGGGAGTTTGGACATAGGCGGAGCAGATGTGCTTCACAAAGGGTACATGTAACCTTTCACCGAACCCTATCCATACACTAAGTTTCTCATTGCTTGTGTGGCCTGTGGCGCTTTGTAGTGTGTTATCGGTCTCAAACTTTTTCTGAGGCTTCTACATAGCATGTGTGAAGGTACCGCCAAGTTTGAGAATTTTCTAGAATTGTTTGGTAATTTTCTCTGATTATTTTAATTACCGCGCGACTTCTCCCAATAATTATACGTTGAACTGCGACCACCTCCGAAAAGACCTAAAATGGTGTCAAACTTAAATCGCAAAGGTCACTTGTTCCCTAGGAGGCAAAACTTGTGGAGGCCATTGCAAAATTATTGTGTTTTCAAAGTGTAACTCACCATATTTGGTCGCACGCGGACGTAGAAAAATACGGTAAGTTCAAATATGACTAAAAAACCTAGGATTTTGCGTGGGGCCATATTTTGAGTGTAAATGACCACAAAAAATTTTTGAGGAAGTTTGGACATAGGCGGAGCAGACGTGCTTCACAGTGGTACATGGAACCTTTGACATCCATACACTTAGGTTTCTCATGGTTGTGTAGCCTGTGCGCTTTGTAGTGTGTTATTGGCCTCAAACTTTTTCTGAGGCTTCTACAATGCATGTGTGAAGGTACCGCCAAGTTTGAGAATTTTCTGGAATTGTTTGGTAATTTTCTCCGATTATTTTAATTACCGCGCGACTTCTCCCAATAATTATACGTTGAACTGCGACCACCTCCGAAAAGACCTGAAACGGTGTCAAACTTCTCCGCAAGGTCACTTGTGCCCTAGGAGGCAAAACTTGTGGAGGCCGATTGCAAAATTATTGTGTTTTCAAAGTGTAACTCACCATATTTGGTCGCACGCGGCACGTAGAAAAATACAGTAATTTCAAAAATGAATAAAAAAACCTAGGGTTTTTGCGTGAGGCCATATTTTGGGTGTAAATGACCACAAAAAAAATTTGAGGAAGTTTGGACATAGGCGGGCGGGACGTGCTTCACAAATGGATATTGCCACCAAGTTTGTATAGGTGTTTTCATGACTGTTTTTTATGGTATTTAGTGAGAGTGAACCTTCACGAATGGATTTCGTGAGACTTTAGTATTTTCATGAGAGTTCACCTTCACGAATGGATATGGCCACCAAGTTTGCATCGCTGTTTTTTCATGACTCTTTTTTATGGTATTTCGTGAGAGTGAACCTTCACGAATGAATTTCGTGAGAATTTGGTATTTTCATGAGAGTTGACCTTCACGAATGGTTATTGCCACCAAGTTTGCATCGATGTTTTCATGACTCTTTTTTATGGTATTTTTCGTGAGAGTGAACCTTCACGAATGGATTTCGTGAGACTTTGGTATTTTCATGAGAGTTGACCTTCACGAATGGATGTTGCCACCAAGTTTGCATCGGTGTTTTCATGACTATTTTTTTCATGGTATTTAGTGAGAGTGAACTTTCACGAATGGATTTCGTGAGACTTTGGTATTTTCATGAGAGTTCACCTTCACGAATGGATATTGCCACCAAGTTTGCATCATTTGTTTTCATGACTCTTTTTTATGGTATTTAGTGAGAGTGAACCTTCACGAATGGATTTCGTGAGACTTTGGTTTTTCATGAGAGTTGACCTTCATGAATGGATATTGACACCAAGTTTGCATCGGTGTTTTCATGAGTGTTTTTTATGGTATTTCATGAGATTAAACCTTCACGAATGTATTTCGTGAGACCTTTGTATGTTTGTGAGAGTAATCCTTCACGAAAAACAACGATTTTCATGACGTTGTGTAGAGTACTCTCATGAAAATACGTTTTTAATTGGCGGGATTTACATCACTCTCATGAAAATATTAGTTTCATGAGAGTTTATTTTTCACTCTCACGAAAAATCGCTCCTCTCACAAAATATCTAGTTTCTGGTAGTGGTAGCAACGAGTTCGTTATTAGTAGGTTGTGTTAAAGCTTTTGATGGTGTATTGTTCTTAGTTTATTTTGTTTTCTTGCTTGTATGCGTCGTGTTTGCTACTAGTAGACGAAGAGCGCTTCATTGGCATTGAAGACCGGGGAGTTGAGAACCGACAAGTGTGCGTAAGCGAGTGTGGGAAATAGGAGCAAAAGTAAATGCAAGTATAGTTTGAGTATTGCTAACTCATTATTACCATGATCTTGTGACTTAATTAATATTATGCTATAAATGATAAAATGGTAGCAATTTAACCACATAAGATCTTGTCTCAGAATCGATGTATCCGGGATTTACTGATGCAATTTGTGAGGGCCACATGGCTCGGTTTTAGCTCGATTACCGGGACCTTTTCTAGCGAGTTTGGAGGAAGTGCCGAATTGAGTATAGTATAGCCCCCCTGTCCATATATATGTGTATAGGCTGCGGTTTATGTGCCATATAGGAAGGGTGGGTCCAATATCTGACGACTTAGCGCCCCAGCTTGTTAGACGAGCCTGTTGAAAGGCTTCATAGTGAACCCTGCCGACCTACCTTGGAAGTGGGTTAAGAGACTAGCTACCTCGGGCGAAAGGGCAATTCACGGCTCACGGTGAAAGTGTACACCTCTACGCGAGTTTATCAAACTAGTATACTAGCCTTGCTCAAGGACACGAGCGGCCTTGGACCACTTACACTAAAGATGATGACTCTTATATTGTTAAATCGTTCACTCATGTTTATCACTAATGCATATTTATTATTATGTTATAATGGTCAGGATTCTATGGGTAAGATACTACCTTGCTATATTTGCTGAGTTTGACATGGACTCACTCTTGCAATTTCCCCACCTCAGTCTGTTGGAAGAAGTCACATGGAATGGATGAAGATATACTAGTTCTTGGCATACGGAGCCCCCAGTCAACTGTCCCTAAAGATAATGGAGCCCCAGAAGTTTAGCAACCGTTCCGCGTTACTCTGATAAATTGTGAGTGTTTGTTTAGTTATTTTGACGCTTAAAGCATTGTTTTCTGATATTTATTTGTTCTATGTTATATGTGTGGACTTCACGGGCACACATATGGCGAAGTCTGGTCTTCCTCGAAAAACCAGGCGTGACACAACGATTGATGAGAAGAGACGTTGTGATAGGCATCAGATGAATATTCAAGGTCGTGTTGATCTAAATAACAATTTGGAATATGATTCAATAGTTTGGCGTGTGGTTCAACATGCTGAAGAGAATACAAAAGATGAAATGGATGAAAATAGTGACTGGCTTCATAGGCAATCAGGTTATTTATTAGCATGACAAAAGTGTTGATTGGAGGCACCGTGTTTACAAATTGAATAACTTGCTTTCTATTTTATGGTAATATTTGTAGATGACACTGGAGTGGTTGATGACATGGACACTGACGGCGTTAGCAATACTGAAACAGGTACACGCTTGGACATTGCCTATATGATTTTGATGATGGGCTTCCTAGGGTGTGTTGATTAATATGTCATTCTAAAAATCGCGTTCTAGGGTCCGTTGATTAATATGTCATTCTATGCAGGTGGGGAAGATGCACCTATTCCCATCAACCAGAGTCTCATGTGTCCAAAAGAAAGAAAGCGTGCTCGTGATAGAGCAAGAAAAGCTGCAATGTCTCCTGGACAAAGGATGCTACTGAACAAGAGACAACGTGAATTAAGAGCTATAAAAAAAGCAGCAAAGAAGCTAGAGTTGACTCCAAAGGATACTGCCCACGTTGGAGATCCTGTTGATACTGATGATACTTTAACTAACGCCATTGCTCATGAAGCGGGTAAGCCTTTATAAAAACGGAGTATGGTTTTTTTTATTACAATTCGACAAACATCCTAAACACCATGACCGTAGACATTGTTTGTTAACTATGTTATGATATTGTAATTCGATGTATCGTTTGTCCTTCATTATCGATCAAATGTTGAGCCCAAACTTTATTTTATTTTATATATATAGGTGTTGAAAATACTACCAGTTCCGCGGAGAATACCGTCACGTGCCCAAAAGAGCATAGGCGTGAGCTAGAAAGATCACGAAGGAATGCAATGTCTCCCGAACAAAGAGAGCTAATAAACAAGAGAATAGCTGGAAATGAGTGAGAGGAAGTTGAAAAGAAATGGAGGCTTTTACCTGTATACCATTATGAAAAAAGCTCGTGACTGCGTGTACCATCAAAAAACTTTCGCCGCACCTGTATACCATCGGCCGAAAGTTTCTTTGTCCCCTATACCACTCTGTTCATGTGCCGTTCGATTTTTAACGTTTCAATGACCTGACATGTGGGACCTAGCATGAGAAATGTCCATCTTACCCTTTACGTAAAATAAAAAAAAAAGAGGAGGGAGGAGAATAGAGGCCTCCCTAGAATAGCAAATGAGAATAGCTGCGCCTCTAGTCCGCTCGCTCTGGTCCGCTCGTCCCATCCTCGTCTCTCCCGCTCGGCCCCGACAGAAGAAGCGAGGAGCGCCGCCCCAAGCCTCCACCCCGCCGCCCCAAGATAGTAGCGCCGCCCCAGGCCTCCACCCCGCCGCCCCAAGATAGCAGCACCGCACACATGCACGCTGCCCGGCCACGGGTTCCATGAGTTACGCCGCGCCTGCGGCACCGAGGATTCCGTTTCTGGTTGCACGGACAGCGGTCTCGGTGAGCACACCGCCTCGGCCACGGGTTCCATGAGTTCGCCCGCGCTGCGGCACCGAGAGGATTCCAGTTTCTGGTTCTGAAATTTTTTTTTCGGCGAAATATCGCGAAATTTCCGATATATCGCATTTTTCGGTGAGGTCCGAAAAATTTTTATATCGGTCAAAAATTTTCGGCTAAATACATATTTCACTCAAAAAATTACACCAAACCATCCGAAAATTTGCATATTCTCTAGTCTTAATAAAGACTTATATTTTTTCAAATATTTTTAATTTTCTCACTAACACATTCGATGATACTTGAATATTTGTGCAAGTTGCCCACCGTGAGCCCGTTGTATTATCACTGCACAACGTATGTGATATATTGTGTTGTTTCATTCATGTTATATAAATTTGTGATGGAAGATGGATTTGGGAGTTTTTCTAGTGAGATGATGCCAAATTTTTCAAAACACATTTTAAATTTGTTTAAATTTGACCCGATATTTCGAAATTTCGAAATATCGCATTTATCGGCAAGTGCCGATATTTTTTCTACCGGTAGAAAAACCTCAGGTGAAGAGCCGCCACTTCGTTTGCATCACCGAGCACCTGAAATCCACGTTCAAGAAGCATGTGAGAAATTGCAGATTGCAATTCTTTTGAATCAGATCATAATCACAAAATTTAAATGACCCACAGCCTCGGTATTGGAAAGAGAGATGCCTACAGCCTCGGTATTGGACGTCGCTAAATTGAAAGATTTATTTTGCTTTCGAATCGAGGAATAAAAAGGGCAAGAACATGTGCTTCACAATCACCACTGTACTGCTGCATAATTGCCCAAGAACGGAAGAACCAAAGAACATACGTACTGTACCTTGGTGGTGTATGGCGCGCTCGTCCTCGGCGATGCGCAGGCGTCCTCCCCGTCCACCGACGAGCCGCCGCCGTTGCCACGCTCATCCGAACCGTCAGCTGACAGGGCCGGCGACCTGCTGGCACTGGAGCTGTTCGCGAACACCTCCGCTCGTAACACCGTGCGCACCGTACACCTACAGCCAGCCATAAACAGAGTGGTACACAGGACAACGGTGTTTTTGATCAGCTACTATGGTCTGAGGGTAAGAATGTCTTTTCTCCAAGTTTTTAACAGTGTTAGTGTGCAAAATGGACGGAGTGGTATAGGAAACAAGAAACTTTCGGCCGATGGTATACAGGTGCGGCAAAAGTTTTTAGTGGTACACAGGTCACGAGCTTTTTTCATAATGGTACACAGGTAAAAGCCTCAAAGAAATGAGAGCCACAAAACCTACAAACGGATGGTGAGAGAACACCGAGCCAACACTTTGCATCCGGACTCAATCGCCATGGAGAGCCCTCACTATAACCCTCAACCTATTTTCCCTTCTCCACCTCATACCCCTAAAGCGGTTTCACTTGATATGGAGATACCTGAATTTGGTGGCACGCCTGTTTACATCACGCCGACTGTAGTTGAAGATCCAGAAGTTGATATCCCCGAATTTGATGCGGCACATACCATACATAGGCATCGGGTGAACAATGGTGAGAGAAATGCCCTTATGTTACATCGCAATAAGGCTTTTGAATCAAATATTGGAAGAATGACTAGGGGTTGTGCAAATGGAAATAGGTGTGATGTGAACGGCCATACACAATCGAGTGTGGTTCATAATAGTACATATATTATTTATATGTCGTCATTTTGTATTTCACTCATCTATTCCAATAACTAATACCACTTGGTTCCTGCAGATGGTCTCACACAGGAATCTGGAGTTCCACCGCCAAATAATTTCACATGCACCCAAACACAACCGTCTGTATATGATGGTACCTCTTCGATGCCTCCACCGCCTAATAATTGCAAAGGCACACAGACACAACCGTCTGTAATTGATGGTACCTCTCCAATGCCTCCAAACGGAGCACAAGCTGATATGCCAGACGGTATGGTTGAGGATGGTATTTTCTTTACTAAATTTTTGCAATTTTGCTTACCTTATATGCCATTATGTTCCGTGAGTCATGCATATATGTGCTTTTGTTGTGTACAAACTATGACACGGATGTCATATTTGAGGAAGACATTGAAGAGGAGGAGGCGTACTTTTTCGCCGGACAAGGTACAACGCTTTATAAAGAAAATTGTTTTCACAATTGCAAAACACGTGTAAAACATCAATGTTTTGGCAGAATACGACGAGGATGGAGACGAGCACAATGACGACGCGGATGTCCAGGATAATAGTGGGCCTGATGTCCCAGCTCCATATGACCGGGTTTATAGTAATCTCCCATCAGAGTCGCACATGCTAAAGTCGGTGGAAAACTGCAAGCACTGCGAGGCAAAGAGGATCGAGGGTGAACCACCTGGTTTCTGCCGTCGGAGTGGACAGATTAGTCTTTCAGCTCCCGATACACCAGATGAGCTCATTAGGTTGTATACAAGCTCGGATGCTGATGTGTTGTAGACTCATTCATAGGCAGGCAATTCCGGCGTAAGGCCAGGCAAGCCGCTGCCACCAGCAGTGGCTAGGCATTTTCTTAGATGTTTAAGAAGTCAATAAGCCACATGCAGTGGCTGGAATTGTTAGCTATTCTTGGATAACATGCAGCTCACCTTAGGGAGTGCTCGTGGTCATTCTATAAGGGCACCATAGATTGTAATAGGGAAATCATCGAAGGAAATAGAGTCTCCCTAAGGCAGGGTGGGTTCTCCTTCGACAGCACCACGTGCGTTTCAGCCGTGGCTGCCGGCGACGAGACCACTGCCAGAATTCCTCGCTACCCACTTCGTTCCAATTCACAGTCTCACTCACTCCTCTGTTCTCCCCTGCGCACTCCAAGGCAGCAACGCCGTATCAATTTGGTACCAAAGACCTCTCAAGTGCATCGACAACCATGTCCGGCACTCCGATCGATCTTGCGGCCATGGACGCAAAGCTGGATGCGAAATCGATCGCGTCTTCGCTCAGCTCACCACCATCACCAACCGACTCAATTCCCATGATTCCGCCTCGCGCGGAGACCGGCAGGACCGGCACCGACAAGGGCGCTTAGCGAGATGACGAACAAGAAGGCATCGACGACGGCAACGGCAACGACGTGGAAGATGACGCCACCACCGCTGCGCCCGGATGCCGCCGCACTTCGCGCCCGGGCGCCGAAGCGAGCGCGGCGCTGGATCGCGACTACGACACGGCGCGTCACGGTGCCTACGACTTCAGCGTGCGGCGCGCTGGGACCACGACTCGACCCGCGCGTCAGACGACTTCGCGCGCAGCGTTGGGACCGCGGCGGCGCCTGCACGCGGACGACTACAACACGGGCGCGCGTACGACCGCGACTTCTACGGCCCGGCGGGCGCGGCGATGACTCGGTAGCGCGGCCGGCGATCACGGCGCGCGCGGCTTCAACGATCACGCGGCGCTGCGTGGCCGAGGACCGCGGCCCACGCGGGTACGAGGGACCGCGGCGGCGCGACTCACGACCATGGGCCGTGACCTAGAGCGCACCTTCGATCGTGCGGGGACCGCTTCCTGATCACCACCACGAGCCACACCGACCTCCCAAAATCCCCTTCCCGACCTTCAACGGTGAGGTGGATCCTCCGACATGGCTCAACAAGTGTGAAATTTTTTTTCCGTGGCCACCGTGTTCTAGAGGATGAGAAGGTGTGGATGGCGTCCTCGTACCTTGACGGCACCGCGGCGGAATGGTACTACCAGATGGAACGCGACCACGGGCATGGTTTCGTGGACACGTTTCGCCGACCTCCAACCTCCGCCGGGCCACCGATTCGCACCAACTCGATGGCGAGATCAAGGCCTTGTTCCGCACCGGCACACGGTGGAGGATTACTCACGGCGCTTCCTCGCTCGCCGCGGCGCACCAACAACCTCGACACGCGGACGGTGATCGACACAGTACCGGGCGGGTTGGGTCAGCCCCCTCGCCCACGACGTCGAGATGCAACACCCCTCCAATCTACAACAGGCTATAAGCCTCGCGCGGCGGGCGTTCGAGCGGTGCCACGGTGAGGCCCCTCATCCAACGGTTCTGCGGCGCCTCGACACTCGGCCGTCGCGCCATTGCGTCGGCCCGGCTGCTGCCCCCGGCGCCACGGTGCGGGAGGGCAAGACGGAGGGGCCGCGGCCACGCTTTCGCCGCCTCACGCCCGGCCGAGATGCATGAGAAGCGGCAAAAGCGGGCGTGTTATACGCAATGAGCCGTGCAGCAAGGACCACAAGTGCGCCGCCAAGGGTGGTGTCTTCCTCATGGACTGGCGGAGGGCGAGGAGGATCCCCGGCCGACGTCAACGACGTGGAGATCTCCTCCATGCACTAACCGGCCTCAATTCGGCCGATTCCATGCTGTTGCGTCACCGTGGGCGGCGTGCGGCTGGGCGGCGCCGGTGGATACCGGTTCCACTCATACCTTCATTCACTCGGCGCTCGCAACGTTTGGGCCTTACCGTGTCCCCACGCGCTGGCCTTAATGTGCTTTGGTGGCCAACGGTGATCGGGTGCGCAGATCCGGCGTGTGTCTCGCTACCCCAATCACCATTGGTGGCAAGACGTTCTCCATCGATTGCTTCACGCTCGACTTGGGCAGCTTCGACCTGGTCCTCGGCGTTCAGTGGCTGCGAACGCTGGGGCCAATCATCTGGGATTTCGGCGCTCTGGCGATGTCATTTTGGTACAACGGCTGGTCCCATCATCGACCGGTGTGAGCAGCCGTGGCATGGCCATTCGCACCATGGCTGCTCCCGTGCGATCCTGGAGGAGTTGCTGCAGTCCTCGTGGACATCTTCGAGGAGCCTCGCGGCCTTCCGCCACCACGCCGCCACGACCATCGGATTCACCTCCTATCGAGCACCCCGCCGGTGGCGGTGCGTCCGTATCGGTACCCACAGCTCCTCAAGGATGAAATCGAGCGGCGGTGCAAAGGACATTCTTGGCCAAGGGATCATCGGGGAGTCGACTTCACCATTTTCCTCCCCGGTGCTCCTGGTCCGCAAAACACGACGGCGGTTGGCGCCTGCGTCGACTACCGCGCCCTCAACGACGCCACCGTGAAGGACAAGTTTCCGATCCCGGTGGTTGATGAGCTCTGGGCGAGTTGAAGGGTGCCCGCTTCTTCACCAAGATTGACCTATGCAGCGGGTACCATCAGGTGCGCATGCACCGACGACGCCGCCAAGACCGCCTTCCGGACACACCATGGGCACCGAGTTCCTCGTCATGCCCTTCGCCTCACCAACACGCCTGCTACCTTTCAAGCACTAATGAACGACATCTTGAAGCCATATCTTCGCCGCTTTGTGCTTGTATTTTTTGATGATATTTTGATATTCAGCTCATCTTGGGCGGAGCACTTGCAGCATGTGCGCATAGTGCTTCAGCAAATGCGCGACCACCACCTCTTCGCCAAGCGCTCCAAATGCTTCTTCGGTGAACCCTCGGTGGCGTACCTTGGCCACATCATCTCAACTGATGGTGTCGCCATGGATCCAGCAAAGGTGCAGGCCGTGGAGGCATGGCCTCGACCTCGCACAGCTCGCGCCTTACGTGGATTCCTTGGCCTCACCGGGTACTACCGGAAGTTCATCGCTGGGTACCGCAGTGTGGCTGGGCCACTGACGGCCCTTCTCAAGCGGGAGGCCTTCTCCTGGACACCTGAAGCAGAGGCGGCCTTCGTCGCCCTCAAGACGGCGCTGATCTCTGCGCCCCTACTGCAGCTACCGGACTTCGACAAGCGCTTCATCGTGGACTGCGATGCGTCGGGGGCTGGGTTCGGTGCGGTGCTCCACCAAGGCGATGGCGCTGTGGCATACTTCAGCCGCGCCGTCGCAGCCCACCACGCCAAGCTTCCAGCCTATGAGCGCGAGCTCATTGGGCTGGTTAAGGCGGTGCGCCACTGGCGGCCCTATCTTTGGGGTCGTGCCTTCACTGTACGCACCGACCATTGGAGTCTCAAGTTCATCCTCGACCAGCGCCTAACAACAATCCCACAACACACGTGGGTGACCAAGCTGTTCGGCTACGACCTCAGTGTCGAGTACCGCCCTGGGAAGCTGAACACAGTGGCGGACGCGCTGTCTCGCCGTGATGAGGACATCCCTGCAGTCCGGGCCATCTCTGCGCCCCTCTTCGACATGTATGACGCTCTGCGGGAGGAGCAGCAGATGGACGAACAAGCAAAGGCCCTCCGGGGCCAGCTCGCAGCCGAAACTGCCCCAGCTGGCTGGACGCTGGTCGATGGCATGCTGCTGTACAAGGGTCGCCTCTTTGTTCCAGATGCCTCAGCCTTATGGCCACAGCTGCTGCGGGATGCACATGATGTTGGGCACGAGGGCACCCAGAAGACACTGCACCGGCTGCGGGCATCCATCTACAACATCCACAGCCATCGCTTCGTCCGCGACTTCATCCGCAGCTGCTCCATGTGCCAGAAGAACAAGACCGAGCACCTGCACCCGGCTGGTCTCCTTCAGCCACTGCCCGTTCCGGCCAATGTATGGAGCGACATTGCTATGGACTTCGTCGAGGGATTTCCGCGCGTTGGAGGGAAGTCGGTCGTTCTCGCCATTGTCGACCGATTCTCAAAGATGGCGCATTTCATCGCCCTCAGCCACCCCTACTCGGCGCAGTCCGTCGCGCGTGCCTTCTTCGACGACATTGTGCGCCTCAATGGATTTCCGTGCTCCATTGTGAGTGATCGAGATACGGTCTTCACCAGCCAATTCTGGGAGGAGTTGTTCCGGCTGGCGGGTGTCAAGCTGCTCCGGAGCTCCGCCTTCCATCCACAGACGGACGGTCAGTCCGAGGTGACCAATCGCACCATCATCATGTACCTGCGGTGCCTCGCTGGTGACTGTCCGCGTTCGTGGCTGCAGTGGCTTCCATGGGCGGAATACTGCTTCAACACATCATATCAGTCTGCCCTCCGCACCACTCCCTTTGAGGTTGTCTACGGCCGGGCTCCACCGACCCTGCTGTCCTACACTCCAGGCACAGCCAGGGTAGCTGCAGTCGACCAGCAGCTCCGTGACCGCGACACCTTCCTGGAAGAGATCCGAGAACGCTTGCTGCTGGCCCAAGATGTCATGAAGGAGCACCAGAACAAGAAGAGGCGCCATGTAGAGTTCATGGTTGGGGACTGGGTTTGGCTGCGGCTGCACCAACGTACAGCAATGGGCATCACAGCAGCTTCATCCTCCAAGCTTGGGCCTCGATATTTTGGCCCGTACCAGGTTACAGAGAAGATAGGCGCTGTGGCATATAGGCTCCGTCTCCCTCCAAAGGCCCGCATCCACGACGTGTTCCATGTGGCCTTATTGAAGAAATACAGCGGCGACCCACCAGCAACCACCGTGCCCTTGCCAATCCTCTTGCGTGGTCGTGTGGTGCCTACTCCATCCAAGGTGGCTCGGGCACGCTTGAACCGGGGCCAATGGCAACTGCTGGTGAATTGGGAGGGCCGAACAGCTGCTGACGCGACTTGGGAGCCTATTGCAGAGTTCAAAGAACGCTATCTGGAGTTTCAGCTCGCGGACGAGCTGTTTGTTAGGGAGGGGGGAAATGTTGTAGACTCATTCATAGGCAGGCAATTCTGGCGTAAGGCCAGGCAAGCCGCTGCCACCAGCAGTGGCTAGGCATTTTCTTAGATGTTTAAGAAGTCAATAAGCCACATGCAGTGGCTGGAATTGTTAGCTATTCTTGGATAACATGCAGCTCACCTTAGGGAGTGCTCGTGCTCATTCTATAAGGGCACCATAGATTGTAATAGGGAAATCATCGAAGGAAATAGAATCTCCCTAAGGCAGGGTGGGTTCTCCTTCGACGGCACCACGTGCGTTTCAGCCGTGGCTGCCGGCGACGAGACCACTGCCAGAATTCCTCGCTACCCACTTCGTTCCAATTCACAGTCTCACTCACTCCTCTGTTCTCCCCTGCGCACTCCAAGGCGGCAACGCCGTATCATGATGCTAGGCACTTTTGTGCAAACATCAGATATTTCAATGGCCACTTCTCTTTCACTTCTCTATACTGCCACCTAGATCGTGTGACCACAAACATGAGAACCTGTGGTATCTACACGTTCGGTGCTCATGGACAGATTTAACAACACATGTGGCATACCGCAAAATATATAGTGATAAAGAAATGGAGGATGCGATTAGTGTGTGTAAAAATATGGAAGTTGCTTGCCCCAGCTTTATTACTTGTTTCTTATGTGAGGGGGGTGGAGATCTGGCTTCTTCTTCTTCTTCTTCACCTTCTCCTTCTTCTTCTTCATGGTGGTAGGGGGCTTAGCCGGGGCTCCATGGAAATCATGGCAGTAGGGGGCTGGAGCCTGGTTAACCCCCACCCCCACCCCCCGCTGGCTTCGTCCCTAAGTCTAAGCATTAAGGTTTTTGTGAAGAACATGTAAATCACATTCAACAGATAAATAGCTCTGTATTGTTTTATGCTATTAGCTTCCTTAACTTATGGCAAGAAAGAGATCACACCATAGTTGAATCTTCCAATATATCTAGCTTTAGATTGTGGAAATCATCTAACAAAGTTATCAAATCATTTTTTATCCCTTTCCAGCAGTGTTGATAGAACTCCACTGGAAAGTGGGTCAGGGCCTAGGCAGTATTCTTTGCCTTATAAAAATGGCTTCTTTTATTTTTTCCAATATTTCATTATCCTCACTATTAACTTTTTTAGGTAAACAACTGAAACCCAACTACCTCCAAATCCAAAGGAATAATGACATAAGGAATATAGACCCAGATTTCAACAGCTAGCTAGGACACATATAGATGACAAGCATATAGTGATCCCAAACCACTACATGCTGAACCAGATAGTGCTTGCATTTGCATACATAATTTCATGATATTGATACTGTCAGGCTTACAAGATCAAATCAAGCACTAGATCAAATAGTCACACATCACATCAAGACGACATGATTTATTTATTTATAGAGTCAAAAATAGTAGGAAGAAAAAAATAAAAAGAGAACCTGATTTGACAAATATATATATGGATGGTGACCTAATTCAACAAGTGTTCCAGGCCACGTACGGTGCACCACCATAACGACCATATATAAACCAGTGCCACATTGACATAGTGACTACACAAGGGATACACATAAGATAATTTGGCTAAGCGGTTTTCCATTATCTAAAAAAAAATATATGCTGTATGTACCCACGTACGGTGATCAAATGAGGTCGCCGACGTAGGTGGTGGGCTTGAATATCCGTTCCTTATGATTGGACACGAGAGGGACAACTTTTAGTGCATCTTCTGGGCTCATGATTCTGATTTTCTCGAACTCCCCATTTCGAGGCCATCCTTCGTAGGCACGATCCTTCCAGTCCAGCAGAGCTCTTGATATTACTTGCCAATTCTTTCTGTAATCATTCAGTTCCTCAGTGAGCCCCGTCCCGTTGTCCCAGCCACCTGCTATGATGTGGCGGACAGGTTCGATCCTCACTGAATCGTAGACCATGACCTTCAGGACCACCAGTGCCTCGCGGTACTCATGACGCTGCTCCCCTGCTTTATAGCGCGAAAGCAAGCCTATGGCATCCGCCGCGAAGGTCTTGCCCAGCTTCGTGGCCTCATCTGGGAATATACCAGCCTGCTTCCATGATAGACTTTCTGATTGATAATCTAATGGGAGGAGCTTAGTTTTGTCGTCGTAGCAAAGCTCGTAGCAATTTCCATTCATGTTGATGAAGCCTAATATGTCCAAGTTGTCGTCCCGCAAGACTAGTGTTATTGATGATGTTTCCAAGCCCTCCACCGCCGCTTCCAGTTTGATGTGAAACAACCTTTCTGATTCGATTGGTCCTGTTGTATATTTACCACGTCCTTTGCGGAGCACTGGGTGGTTACATGGGGAAGAGAACTGTGAATGATCGGCCATGAGATCTTTGCAGTGTGGCTGCTCCGCCACTAATCTACGCAGCTCAGTGATGAATGTACTGAACCCTTGTGCATCCTCCCCAACCATGTAGGATATGTCAGGTTGCCGCTGGCTCCCTTTTTTGTCAGGGTTGTTGCATATTCTTCAGTCTGCAGTAGTACATATGTAGTAGTGATCAATATAATCAGTAGACTACATATCTGATGATTAGCCAAAAGAAAACAAAATGAAAACATAAGAAATGTGCTGAACTTTAATGTTTTCAATTAATGTTTACCTCATTTGTGCTGAGGAACGTGTGACTTCGTTCTGAGGAATCACTAGAAGAATCCGGGTACCAGGCGACGTTCACTTCAACTTCCATAATGTCATCCACTTCGCGACGTTTACTCTGGGTACCACTGCCAAAGCTGAGGGTATCATCAAAACGTGTACTTTTACTAGGTTCTTGGTTCTTGGAAGTTTCAATTTTCAAGTTCATCTCTATGTGAAGCATCTGACCACATGGCACTGCAACCACATTCGGTCCAGCTTAAGGTACCGCACCAGCTGATACCGAACGACCTGCGGCGAGTCCGTCATTGGAGAGATATGTTGTGCGGTCTCCTCTGTACGCCTGAAGAGGCTGATCTGGTCTTTGAAGTCACCAATGCCAGCAGTGACAAGACCGCGGATACTACAAGGACTCTTCCCATCTTTCATCCGCAGTTTCACGTGCACTGTGGCCTGGGCGTTGGACATCACTGCATAGGTGACCCCAATGTTGCGGCCAGGGCCTGAAGAGCATATGGTCCGAGTCTTGGGTCCTTTGTCAACTTCGTCAGCACACTTTGGGTCATAGCAATTCCATTCCCATCTGATGGAACCGCTGGTATGACCTTTGCTCCTACCTGCAGCTGTTCCTGGTGGGATGTCAATTTTGATGGCAAGGCATCCAGACGCCGAGATGCATGTGTAAGGTCCAGCCAGCACCAAATCAACAATTCCCTACAACCATGCAAATTGCTGGATTAATAATCTATTATTGGCATGCGACAAAGATACATTTGGACAATTGATGCCATGGATTGAATTGACATGAGATGTGCTCCCTCCGTCACAATGTAAGTGTCATTTCAGACTTAATTTGTGTTTGACCGCTCATTTTATTCAAATTTTTAAGCAAATAATAAAATCAATAAATCATCATCCAAGTATGTTTAATAATAAAATAAGTCATAACAAAATAAATAATATTTACAGAAATGTTTTGAATAAGACAAACGGTCAACCGACTCCAAAGTCTAAAACGCACTAGTACCGATTCGATTTTCCGAGCAGCAGCCTCTTCTTTTCCGTGGCGGGCACAAATCTCCCCCCGCCACGGAATTGAATTGGCCGCCGCCGCGCAGGGGCGTCTTTAGCGTGGCGGGCGCCTTAACAGGCCCGCCACGTAAAGATTGTATTATGCGTGGCGGCGCCCGCAACGCGCCCACCACGTAAAAATAATTTGCGTGGCCCGCCACGCCTGCTTGGGACTTTGCGTGGCGGGCAAATTAGGGCGCCCGCCACGCAAAAGCTCCGTCCCTATAAAACTGCACAGCCGCGCCCCTTCATCTTCTCCACGGGTCTTCCTCTTCCAACTTGTTGGGGGAGGTTTTGACCAAAATTTTGACAAAAACTTTGATTTGGGTCTTTTGGCTTTGATTTGGGGGAGGAGAAGACACTAATTGGTCGGTAAATGCCTCTTTTCATCTTTCTTTCCCTCTTTTTCATCCCCCTCTCTAGATCTAGATCCATGGAGGAGAGAGAAAACTGCCTTTCTCTAGATCTAGATCTATGGTGGAACTTCTTTTTTTTTTTTTTTTGGTTTGAGTTTTTTGGAAGAGCAGGGAGACAGGATGGAGAGGCACCAAGCCCACTGGATGTATGAGATGAGGAGGGTTGATGACGAATACTATGATGAGGTGAAGAAGTTTATTGCTCGAGCGAAGCGACACAGCGAGATAATTCAACAGAGCCTGATTATCTGTCCTTGCGCAAAAGCTGCAAGAATCTGAAAGCGTTCTCGACATCGTGGTGCGATCTCACCTAATCATGCATGGCTTCGTCAGTGACTATTTGGTCTGGACTTTTCACGGCGAAGAAGTTCCACCCTTCGATCCACCAGTCGATCCAGTACCAGGCAGTCCCCCGGCCGATCCAGTACCAGAAAGTCCACCAGCCGGTCCAATTCCATCAGATTTGTTCGAAAGCACGGCTGACGTCGACGATGACGACGATGACGGTGGTGGTGGTGGAGGGGACGGCGAGCAGGAGAATCCTATGACGCAGCCTGAGGATGTCCGGGTTTTTGAAGATTTGGTCAACCGACTCGATGAGGACGACATTCTGTTTGGGTGCCCGAGATGGTTGGAGAACTTCAAAGAGATGAAGCAGGCAGCAATTGATCCGCTTTACAAAGACAGTCCGGAGGGTTGCACGGCGCTGAGTTTTAACCTGAATTTGCTGATGTTGAAGTCTCGTCATGGCTGGTCTGACACTAGCTTCAATGAGCTCGTAAGTTACCTGGCCTCCACGTATCCAACGCCTAACAAGGTTCCTGCTAATACGTATCGTGCTAAGAAGTTGATCCGGCCAGTGGCGATGAAAGTGAAGAAGTTCGATGCCTGCCCCAACCACTGTATCCTATATCGGGGCGATCAGTACGAGAATTTGACCAGTTGTCCGCACTGTGGCGCTAGTCGATACAAGCGGAATGCCGGATGTCGCGTGGACGATGAGCTCGATGAGGAAGCAGGACGGGCGAAAAAAAAGAAGAAGGGGGCGAAGAAAACCAGTGCGGCCGCAAAGAAGATCATGTCAACGCAGGACGAAAAGAGGAAGGTTACACACGCAGGAAACGTCCAAATACTGTCAATGTGGTACCTTCCGGTCACGATCGCTGCGGGCTCTCTATGGGAACCCTGAGGATGCTAAGCACATGACCTGGCATGCATCTAGCGATCGTGTAAAGGATGACGGGAAGCTACGGCACCCTTCGGATGCTAAGCAGTGGCGAGACTTCGACGCCGCCTACCCTGACTTTGCAGAGGAGCCCAGGAACGTTCGATTCGCATTGAGTACCGACGGAATGAACCCATTCGTGACTGAGCAGACACACAAAGACGCGTGGCGGGCCGTCCTCACCATGTACACACTACCTCCACATCTTTGTCAAAAGCGCAGGTATGTTTTGCTCACCATGCTCATATCTGATCCGCGAGCAGCCCGGCAACGATATAGATGTGTTCCCGGAGCCGCTCATGGAGGAGATGCGCACTTTGCTTGATGATGGGGTCGATGGTTGATGCGCACCGCAGCGAAGTTCACTCTTCGTGCCATCATCTTTGTCACCATCACCGATTACCCCGGCCTGTTTTTCATTATCGGGCAGATTAAAGGGAAGACCGCCTGTGTAGCTTGCATCGAAGAAACCTGCTCCACTTACGTGAAGGGATCCACCAAAACCGTGTACATGGAACACGTGACGCTTCCTCCGCAGAAGCATAGGTACGAGATGCAAAAATGAATATGTACTTTGACAACAAGGGCGAAGTCGAAACCTCACCGCACCGACTAGTTATGGTCCGAAGGTGTTTGACATGGTGAAGGACTTGGAGTGCGAGTTTGGAAAGAAGAAGAAGAAGAAAGACGATGATCGTGAAGACGGCACCTCCAAGACAAAGAAGCTTAAAGAGGGATAAATTGGAGGACGAAGCGCCTCCAAATCGTTCCTTCCAAGAAGAAGTCAATCTTCTTCAAGTATCTAAAGTACCGAAGATACCGCATACACCCCATGCGATCGATCGATGCACCTTGAGAAAAATGTCTTCGAAAGCACGATCGGTCTCCCCGATGGATATCAAGACTAAGACGAAGGATGGTGTGAAGTCACGTCGGGATCTTGTTGACATGGGCATCCGACCGAAATTCACGCTACACGGCTTCCGAACGGTAAAGTCCAACTCCCGTGTGCGGCCTACAACCTAACGAGAGATGAGAAGTTGGCTATGTGTCGGTTGATGCGGGGTATCAAGGTACCGACGGGTTTCTCTTCCAACATCAAGAGTCCGGTATCCATGAAAGACCTCACAATGACGAACTTCAACGCCGCCGACGATGCTCACATCATGCCGACGGTGTTCCTTCCAATTGTGATCAAAGCTATTCGGCCCAAAATACGTGAAGATGGTGGTCACAAGGTTGTCATACTTCTTTAACCAAATCAACCGTAAGGTAATTGCCAAAGCAGACCGCTCACTACCGAGAGTTCATCGCGGAAACAATGTGCCGATAGAGATGTGTTTCCCACCGCCGTTCTTCGACATTATGCCACACCCGATGATGCACATGGTTGATCGATAGAACAAATTGAACCCATGTACCTACAGCGATGTGGACCACCGAGCGACTAATGTCTACCCTCAATCGATTCAATCATAACCGCGCTTACCCGCAGGGCTCTATGATCGAGGCATACACAAGCCGAGGCCGTGAACTGGTGTATGAAGTACATAAAAGATGGGAGGGCTATTGGGCTTCCAAAGGCATCAACATGAAGGAAGAACCTCGGGCATGGGGTGCGCGGGCCGAAAAAAGCACGCACCGACATACATAGGGAAAAAGTGCTAGACGCTCACTACAAAGATCCTTCATCAATTGGTGATCATGGACACATACGCTTAAAAGCACCTCAAAGAGCTCCGCCGTGCAAGTAGGAAGCGCAAGAACCGTCCAAAGGATTGGGCGAGAAGGAACACAAGAACACTTTCCTCCGGTGGCTCCAAAAGCGTAACATTCCCCCCGCCAGATGATGCGTAGACCGTGAAGAAGCTTGTGTCGTGGCCGGCCCATGCAGTCACCACGTGGTAAGGGTATGATGTCAACGGGTACAAAGTCCACACAAAAGAGAAGGACAAGAAGAGTGCATCACGTAACAGCGGTGTTCGATATGAGGGCGTGAAACAAACCGACAGGGGAGAAGATGACATGCTTCGCACAAGTCGAAGAAATATGGGAACTTGACTATGGCGGTAACCTACAGGTAACCGCTGCTTT
Organism: Hyparrhenia diplandra; assembly: GCA_015847255.1. Taxonomy (NCBI): domain Eukaryota; kingdom Viridiplantae; phylum Streptophyta; class Magnoliopsida; order Poales; family Poaceae; genus Hyparrhenia; species Hyparrhenia diplandra. The sequence goes on along the minus strand of JADLZK010008235.1, from coordinate 348,432 downwards.
TCGTTGCCCGATGGGTCAAGCCTCCGCGGCAGTTCTAGTGGACGATTTTGGGCTAACCACCGTGAACCTTCAAAGTGTCCGGTACAAAGATGATCGCTGGGTACTTGCATCGCTTGCCGCACAAGTAGCCTACTACATGAACGCGGAGAACATAAATAGACATATTGTCGTGGCGGTGAAAGCAAATGGATCGTGGGAGCCGATGGGGTCCGTAGTCCCGAAACATACAACAACTATGATGAGTTCCACCTCTTTACAGATTTTCCAAAAAAGATGAAGGCACCGGAGGACGTAATCAATCCCGACAAGACTAAAATGATGCCATGGACCCGCCCGATGGCGAAAGAAGAAGACCACCAATGCACCGGCACCAAAATGATATGTAATTGCAAAGTTATTCGATGTAAACAAAAGAGTCCAAAAACAAATATCTCACACGTAGTTTCAGAAACTACAGGGGAGACTAGTGATTTTTGAACTACACGTTTGTAACACTTTCTCGTATGCAAAAATGACCTTTATATGAAATGTAGATCTTGATGAGTTATGAAGTTTCCGTATTCATGACTTTTCGAATCTTGGCCGTCGCGGGGCTTCAAATGTCGTCCGAATGTGTAAAAAATTCAAATTTCAAATTTCGAGGCGTGAAAAGTTCAAAAATGAAAAGTTGACCCTAATACCAAACGTAGATCTCGGAGAGCTTAACAAAAGTGGTATTCATGACTTTTCGAATCGACGACGCCTAGGGCTTCAAAAACTAGAGCTTCAAAGTCACAAGCCGGCGCGGCGGGCGGAAGAAAGGAGAAGACAGAAGCCGGGGGAGCCGGATCCGCACGAGGGTCGTGGGATGAAAGGACCCGGGACTTCCTCTACGGCCACAAGCCCAAGAAGCCGCAGGCCCAAGCCCGATGAAGGAGGTCGAGAAGAAGGTCATAGAGGCCATTACGGCTAAGAACAAAGGGGCCTCGAGATTCGTCGGGACACGATGCGCCGACGTTGGCCTTGGGAAACCCCGAGCATCGCGGCAGCGTCCGTGGCATGAACTCCGTGAAGAGTTGGGCGACGGTGGGCTCGTGGCGATCGATGTCGCCTCGCATCACACGAGGCGAGGTACAAGGAGGGTCTCGAGACAAGAAGGCGTGATGAGGCCTTGCGGCAAATGATCACCCAGTCCCATCAAAGAGGCCCTCACGAGCAACGACCCCGTGATGGTCGAAGTCCGGAACCAGATGTTCCGCAAGGCTGGTATGCCGGTGCCCACCCCAAAGAACCCCAAAGAAGACCTCTCGCCGTTGACCGACAGACCCCGTGGATGATATCACCAAAGAGACACACAGTGCATAATGTTGATACCGTCGGCAGGTTGGGCAAGAGGAAGCCAAAGGGTCGAGGGGTGGTATTTCCTCCCGGATCTTGCAAAGAGTACGAAGCGCACGAGATCCCTCCGTAATGTGCCAAGTCAACATTGGGTACGTGGCGCCGAGAACATGAAGACCGGGAGCCGGACTATCCCTGTCATAACGAGGTGAACACTCTAGGAGCTGCTCTGTGTTACAACGTGCCGTGGGCCGAAGGTGGACATTGAGCTGAAGATGTCGAAACCGACTCCACCTTCCGGTTCACCAAAGAAGACAAAGAATGACCCGAGTACGCCACCGGACCTATGGTGACACTTCCGATGATGATGAAGATGGTGGGGACGGCGGAGGCAACGACCCTCCTCATGGTTCCAGTACCCCCCCCGCTAAGGACCCGGCACAAGACGAGCCTAAGCAGCCGACACCGAAGGAGCCGACACCTGAGGACCTAAGGAGGCGGCACCTGAGGAGCCGGCACCCGAGGAGCCGCGAGATGAGGGGCACCCGACATTCGAGGAAGCAACTCGCAAAAACACAAAGCGCGTCCCCGAGGAGAGAGTAGGGAGCGAGACACCCATCTACACTCAAGGCCTCCAATGGACAACACCTCAAGCGCCCGGAAGAAGTAGAAAGGAGCTAGACCTAGCAAATGCCCTCCAAAGACCGAAGAAGCCCACATTCGATGAAGAGGAGGTCGTAGCCGAAAAGTACCCGTCACCCAAGAGGCCCCCAAAGAATAGATGTTCGATCCGAAAGGTATGCCCCCGCTAAACAACGAAGTTGTAATATGTTATTAGCAGCTACTTTTCGCAACCCTAGCTAATATTTGTGCCGCCGCTTTGCAGGCCAAAATCCCCACCTCATGTCGGGTTTGTCTCGGACGAATGCCCCTGACTTCGAGTTTGGGAAGTTCATGATCCCAAAGGCCCACTCATCGATAACGAGGACCGAGACTCGAAAGTTCCATGCATGGTATATAGAGTGCGCAAAGCGTGGATTGCATAGCTTCAGTTGTCCTTCTTCCTAAGGAGTGCTTCCACTACCACACCGATGTCCAGCTTCTTGGTTGAATTCAAGACATGTCGAGACTACTTCGTCGAAAGGACATTGACGTTGCCCAAGTCACCCCGCTTTGCTATGTAAGCGCAATTTTACTTGCACATGTCCCTTGCATCCGTATATACATTCTTTTGTTTCAAAGGTACCTATGCCACAACCACATGTCCTTGTAGGTTGAGCGCCGATGCAGGCCGGTTAAAGAATCGTATTCTTTACCTCTCTCCATGGCACATTTGTGAGAGACAGATCGTCGGTTTTGATCTAAGAAAGGACCATCAAGACTTGGTGAACTTGACGGACAAGGAAAGACGTAAGATCCGGGATCGAACAAAAGAGCTAAGAAGTTGGAAGCAAAGAGAGTACGTGCTATCGGCAATGAAAAGGTCAAGCCGATGGCTATAATCAGATCCGGCGGCTTACCAATACGGCATAGGGACCGTAGGACATTGGATCTGTTTCATGATCTATCCTCAGGACGGGAGGGCCATTGTCTTTGACTCACTACGAGGCTCAAACCCGCTCGGCTACCAACAATTCAAAAAAATCTTGAGGTTGTAAGTGATCGATGAACTCCTTATTCAATTACTAGAGTCGACTATCATATATCGTTAACAATATAGTGCATTTCGCATACAGCGCTTACAAGCACGACTTGAAGGATCCGAACTGGCTGATCGACGGTCCGAGAAGTGTAAGGAGCGCAATGGAGATAAACTCAAAATCAAGCGAGATTTCCCGTAGACGTAAATGAAACATAGTTTTTCTTAGTACGACTACCTAGCTATTGCTTCGATATTACTAATAACACCGGTTTATTGTGTGCAGTGCCTCAAACAACCATACGGATCAAACTTGTGTGGATTCTTCGTCTGCATGAGTACCTCGAGCCTGCAGAAGGTACAAATCCAGCTACCGACAGCTCAAGGACTCAAGGAACCAGTTCACAGGGGTACTACAAAAAAGGCAAGCGACGAGATGCGGTTCAGGGCACAAGAGCGCATCCGCAAGTTCGTTCTAGACATGGTAGTTCATGAAGGCCAGCCGTGTTTCAACGTGGACAAGGAGCTAGGGATGTTTACACACGCTTTGCGCCGCTAAGGAGATGGGAAGAGCTAGGGCTTAAGGACTATCTTCATCCCAGTCAACATATAGCTCGCAATTTTTGTATAGATGTTGTAATTAACTAGTACTTGTTGGATATGAACAAATGGATCGATCGATCGGGTGAAACTTGTGTATATAGATATGGATACGCATAGAATGAATGTATATATATGATATATATTAGAGTATCTGTCTTTCTTATATATATGTGTGTATGGATTGATAGATGTATATATATATATATATATACATATATATATATATGGTATTTTATTTTTTAAAAACAAATTCAAACCGTGGCGGGCAACATAACCCGCCCGCCACGCATAATAAACTTAACCGTGGCGGGCGGCGTAACGCCCCGCCATGGATAACACTTTTGCGTGGCGGGCGCGTTATGTTGCCCGCCACGGCTTGATTTCATGCGTGGGCGGCACGGCCGCCCGCCACGCAAAAGGTCACGATTAACCATGACCTTTCGTTAGTGACGGGCAGCTATGCCCGCCACGCAAAAGGTAAATCGCCCGCCACAAAAAGATTTTGGGTACTAGTGACGACACTTTCAATGAAACAGAGTATGTAATATATGTACCTTTTCATCTTGTTCCTCCTTTCTATAGATGATTTGGCCTCGTTTCCCGTCGAAGACTATTACAGTCGTGCCAACCACCCCAAAGTCGGGCACACTGGCCAACAGCTCCACATGGGGTCGACCGCGACCCATGGGGCTTGTTTGAGGTGGAATCAAACGGCAGTTCAGCACAAGGTAAATGTCCAGCAGCTGTACCATAGGGCACGGATTGTCGTATCCTTTACTCTTCCACATCAATAACTTCTGCGAAGCCCCTCATATAATTGAACACATAAGCACGTAATTCATGATAGTCCAAAGACTTGTTGTTGTTCCAATGACATGCAAAGAATGTGTTGACACGATTCATCCTTGCAGACTCTCGGACCATGAACATCAGCCCCGCTAGTGCCAGCCTGGGGTTAAGGCCACCATTCACCCAGCTTGGGAAGCCCGACAGCACGCGCACGGCATCCATCGCGAATTCACGGCCCATTTTCAAGCGCGCTAGTCTTCCCAGAAGATCATGTTCAGTGTCGGCGTCCAGTAAGGATCTATAATCGACGCCCCAACTTAGGCGGCTGGGATTGTAATCATCAATTGGGAGCATATGAGCCGAGAGCTCATAGACAACTCCTTGCTGGGTGATGAAGCCACAGACGTGCAAGTTGTCGTCCCGCATCAGTAGTGTTGTCCAGAAAGTTCCTTTTTCATTCACCGCTTTCAGCCTGACATGAATCCACCTCGCCGGCTGTTCAGCACGCTGCTTGGCGAGCACTAGCTGTTCTCTGGTGGAGGAGTGAATATAACTGCGGTGGCGATCCAAGATATCCTCACGGTCTCGGTGGTCAGCGAGGATGCGACGTAAAGCCATTATGAATCCAGTGAACGACAGTTCGTGTACACTACAGTTGTAGGACGCTGCATGCAGTACCCGAGAGCTTAGTTAAAAATAAATTAATTAAGTGAAAATAAATGTCTTCGTAGCTTGTAGAAGTGTTCTTACCTCCGGGTACCATGTGACTTCCACTTTGATTTCGTTGTTGCCATAACTGAGAGGAACTTCACCACAGATGCCATTGAGGAAGCGGAGAGGAACTTTCACTTCAACTTCGTTGCCATCTTCAGTTTCAATCCGCAGGTCGACCTCTATGTGAAGCACCCTACCGCATGGCACTGAAACCACATTCCTTAACAGCTCAAGAAGGAACCACGAGTCGTCATCCTTGGCACGGAACAAGGCCATCGTTGGCATTGCACACTTGAAGAGGACGCTCCTGTATTTGTCCTCAAAGCCATCAATAAGCGCACTGATTTCACCACTAACTCCAATAGCATTATGCCCATCCTGAGCCGAAATTCGACCTGCACGGTGGCCTCTCGAGCGTTTGACATCACCGCGTAGGTCACCTCTGCTACCTTGCTGCCGTCTTGAGCGTTGATGGTGTGGTGGGCGGGTTGTGGTGTGTCTATTTGGGCAGCGTACGTTGGGTTATTCCAGTGCCATTCCCAATTGATGGAATGATGCTTGTTGCCGCTGCTGCTTGGGATTCTGATTTCGATGCGAAATCCCCCGTACTCTATCGAGACACCCGTGTAGGGTCCATCCAATACCAATTCCTCCAAACTCTGCAAGCATGGATTAGTCGATTGATCATATCGTCTGGATGTGAAAAGATTCATATAAACTAGCAGCAGGCATTAGACAAGACATGGTATATATAATAACTATTTACCTCTCCTACTTCTTTCCCCTCCTGTTGTTGTTCTTCTCCTTTGTCCTTCCTCTGATAGATGATCTGGCCTCGTTTCCTGTCCAACACAACGATTTTCAAGCCGTCCACCAAAAGGTCACGACGCAAGGCCAAGGCCAACAGCTCCACCCGGGATTGGCGAGGATCATAATCCTCCTCCTCATACCCACCGGCAATGGAGTCGTCATCCTCCTCCCTCATACCCACTGGCAATGGAGTCGTCATCCTCCTCCTCGTACCCACGGGCAATGGAGTCGTGGGGAAGATTCATCCTTGTGCGACTACTCGCAGACTAGGGCTCAGATCAACTCTGCCACACCTGACCAATTGCGGCGGGCTGCGTACGGCCGTCACCCGTGAATCTAGGAGCACAAAATCGGTAAAACAAGGATCGGATTTAGATTACCAAAAATGGGATCTGACTCAGACTTGGGCAGGCTCCCATAGAGTGCAAAAAAAAAAAAAAAAAAAACTGAATCTGGGACGGATCTTGGATCGGACGTGAAAAAAATACATCATCTCCAAACAGAAACTAAAAAAAGCTCCATAAAAATCTACTTCCGTCTATATTTGTCCATGCAACCAAAACAAAAATCTGGGAACGACTCTGCCATTGGAGTATTTATAAAGGACTAGTTAAATGCCCGTGCGCTGCTACGGGATAACTAAATTTTATATAAAAAAGCATAGATCGCATGATAATATAACAATACTATGAATTAAACAATGATATTAAAGTGACATTTAATCCAAACAAGTTTTGTGGAAGTAACACAATCAATTATGGATATCGCAGATTTGTAACTCTATTTGATGGGCTTTTATGTCATTCGACTAAGATAATGTAGACATTCTATTTAATCAAAGTGGAGTCATCAGGATATACCGAATCCATCACCAATAATCACCATAATCTAAATTTGTTTAGTAACCGACACTAAACAATACCAAGTGCAACACTGTATAACCGCCTATACGATCGATACACCATGCATTAAGCGTTCAAAATATAACATGTACAGATGATTTTTATTCATGTATTGTGCATATAACATCTCCGTGTAGATTCTATTAAACCATTTAGAAGTACATAGTAATATTTACAAATATGGCGTTAGTTAAATAATATTTGTATAATATAAATTAAATTAAAAATACATTGTACGTGTTAATAATCTTCTATTACCTCGCCTATTGTGTTAGAACCTCCTTCCACACAATATTCTTCGTGAAAATTCCTTCAACTGTTGGGTCTTCTTATCCTTACCTTTTTTACTTGGTTCATTCTTTTTTATTTTTTATGCCATTATTTCTATTATTTTTCTCCATCTTTTTTGGCCTCCTCCTCCCGTGCGTTCGCATCAAACAGAGAGCGAGGATCTTGATATTCGTTCTTGATGTGGCTCTAGACATCGCAACATACAATTGACCTTGAGAGAAACCGGTGGACACATACACACCCACATTAAGGATAATTTGGCCTTGTGACTTGTTGACCATCATGGCAAAGCTCAGCCTGATAGAAATTGCTTCCTCTTAAATTTGAACGGAACATCTCATCATATGGGCATAGAGGTATTCGAAGGAATACTCGCTTCCCAAAGATGTTGCCCCACCATGATTTCGCGTTGATTGTATTTCTTGAGAACCCCCACATCAGTAGCCTTTGTACCGTTTCACAACCCATTGGCAGGATCAATATTTTGAAGTAAGATGGCATGACACCCGAGCTTGAGCTTCAAGACGTGTAAAGGAAAGCCGTTGGGTTTAGACTGTTAAGGAACTCTGTTGGATAGTAGTTATGTGGATCATCTACATTAGAGTCAAAACTGTGATATACCATCTTGTGGCAGCCCATGATTTTAGAGATTGTGAGTAATAAGTAATAACAAGTAAGTTGGTACAACATTCGGCATAAGACATTCTAAAGCAATCAAAGCGTTGCACTTGTACTAACCTAATTAGGAAAAAATCATAAAATCATATCATTTGGCTGAATCCATTCTAAAACAATCAAAGCTTTGCTCTTGTACTAACCTAATTAGCAAAAACCATAAAATCGTTTGAGGAACCATAATTCATTGAAAGGGTGTAATATGTTATGGAAACACATTTTAGAATACAACGTTAAGGAAAAATAATCAAGTAATCAGCTGAATCATTGCTAGAGGGAAAAGTGGACATACCTTCCATGCTAGAATCACTAAAGATGTTGGGTCACTCGTCTTCACCATCACAATGAAACATTAGCATCTGACATCACCGAATTGTCTGCCTAGAAAAGTTGCTATTTCCTTTGTTCACTGTATAGCATAATCGGGCAATGAAAAGATGAATTTATTTGTTCAATCAATTGCGACTGCATATTTCAAATCATAATAGTTTCTAGCATTAGGTTACTATAAGATTACAGAAACAATTATTTGGTTATCAGCACAATTGCGACGCATATTTCAAATCATAATAGTTTCTAGGATTAGGCGATCGCAATTTGGCACAACAAGAACACATTGGTGGGCGATCCTTACAGTGACGGCATACGGCGGCGGCGAAGGATTAGGGTTTGGTGGGGTTCATAATTTCGCCTACCATGAAGGGACGAGAAGGGATTCACACACCTAGTGATCTTGTTGCATCCCGTCGAGGCGGCGGCGGCGTCCGGTGCCGCAATTCCGTTGAGTGCTGATGGCCTTCAGGCTGATTGATGGATCAGAATTGAGGACAGAGCTAAGGTCGAGGCGGCGGTGGCGCGAGGAGGAGGCCGCGGTGTCGCATGAGGCGGCGTTGGGAGGGTTCGCATGGACGGAGGCTGGGAGGCCGGGATAGCGTCGCGATGTTGACTCGGGCGGCGTAATTTTTCGTGTGGACACCGCCTGCCAGTATTATTTGTCATGCGTGATTTCCACCTCTTTCTAGATTTGTCCGCATGATTTTATTTCCTTTTCTTGCTCGGTCGCATGCACAATTTGTTTCTTTTTTTTCTCACCGCCTGCCGTATTATTTGTCATGCGTGATTTCCACCCCTTTCTATATTTGTCCGCATGATTTTATTTCCTTTTCTTGCTCCAGTGGCATGCACAATTTGTTTCCTTTTTCTCTAAGGATCGTTGTGGACACCGCTTGCCGTATTATTTGGCATGCGTGATTTCCACCCCCTTTCTATATTTGCCCGCATGATTTTTTATTTCCTTTTCTTGCTCCAGTCGCATGCACAATTTGTTTCCTTTTTTTTTTTTTCGCATGGGGTGATAGATGGGCAGGACCAAAACAAATGTCGCACCAAAAAATTGTCTCCTTTTGTTCTTTTTTTATGTTGTAGAGAAGAGATTTCTTGCTCCAGGTCGCATGCACAATTTGTTTCCTTTTTTTCTCAGGGGATCGCATGGGGTGATAGATGGGCAGGACCAAAACAAATGTCGCACCAAAAAAATTATCTCCTCTTTGTTCTTTTTATGTTGTAGAGATAGAGTTTATATCCGGCTTCATTCACCTCAAGAGATGAAATCAGACCAATTATTACAAGAGATTGCGAAGCAAACCGGCATGGTCCTCGAGACCATAAGCCACATGCATCACAAAACCAGTCTTAAGCTATTAAAAAGTTGACACACTAGCTGAAAAACAAACTTACACCACCGAAATCTTGAGAGCAGACGACCATCCAGGCGACGCAAACAACTCCAAACTCGAGGACTCAATAAGCCGTCAAATGTCGACTAACTGAAGTCTGGCACTCTCATGTCGCTGTAATTGCGCCCACTAACGTAGCTAGTGGGTTCCCATGAAAAGGACCTGAAAAAAAGATTTAGGCCTGCAATTGTCAAATACTATTTCATTCATGGTTATCCATAATGACCAACAAAGAGCCGATGCTACAACCAAAAGACCTCCATTAAAATCATTATTACCAGTTTTTAACCATCTATTAAAGAAATCCTAACTATTCAAAGGTCTAGGAATCCCAAAAATCATATGAACCGCAGCGCACAGAAATCTAGCATAAGCAAATTTGAAAAACAAGTGATTAATGGTTTCTTGCAGTCCGCAAAAAGAACAATTTTTATTCTCTCGCCAATTCCTTTTAGCGAGATTATGTTTTGTTAAAATGACTCCCTTTTTAAGATGAGAATTTTTACGGTGCTTGAAAGAACCACCGGTTCCTCCCGCCATTTTCTTTAAGCCGGTTCCTCCACTCAATTTTCTCGCCAATTCCGCTCATTTTCTTGCCAAGGGTATTTTAGGATTTTTAGCATGTTCGACATCAACTCCTTCACTCAATTTTCCTGCATGTTCGACATCAACTCCTTCATGTACGGTGCGGTGCTCAACCTCACTGCTTCTCCTCCAATACGCCGTGACGTCACAATCTGGCAACTCATGCCCGTCTTCATCACGCCACTGCCCCACGGTCGCTTCATGTTCCTGGAGAGTTCGCCTCGTGACATGCTGCATCAGCACCTTGAAGCTGGGATTCCAAGTGAGCTGCTTCTTGTTGCCTGCTGAGAAACAGCAGCATCACAAGGGCGAGCGGTGCATCTGTACATCTACCACGATTACATCGACAACCTTCACTACTTCATGGAGTTCGCCGATCCGCACCAGGAAGAACATGATCCTCACAAACCTAGTGCACGGGAGATTGATCCTACGTGTTGAGCTCATCATGCGAGGTACTTCAGAACTTGCACCAGTGTCGAGTGGACGTTCATCCAAATGAGGACGCCGGGTCGAGAAGGGGGGTGAGATGTCACACCTCAAACTGTGGGGCCTAGAGGGACCGGCCCAATGGGCCTGCAGCTGGTAGGGGGCACCCCTGGCCCTGGCGCGCTCGCCCTCCCTCCGCCGCTGCCGTTCCACAATTTCTTCGGTAATTAAAGTAAGAGTTCGGTTAAGATAAGATTAGGATCTTTAGTGTGAAGGAGATGTTTCCATACTATAAGGAAGTCTACTATTATGAAAAGAATAAGAACTTGCTTGTAAAAGGTATTCTAATCTACAAGGAAGCCTTTAGAGATTGCTTGTCATAAGTCTCATAGGAGAGCTATGTAAGTAAGGAGGATGTAATCTCTTAGCGACAAGCAATAAAGAATATTTTCTCTGCCTCCTCTGCTCTAGCCGCCGCCGCCCCCTTGAAGGTGGTTGTGACAGAATGTTTTAGCATATCTCTTGTCTTTAGCAGTTGTTGGAGACGGGGTTTTTCCCATCTTTTTGAAAACAAGGATTAGAAGCATGTTTGGGAGGCTCTTGAAGATGCTCTAAGTACAATAGTACATAACAAAGTCGATGTACCAAATTATTAGGTACTCTCGTGGAGGATATCCTTTCGTGGGATGAGAATACTTTTTAGGTTGTTTGCATGTGCTTACAAGTTCCGAAACATATACACAAGTTCATTATCTCCGGCGGAATTTTTTGTAATTAGGTTGGTGCAATCAACCGCAGTAATCATCCAAGACCAGCCGGGGTTTGATTCTAGTACTAGTTCATAAGTTCGTCTTTTTCCTTGAGATGGTCCCAATAAGAATCATCACAAGACTAAGAGTAACAATCCAAAAATTTGTGTGCTGTCATGCCCATGTGACATGTGAAAATCATCGGTACATGGAACAGTATATTCATATCATACTGACAATTTGGGTTTCTAGTTGTCTTGAGCTCCACAGCTCCATCTTCTAGCTAGCAGTTGCCATCTTAGGTGCAATTTTTACATGATTGGCAATGCAGTTACTGTGCAGTTTCAACAATTTCATGGTTTTTAATAAACTAATTTTCGATTTTTTTTTTTTACTTCTAAAAAATGTTTTTAATTATCCGTCTGGGGAGTATCTGTTCTTGTTTAAAGCGAACAAGTTTGGTGCAGAGCATAGAGCAGATTGGCTATGTGTTCGATAAGTTTTTTAACACACTACTAGTTTATAAGTGGTGTACTGTAAACTAGGGATGGTGAGCTACCTGTAGCCTGTGGTCAAACAAACTTAAATTTGCACTAAACGGACAATCATCAATCCATGAGTTGTATTACTTTTATCTACATCAAAAAAGAAGAGAAGGAAATAAAATAAACTTCATTAACTAAAAGTAATAATCCAAAAGTTGTGCTGTGACCATGTGAAAATCATCGGTACGTGGAACTGCTATTTCATATCATATTGGCAATTGGGGTTACCAGTTGTTTTGATCGTACAAAGCTCCATCCTGTAGATATAGCAGTTCAAGTTTAGGTGCAATTGCTTTACTTGATTAGCAATGCAATCGCTGAGAGTTCAACACTATTACAATGTTTTTAATAAGCCGACTTGGCAGTATCTGTTTTGTTTTGCAGTGTCCAGGCTGGTTGCAGCCTTGCAGGGCACTAGAGCGTGCGGATTGGCTAGGTATTCGATTAGTTTTCAGCACGTCACTAGTTTAACTGGCGTAACTGTAAACTAGGGATGGCAATATATTTACGTAACAGCATCTACCAGCAGCATGTGGTCTAAATTTAAATTTGCACTACAACGACGAGCATCGATCCATCAGTTACGACACAGTCCACTGGGAGGGTTTTCCAGGTCCACCACGCGGGGCCCCGACCTCTATAGATTACAGAAAAGTCGAGATCGGCCCATACCATATACCATACCCCCTCGATGGAGAGTATATACTGTAGTTCATACCCACCGCGTCAACGTACGATGAAAGCGCGCCCTGTCCTTCTCAGGTTCTGAAGGCAGCAGCGTTGGAATTGGATCGTCATCCGTAAAAGCCTCAGTCCTCCAGCAGGTTAGTGATCGATTCAGTTACTGTTTTCTCTCCATCTATGGCAAGCACTTTCCATACACTGAGATGAGCCATATTGCACTTCCATACCAGTGCAATATGCATGCCCTGTTTTGCCCACTTATCTCTTTCACGTAAAAACCGAAAGCAAACATCTATATCTGCATTTTATTCCAAACGAACACCAAGAGATGTCCCCCAGTATATGTAGTGTAGATTTAACAAAATAATTCAAGATTTCAACTTTCAGGCATCAATGGATGCAGAGGGTTTCCTCTAAAACGTTATAACCTGGTCCTACGATGGATGGATGGCTGGTTTTTTTTTTCCACTCTATAGCTAATGTGCGTTTTTTCTAAGATAATTCTCCCTCCATTTCAAATTGTAAGACAATATATATCTTTTTAGATACATAGAGATTTACACTATGTCTAGATGCATAATAAATAAGAAAAAAAAAAATCTATTTTTTAACCCTTGAATTTTAGTTGAAGTCAGGATTTAACCCTCAAACTCCAAAACCAGACATGGCTAGTCCTCGACCATTAAGCCCAAATAACTTTTGCCCTTGACTGGTTTCAAACAGAAAATTAGGATTGTAAACGATTTTGAATGAAACAGTCGACAACTAATCTACAATTTTCGTTTTGGCAATTTCTTCATCTAAGTTCGTTCAAACAATTTCAAAACACTAATTCCTAAATATGAAAACATGAAATATGACTTTGGAACCGTAAGTTATTTCAAATTGGGGGCTAACAATAGATTTCTTTTTTCTAAAAACAATGTATCTAGACTAAAAAAATCAAGATTGGTCATTTTGTCGTTGGCATGGAATTGCCCGTAAAGATTATTTACACAGGTGGGCCATCTAAGAGACTAAGACACCAGAAAAGCTCGGTAAATCAATTTCTAGACGTGCTTGTCTTAGATAGCCCGCCTATAGAAATGATAAAAATTAATGATGAATATATTTCAATCCCATCCATGTATCCAAGACCTCCAATAATCTCCTTATTATCATCCCACTGCAACTCTTAGTGTTTGTGTTTAGCTGCTTCGCATGTATGTATGTCGTGATTTAGGATGTATATATATAGGGCCTGACAAAGTGTATAAATATGGAGTATATGATCATAGTGTATCACCTATGGTATTATATATGTCAAGTCAATACTACTGAAAATCTTTACCATAACAGTATTTTTTAATTTACCGTGACTGATTTTTTAACCACCACGAAGCAAAGATCGGGGTTAATCAAAAACCATGGCGGTTTTTGGATGCCCGCAACGGTTAATAAAAAAGCAAACAAAAAATAAAAATTCCAGATCCAGCAGATCTAGGCCCAACTGCAGCTAGGGTTTCGAGCTCGCCCGATCACGGGTCGTCATGGTTGTTCCATGCTAGATCCACACCGTACGCTGCTCCTCCTCACGGGAATCCACCGCAGCACCTAGATCCGGCCTTGTGGCCACCCGACATGCCTACCATCGCCGCCGTGCCGATGGAGGAGGGGTCGTCGTTCTCCGCCACCCCTCCGCCCTAGCCCTATTGCGCTTGCCATGCCCTTGGTCGTTGCACCTCGCCGCTCCGCCTACCTCGCCCCCTTTGAGGTTGTGGTCGTGTCGTCGGAGGGGACGATGTGGTCGCACCGCCGGAGAGGTGCCTCCACCGGATCCACTGGATCCCGCGCCTACATGCCCTACACCACTGTCTTGGTGCTACCACAATCCCTCCGGTGTCCGTAGGAGGTTGCCGGTGTCCACGCCGGTGGGGAAGGAGACGACGCACCATCGTTCTTTGGGGAGGTAAGGGGTTCGCGGGTGGGGGGAGTGGAGCGAGATAGTGAGGAGCACTACTACAAAACGTTACTAAGAGAACGCCACCGCGTTTACATTAGGGGCGGTTCATTTTTCGAGCCGCCCTATAGTGAGACGAGCATACGAGCCGCCCCTATAGTGACCACATTAGGGGCGGCTCAATCACCAGCCGCCCTACTATTATTAGGGGCGGTTCAATCACCAGCCGCCCTAATGTAGTCCCGCAGTAGGGGGCTCTATATTGAGGCGCCCCTACAAAGTGAGATCCCGAATTTTGAAACGAAGCACTAAAAATTAAAAATTGTAAACGACCTCGGATGGAAAAACTTCCTTCATATGAAATGTAGATCTCGAAAAGTTATGAAACTTTGTAGTTGACAACTTTTTATTTTGAAATCATCTAGTCATGCAAAAGTCGTGTTCGAATGTCTCAAATTTGAAATTCGAATTTAAGTAAACGACCTCGGACGGAAAAACTTCCTTCATATGAAATGTAGATCTCGAAAAGTTATGAAACTTTGTAGTTGACAACTTTTACTTTGAAATCATCTAGTCATGCAAAAGTTGTGTTCAAATGTCTCAAATTTGAAATTCAAAATTGTGTAACGACCTCGGATGAAAAAACTTTCTACATATGAAATGTAGATCTCGAAAAGTTATGAAACTTTGTAGTTGACCACTTTTTAGTTTGAATCCATTTAGGGCCTCAAATAGTCAATTTACACTCGGATTTGTATAATATGTGGGGACGCGAATGGGATATGGACACATGTGAGTGTGTAGCGCAGTTGGTGGGGAGGGGTCGCCGCAAGCACGAGGTCGCGGGTTCGAATCCCGCCGCCGCTGAAGCGATTTTACGCTGTGAAAAATGCGCCGACTTTTCTTGAAAAAAAAAGCGATGGGGTGCTCCCCCTAAAAAAATAAAAATGTTTTTTACGATTTTATTTTGATTTTTGAAAACGCAATTTCGGGCGTTATTTGTAGGGGCGCTCATACAAGAGGTAGGGGCGGTTGCATCACCAACCGCCCCTACCGTGGTTCCGCTGTAGCAACGGGAGATTAGGGGCAGCCGGGCAAAACCGCCCCTACAGAGGCAAACCAACCGCCCCCTATAGAAGCCTTATGTAGTAGTGGAGGAAAGGGAGGAGTGGTGGCTTCGGCGATGTGGGGAGGCCAGGCTCTGCGCTGATGTCACGCAGCAGGTGGCGTGGAGCGCTAAGTCATGCGGTGGAGTGGAGAGAGGGGAGAGAGAGGGTGAGGTGGGTGAAACCTAAAGTCTGCCTTTTTATACTTGATCGACTATCGGGCCTGCATATGGCCTTTGTTGGGCCTCGGCCTTTTTTCCTGGCAACTTGGTTAAGAGGACCGCCATAGTTAATAGGATATTTTCCGTGGCGGGCTTTCCTATAAAAAGCCGCCACTATTAATCAATTCTTTTGTAGCGGTTTTTTTTTAACCGTCTCGGTTAATCGAGGCATTAACTCGTGGAGTTTTTTAAAAAACTGTCATGGTTCATAAAATAGAAACGCCTTGTAGAAGATTTTTTTATAGCAGTGAGTATGCATGCATACATACGTAGAGTAAGTAATTATTTTATATAGTATTATGTAGTTAATTTTGATGCAAATGCATGGATTATACTTTGGATTATCTTTCCCAAAGGCATATGTGGAAAAAGTTAGATGCAAATTTTGGCGTCATTATATCCTTGGCACATGTATGTAACATAGATGCAAATTAAGGGGTTACTTTATGTTACTATTGTAAGGTCACATGTGGGTAATTTTTTTTAAAAAAAAAAAAAAAATAGGTTTAATGACTACAGAATTGAAGTGAGATATTTGTGATTTACTAATGTGATGTCTTTTTGTTCATATATAGCAAAGGGATTTGAGATCCACCGTCAAGCTAGTATAAACATGTAAAAAGTTCTTCCACCGTATCCATATATATTAGTTGAAGATACCACCTTTATGTGAGTTAGTTTCCATATATCGATTTTTGCTGACGTGGTCACTATATAAACCGTGTCTAGTTTCACCATGGGACTGCCCTAAGACAACTCTCGAGCTGCCCTAAGATATACGCTAGACAATCGACGAGCAATAATTATTTTTATGCAACGTTGGGTAATTATAGTACTCGCCCGGTCCTAAATTAGAAGTCGTTCACGCTTTTCTAGAAGCCAACATTTCTTTTAACTTTGACCAATTATATATAAAGGAATAATAATATTTATAATACATGATTACTATCAATAGATAGCTGGTTGTATATACTTTCATAATATAAACTTATTTAACAAAAATATAACTATTGCTCGCGTTTATAAACATACATAGTCAAAGTTGAGAGAGTTTGAATTGCACGCATCCCTGACGACTTTCTTTCTGGGTCTGAGGAGTATTTGACAATAGCTGTGGTAAAGGCAAACATGCGTGGACTAAATCTTGATTAACCATTTGTCACTCGTTGAATAGTAGTGGTAGGAACTAACAAAATTCCGGTCATGTTGCAGTGGAATTCACCAGCGCCATGGGGCTTGAGCGTGAACCGAAGATGTTGGGGCCAGAGTCTGCCGTTGACAGTGAGGCTACGGTCCTGCCAGTAATTCAAGCGGAGGTAAAACATTTAGAGCCATGCAAAAGCGAGTAGCGACCAGTTGCTGCATTGTGCGCGCCAAAAACTGTTTGGTTCGTGCCGTGTGTTGGTTTGGAATCATCCGATCCTATATCTGAAGCTAATATTTCCGTTTGGTTTACAAAACAGAACGGCACCGCCGTCGTCGATGGGACTGATGATTCATTCCTAGCAAAATCAAAGCAAACCAAACAGCAGGATGAGATTGTCAAAGAGGAAAAGGATGTTGGATTATTGGAACCAAGGAAGGAAGCGCAGGTAAGCACTGCAGGGACTTGAGCGACAGAGACATTACTTAAAGATCTAATATCGGTTTGCTCCTTCTTCTAACTATAACTTTCCTATACTGCAGACAGGCCAATCTGAAGGACGGCTGTCGACACCATCATGGTTAATGATAAATTATTGCAGCCGGCCGATTTTACTGATTTCATTAAGGATCTGCGTGGCATCCTCGCAGACCACGCAGAACACGAGGATATCTGTGATTGCCACAAAGACACAAATCTCTCATGCTCTAAAAACACACCCAAAACTGCTCGCGAAGCTGCGTGCTGATGAACAACCGGCGAGGTGGATTAAAGTCAAGCTGCAAGTACTGGAGGAGGACAATGGAACGACCAAGTCCACAGCATCGACGACCCTAGTCATGCGGGATGACAACGTGGACGTTATGGGCTTCAGCAACCACAAGGGAGACTGGTACGAGCTTGGGTACCGGCGGGTGCTCCCTCCAGAATACAACTCGGTACTTCAACGCTGGGGCAACAACTACAAAAGTATACTGGACGTCGCAAACGAGGAGCAAGTCGTGATTGAGCTGGTGAAAGAGAGCCTGGGCAAGACCATCGTGACAGACGCCGTGCGCGTGCTGTCGTGCTACAACCCAACTGTGGCAAATGGTGATAACATCCCCAGGCAGGTATTGGTGGGGCTGATGTTCATGATCTCCGAGTCCGCAAAGATGAAACTTGTGCACGACGCCATTACAGGTGGCTGGGACACCGGTAAAGGATTCACCAAAGAATTGATGACCGATCACGTGTGCAAATATGTGGAGATGTCAAGGCGTCTGAGGCACTGGAAGAGAGGAAACTGTGCGGAGCCACAACCCAATTCGGAGCTAGATGCTGTTTACCTCGTGCTCAACGGTACGGTGAACCCTCTTCTTTTCTTTGAACATTTATACATTCAATCTTTTATATATCTATATATACCTAATATTAAAGGGTTGTTTGGCATGTCTTTTTTGAGGGCCTTATATATTGTTTGGCATGGCTCTTTTGAGGGGCTCCTTCATAGGAGCCGGAGCCATGTTGACCTTCCCCCTCCGTGTACCCTCCTCTACCGCTACATCATTTTGTCATTTGTTTTTTCTATTTGTGTGGAGTTTTTCTTTGTTTTTATTTGGTTTTAGTATTCTTTGTCTTTTTTATTTGTCAATTTTAGTTTCAGGTTTCTGTATTTTTATTGTATATGCCTTTTTAAGTTGCATTTTTAGTTTTTTTTTCCATTATTGTGTCTTTTAGTTTTAGTGTCACAGTCCGGATGAATTCCGGCGACTATGCGGCGACTGGCGGCGATAGGGCGGCGGTGGTGATGGCAGCGGCGCGTGCGTGCGAGAGCTAGACCGCAAGAGAGCCTGAAGGCCAGAGCTGTTGGGAGACTTGCATCGATTGATTGCAACCGATTACAAGCCCCTTATATTTATAGTCCGAGGGAGACTTACACATTAAGAAATATTTAGGAGGTTTCCTTATAGTATAACAAAGCAATCCATTTCTTTCCTAAATATTTATTTCCTAATATTTATTTTGACGGAAATCGGATGACGACGGCGCGGCGCCGACGGAGGTGCTGCCCTTCTCCTGCGCATGGGGTGCCCTAGGGCCCCTTGGGCCTAGCCATATTTTGTACTGTGCCACCTTCTCCCCCTTTTCCGGACAGAGCGTCCTCGCGTTGTGTTGTTGGTCGGGTTGTCGATGCTGTTAGGGTGGTCGAGTAGCATGCCCCAAGAATCACTTGCAAATGTAGGTGTCGTCATTTTGTAGCTGATTCCCAAGTCAGAGGTGTTGTGGAGAGGTGAAAGAGCTGGCTTAAGACAAGGGCGCCGACCTCTTTCAGTGCTGAGTCGATGGTTGGGAGGGCATTGCTCACATTGTTCATGAAAACGCCGTTGAAGCTGGCTAGGTGGTAACCATTGTCGTCGAGGAAGAAGACCGTCAGTAATGGCAAGGAGTTATTTTGTAGCCCTTCAATTAGCAATATGCTTGCCGGGGAGGCTTGCACCGATGGTGGCGACATCAGGAAGTTGAAGCCAACCGTCAGGGTGTGAGAAAAAATTCCTACAAATACTGTCCGAGCTATTGCTCCCACCTAAAGTCCGATGGTACTTGCGATGTTGTGCAACCCGTGATTGGTAGCGAGGCGAAGCATGATGAGGGACTCCAAGGTAGTGACTTGGTAGACGAGGTAGAAGACCAGCACGTCTGGCGTGTTCTCCTTATCGTCGTGCAGGAAGGCATTTTGTCCGGGTGGAGCGAGATCATCGATGGTCAGCGTCCAGGTCGGCGTCGCAGCTTGTAGTTCGATGGTTGTGGTGATGACTGAGAGCTCACGGTTCATGTTGACTGCAAGACGAAGCTTGGTGAGGGCCTCATAGGGGATGAGAGTGCTAAGGTCATCGGGGACCGAGGGAGCCAGCCGGATTGGCCCTCTAGACGCCTCGACCGTTATAGCTGAGTAGTCCATGGTGTTGTGTCCATCGACCGTCATTAAGCCGTGTGACGAACGTGGGCATAGGGGCGTTGAGCTGATGAGCGAAGCTGGATCGCTTCGATCCATCGTGCAGGTTGCCTCTCGGCTAAAGTATGTTTCGTAGCATAGCATTGAATCTGTAGGAGAACTCGAAGGCGTAGTTGTAGTCGTATGGGGCGTCGGCTGCCGAGGTGGCGCCAGTCACCGGTAGATGCGCCATTGATTGGAGGTCCAAAGTCACATGCGAGACACCATGTGAAGGTGCCCCAGTCCTCTTGTGTTGCTTCTTTGCTCATATGGATGAGCCAAAGGTGTGTCGTTCCTGTCGAGAGTGGAGACCCATACCGTGCATGGTCGTCTGGAGAGGTCCGATGCTGGTTGACGAGGAGGAGCATCGAGGAGACCCATGGTGTTGGGTCAGTGGTGCCATCGCATGGTGGCATCAGCACGCCACGAAGCTGTTGATTGGCCGAGATGGGGTCGGGTTAGGCGCCCAGTGACGTAGCGACAGCCAGATCCATGGGCGAGGTACTGTGGAGTTTGTCGATTGCCCTAGGTGCTCCGTTGCCGACGTGGTCGCAGGGTGGCCTGCTCGAAGTGAGGAGTCATTCCCCAAATCTGTAGGTGTTGCACACGGATCGGGGGCCTCCTTGGTAATGGTGCTGACGCCCTTGGTGGCGAGGACATTATTGGCACTCTTGGTGGCGTCAAGGTTGACACCGTCGTCCAAGGCGATGTCGGGCAACGTCATTATGATGCCAGTGATGGTTGCTCCATGTAGGTTGGGAGGGACTTGCATGGTGATTGTGGAGCGGGTGATGTCCTGAACTGGCAGGGTGTCGTTGGTGTTCATGGTGCTGGCGATGTCCAGGACGTCGGGGTGGAGATCGACGACGTCGATGTTAGGCGACGTTGTTGTGTTGCTCCTGATGTTAATGGCGTTTCTGGTGTTCCCAATTTCAAAGATGATGTTGCTGGTAACGTAGGAACTTATCTGCATCATTGTTGGAGCCTCGCAGCGTTGGCCTAGTTTGGTAGGCTTTTCGTCGAGTAGCTGGTGCACGTCGGTGGTGGCCTCTGGATCTGTCTAATCTAGAATGCGATAGTGGGGGTGTCCTTGGGGTGGACATGCCCATTGCTTGCGGTGTCGATCAGCGTGGAGGGGGGCGATGTAGGCGGTGCTTGTTGGGCGTCGTGCCCGCCGACCGGTGGCGTTGGTGGTGTGTACGTCGGACAGCATGACCACGTGTTGTGGCTTTGCTGCTAGCGTGGCTACGGGTTCATCGTGGGTGGAGATGACGATGTTGTCGGCGCCGTGGGAGCGCCGGCGGCGGCAACGACGCTTGTATTGGTGGCACACTATTCAACGTCTCCTTGAGGGCATTCAACGGGGCACGGATCTCGCAGATTTTCGCCGCGCGAGCTCGACATACTCATGGTTGTCCATCGATTCTTGACAGCGGTGGTGAGGCCCGAGGATCGAGTGGTCTCACAATACCAAGTGTCACGGTCCGGGCGAATTCCGGTGAGTGTGCAGCGACCGGCGGTGGAGGCGACACAAGGAGCCGGCTCGCGGGGTGCAGCGGCGTGGACGACGGCAGCAGGTGAAAGGTCCTAATGGCTAGACGGGGAGAATAGCCTATAAAATTTTCTTCAACAACACTTATGACAAGAGGTTAGACAATAAGATGGCGTAGCAAGAATAAGCGGTGTTACAAACGAACTAAGCAAGCCACTTAGCAATTCTAGCAATTCTAATATCTCTAATCACACACAAGTTCTAGGTTGCTAAGTTACTCCTAGGTGAGCAAGGTAAACTAACTAATTCTACCACTAGGAGCTACACAAGCTATCTAAGCTAACAAGCTAAACAAACTACACAAGGCAAAACTAGCAAAGTAAAGCGAAGAGGTGCTAGGATACAATACCACTAGAGTAGAGTAGAGGATGTCGCTAATCACCGATGTCAATAAGAAATCTCCAACGAGCTCAATACACTTGACACGATGATTTTTACCGAGGTTCACGTGTTTGCCGACACGCTACTCCTCGTTGTGGCGATACACCTACTAGATGATTCACAAGCTTAATGGCTGGTGCCAAATGCCTCGGAGGGAGCTTAATGAATCACTCACAAGAGGGGATCCACAAGCCACGAGCAATCCACTACTGATACCTTTCGTGAATCTCCCACGGGGAAGGCTCAACCCCTTACAAGTCCACCAGTGTGGCCTCGAACAAACTCCGATCGAGCTCAACACCTCAACCAACTCCAAGCCGCTACGGAACCAAGCAAATTCCCAAGAGAAACAAGAATCTCGTAGCTCCTTTGAAGAACAAGTGCCTCTAGATGCAATCAATAAGCAAATGCACTTGAATCTCACTCAATCTCACCAAAGATCGAAGTTAGGCAAGAGAGATGAGTGGAGGGGAGGTTCTTTTGCTTAAGAGAATGTTAGAGTGTTCAAATGTCCAAGAGAGTTCACATGAACCAGCCACACCTCTATTTATAAGCCCCCCAAAGAGATGGTGAAGATGGGCCCAAAAACGGTCTCCTGTCGTACGCGTTGGACGCACCAACAGGGAGCGCCGAACGCGTTCGACGCCTTATGAAATTCAAATCCGCGTAGTAGCCGATAGTGTCCGTCGAGTAAGATGTCGTGTCCGGCGCCAGCGTCCGACGATCATCCAATTTGCAGACCTCTCTGGAATGCATCCGGCGCACGCCGGACGCTCCTATTCCAGCGTCTGCCGCCGTTGTCGCGTGCTACCTGGAGATCCACCACATGCTCCGGACGCAGAGGACAAAAATCCTAGTGTCCGACGCTCAAGATCCTTACGCGCTGACGCACCATTTTCCAGCTGAGGCGATGCCACCACATGGCGGACGCGGGAGCCAGTGTCCGACGCTGCAGACCCAGCATCCGGCGCAGCATATTGAAGCACACTTCGTCGACGCGTTGTCTTCTTTGCTTCTTTCCAAGTTTCGCCACTTGCCTCAAGTTGCCAACACATCGAAGAACATCTCGATAGCTCAAGTGTTAGCATTTCACAAACGATTTGGCAAGAGCGAAGTTAGTGCACTAGATTCTAAATGCATATGCAAGTCAACATGAACCTAGAGGCACTTCAAATTCGGATTAGCCGTGGCATTCCCTTCTTGATAGTCGGCTATCTATCCAAAATGTGATCACACTCTATATAGTTTCTTGATCACCGAAAGCAAACCCTATCAAGTTATACTTTTGCCTTGATCTCTGGGTCCTTTCCTTTCTAACACTTGAGCTCGATGATCCACCATGTCCATCATCAACGTCCATGTCCATGATCTTGTTGCTCCACGTCATTCATGCAATCCTATCTCTTAAACACACTTAGAGTAGAGGATTAGCATAATAGGGTATTATCAATTATCAAAACCAAACATGAGATTTCAAGCGGCGGCGGTGGTGATGGCGGCGGCGCCGTGCGAGAGAGCTAGGGCAAGAGAGCCCTGAAAACCGGAGTTGTTGCGTGTTACCCCTTTAATTTTTCTGATTGATTGCAATTGTTTACATGCTCCTTGTATTTATAGTCTGAGGGAGACTTGCACGCTAAATATCTAGGGGGTTTCCTTATAGATCGGAATACCTCTTGACAAAGCAATCTATTTCTTTCCTAATATTTATTTTGATGGAAATCGGATGACGACGGCACAGCGCCGGCAACAGTGCTGCCCTTCTCCCGCACATGGGGTGCCCTAGAGCTCCTTGGTCCTGGCCATATTTTGTACTGTGACATTTAGCAATCTATTTCTTTCCAAATTTATTTCCTAGTAATATTTATTTTAACGTATATCGGATGACGATGGCGTGGAGCCGGTAGCGGTGCTGCCCTTCTCCCGCGCATGGGGTGCCCTGGGCCCCCTTGAGCCTGGCCATATTTTGTACTGTGACATTTAGTTTCATTAGTATTTAGTTTCAGTAAAAAATTAATTTTTATTTCAATTTTTCGGTCATGTTTCTTCTCAACGTTTTTAGTTTTAACTTCCCTTTTTCTGTTCAGAAATGCATTCCTAAATCCTATATATTAGTTCTAAGAACTTACACTCTAAGTTGATACCATATGCAATGTTTATTTAATAATTTATCTCATAGAAGCTTGTCTTATTTTGGGTCACAACTTTTGTTGTTTTAATTAATTGTTCCTTCAACTATTAGCTAGTCATGTTTCCCAGCTCATAGATTGGGTTTTATAAGAACTTACTTCTATTGGTGACAACTTCTGCAATGATGGTTCAAATAATTTGTCCCTAGTTTACGGCCTGTCTTGTTTTTAATAAATGCCTCATATGACAACAAGTCATGTTTCTAGATTTTGTTTTAATGTGTGGCCATTGCAGCTTGTTTGCATGAGTATCCAGGTGGAAGGGTTTAAGTGGAAAAAAAATCGACTGAAGCACAGGAAAAAAAATTAGGCGAATGATAAGTAGGCACTTCCACCTTTAGAAAAGCTGAATCGAACCAAATTATAATTTTAGAACGGAGGGTGTATTTAGGTAAATATATGCTGTCATAAATCTAGGAAAATTAAAATGTTTTAGCCCTCTGTTGTGTGGCGTTGGTGGAGTAGGCGATGGTGGCTGCTGCGCGTCGAAGCCCCAATCCAACAGATCGGAGCTTCAGGTTTTACTTTTTATTCTATCCGCCCTGGTTTTTAGTTGAGTGGTGGTTAGTTAGTAGTGGTGTGAATTATTGGTGGCGGCTCATGTTGATGTCCCAATCCAATCGAACGGGGGCTTTTGTTCATTTTTGCCATCGAGTTCTTGTTAGTGGTGTGTTTTTGTAAGTTGAGTGGTAGGTGGAGTGAAACTCTCCCCTAAGTCGTATAGTTTTGGCCCGGTTTCCGTTCAAAAACTGGGCGGAGCCTTTGTCTTCTTTTTCTTTATTCATCTAACTAGCAAACATGCCCGTGCATTACAACGGGAGAAAAAAAATGTTATGCACTCAATTAGAATAAGGGCATCATAAAATTTTTTCTTGCATTGCTAAGCACAAAAAATTGTGCTCATAAATAAAATTAATGAAAATAGGTAAAATCAATATTAAATTTCATAAATTCTTTTTTAGACATGTAAAGATTTGTAACTCAATTATCATGGAATTAGTTATATTGATATCAAGAGCTACTATGTGTGATGATTATGACACAAGGTCACTCTCAATTTTCCATACTTTGCAGAGGATGGCACTGGTTCATACTTTCACAATTTGTTTTTGGACAATCGACTACATTTAGACTATAATAATATGAGTTTTGATTTTTAATACATTAATAAATTTATGGTAGAAATATTTATTTGTCATCAGTCAAAGGTATAAGAAGTTCAAAGCCTATATATTGTGTTGTCTTTTTTTTTATTTATCTATCTGCATGTGAGTATTTACCTTTGCTAGTTTGGTTTCTTCTGTCCATTAGTAGAGGTTGTAGCTATAAAAATTATAGGAGGGAGTAATTAATCAAAACTGATATAAATGTTGGATCTGGATTTTTTTTTGTTGGTGAAAACTTGTAAATGTTGAATCTGCTTTTTTTTTTTTTTTTAATCTTCTACATCTACGAAAAGAAAAAGAGAGATGAGACTTGCCCGAGAGATATGTCGTTCTCGAACCTCAAAAGCTACGACAATGGCCGAGGCGCAAAGATGGTTCCGTGCGTAGCCACCCCATCTTGTACTCGCCTCCACCTGCCTCTCTACTTTCCTTTTTCGAGGTGGGACTAAACAGCTCCGATCTCCTGCACCCGATCATGGCGACTTGTTGTGACATGGTGCTGGGCTGGAATCTCGTGCTATATCGTTCATGGGCTTTTTAGTCGCACCAACGTGGTGGAAAAAAGCCCGGTGAAAAAAGGAGGTGGGACTGAAATTTTCTCTCTTTATTAGTAGGTATAGATATAGATATAGATATAGATAAAAATTATGGCAAAGTTTTTTGCCGTTTCTTCGAAAAATGTTTTAGCCCTAGAAGGCTATGATCCGAATTTGGTAGGAACTAATATAATTACTTTATGGCAGGGGAATACACCACGGTTGATGTGGGCCGGTCTTACCCGGGGACGTCCAAGGCCAACGTGAAAGTCGAGATGCGGCCCAAAGAAGGGCCGAGTCCTCTCGTGTGCAGTAAAATCTCGACGCTCTTCGGTGGCGTGAGAGTCGGGCGCAGCAAGACCTTCAAGAGCACGGAGGGGACGACGGCCGGTGCCCTTGAGCTGGCGAGCTATAAGGTTACAGTGCCACGTGGTAGGGAACCTCACGTAGAGGTGGACTTGCTGATTGAAGCAGCCCATAATGAGCGATCCAGGATGTTGGAAATCCTGAAAATTGGCAATAAACCTTGGCGTCACGAAGTCGACGGCCATCAAATTGAAGTGGACTTCAGATGGGATGGGGCGGCTGATGTTGGAGAAGTGACTGGGGAGGACGAATATATTTTCTTCTCCACGTCTGCCATGTGGCCCTGTAGAGGTAAACAAAATTTTTTTTTGATCGTAGCGATCGAGGACTACTGACCACTAAAAACAAGTTAATGCTCAGCCAAATATTACTTGTCAATACTTTCTTTACTAGGCTATTCCCTCTATTCTATATTACAAATCGCTTTAACTTTTTTTTTTTGGTATATAGATTTTGCTATAAAAAGGTCAAAGAGCATCTTATAATCTGTTTTATGTTTGTTTCTTGTTCCTCTCGTACAGGCCCCATTGGTAATGTTTTTCTTTTTGTATTTTCATTATTTGTTTTTGCTTGTGGGTGTATTTTTTTTTGTTCTTTTGTGAAGATGATTGTTTTTGTTCGGTGACCAGCAGCTTTTTTCTAGCTAGTTGTTTTGTTGATTGTGTGTTTTCTTGTACGTTTTCCTCTTCCCTAATATAATTACAGCAAATCTCTTGCTGCCCTTCAAAAAAGAACTGTCACAACCGCCTTGGGGAGGGCGGCAGCGCAGCAGCAGGGACGGCACTGTGGTGGCGGCGCACGTGCACGCTTGGGTTAGGGAGAGAGAGCCGAATACAGAAGCTGTTGGGTGCTCCCCTTTAATTTTTTCTGATTAGATTCAACTGATTACATGCCCCTTGTACTTATTGTCCGAGGGAGACTTGCACGCTAAGATATATCTAGGAGGTTTCCTTATGGACCACAATACCTCCCGACAAAGCAATCTATTTCTTTTCTAAATATTTATCCACCAAATAATTATTAATTAATGATGAATCAAACGATGACGGTGGACGGCGGCGGCGGCTAGCCAAGGCACACACGCGCGCTAGGCCTATGGGCCCAAGGCGGCGGCGGTTGGCTTTTGGGCTGTGACAGATTGGTGCCCCCTCGAGGCAGCGCGTCCTCGCGCTGTGGTGTTGTATGGGTGTCGACGTTGATGGCGAAGTCGAAGCACCATATCTCGAAGAATGCCAAAGAGTAGTAGTAGTACATCTCATCCAAGTTGGTTGGATGTGCACGTTGTGTCGTCTTCTAGTTGGTGTCATGCATGGGATCATCATCGTAGAAGAAGAAGACCTCTCCTAATGGCAAGAAGCTATGTGGTAGCTCTTCCATTAGCAGACTGTTCGCCGGGAATCCTTGCGTTGTTTGGAGAACATGTCCCATCATTGTTGGTAGTGCCATGACGTAGTAGTAGACTTGTCACCAATGATGCCCCGGAACGATGCCCAAGTCGGTGCTCTCGTTTGGAGCCTGATGGGTCTGACATTGCCATATGTAGTGCATGGTCGGTCGGCATTGTGTGGCATGGGTGGATGAGAGCCTCCAGCATAGCGATGAGGTAGACATGGTAGAAGACGTGTGTGTGCTACGTGTATCTCATGTCGTTGATTTCGGAGCTCACAATTTGGACCTCGTTGAAGACCTCGTAGGAGACAGGGCCGTCGATTTGGTGGGCTAGTTGGGTCGCCTTGCTTTCGGCGTGCAGGGCGCCTCTTGTTGCCTTTGCCGCCCAAAGCTCATTGTGAAGCCTGTTGATGATGTTGAGAGTGTAGTCATAGTGGGTGTCGATGTCATCAAAGATTGAGGGAGCCGGCTGGATCGGCCCTCGACTTGTTCTGGCTGTCGTTGTTGAGTCGAGAATGGTGTAGGCTTGTTGAGGCGGTGCCAGGTCGCCTGTGGAGTCGGTGTTGATGGGCATCTCGAAGTAGCATGTGAGACACCGTCGGAGGGTGTCCCAGTCCTCTAGTGGCGCCTTGGTCATCATGCAAAGGAAACAAAGAAGTATTGCTCCTATTAGGAGGATGGCGACGTACCTTATGTATTCATCGATTGTCGATGTTCCTTTGTCATAAAGCTAATTGGGGCGCCTTATGCGCCGGAGCTCGTGCTGGTGTCATCAAGAAGCCGACTGGTGGGAGTGGGGGTGCGCACGATGTACTTGCCAGTGTGGAAGCCATGATAGGATTCGTATCTAGCTTGTCGGCGTTCTCGAGCCATAGTGGATGTCCGACGGGCGTCCAGCAAGTGTAGAGGACTGATGTCGCCGTTGGAGTTCGGTGAGTGGATGATCATGTCGGGCCCATGGGCATCGTTGGTGTTGCCTGTGGCGGCGCCCGTGGGGACGTCGTGGTTGTCGCGGATCTAGCCCGTCGGCGTCGAGGTTGGCGGGCGGTGCCCGTGGTAGGGGTGTCATTGCCGTTGGTGGCGCCCTTGGAGGTGTCGTCGGTCGAGGGGCGTCATGGTGAGCGACCTCAATAGCGACGTCGGGCGATGTCGTTGCAGCGTTGATGATAGAGGGAGCGGCTGCATATCTGGTGAGATGGACTTGTCTGATGATTGTGGAGTGGGTGATGTTCTGATCTGCGAGGGGGTTGATGTCGTTGGTGTCCATGCGGCCGGTGTTGTCCAAGACGTCGGGGTCAGCAACGTCGATGTCGATGTCAGTTGACGTCATTGTGTTGCTCATGATGGTGATGGCGTTGGCATTCCTGTTGTTCCCATTGTCGAGATAATGTTGTTGGTGACTAGGGAACTTATCATTGCCCTTGTAGTAGCCCGCAGACGTTCGCCTAGTTGGGTAGGCTTTACGTCGAATCGATTTGTGGACATCGGTTGTAGCCTCTTGATCAGATCTGATCAGAGCGTTGGTGATCGTGGAGAGGACGACGTCGGTGGCGCTCGTGGGAGCACTTTGTTGCCATCGGTGGCGCCCATGGTAGGAGCGTCGTCGAGCTCGCCGGTGGCTTTCATGAGGGACATGTGGCCTTCTTTGGGGCGGGAGGGTGAAGCCGTACTTCACCTTGACGTGGTTGGAGATCGCGGTGTTGTCAGCGGCGTTCTCGGATCAAGCATCTAGATGGCCTCCATGATCATCTCCGGGTAGGATGGCAGCAGAGTGGCCATCGGATCTTGACGGCGGTGGTGGTGGGTGGATCGATCTGGTCTCTGAGTACCACGTGTCACAGCCTCCTCGGGGAGATGCGGTGACGGCGGCGCACATGCGCGCTAGGGTTAGGGGGAGAGAGAGAGCGCCTAAAGACATAACTTTTTTTTTTTGACAAAGCTGGAGGGGTGCGGCGCCCCTACAGTGATTTATTAAAAGCAAAGTTTTGAACAAAAAGAGGGTGTTACCCCCCTTTATTTTCTGATTAGATTCTACAAATTACACGCCCCTTGCATTTATAGTCCGAGGAGACTTGCACGCTAAGAAATATCTAGGAGGTTTTTCTTATAGATAGGAATAACTTTTGACAAAGCAATCTATTTTCCTTTTCTAAATATTATTCCCTAAATAATTATAAATTAATAATGAAGCAAACGATGACGGTGGAATGCGGGGCCGGCCACAGCACGCACGCACTAGGTCTATGGGCCCAA
Organism: Hyparrhenia diplandra; assembly: GCA_015847255.1. Lineage (NCBI taxonomy): Eukaryota > Viridiplantae > Streptophyta > Magnoliopsida > Poales > Poaceae > Hyparrhenia > Hyparrhenia diplandra. Next base: position 318,751 of record JADLZK010008235.1, on the reverse strand, counting down.
GGCGGCGGCGGCTGGCTTTGGGGTGTGACAAGAACACTCTTTATGTCTTCTTTTAACTAAATTCCCATACTGGCATGCCCTTTCAAGAAAAAAAAAAATTATTTCTTCTTTTAACTCAATTCCCATACTGCAGGTTCAAATGGGGCGTGACTATCTCACTGTAGTATACACCATCGGGGACGACGCAATGTCGTTCACTGAATTCATAATGGTTGTACGTCGTCTCCTCGCAGACCACGCAGAGCGCGGGGACATCTTTGATAGGCACCCAAAGTCCTTAAATCTCTCATGTAGCCGAGAACATCCATTGCTTCCCAGAGTGCGTGCTAGTGGACCGTGGAACTGGCTTCACATCAAGCTTCAAGTGGAGACGGAGGAGGGCAAGAAGTGGACAACCCTGCTCGTGCGGACTGACACCATGTACGTCTACGGCTTCGAGAACCAGAATGGAGATCGGTACAAGCTCGTCGACAATCGGAATAGTGAACCCCCGCTCCCCAACAAAAACAATAGTGGCAACACAGTCCTAGAGTGGACCGTCGATTACCCATTCTTGTTTTTGGGACTCGACCAAAGAGCTGCAGGTCGAGAGCAGGACAGGAGCTCTAATAGACAAAAAGTCCTTCAGAAACTGAGCAACGAGAACATCAAGCTGGGCTATGCCTTCGCGGTTAAAGCCGTGAAGGATCTGTCCAGCTTCAACCCACCAGATGAGGAGGGCAAAGTTAGGATTGCACTAGGGGGCCTCATCATGATAGTTTGTGAGTCCGCAAGGATGAATCCTCTCCATGATGCCTTTGCATGTTACTGGAAGACGGGGTTGACTGCCACAGATGTGATAAAGGACAATGTGTGGAAATATGGAAAGAAATCGGACGCCCTGAGGAGGTGGAAAGCTAAGAATTATCATGTCGACAACCCGAGATCGAAGGACCCCATTAAGGCGCTAAAAGACATTTACCTCGTGCTTGGCAGTGGTCTCGAAACAGGAGGAGGTGGAGGAGGAGGAGATGACAGCGGTGGCGGTGGCGGCGGTGGCATAGGAGGAGGCAGTGGTGGCAGCAGTGGCAAAGGAGGAGGAGGAGGAGTAGGAAGAAGCGGCAACGGTTCCAACAATAGAGGCACTAAAAGCCTACCAGATGGCAGCACCAGTTCTGGTGGCGGTGCAGATATACCCGCTACCAACACTAAAGGTGGTGGCAAAGTAGAAGACACTGACAACGAGGTTTACGACGACACCGAAAGCAATGGACGACCTCTGGTAGAGCTATTCTCATTGCGTGCCGATCCTGGCGTAATCGGCAAGACCATCACTGTCTTCGACGGGAAAAGAGGTCAAATCATCTACAGGAAAGAGGAGCAAGGAGTGAAAAAGGTATATACCTATCATATCTAATTAATACTACTGTATATGCCTCGTAACGATCCATATATATCTCTTGATATCCAAGCAGTATTTTAATCAAGTAGTGCATGCATGTAGGGAGAGATGGTCGATTTGGTGCTGACCGGACCATACACAAGGATCTCGGCGGCGTTCGGGTGCTTCGCCATCAGAATTGACATGCCCGAAGGCCCTCCCATCAATTGGGAGTGGAATTGCTATGAGCAGAAGTATGCCGACCAAGTCGACGCAGGACCTATGACCCACCCCATCCACAATCCAGCAAATGGCCAGATGGTAGCAGAGGCGACGTATGCGGTGATGTCCAATGCCCGGCAGGCCACTGTGAATGTCAAGTTGTGTCCCAAAGATGGGGCCAACCGTGGTGGCATCATCGTTGATGAAGTCACTGCGATCATTGAGGACTTCAAAGATGGAGGCAAAATCGAAGACAAACACAAGAGCGTCCTCTTCAGTCGTGAAAGCAGGGAAAAGGATCAGGCACCCCCACTACCAAAGACGACAACCACATTCCGCTGGCGAGGAATGTGGTTGCAGTGCCGTGCGGTAGTGCGCTTGACATTGAGGTGAAGCTCCTGATTCAAACTGACGACAGCAAGAAGAAACCTGATGAATTGGAATTTGTTTCACTGAATGTTCCTCTCAGCTTCAAGAATGGAATTAGTTCTACTAAAACTGACAGCGGCAAGGAAGTCGAAGTCGAAGTCACCTGGTACCCGGAGGTAAACTGTATAGTATAATCTGCACTGTATATGTTAACAAGATTTCCAAGCATGCATGCACTAACCGCGTTGCGCTGAAGATTGATGACACTTATATTAATTACCACTTTTATTCTCTAACGATTAATCATCTTATCTATTGCTTGACAATCAATATACTGTAGATCACACGGCTGGATGAGACTGGAAAAGAGATTGAGTACGACCACCCAGCATTAAAGCTCCACGCAGAGGTAATCATTATTGTACAGATTGGCCGGCACTTGCTTTGCGCCAAACATTCAAGACATCTGTTATCACTTAGCTTCCTATAGTTAATTTTTGAAAATATTCTCCAACTGCAGGACGAATTGATGTTTGGGAAGATGGTTGAAGTAGTCCACGCCATCGGAGATCAAGTGTCATTCACTAGTTTCATAAAGCATCTCCGTGGCATTCTAGCCGAACCCGAAGACCCGGAGAAAATCTTTGAACTCCGCCCACTGCTTGCGAAGCAGCATGCTGAACAACCGACGAGATGGCTTCACATCAAGCTGCAAGTGTTGGAGGACGAGGAAATGTCGTCGACAACGCTACTGATGCGGGATGACAACTTGTATGTCTGTGGTTTCATGAACCGGATTGGAGTTCTTTGCAAGCTTGTCGAGAACCAGGACAGCGAATCCTTCCTCCCTGGAGGATTCAATCCCACCACAGACCTACAGGTGGGCGTCAGTTACAGATCCTTGCTCCAGGCCAAAAATAGAGATGATGTCGTCAGAAAACTGGCCGCGGCACAGCTAGGCAGTGGCTTCGCCAAGGACGCCGTGCGTGTGCTATCGAGCCACCCGAATAAGGTGGCTGGTATCAATATGAGTATCGAGGTGGCACTGGCGGGACTCATCTTCATTGTCCGCGAGTCCGCAAGGATGATCTCTGTCCTCAAATCCATTGAAGACGGGTGGAGCAACGACAAGGGATTCACCAAGAAATTGATGGAAGATTACGTGTGGAAATACGGGGAAATGTCACGCAAGTTGCAGGCGTGGAAGCGTAGAGACTACACTGAACCGCACCGCATTTTGGAGCTACAAGCCACTCACCTTGTGCTCAACACCATGTGCTACAAGCTATATGATTGGTACACCAAAAGCGACAGCCGACCCCGAGTGGAACTGTTGGCCATTCATGCCGACCTTAAAAAGGGCACGAAAATCATCGTCTTGGACGGGAAGCGAGGTCAAATCATCTACAGGCATGAGAAGGAAGGAGAAAAGGTACATATAAATCCTCCTAGATATACTACACTACTGCTATGTTTAATGTTTAGTATCAATCCATTCACATATATGGAAGGCAGTACAGTGTATTAACCGATCGGTGCGTGCGTGCATGTTGTAGGGAGGAATGACAGATTTGGAGTTGACTGGACCCTACATAGGCATCTCAGCGTACGGGTGCTTCGCCATCAAAATTGATATCCCAGCCACCGTCAAAACTGATGGCTCAGCCACCACTCCCATCGCTATGAGATGGGAATGGGATTGCTATGAACCCAAGTACGCTGCCCAAGTCGACGGAGGACCCGTGAGCCACATTATCCACAATCCGGAGAACAACTGCGAGGTAGCAGTGGTGACGTACGCGGTGATGTCCGAAGCACAGGAGGCCACTTTGCAGGTGAAGCTGCGGCTCAACAATGGGCATAGGCCTTTCTTTGAGGGCTCTGATGAGATCGGTTGTAAAATCAGAGCGTTCATCGGTGACTTCAGTGTTCCGGCCGTCCTCTTCAGCGGTGCACTACGGACGGACAACGACTCGTGGTTCCTTCTTCCGCTGGCGAGGAATGTGGTTGCGATTCCGTATGGTAAAATCCTTCGCATAGAGGTAGACCTGCAAAATAAAACATCCAACAAACATTTGAAGGCCGACTCCTACATACCAGCCGGCTGGATTGTTGGGAGGCAAAGACTTATAGTCGATGGTTTCGAAGTTGAAGTTGACGTCAGCTGGTACCCAGAGCCAAAGGTAAACATCGAATATATTGGCTAGTTTCTTGCTGTTGCCAAACATATAATATTAAATGAATTGACGACTTTGGTTATAACTTCGTTTCTTTTTATATAACTATAAGAAATTTTCATGCTGCAGGTCAACCTGGTTCTTGCGGATCACCCTGAATTGGTGTATACCATCGGAGATGATGAAATGTCGTATGTTAGGTTTATAAGTGCTCTCCGTCAAATTTTTGTCACTGCCGACAACCCAAAGTGCATGGATGTCTTGGATGCCCACCCTGACCCAAATCGGCGCTCCAACCCACAACACCCACTGCTCTACGAAAGAGATCGCAGGTTCCTTCACTTCAAGCTTCAAGTGGCGGGTGAGCAAACGTCCACAGTCCTAGCTATCACGTTTAAGGACTTCAACGTCCATCTTGGCTTTGTCCATGTTGGCCAACAGATCGAAGCTGTTCATTTCGAACAAAACCGCAGGTACGAGAATATACTGCAGGTCAGGGCCGAGGAAGTCCTGGATAAACTGAACTCCGAGAGGCTGGGCAAAACCTCCATGGTTCACGCCGTGGGCTTGCTCTCCTGCTTCAGCGGCAGGGTGGATTCTATGGATGATTTGGACAGGCTGGCACTGGTGCATCTGATGGTCATGGTCTGCGATTCAGCGAGGTTGAATCCTTTCTGCAAGGCCATTGCTGCTGGCTGGAACAACGGGACGGAGATCACCAAGGAACTGATGGATTACATACGGTACTGGGATCGCATCTCAACCGCCCTGGTGGACTGGAGGGACAGCGGCTACCGTATATGGCATAAAGATGACAAACTAGAGGGGATCGGAATCAAGAACCCAGACGATGCACTAGAAGTCGTTCACCTCTGTTCGGCTGAACGGCTGAATCGTGCTTTGTCGAACCTGCCAAGCGCATCAGGTCGCTCCATAAACTAAAATCAGGTTACCCCTTTCCCTTTTCTTGTGACAAATCATGTCGTGCGTGTATTGTTTGTTGATCATCATCGTTGTGTGGCCCGGAACGGTACTCACTGTGTGCCAAATAAAGGCCCTATGTATCAGATACTCTTTTCTCTTTGTTTGAAATATCCCAGTTCAAATCTTGTACTCGACGTCTAGTGTGTGTGCCTGTGACCATTTGATAAGCTAGTGTTTGATTTGATCATGTAAAACCAGACTGTAACGAGTATCGGGAAATTTATAATGCAAATGTAAACGGTATTTTGTCAACATGCAACGGATTTTGTTGGAACAGAATCTGCTTGTTATGTTTGTCCTTGCTCTGTTCTTGCAGTCTGGTCTATATATATGTCCTGCTTCTGGTCGTTAGTAATTCTCCCGGTTGAAGCTGCCAATGCACTTTCTTTTCCCTTTTTTAGAAAGGACCACAAAAGTGTTGGGAAACATGAGTTTGATACGAGATTATGGAGCACCCTACTGAATCAAGCGCCTGCATGCTCCCACCAGATGTACAATCCATCTACAACTTCTAGACTGGGCCGGCGGCGTTTTGAACAGTAGGTTGCTGGGAGGCACAAAGCATACTGAAGTCATGGCGAACTGACAGACGCGCGTCTCGGCCGCAAAGGCAGTGGCAGCATACGTAGCACGCAGCAGCAGCCAGTGGCCAGCTCCCGGCCGGAGCTGCAGGCCGGTCGCCCCCATGCCACAGGCCACGACGCCCAGGCTAGTGCTAGCTAGGCAGGCCACGCTGTCGAGACAAGGGAAAGGGAGGAGCGCCGGAGGGAGCGAATCCACTTTAGCATGCACTTTGCTCCTGGCGATCATGGTGGGAGCGTGGGTGAACGGCAGTCCCGTGAATGCTGCCTACTACGTGCTCAAACGGCAGAAGTCCCACCACTATCACTCTTTCCGTATTGGCTGCAGGACTTCATGGAAATAGGATGGGCTTTCATCCTTGGCGCGCATAGACGAGCAAGGACGAACAGGCCAGTTCAAGTAAAGATTGGGCTTGGGCAGCTTGAGATAATGACAATGGGTCGGGTTCGATTGGGTGCAGTCTTCGTGCATCCAAAACCGAAACCTGAAATCAGAATCGAACCAAAACCAATTCAGGTGGAAATTCATCACCAAAACCAAACCTGCGAAATACCTGAAACCTAAATAGATACCTGAAACCCACGAATATATATGCACATATTCACATGTATGAACAAGAGGCAATAAATAATAAATATTTTCATGAGTTAACTTTGAATAATTTTAATAATCTAAGTAAATAAGTTATTATTAACATATTATAAAACATGAGAGTTTTAATTCTAAATAATTTATTTCGATATCCACGGGTAGAAAACTAAGCCCAAAAACCAAACCCAAGTCCAAACCCGAAAAACTGTGGATGAAAATTCGTCACTAAACCCGAAGACCCAAAACCCGCTAATATCCATCCCCCCGAACCCGATCTGCTTCTATGCTTACTTGAGATAGATGTAAAATGTATGTACGTCACGCCGTGTCAAGCCAAGGAACGGAGGGTCAAGTTTATAGCAAGCGGCAGATGACTCTTGGCCACAGCTAGATTGGAATGTACTACAACCAACAGAACGATCACATGTTTGCAGTGGCTCTAATGCAGGGTATTCTATTCACTTCTACCATTTAAATTAAACGGTATTCTGAAATAGGTATTTCTTTTTATTTTCACAACAGCTTTCTTTTGAATTCTATTTCAAAGTTCGATTAGAAGGATAGAAAGACGATGATAATGGGAAAGGAAAAAATAAAATGAAGCAATAGTCTAAACCAAAATCACCTAAATACGCTTTGTGGTTTGATGTCCTGGAAAACTTTTATGGCAACTTCAAAGATTAATGGGAAGAACGGATAAAAAAAAATCGACACTTTCGAGCACAAAAAAACCACCCAAAAGATAACTTGCACTATAGATCATACTACTACAGGATTGATTTTGTGTGAAACCACCCAAAAGATAACTTGCACTATAGATCATACTACTACAGGATTGATTTTGTGTGAAACCACCCAAAACTTAACTGAGATGGGCACAAAATACAACCGCCTCCTAAAACCTAGAATATTAACACAGAGGCAGACATTTTCATTTACCGATCGAGGCAATCGCATTCGCCTGTATCTTAAAATGTATTTACGGTGGCGTTCATTTAAAAAAACCACCTCCAAAAATAGTCCATCTACATAGGCACCCACCTCCATAAATACATTTTTGGAGGCGGACACAATATTTTTTTTGAAGCTGAAAGGGGTTCTCTCTCCCCTCTTTTTTTAATTAAATAAAATAATAGTTATATACAAGAGTATAGAGCAGCCAGGCTCAATGCAAAAAAGAAAAGTACAAATTAGTTGTAAGACTCTCTCCGGACACTAAGCTTTAGACTCCTAGCACTCCCCGGACTTTGTACAAACTAAGCCCAGTTCTTCTTTGAACAAGATTTTCCAAAGGTTCATATCCTTCCTAGCGTTATCAAAGACAATACTGTTACGCATTTTCTAGATCACCCAGCAAGCTACTATTTATATTTCTCTGAAAATAATGTCACCAAAGTTATCTCTCGCCTTCATTAGCATGTCAAGAGGCTGCAAACTAAGGTCCCAATTGATAGATAGGGTATTCCAGCAGTCCTTACTGAAAAGACATTGAAAGAAAAGATGTATGCTCGTCTCTTCTACATCTTGATCACAAAGAACACAGTTATAATCATCCAGGGTCATGTTCAATCTTCTGAGGAGATTTCTAGTATTGAGTCTGTCCCTTTAGAGTAGCCAGAAGAGGAATTTGTGATTTCCAGTGTTATGAGACTTCCACATCCATTTGAAGACAGGTAACATTGGGTTCCCAGCATTCAGGTGTTTGTAAGCTTTCTTACTACTGTACCCAGCAGCCCCCATATGTAGTCCCATGAATCATGTATATTATCATCGAGGTCTGCATTTTCAATGGTCTGAATAACCATTTGTAACTGGGTTGCAGTGTATCGAGGCAAAGGCATAGGGCTAAAGAGCCTGTCCATTTCACAATTCAAGAAAAAAATCTGATAGGTTGCAGCTATCGAGGGCAAAGGCATAGGGCTAAAGAGCCTGTCCATTTCACAATTCAAGAAAAATCTGATAGAGCACTTTGGTTTTTCGACAAAAGAGAATAGTTCAGTGGTACCTTTGTTTGTAGATTGTGATCCAGCCAAAACATCTGTCCACAACATCACCGAAGTTGCCTCTTTTTGGGCTGCATTTGGAGAAGGTTCTAAAGATTTCGAATAGGTTCATGATATCCCTCCACCAGTATGACCCAACCGGGCTCCTAGCTTGTGGTGGAATGTTTTGATTGGAGTAAAAGGATGACCAAGTCAGGCTTACCTACGGCGAGATCTGCATGATTGTAGAATTTATCCAGATACTTCATGAGTAGTGCTTCATTCTGAGTTTCAATGTTAATAATGCCCAAGCCACTCTGGTCCTTGGACTTACAAGCTTCTTCCCATGCCACCAGACAGCTGCCTTTTCTGTTAATGTCCCCCTTACTCCAGAGACCATGTTTTCTGTATATATCAACCTGTTTGATAATCTGTTGTGGAATCTTTAGGGTACACATGTAGAACGTGGGGAGGGCTGACAACACTAAGTTAACCAGGATCAGTCTTCCATTGTATGATAGAAGCTTACTCATGCCTATGAGTCTTTTCTCCATCTTGGTTAAGATAGGAGTAAAATCTTCAACACTAGGTCTGGTTGTGCCAAGAGGCAGGCCTAGGTAAGTAAATGGCATTTGTCCAGTCTAACATCCAAAAGTATTTGCAAGGTGGGTAGCTCTTTGATGGCTCATATTGATGGGGATCAAACTGGATTTTGAGAAATTAACATGTAGTCCAGTGGAGTCGAAGAAAGGATTTCGGGAGACATTTCAGATTGAAGAGGGTTCTACTATCCCCCTCAAGGGATCAAGAGTGTATCATCAGCATATTGTACAATGAGAAAGTCTCCTGGAAAATTGTCGGCAAGTGGGTGTTTTAGAACCCCAGTTCTCCAAGCTTTGTTTATTATGGTCTGCAGGAGATCAGCTGCTAGGACGAAGAGGAGAGGTGACAGGGGATCACCTTGTCTGACTCCTCTTTTACATTTAAAGAATCTCCTGGTATGCCATTTAGTAGCACACATGATGTGGCTGTTGATAGAATGTTTTGGACCCAATTAATCCATCTGTCTGAAACCATTTATGTCTCATTACTTCCAAAATGACCTGATGTTCAATCTTGTCAAAAAGCCTTCTCAAAGTCCAGTTTCAAGATCACAATTTCTTTTTTGATTTGTGACAGATGTGTAAGAACTGAAAAGACCAGGCTAGACAGTACTGGATGGTCCTCCCTTTAATGAACCCATATTGGTTGGCATGTACAATCTGTAGTATGACACTTTGCAGCCTGGAGGCTAGGATTTTGGTAATGCCCTTGAGAGAGTAATTCAGTAGGGAGATTGGTCTATAATCATTGATGATGTTGGGACTGTCCTTTTTGGGGATGAGGGGAATAGCCGATGAGTTGATGCTGGTTACGTCTGTATTAAAATTACAGAAGTCATTAAATAGCCTATAGAAGTCTTGCTTGACAATATTCCAGCATTTTTTGATGAAGCACCCATTGAACCCATCTGGTCCAGGAGCATGATCAGAGGCCATGCTTTTGATTGCTAGTTCAATTTCTTCCAAGCTGAAATCATCCCCTAGCAAACTGAGATCTGATGTTGTAAGTAGGCTGGATAAATCACAACTGGTCCCTACAAACTCACTGGTGCCTAATCTGTTTTTGAAAGCTGTTAGCAGCATGTTGGCTTTGAGTTCATGATCAGTGACTAAATTGCCATCTAAGTCAGCCAAAGACACTATGAAATTCCTCTTACGAGCAATGGTAGCCATCAGATGGAAGAAATGTGTATTCTCATCCCCAAGTTTAACCCAACGAGTGGTGTTCCATTGCTTCCAGTATTTCCTCTTTAATTCCAGCAAACAGCTCAGGTGATGCTTGACTAATCTTCTTAAGGCTGACTCTAGGTTAGATAGATTTCTCTGTTCTTCCAAGCCATCTAGGAGGGAGAGCACCCAATTGCAATTGAAGATAAGTTTACTTAAATTAGAAAGTTTTCTACCCATTCTTCAATGCTTTTCTGATCTCCTTGAGGTTATTGAAATGTTTCTAGCTGCATTGCCAAAGACTGCAGAAGAATTCCAGTGGAGGCTTACTACTTCAAAGAAGCCAGGGGCGGACACAATATAAGGACGGTCTCCAAAAATACTGCCCTAACTAATACTACTATATAAAATCTTTTAGAAGACGTTTTCAGAATCTTAACCGTGGCGGGCATAGACAGAAACCGCCTCGGTTAATTGAGGTCGTCCGAGGCCAGATGGCAACGACCTCGGTTAATGTACTAACCGCCTCGGTCAATCGGCCTGTGTTTCAATTGAATGATCCCTTTCTGCGATCTGGAACACAACACCGAGATGGAACAACCACGAGCATGCATTGTTTTGTACAAGTCTTGGGCTTGTTTGGTCAAACCCAATGCTAACAACCATGAGCACCAATAATTCACAACCAGAATTATCTTGATTTCTCGTATTGTAAAAAAAAACAAATGGGCTCGATAGGTACATGTAATGTGTGACACCAGCTATATATACAAACGTACAAGACCAATTTGCTTATATTATATCCATTATTAAAATTAAAACTATTTCTTATGAATACTATCTGTTGAGGCCCCCTCTATTTTACTCTAGCTTCGCCAATAATTGAGTGGGTTGAAGGTATCCCTTCTGTGGAAGGTGGCAGCTTTGCACCGGCCCTCCTATCTTACACATCCAGCAATGCCTATATCCACCATGTAGAAATTAACTATATATGTGAAATAAAATCCGGTACAATTTTCTGCAGCTAGAGAGACCAATCTGGTAATCAGCTTACACAATAAAGGGCAATCATCATCTCAAACAAAAAAAGAAAACGAAAGAAAATATACAAAATTGACTAGACATCTTTGCTTTTTGTCTGTAATCAAAGAGGTTAAGATCCATATGGACGCATATTAATGGCCATTCTTTCAACTTCATGGAATTTCTAAAATTAGGTCTGAAGGACGGACTATGACAACACTTAACTTTGCCCTAGTGAACACATTATTTTTTTTTTGTTTATTTTGCTAAATACTCCATTATTACTTGTTGATGACTGGCGGTGTTGTTGGCAAATGGTGCGATATAATTTTAGACTCTGAGATCAGCGCCTCAACATGTGGGCTCGATTCACACTTGTCATCTGCTTAGCTCAGAGTACAAGAGAGAGTGAGAGAGCTCGTTCCTTGATCATCTAATTATACTGCGTCAACGACCAAGGAAAGAGCACATCTCTCTTCTTTGGGAGGACAAAGCAGCTTTGCATAGCCTTGGACAACCAATACCCATACCCAAATTACCTGAACCCAACCTGAATTACCCAAACCCAAAGTACCCGATCCCAAATTCGATAGCGATTTTGATTATCCGAAATTAGTTTAGATAATTTAGGTAACACACTCTGGTACCCAAACTACCCGAAGATTTGCCTCCATCTATATGTTTATCATGTGTTGATAGTGAACATTTGAAATTATCAATTTATTATAATATAATTCTCTTGGTTCGAACAAGTGACTATAATATATTATTCTCCAAAAATTGTTATTGAAATACTACTATTTATAAATTGCTATTGAAATTTTGTGTAATTTGTTGTTTTTTTTTAAAGTAGATCGGATATACCTTGAACCCAACCCAAACCCGAATTATCGGGTACCCGAAATTTTGATAGTTTTTTTTTTTTGAGGCTAAAATCAGGTAGCAGTTTTCATTTTCCAAATATTAAATTAAATTACCTGAATTACCCGACCGAAAAAATCGGGTAACCAAACGCCCAAGCCTAGCTTTTGCAGCAGCCTCTCCATCTTCCAGTGTATGTTATTGTCGTTCCAAATAGATTGGGCCGGAACCGACACGTGGAAGGTGATCATCGCCGGGGAAGAAGAGAGGGGAGGGGCGGCGGCGGCTGCCGCACCCGCAAGGGCGGCGCTGACGGGTGATGGCGGGGGCGCGCGGGGGCGGCGCGGTGGAGGCGGGCGGGCGGCGGCAGGGCGGGGCGCTACCAGGAGGAGGGGAGGCGGGAGATTGGGATAAATTTTCTTTATTTGCTTCTTGCCCCCAAAGATTCACAGACCCCTTACTTATATAGCCCGGCTAGTGGGACTTGTATCTCAAGCAATCTCTCTAAAGGTTTCCTTATAGATTGGAATACCTTTTACAAGCATGTCCTATTTATTTATTTCCTAATAAGGGTCTCCCTTATAGATGAGATATCCCCTTGCACACCAAAACACCTAAAGATAATCCTAGATATTTTTCCTCTTTTTCTCCCAATTAGTTGCCGGAAGAATCCGCGGAAGGGAGGAGATGGAGGCGGGGGCGCGGCGCGGGGGGGGGGGGGGGCGCCGGCGCTCCTTGGGCCTCTCGGCCCTGTCCTTCCGGGCCTATTTCCCCGGTCATGACATCTCCCTCCCGACCGGGCGCGGCGTCCTCGCGCTAGATGAAAGTCCATTCAAGACACCCGGATGGGGATCGGCTGCCCCCGGGAGGATGAGCTCAACCTACAAAGATGAGACGACCCCCGCATAGGGTTCCCGAGGATCATGTTCTCCCCGGTTCGCTTGGGGTCAAATTCCGAAGATAGTGAAGGTTGCCGATGTAGCCGTGGTAGATGTATCGATGAACAGCACGCCCTCGCCGTGGAAGGTTGCCGCCCCGACGACGGGCTGCCGCGTAGGAGCTCCCCTCGAATGCCCACATCTAGGTGCTGGTGCACCATGTCGCGTGGGGGGGGGCTCCAGAACAAGAAACGCCATTGGGTGGAGCGCTGATGAAGAGCGAAGTAGACGCCCGGATAGTGATGTCGCAGCGGTAGGAGGAGTAGCGCCAAGTTCAACATCGCACCGCACATGAAGGAGCCGACGTCGAACAGGAGGGCGACATACCGGTGGCGGCCCTCTCGGATCGTGGGCGGATGTGGACATTGTCAACGGTGAGGAAGAGGCGATCCATGCCGCCGAGGAAGACGACACCGGCTGGGCCGACGCGGTGGCGCCACGGCCATATGCCGCCCAAGAGGATGGCGGTCGGTGCAGCTGAAGTTGGTCTGTCGTGTAGGCTCCCAAGGCGAGGAAGTTCATCCCGCGAACTCCGCCTAAAGCAAGGCCTCCGTAAGTCCGGGCAAAGAGTGGAGAGGAGGCCGGAAGGTAGAAGCGCCATCGAAGAGGAGGAGGCCGCCTTCGGTATCCATCTTTGAGCAAATAAGTCGCCTCGTGGTGACGCCGAGGGCGATGCGGCGTAGGTGTTGATCCTCCAATGTAGCCCGGGCGTAGGCCGGGATCGAAGACTCCGGGCGGATGTCGTAGAGGTCCAAGGCGGTCGCATGCCTCGAACATTTCCCAAGCCGAGTCGCAGCGCACGGATGCCCGGCGAAGATGCCCGGCCTGAGGAGGCCGTGCCGTGGGCCCTTACGCCGAGGGGTGGAGCCGAAGTGAACGTGCTCGGGCGACCCTCATGGTAGTAATCGCAGCTCGTGGGTCGCGAAGTCCCACATCACGCGCCCCGGGCTTGCCGGCCAAGGCATGCCAAGGATGACGCCGACGTCCTCGCCCGGTGGCATGACGTGGCGTCGATGTCGGCGGTGCTGGTGTCGTGTCGGCGTAGTGGCACGCCGAAGGTGGCGGCGGGTGATGTAGACGTGGGCGCGGTGCCGGTGGTGATCAGCACACGCCTTTGGCTGAGTCCGAGGCCTGCCGTGGTCACCACGCTGGGGTCGATGTAGTTGTGCGTCGCCTCCCGAAGTCGACGATGATGTTGACGCCGCTACCGCAGATCATACCGATGAGGTAGAGAGAATGAGCACCACGCATCGGGAGTCGGGGTCCCCGTGAGGACCTTCGGATCACCGGCTCCTCTTTGATGTCCGCTAGTGGGCGTTTGTCGTGTCGCCGGTGTAGTCGCTTGAAGATCGTGATGTCGAAGAGATGCTTGCACTTGTGACCCGTGAACGCTCGCCACAGCTTGAAGCAGAGTCTAGCCTTGTGTCGCTTCGTCATCTCCTTCCGGTGTCACCCGCTTTGAACGGCCGAAGTCGCTGGCCGACGAGGGGGCGCCGGGGTGGCGCCAGGCTAGGGTGCAGGGCCCCACCCTTGGCCTGTCTTTTTGCCGGTGTTGTAGAGGATGGCGGCGCCGCCAGACACCCGGCGAGACATAGCTGCCTCCATGTCCTTGGGGTTCTCGCATCTCGACGCCCATCTTGAGCGGTTCGCGCAAAGCCTCTTTGTGTAGATGTTGGCCTGCTGCTGGTCGCCGAGGTTGCCCGCGACGCGCCACGTGTGCCATGAACTGCTCGTGTACTCATCGACGCTGCTGTCTTCCTTAGTGAAGCCAACTCACCCGCCAGATTGCGCCGCTCAAGGCCGGGCGGCGCCGTTGACATATTGAGCAAAGCTTGCCCAATCCGCCACCGGTTTCTCCCCGACAGCCTCATGTACCATTGCTATGCTCCTCCCCGTGAGATGATAGGAAGCATACCGCACTTGCTCAGAGCTGGGCGCATCTTGTCCCCTCGAAGAATTGTTCACGCCGGGTTGATCCATGGGAGGGATCCTCCTTGCCATCGTAGGTTGGGAAGGACAGCTTGTGCGCACGGGAGCCGAGGCGAGAAGGTGTCGGCCCGGAGGTGGAGGGGGCGGCGATGCGCCCGATGGCGGCGCCCTGGCGCGGCCTTCGCCTCAATCCCCTTCATCGTTCTCGAGATCAGCCGCTATGACTTGATTGTCCTGGTTTTGCTTGCCATCAGTCCGCTTCTTGATGAAGTCGCGGGCTGCTGTCTCAAACATCGCCCTCATCTCGATCTCGGCGTCATGGAGTTGTTGACGGTGTTTGAGCGTTGCTGGATCATCGCCGAGAGGATAGAGAGCTTATCGCCGATCTTGTCCATCCCGGGTGTTGATCTTGGCGAACTCGTCTCCCAAGTTCTTCAGCAGCCTTCTGGATTCGGGCGTCCATGGTGGTGGGTGGATCGTAGTGGTCTCCGGATACCAGCTGTCGTTCTAGCTAGATTGGGCCTGAATCGACACATGGAAGGTGATCGCCGCCGGGGAAGAAGATAGGGAGGGGCGGCGGCGATCGCGCCCGCGGCGGCGGCGGCCGCGTCGCCAGCGGGCGGCGGCGCGACAAATAGGTGGGGGGGCGCGACGAGGGCGGAGCGGTGGAGGCGGCGCGGCAGTGGCTGGGCGGGGAGCGTGGCGAGGAGGAGGGGAGGCAGGAGATTGGGATAAATTTTCTTTATTTGCTTCTGCCCCGAAAGATTACGCACTCCCTTTACTTATATAGTCCGGCTAGTGGGACTTGTATCTCAAGCAATCTCTAAAGGTTTCCTTATAGATTGGAATACCTTTTTACAAGCATGTCCTATTTATTTATTTCCTAATAAGGGTCTCCCTTATAGATGAGATATCCCCTTGCACACCAAAAACACCTAAAGATAATCCTAGATATTTTTCCTCTTTTTCTCCGAATTAGTTGCCGAAGAATCCGCGGAAGGGAGGAGATGGAGGCGGGGCGCGCGCGAGGCCCGGGGCGGCGCCGGTGCTCCTTGGGCCTCTCGGCCTGTCCCTTCGTGCCCTATTTCCTGGTCATGACAGTTATCCAACGGTTTTATTACTCTTAACCATGCTGATTTCTACAAGTGGTTAAGAGATAGCTAGCGCTTGTCGATGCCCAATTTTCTAGTCATATCGCCCCAATGACGCCACATGTTGACCCAAACTCATGTCCAAGGTTTTGAGGCCGAAATCCCACAAACTGTTCGCGAACGATTTTGTGGACGAAACCTCAAACTTAGCTGGAGTAGCGTATCCATTACACCACTTCATGACCTCAACATGTGTCACCACTTGCCCTCGACCACCCGATCCCAAGTCCTTTGTGTCTTCGCTTGACTTGGTCAACCACTCTCTTAACTTGGTCAACACAGTATACCCTCCACATCTACACTTGCTTGTCGATGTCCCCATGTATCAGCTAGCCTCGGTCAATCTGTTGACCCTCGGTCCCGAGGGTGTCCACTGCTATTGTGAAAGTTATGGACAGGCTCGGACAATAGAACAACCATATCGTCTACAGTGGTTCTAAAATCGCCACACTCCTCTATGACATAAGAGTCAGGCACGAGACCTTCAGTCATAACAGTGAACAGTAAGACATTGGTGAGGTTCTGACGAAGAGTTATAAGGTGGTGGTGCCATGTGGTAGTGTTCTTCAAATAGAGGTGGACCGGCAGATTCAAACTACACTTCCAATATAACCAATGGGTCAGCATTGGCATTTGGAACTTCTTAAATTTGCCATTGGAATGACTATGAGTGGAAGTCATGAAGTTGACCACTAAAAGTTAAGGTGAACAATTCTTGGTCGCCCGACAGAAGATTTGAACAAATTGGGGAGCAGGAATTTATTTCCCCTTGACAACCATGCATGGCACCCAGTGAGGTAATTAATCATTGAAGAAATTAAACATATTTTATAAAATAGTTTCCTTTATTATTACAACTACAGAGCAAAATGGTGTTTGACCATTTTATTGTAGTGTACACCATTAGAGTGCGCTGCCGCTCCGGCGGGCCGCTGTACGTGGCGCCCCACCATTGGCGCTGAAGGAGGGCGGTGCGCCCGGTTCAGCTGCCAGGGCGCGGTTCGGGCGTGCATAAGCCGCCGGTTCGGGCCGGACCGCCGCCCAGCGCCAGCGTTTCTCGCCTCGAAGAACGCAGACAGCACAGCAGTTCACCGGTTCAGCTCGGTTCAAGGGCCCTAAAGGCCGGTTCTTGGCCGGTTCTCGCTACAGGTCGGTGGAGGAGTTAATGTACCACCTCCTCGAGCAGCAGGGGACGAATGTGGACGCCTGGAGGCCTTTCAATGCATTAGGGAATATGCAAACACCCCCCTCCTCTCATCCTATAAGTAGAGGGCCTCTTCTCCTCATTCCACACACCATTCCAAGGCAAGAGAGCTCTCTCTAGAGCTTTTCCCTCTACTCTTCTACCTCACTCCAATGGGTCTAGGCCCTACCTAAGTAGTAGAGAGATCGGCGGAGGAGAGATGTGAAGGGCTGAGAGCAGGGAAGTGCCGGATTTGTCGGTGTCTCCCCAACCTTGTACCTCGGTGGATTCGGGCTTAGCTCCCTCATGGGATCTTGGCTAAGAAGCATCCTCGGTTCTGATAATCTTTATTGTCTTTTGTTAATCCATGATTTATCTACTCGTTTGCGGGATCGATAGTCGTTCCTCGGGGCGGGACTTTAGTGCTGGAACCCTTTGACCGGGGAAACTGGCAAACACTAGAGTGATAATCACTAGCGTAGACGTGGTGTTTGGGCTAGCGGTTTTCTATCTTTTGCGAAGCACCCCACGGTCGTGAGGGTAGGCGGCAAGGTCGTGACAGCCTTGTCCATCCCTTGTAATCCCTCCACGTTCGGGTGTGATGTAGAGCTAATTGTCGGACTCTGCCCGATATTGGGCGAGGGCCGGTGCCCGAGGTCAACAAGTAGCTCTGGAGACTAGCTAACCATAGACCCTAAAGGTGTAGGGATCCTTCTCGATAATCCTTCCCATCTTTGGTCATGTGTGTCCTTGGGCTTAACTAGTTAGGAGAGAGTGCATCCGTTCCACATGGAAAATACGATACCCCGAATATTTCCGGGTGAAAGCTACAACGACAATTCTGTAGACGCTTGCGATTCTTCTCGCGACGTTAAGAAACGTCAACAGAGAGTGCAATTTTTTGTGATCCGAGCCTCTGTCCATTAGAGTGGCTATTTTTAAGCGAGGTTCTCCAAACTTAACGCAACCCTCCTCCTTTACCCGGGTTTGGGACCTCTGCTCGTGACCAAGCTACTTCCGGTGATTTCCATCCAACAAAGCCAGGGCATCAACGGTGTCGCCTGAATTTTTCATCGCCAGAAGTGAGGAAAGGTGATAATTTCACGCTTATTTTCTTCATAGATGAATACACAAGCTTGAGAACACTAACCGCTTCCTGGTCGAGTACTACTACTATCTTGTCTTACAAAAATTTTCCCACTAAACAAATCATTGCTAAACTACAAGTTGTTTATATTCCTCTATTCCTGAACTACTTTTGTTTCAGTTTGTAAGTCGCTTTGACTTTTTTGGTACATCCATTTAGCTATGTATCTAGATACAATAATATGCCCGGATATATAGCAAAATGGACGAACCAAAAAAAGTCAAAGCGACCTTTACAATTTGGAACGGCGAGTGCAATTTTTTCGTGATCTCGTGCCTCTGTGGATTGTGTAGTCCTCACAGACTTGCCTATTACGTAACCAATCAGATAATATTTGGGCCTTGCTAATTTCCGTGTGACTGAAATTTTCAAATCTGTTTAGGGGACCGAAGCTTTTTTTTTTTAGATAATGGACGAGAAAAACATCGGCCTCTACATCCGAGGATGTACACGACCAATTATTACAAGTTGTGGATAAAAGGTATAGCAAAACAAGTCTCTAAAACAGAAAAGAAAACTAAAGCAAATAATAAATGTGCTTTCACCCTCTATAGGAAACTCTAAAGTAATCACTTCTAGTTTTTACGCTAATTAGCGAGAGTGTGTTCTTGTCTTGTTCATCACGCTGCAACCGGGCTCAAGCATCGCAACCAATAGGCTCATCTCGAAAATTACCTTCGACAACGAAAAACTTTCATTTTGTTAAAGATAATATCGTTTCAACAATACCAAATGGCCCAAAGATATAGTCAGGACGCCAACCCAAATCAAGTTTCTAATCCTTTTATTCTCGATTAGTAGGCCATGTACCAAACATATAGCTTATATAGATCTAGGGCTGATTTAGGCCAAGAGCATAAAAAAGATGATCCTCCATACCGTTTTCGAATACGGGACAATCAAGGAAAAGGTGTTGGATGGTCTCATTCATATTACAACCAACACATTTCGACTTCCTTTCTAGTTTTTCCTAGTGAGGAAAGGTGATAATTCTGGCCGCTTATTTTCTTCATAGATGAATATACAAGCTTGAGAACACCGACGCTCTATCGAGTACTACTACTATCTTGTCTTACAAAAATTTTCCCACTAAACGGCCATGCTAAACTACAGTTTGTTTATATTCCTCTATTCCTGAACTACTTCTTCCATTTTTCAGTTTGTAAAAGTAAACTTGACTTTTGGTACATCCATTTAGCTATGTATCTAGATACAATAATATGCCTGGATATATAGCAAAATGGACGAACCAAAAAGTCAAAGCGACTTACAATTTGGAAACGGAGGGAGTGCAATTTTTTGTGATCTGTGCCTCGTGGATTGTGTAGTCCTCACGCATCGCCCTATTACGAATTGAACTATATAATATTAGGGCCTTGCTAATTTCTCGACCGAAATTTTCAAATCTGTTCAGCGATGAAGCTTTTTGTTTAGATAATGGATGAGAAAAATTTCGGCCTCTACATCCCAGGATGTACACTGACCAATTATTATAAGTAGTGGATAAAAAGGTAGAGCAAAACAAGTCTCTAAAACAGATAAAGAGAACTAAAACAAATGATAAATGTGCTTCCACCCTCTATTGGGAAACTCCAAAGTAACCACTTCTAGTTTTCTCGCTAATTAGCGAGAGTGTGCAACTGGGCTCGATCACAGCCAATAGGCTCATCTGAAAATAACCTTCGACAACGAAAAAACTTTCATTTTGTTAAAGATAATATCCTTTCGACAAATGCCAAATGGCCCAAAGATATAGCCGTGACGCCAACCCAAATCAAGTTTCTAATCCTTTTATTCTGATTAGTAAGCCATGTACCAAACATATGGCTTATGTAGATCTAAGGCTTTTAGGCCAAGAGCATAAAATATGAACCTCCATACCGTTTTTCGAATACGGACAATCTAGGAATAGGTGTTGGATGGTCTCATTCATATTACAACCAACACATTTCTGGCTTCTTCCTTTCCGTTTTTTCCTAGTGAGGAAAGGCGATAATTCTCTTTGCTTATTTTCTTCATAGATGAATACACAAGCTCAAGAACACTGACCGCTCTGTCGAAAGTACTACTACTATCTTGTCGACAAAAATTTTCCTACTAAACGAACCACTGCTAAACTACGCTTTGTTT
Source organism: Hyparrhenia diplandra (assembly GCA_015847255.1). Taxonomy (NCBI): domain Eukaryota; kingdom Viridiplantae; phylum Streptophyta; class Magnoliopsida; order Poales; family Poaceae; genus Hyparrhenia; species Hyparrhenia diplandra. The sequence continues at coordinate 298,353 of JADLZK010008235.1, read as the reverse complement.
TATATTCTTCTATTCCCTGAACTACTTCTTCCGGCTTGTTTGTAAATGCTTTTGACTTTTTGGTACATCCATTTAGCTATGTATCTAGATACAATAATATGCCTGGATACATAGCAAAATGGACGAATCAAAAAGTCAAAGCGACTTACAATTTGGAACGGTGGGAGTGCAATTTTTGTGATCTCAGGCCTCTCGTGGATTGTGTAGTCCTCATAGAGACGCCTATTACAGAATTGAACTGTTTAATATTAGGCCCTTGCTAATTTCTAGGTGAATAAAAATTTCAAATTTGTTCAGGCGACGAAGCTTTTTTTTATAATGAATGAGAAAACATCCGCCTCTACATTCGAGAGGATGTACACAGCCAATGATAAAAAGGTAGAACAAAACAAGTCTCTAAGCCGGATACAGAGAACTAAAGCAAATGATAAATGTGCTTCCACCCTCTATTGGGAAACTCCAAAGTAACCACTTCTAGTTTTCGCTAATTAGCGAGAGTGTGTTCTTGTCCTCTTCATCACGCCGCAACTAGGCTCACGCATCCGTAGCCAATAGGCACATCTGAAAATAACCTTCGACAACGAGAAAACTTTCATTTTGTTAAAGATAATATCGTTTCGACAATACCAAATGGCCCAAAGATATAGCCGTGACGCCAACCCAAATCAAGTTTCTAAACCTTTTATTCTGATTAGTAAGCCATGTACCAAACATATGGCTTATATAGATCTAGGCTGGTTTAGGCCAGTAGCATAAAAGATGATCCTCCATACCGTTTTCGAATACGGACAATCTAGGAAAAGGTGTTGGATGGTCTCATTCATATTACAACCAACACATTTCGGCTTCCTTTCCAGTTTTTTCGACATTTTATTTGTTATCTTTATCTGCCTCGGGTTTGTTTAGTCCTCATAAGAAAGCCTATTATAGAATTGAACTGTATAATTTTATCCTCACATGGATATTTTTCGGTTGTAGATACCGAACTTGACACCGAAAGTGTTACTATAATGTTGTTATCCGTGTGGTTTTGTCATAGGAAACCGCAACTACTTTTTTGCTTATTTTATTTATAGAGATGAATATACGTGCTCAAGATAGAACAATGATCGCACCTTTTCCTCGCGCCTAGAACGGCCGGTGAAGCTTTCTCATGTTTGCCGGCCGCTGACGACGCCGAAAATGGTAAGCTGCAGCTATGTGATATACAAACCCTACTTATTGTTAGCGTTTTGCTTAGCGCTAGTCGTTGACTTCTCTCGTAACCTAAATCTGTTTGATGTAGGTTTCGATGGCACGCTTACAACATCATCCGGCAATGAAACAACTTATTCTCTAGAGGATGGTCGAGAGCTACATATGAAGAGACGAGCAAGAGATAGATGATGGTACCACGGGGGGCAAGAGAGAGATGATGGTACCACGGGGGGCGCTCGATTTTTTACTAGAGAGGGGCAGCCATCCGGCTTTCCTGTGAAAGCGGAGGGTCGTGGACACACACAAGGTGGCTAGAAGGCAAGATAGTTGTCACGGCGCTCAAGCCGAACGGTTTCCCAATCGAGAAGGTGGCCATGCTAAGAATGAAGAGACTTGCCGGTCGATTGCTAGACGTAAGGTCCCCTTGCTCACATATTCGATCTCTTCCTTAAGCGCTACAACAAAGGAATTGTTATTTGAGAACCGTGTCCGAATTCATTGGAGTTTGTAGGCAACTTAAGGCGCATAGCATATAAGAAGCCGTGGCGGTCAAGAAGCAAAAGTTTTAGGACCTTCAAAAGCGATCTAGTGCGAATTACGCCATGAAGGAGTTGGATGCCACGGAAGCACCCATACATCACCAAGGACGATTGGGCGACTTTCGCTGGCGAAAGAGCAGCAAAGAGGCACCGCAACAAGTGAGATATGCAAGCGACTAGGGAGAAGAACAAGCATGACCACCGCCTCGGGTACCGAGGTTATGAGGCAAAGTTCGGTGTGGGAGAAGGAGGACACTTACTTACTCCACAATAGCATCAAGAATCCTGGCATGAATTTCCAAAGGAACCGCCCGGCATTTTTTTTGTGCATGGTGTAGTCCGGGCGCGGTCGTAATAAGGCTGCAATTGTTTGGTCGTGAAGAGTCTCGGTCTTTATCCGAGAAGGTTTTAGAGAAGACCGCCTCGTGCTTCTTCCTCGAGGGCACCGGGTGTAAGGGAAAAAGAGATATGCTCGCAGAGGTCCCGGGCACCCTGCAGCGCATGTGGTGGGTGCGTGGTATGTCTAGTATGGCTGGTTGGAAGTTTTTGACGGCTTGCGCCGACATGTACGTAAAGAGGAAGTCTCCGGGTGTGTTGGCCGAAGCATATAGAGAAGAGTTTGGACCTCAACTAGATGAGCTCACGGCTAAGGTGGCGGCGTTGGAATCGAGGACATGGTTCATCGTCGCCAACACCCTAGCCGTGTAGGTGGTGTGAAGAGCAGTACAGCGAGAAGCCAATTCGATGACGAACCGGATGTCTTGCGGTTGAGATACTTTCCACGTTAGCACCATGTACCACGGCGGTGAAGACTCGAGGTTATCCTCGTTGAGGTAGCAAGGGGAATGGTATACCCGAATCAACTACATCTTAAAGGTCAACCAATACCGGAAGGACATTCTATTGTTTTTATTGATCATGTAACTCCCGGTTTTGAGGCTACACTATCGGATCCGCCGACCGAGGCGAGATCAAGGCTCTTGGACGAAGCTATGTGTAAGATGATCCAAAGGAGAGGCGAGCCCGTCTTCTTCTTTGTAGCATTTCTAAAGCTCTCTTCTTTTACCGCCCCAAAACCTCCTCGGCCTACCTCGCGCCTCAATGAAAGTCAATCTAAAGGACTATATGACACGCAGCTTAAATGGGAATGACAAAGAATGATCGAGTCCCTCTCGGGCTGCAATGGATGGGAATGCGGCGACTCGCCGCATGCCAATGACGGTCGAGTGCCTTGCGTGAGTGCATCGGCTAACGATGTGGAAACGGCTCTCAAGGCAAGGATGACCAGTGCCTCGCAGTTGCGCGGGCGAGAATGCGAGAAGTGGCTCGCATGACAAGAATGTCCGAGTGCCTCTCAGAGTCCGCCTTTGCGAGAATCAAGCATGGCTCAACAAACAGGACGGCAAGGTCCAAACAAGCATGTTTCGGGCAAGAAGCATGGAGGTCCAAACAGGAATGACAGTAAGTAGTGCTTCACTTGGAGTTCGCGCACAAATGCGTGTTTCGATTCGCTGAATAACCACGTGTTTCATATGTTTTGCAAAGTGTCGGGCCGCAAAATCGATGAAAAGACATGTGGGTTCTACACGCCCACCACTTCTCGGCTGCGATGAAACAAGTTCATCTCGACCGTCCACGAGGTAACTTTCGAAGTGCAGCTCCATCATGTGCCTACCTTTATTTGGCAATAAAGACCATGTGTACAACGAACACTTATGCCTACCTTTCTTTTGTATTAGGATTTCGATTTGTCTAGAAATTCGATTAATTTGGAGGATATTAGAGAGGAGATCGCCAAGTTTGTTATGGAAGAGATCATCAGCCCCGGCTACGAGTATTCGCTTTCGTGAACCGTGAGTTCCTTCTATTTCCCTTTGCCGCATGACGATCGTGGATACATGCATTTGAACTGTGGTTATTTGTGTTGTGATTAATCTGCGTGTGGCGTGCCCCTGAATAACTGGGTATGTCTGCGTGTGAAGAACATTCTGAGATACACATGAATTTTCGAGATACACATGAATTTTAAAGAAATACACATGAATTTTCCATGCTTTAGCGCCCGCCATTTGTTTGTGATCGGACCTGTATATGTATTATATACGTATTAATAATACCAATGCTTTGGTCCGGCAGACGCGGTTCTAAGCGCGTCTACGACGTCATCATTAATACAGACGTCTCCGTTTTCTAGAGGCGTCTCTAGTCTCGCACAAGATGCACCAATCTTAACCTGCGTAATAACCGAATGAGTACGCACCCACCGCGGCTAACGAAGCGCCCGTGGGTTTCGAATAGTTTTAATCGCGTGAATCCGGCCTCGTAATATCTAAATTATTAACGACAGGTGTTTCCGATGCGCCTCGCGGAACCACCGGGCCGTAGTCTCGTCGGTTTACGTCGGTTGACGACCACGGTAAATGCGTGCGAAATAGAAACCTCGATGCGCACGCGAAAAGGGACATGCATCCGTAATTTCCCGTAGCTACGGTCGAGCATCCGCTACAAGCGTCCCGAAAATGCTAAAATTCGAAAAAAAAAAAAAAAACCACGCCTATAAATTGCCGAAACCTACGACGTGGCGGACAAAATGAACTTCGTAAAAGGGTTAAGGAACTACGATAGGCAATCTCACGCACGCCGTGCAGAAATGAAGCGAAAACCACGACACGGGTTTGGCGTATGTCCAGAACCGCCCGTCAATACCGATCGGTTATCGCCCGCACGGCTCTCAGATATTACTAATGCTTTACGAGCGGTTCACCGGGCCGGGCGTCGTGCCGATGTACCAGCCATTCGAAGCGTGCGCGGTACGCGCACGCCGTCCGACATGCGCGTCATTGTTACTGACGCCAGTTTTGTAAATGGGTGCTGCGGCAAATGCTTCTACGATCGTATCGCTATCGGGCGTCACTACTTTTGGGCGCGTACGCCGACATCGATGCCGCGCGGCCCCGTGGCGTTTCCGTAGATAGAGTCGCATCTTAGACAATAATGTCTCAGATATCTAGACCACACCACGGAGCAATACTCGGGACACGATGTTCCACCCGGCGTATGTGTAACAAGGGCTCACTACAGACGGGAAGTTTGAGACGCACTAAATCCCGCCCCAGAAAGCCTGCTGCGTGACGCCGCTACGGGACAGTGTCCGTAAAGTCGACATTTAGAGACCTAATGGGCGATACAAGCTGATCAGAGAAGCCTTTTTACATAGTGCAAGAAGAAGAACTAGACAACCGTAGGAATCTTCTTACCTCTTTATCCTCTCCCGTTCTTTGATTGCTGCTCGTGGGATTAGTTTTATGCCTCGCTTATCCTCACACCATCCTCCCTGTGGATTCGATATTAAAACCCTCTCCCGGGTGAAGTGCTCACCGTATCCGTTCGCTTGCGAATTATACAAACTATAAATATTTCTGTAGGCTTATCAAATACCAACAAGAGGGCAACTACTCAGAACATGATCGCATACGTGGATGACCTAAAAGTCATGAGCAAAAAGGAACAGGACCACATTGCAGACCTCCGGGAAACCTTCGTCAACCTCAAAAGTTTGGACTCGAACTGAACCCTAAAAAGTGTGTGTTCGGGTGACCAAGGCGAAGGTACTTGGGTACATAGTCAGCTCGAGAGGGAGTAAAAGCCAACCCCGAGAAAACAAAGGCAATCGAGACATGACCGAGCCCTCAACAAAGAAAGAAGTACAACAACTCACAAAAGGCGGAATCGCGGCTCTAAACAGGTTCAAGTTTTCAAATTTGGCGGGGGGTCTTGCTCCGTGTTTTACGCAGTCCGGGATACAAACTTGCACGAAACCTTTTCAAATTTTTACCACAGCGTACACATGCGATATCGGGAAAACTCGTCAAATTTTAAGATTTTTCTACTTTGTTTGCTTTTTATAGAATTTAAAAAGATTCACCCGCAGGTGAGTCGACATATTTCACGCACAAGATGTATGAATTCTGGGGCGTGGCGATGGATGAGGCCTTAAGTTACACTCAATAGCATGAATATTATTTTTCCAATCATTTAGATCCATTATTCGAATGACTTGCGGTTTGAATTTTAGTTTTGAAAAGATATTCAAATAAAAGGTGAAAAATTTATGAAATATAGTAAATAGTTTGAAAAAATTTCCAAACTTGAACATGGAGCTCTAAAATGCTTGTAAGAAGGTTACAGAAAAACTACGGCCAAAATCAAGAAAAAAAAATCTTTGCCGAGAGCCTAGGAGGGGCTCTCGGCAAAGAACTTTTTTTGCCGAGCCGCCAGCTCGGGCTCTCGGCAAATATACGAAGTTCGCCCGGCGGTCGGCCAGAGGTTCTCGGCAAAGAGTAGACGCCGGCAAACATCGCGTGACACGTGGCGCTCCACGAGCTAATGTCGTTTTCGTTAAAAAAACTTTTGCCGAGAGCTACCTGCAATTGGGCTCTCGGCAAAGAAAGGACACGTGGCGTTGCACGCGTTGTCGTTTTTTCAGTAGAACCAAAAAAAAAAGAAATGTCACTCTTTGCCGAGCGGCAAACGCCGTCCCTTGGCAAAGGCAACTGTGATGGACGGCGTCAGGCGTAGCCGGACCTCTGCCGAGTGTAGGCTAATTAGCTATTTTAGGAGTTGCGTTTGTCACGGTGGAACAGGAAGTGCTTGTATGCATAGGTAGTGGAGGACGTTGCAGCATGGCTTGCTTCTGGAAGGCGAAGACTAGGTGTGCAAGAGTGAGTGGCTCATGTACTAGCGCTAGAGATCGTAGATGCATGTGTGCACATGACCCGGCCAAGCAGCTGTTGCACGCTCATGCATGTAAGTCGGGCTTCTTATAGCTGTGTGTGTGCGGTTGTGTGAGTTGAGGCGAGAGAAACCAAGAGAGTGCCGGTGTTGTGTCGCCGCTGCGGCATTCGTCGCCCGGCAGGCATGGGTCGCCCGGCGAGTCTCCTCTCGTGTTCCAAGTGTGTCCCAAGTGAGTTGTAATTCATAAGAATAGCCAAGATACAGGCATTTATCGCCGCGGCGTTCATCGCTGAGTTTTATTATCTATTGTTTATGTTGTTGTGATCGTTGGTCGATCCTCGATTCCAACATCGGCTGGGTTGTCTTCCCAATACTGACTCAGGGCGCACTGCCGCACTACCATACAGGAGTAGACTAGGCCAAAGTTGGCTTTATAAATTTTCATTACAAAAGTAGGAGTACCACCTGGATGGCTCCTCTGCAACCACCACGTTGATGATTTGCAAGCCAGTTTGGAACGAACCTACGTGCAAAGTCTCCTTATCCTATAGGTACAGTGATCAAGCTGAACAATAAGGGCAGTATAGTGTGAAGACGTACAACCTCAATATCTGGAACCAAGTGGACCAATCGGAGGAAGAAAAAACAGAAGACGTTGGTGCAATCAACTACACACAGCAAATCATGCAAGGCCAGCCTTTTTTTTTTTTTTTTTGAACCGGGGATCTTTTGCTCCTCAGCCAGCCGGGGTTTGGTACTAGTAGTTCATAATAAGTTCCTCTCTTTCCTTGGAGATGGTCCCAAGAAACTTCACAAAAGTAAGAGTAACAATCAAAAAATTTGTGTGCTGTCATGTCCACGTGACCATGTGAAAATCATCGGTCAATGGAACTGCTGACAATCGGGCCGGGGTTTGTCTTGATCTACACAGCTCCATCTTCTAGCTAGCAGCTGCAGTCTTAGGTGTAATTATTTACTTGATTGGCAATGGAGTCACCGAGCAATTTCAAGATTTGCAAGGTTTTTAATAAGCTGTCTGGGCAATATCTGTGTTTTTGGCCCTGTTTGGATCCATGGGCTAGAGCTAGTTTTGGCTCAACTAGCCCCAAAGGGATTCAAACAGGAGGGCTAGTTTGGGGTAGATGCAACTAACCCACCCAAAATCACCGGCCCCTCCAAAAGGTGCTTATTGGGGCTAGTTCCTCGTGGGGGCCATGGTGGAAAACGTTTTTCTCTCCCAATTTTCCTTTCCCAGTTCTCGCCGCACGCGAGTCCCTCCCGAGTCCCTCCGTCGCCGCCGCCGCTGCCGGCCCCTAGCCCCCGCCCGGCCGGCTCCCATTCCCGATGGCCCCAGCCCCGCCGCGCGCGCCCCATCCACCGCCGGCCCCCATCCCCGACGACCCCAGCTTTGCCGCCGCCACGGTTCAGTAGTCCTGTCCGCGCCGCCGCTGGTCAACGCACGTCCGCGCCACTCGCCCTCCGCTCCCCAGGCGCCGTGTCGCCGCCCTCGCCCTCCGCTCAGTGCCGCGCTCAGCCTTTCCGCCACCGACAACTGCCGCGGACGCCGTGTGCCTCGCGTCCACGCTCCAGTTGCAGCACAAGGCCAGCAAGGACCTCGCTGCCTCCGCCGCTAGGGACATGTTGCAGCACTTGATATTTCAGTTGTGAATTGGATTAGGTTATACTTTGGTGCTCTGAAGCTCCAGCGACCAGCGTTAGCTCGTACAGTCCTACTGAAGGAAGCTTGCAAGCTGCAGTGGCCGGGACTTGTCTGTCTTGTGCTTGGTGGATGCACAGGATAGGTATAGCAAAAACAATGTATCTAGAAAAGTTAAAGTGAACTATAATTTGGAACGGATGGAGTAATAAAAAGTTGTAAAATTTTGTGGAGTCGTTATTTAGTAAAGAGTTCATCTTGACCTGATAACTGTATTTTTTTTGAGCTACATTTCTCAAACGCACAAATTCAGCATATTTGCCAATTGCCATTGAGATACATTCAGTTTGGACAAGTAAACCGAATTTGGAAAACTGAAACCAGACAATCGCTATAGGTTCCCAGCTCAAAGGAGCGCGGGCGGCCGATGGTGCGTGGGGGCGCGGACGACCAGTAGCGTATGGGGGCGCGGACGGGCGCCTGTCAGTGTGCCCTGCGCCATGCGACGCTGCTGCCACAAGGAAATGGGAAGGAGGTGCCGGATCCGGACTTGGCTTGATACGCCGGCCAGGGATGCTCCGGAATGGCTGCCAAAAGGGACCGGAAGAGGGAGCAGACGCATCTACGCGAGGGAAACGGGCGTGAAGACGGAGACTTGCACACACGTTACTTCCCCTTTGGATCAGGAACTACCCTGGGGCTGGGCTTGAATGGGCTGGCCCAGGCGGGACCCAGTTGCAAAAAAAATATAAAACAATTAATTTCTTAATTACCTGCTTTGGGATTCGTGCTATTTTTAGAAGAGGGAGGTACCGGAGCAGTTGCAGACAGGCATCAATCTATGTGTTGATTTATTTTTATCTACATCAAAAGAAGAAGAGGAAATAAAAAAACTTCACAAACTACGAGTAATAATCCAAAAGTTCGTGTGTTGTCATTTCCATGTGACGACCACTGACCGTGTGAAAAACTTCAGAACATTGAAGTGCTATTCATATCATATTGACAATTGGGGTTAGCAGAGTTGACTTGATCTACACAGCTCCATCTTCGAGCTATAGAAGTTGCAGTCTTCGGTGCAATTGTTCAACATTTATGAAGTTTTTAGTAAGCCGTGTAGGCATCTGTTTTAGGTTGCAGTGAACAAGCAGGGTGCGCAGGGCAGCAGAGGATGTTGATTGGCTAGGTGTTCGATTAGTTTTACAGGTCCACTAGTTTAAGTGGCGTAACTGTAAACTAAGGATGATGGTGATATATTTAGTACTACTTAACAACAGCTACCAGCACCATGTGGCCCAAGTTCAAATTTGCACCAAGCATCGACCGCATCAGTTTCGACGCAGTCCACTGGAAAGGATCGTCTTTCGAGGTCCACCACGCGGGGCACCGGCCATCTCCATGTAGATTACCCAATGGATGTTTTTATACAGTGTTACAGTAGTATATACTACGTGCCCACTGGATGGCTCCCCCATAGAGCATAGTCCATACCCACCGCGTCAATGTATGACGAAAGCGAGAGCCCCGTTCTTCTCAGGTTCGTCTGAAGGCAGCAGCTTTGGAATTGGATCCTCCGCGCAAGTCATCAGTCATCCAACAGGTTAGTGTTCTGTCACTGATTTCTTCATGGCAAAAAAGAGGGAAAAAAAAAAAAAAAAAAAAAAGCAAGCAAGTAGACTCGATTGGCACATGGCATCTGCTTAGCTCGGAGTACAATAGAGAGCGAGAAAGCTCATTCCTTGGTCAACAAACTACTGTGCGTAGAGACGACCAAGGCCAGAGCTCACCTCCACTTTGGGAGAAAGCATCTTTGCAGCAGCCTCAACATCTTCCAGGTCGTTAGTGATCGAACGGTTTAACTCTCAATCATTCTGATTTGCACCCATGGTTAGGAGATTAGAGCGCTAGTGCATTCTCATTTTTCAGTCGCCGTTGCTGCAACTTAGACACGCGCGCCCGAGGCAGGGCGAACACCACACGGTAAGCCTACCAGTGCAATATGCATGCCCTGTTTTGCCAACATATCTCTTTCATGTAAAAACAGGAAGCAAACATCTATGTCTGCATTTTATTCCAAAGGAACACCAAGTGATGTCCGCCTATTTATATAGTGTAGGTTTAACAGATTAATCATGTTGAAATATTTCGGTCAAAATCATGTTGAAATATTAGACAATTTCCAGATTAATTCCATGATATAAATCATGATTAACGGATCTACTAGATAAATCATGTGAAGCATACTAGTATAACACAAAAGCATATCACAAATCATAGCATGATTCAACATCATATAGCATAGCATGATCATAGCAATAGGTGTAAACACAACTAGCACACCAGATAGATTGAACAGATTGAACATGACTAATACTAAAATTAGATCTTGGGAATATTACCTGCTGGATGTAGATGACAACGTGATGAAGAGTTTCCTAAAGGCGTAGCCGAGGTCCTCCAGGTCGCTGTCGATGTCGTTGATCAGCAGTGACAGAAGAGATCGAAGAAGTTGACGATGAAGACGACGACGAGATGGTCCGCCACGTGTCCTTCCCGGAAGACGAGCCGTGCTGAAGCTTGAGAGAAGTCACGTGAAGAGCGCTTCCCAAATACCTTATTCGTCTTTTTCCGTTATAGGATCGCAAAGACGACGGTTCCGAGACCTGCTCGCCCGGTCGCTGGTGCACGCGAACGATCGGGCTAGAGACTTGGCGGCGGCGGCGCAGCAACGAGAAGAGGCAAAACCTAGCTGCCGATTGGATGCGTTTTTAGCATGGCCAGTTGTCCGATTATATAGTCCAGGTAACCGACCTCGTGACACGATCACGATCTAACCGATTAGGACTCTGCAGATCGTGTTCGTTTAGAACTCTACAAACCAAAACACCAAAAACTAAAACTGCAAAAGGAGACCGCGCCCTCGCAACCTAGGAGCCGGATTTCGGCAGACCATTCATGCGGATGTCGTGCGCCCGTGCCCTTCGCCACGCCACGCCCGGCGAGGCGAGCACGCGTGTGTGGAGTATCTTTTCTCCTTCTCACACTAGACTTGAGAAGATGAGAACCACTTCCATATTTAAGTTGGTTCACTCCACCTTCCACTAGCAATGTGGTACTAAAGGAATTACACTTCCTCCTTTGGACTTCATGAATGGGCCTTTGAGATTTAATAGGAATTTTAGGATTCTATTATTCGCCAAGCCCATATAAACATATAAATTCTAACAAATCCTAGATTTTAACTTTCAGCCATCATGGATATAGAGTTTCCTCTAAAACGTTATAACCATGTCCTACGATGGATTGATGGATGATTTTCTCTCAGCTATTGTGTGATTTTTTTAAGATAATTCTCCCTCCATTTCAAACTGTAAGACAATGTAGCTTTTTCAAGATACATAGAGATTTACACTATATCTAGATACATAACAAAATAAGCAAGAAGAGGTGGAGGCCGACTAATGTTCATCTGCGCAAGCCGTAGTCGCGCCACCGAGGCCGCCGGTGCATCTGCCCGATGTGCCGCAGGGCTCACATGCACCGCCATGCTCGCTCGGCAGCGCTGCCACACTCACCTGCTAGAGCCGTGTCCGCTTGCCGATGCCGCAGTCTCGCTCGCGTGTTGGTTCTCAGGTGGTGCAGTGTGCTGCTTGTCTCTTGCTTTTGGTTGGTTGGAACAAATGGAGGCAGCATCAGAGGGAGAGGAAATGTGAAGGACTAAAATTGGCGGCTAGAGGGGAGAGGTGTGAATGGGAGCCTCAAGGTTCTTTCGAAATATTAAGCCACTGTCCCAAATTCAAACCCTAAGAAGCAAACTCAAACACCATGATGACCACGACCCTAGAGAAGGGTGGATATTTCCTCGCAACATAGCGGGTCACCACAAGGCAAGCTAAACGAGGATCCAAATAGCACCGAATCAATAGACGAGAAAACAAGACTCTCTAATTCTATTGAAAAGAAGAAAGGTCCGAAATCTTGTATACTCAAGCCAATCGGTGATAAGAGCACCTAGATGCGTCGAAGGGTGCCTCCCTTGAAGAAGTCTCCTCCTCCTCAACAAGTAGCTTGAGCCTCCTCATGTACAGCTGGTGGGGGCCGAGGAAGCTGCTCAATAGGTCCCCATATAGTTGAAGTAGAAGGATTGAGATCATGAGCCGAAGTAGTTGTCGCAGGCCCGTGAAGGCAGCTAGTGGTTCAGGATCACCCCAATCGGCATCTTCCTGATCCTCCTCCACAAAAATGCTTTCACTAGGCTGTTCCTCATCTACACACTCAAAGACAAGGATTGTACAAGGCAAAGTTTTATCGAATGTAACCTCACAGGTCTCCATGACTTGGTTATTTTCAAGGTTAAGAACACCATAAGTGTGAGAGTGAGATGCATAACCAAGAAATATACCGATGGAGAACCTGGACTCAAAATTGTCCATCATACCCTTCTTGAGAATGAAGCACTTGCATCCAAACACCTTGAAAGTGACATACCTTTGGTGTCCTATCAAACCGCAACTCATAACAAGTTTTCTTTGTAAAAGCTCGAAGGAAAATGCAATTTGAGACATGGCAAGTTGTGTTGATTTCCTCGGCCCAACATCGCCTAGGAGTAAACACAAGAAGCACAAAAGGTCTCAAAATGAGTGTTCTTGAATTTTGTGCCTGTCAATGTGAATCACTCTCATGGCATTCTTGGAAAACTCATTTTTGAACCTAAGAATCAAACCCGATCATGTGAAAAAGCTTCATCCTTACTCTCCATGAAAAACACCCAAGATTACCTCAAAAGATATCCACAATCACAAGAACATACCGCTTTCTACCCTCTAACCTCACTCGAGCCGGACCAACTATGTCCATATGCAAAAGCTCACCAGGTTCCATGGTCATGATTTGGTTCATAGGAGGGTGAGAAGCATCAACCAATTTCCCATCACCACAAGGGCGGCTAACCAAATCCTTCTCAAATTTCAACTTGGGCAATCCTCGAATTAGGTCAAGCAAGCTCAACCAAGCAAGCAAGTCGAGCTGAAATGACCAAGTCTCCTATGCCACTTCCAAAGCTCTGAAGAAGATCCGTCCACCAAAAGCCAAAAGTGCAAGAAAAGTCGGCTTGAAAGACATTGCGGAAGGGAACAATCCAAAGCATAAGATTTTCCCGAGAGTCAAGAACCCAAGAACAACCGGGTTTAAAGCGCACTTCCAAGCCATCCCTAAGGAGTTGCGAATCTGAAAGCAAATTGAATGCAAATTCGAGACCAAAGCAACATCCTTGAGGACAAAGTTCTCATTAAGTCGAACGGACCCATGGGAAATAATCTTACCTTTGCTATTGTCCCCGAAGGTGATGTACTTGTTGTTCTTCATGGGGTTCATGCTGGAGAACAATTTGGAATTCCCAGTCATGTGGCGTATAATCCGGAATCAACAAGCCACATGTTCTCCAAGCCTACTACCTGCATCACAGAAGGACATGGCATGAGCCAAGGTCAGAACACTGGGGTTCATGAAGTGAGAAGGGTAACAGTGTTGACTCATTTCCCTAGAAAAAGTGTTAGGCTAAGCACCAACTTGCCATGTCCCATGTGAGGGAAGCGATCACCATGAAAGAAAATATGTGGTCTGCTAGAGCTGTGGAACTGAAAGCCACTACCATGGGGTCCAGAGTTATATTGACCATTACTTAAACCTCGCCAGGCACAACCATCACGTGGTCTCAGAATCTAAGGCCAAGCACCTTGAGGCATTGCACCTCTAGGCCTAGCACTATGCCACTGAACAGGTGGCACGTGCTCGCTATGGGGAGGATGCTACATGTTCAATGAAATCATACTCCCTCCTCTCATGTATCTTCCTCCTAAAGCAAAACTCAGCAAGGTTACCATTCATATGGAAATACTCACAATGATACCCAACCTTTATCTTGGGTGGTTGTTTGGTCACTCTCTTTTAGGAATGGTTCACTCTTGGTGGACTATTGGCTTTGGGAAGGGGATCCTAAGAGATGATTAGGAAAGTATCAAATGGGTTCCTGAGATGGTTCGGTTTTGGAATCCACACTCGTTTTTGAGGTGGGGCTTTGGGAAGTTCTTCAAACACTCCATCTTTCCAAAAGTTGGCTCTATAGGCTTAGGTGGAGTGATGTTGATCAACTTGGGAGTAGTGGAAGGTTTCTCACTTGGCTTCAAACCACTATCCTCATCATCATGCCCAACTGTGGTCCTCGATTAAATACCCAGCTCAAGATGGACTAAAGGTATGTGTTTTCTTCCTCGGTTCTCAACTTGTCGTGTCTACATGACCCAAGCTCCAACTCCAAAGCTTCACAACAAGCACACTTAGTAGTAGTGCTATCTGAACTGGACTTCTCAAGCAAAGAGATCATGGAAGCCTTCTTTAATTTGCTAGCTTAGACTGCGAGCCCGAGCAAGACTTGGATGCCCCTAATAGCACATGCCTAGACTTCGACTCATGATTCTCATCTAGCAATGCAACATACTTAGATTGCATAGAGGCAAAGCTAGACATATGCATAACACAAGCATCACACTCTAGCTCATTAGATACATGAAATGACTCTCAAGTAGTAAACAAAATATTTTATGTGACACCACCTAAAGGAACCCATGGCGGGCACACGCTTTGCCCGCCACGATTAATGCCCCAATTAACGATGGCGGGCATTTTTTATTTTCTATGGTGGGCACTTTTTTCCGCCTACGTAAAATTAATTTTCCATGGCGGGCAATATAAAAACGCCCGCCACGGTTAATAGATATTAACTGTGGCGGTCATTGTAATGTGCCCACCATAGAAAATTGATTTTTCATGGCGGACACCTTTAAAGGCCCAACACGGAAAATGTAGGCTCAGTAAACCAGACCCATATGTACCTCTTACCGGGCCCTTATATAAACGGGATTTAGGGTTTCCATGTTTCACTTCTCACCCTCTCGCCTGCCCACCGAGACTCACTAGTCCCAACCATGATGGCACCTCTCCCTCATGTGCCGGCCAATGTTCTCCCTCCGAACGATCCAGTGCCGCCCCTCCCACCTCCCAAGCACCGGCCATGTGCCTCGACCTCCATCCATCTCCTTCCCTCGCAGCCGTGCGTGGCCATCGACGCGCACCAGCGGATCTTCCCTGAGCCGCAGTGGCTCCTACCCCAAGGGAGGATCAGCATCCAGCACGAGGAGCAACACACCATCAGCCGACACTCATCACCAGACCCCTAGAGGGGGCTACCTGATGGCCGGCGTCAATCCCCACATTGCCACCGCCATCTTTTGTAAACGTATCGCACTTGCTGAGGGTCAACCTCGACATGTTCATGAGCATTTCCGTGGGGCACGCTTGGCGCAGACGGAGGTGGAGGCAGAGACAAGACTATTCGGTGAGGTTTTCCTCTCGCTATTCATTAGGGTTTCAGATCCATCGCTCGCTGGTCGGCTGACATTTCATTCTTCATGCAGTGCATCCCGAAGAGGTTGCCGCATATCGCCGGGCGTCTCCACGAGGCGGTGGTGGCCGGCGTTCACCAAGGTAGCACCGCCAGCCTGGCCATGGCAGGCGCCATCCCTTTATTGTGAATCTTCATTTGTTCTTTTCTTCTCCTTTCATTAATTTGTGACATCGCTCCCTATGACGTGGAGATAATGGTAAGGATGGCCGTTTGCCTTGGGTTGGCATTAGGTTAACGTGGACGGGAACCATCCTCTTAGGCACGCAAAGGTCGTCCAGTGTATGCTCGCTTCCTGAGATATTCGGGGAAGCCAGTAGTTGCGATTAAAGCATATTACTGCAGGGGACACGTCCCCATTATCCCTTCTGTGTGGGAGGTGAGAGGTCCGCAGGGTGCCCAACTTTGTAAGCTACAATTCTCCTAGGGCACTCGGCGTCCATGCATCCCTTGCTTATTCTTGCCCTGTTCTTCCTCGGATCCTCTTGTTAGGCATGCGACGAATGGAGGGCGGATCAGCATCCGAAGCTGGTACAGGGGCAGCTCTTAGGAGGCCACCATCGAGCTACTAGGGGAGATGCTCTGATGGCCAGTGTCCATCCGTGTGTTGCTAGTGTCGTCCTTTGTTAGTGCATTGCGCTTGCCGAAGAGTATACCTAGCACATGCAAGAGCATTTCTGAGGGGCGTGCTTGGCGCTTGCGGAGGCAGAGGCCCAACTCTTCAGTGAGATTTCCTATTTATCCCTAGGGTTTTTGGATCTGCTACTCGCTCGTCAGCTGATGTGTTCCTCACATAGTGCGGACCACCGAGGTGGTCACATATCACCAGTGTCTTCGAGTTGCAGTGGTGGAGGGGCTTTGTTGTGGCGCCACCTCTGGTCTGGCAATGGTGGAGTTAGTGAAGGGTGTCGCACTAGGGAGAGTGGAGGGCTTCGTGGCAGAGGACGAGCTGGGCAACTTCAACTTGGGCACCTATGCACCCAATGCGAATGCCATGGTGGCGCTTTTCAGTGTTGATGAGATCATCCGCGAGTTCATGTAGGTTATACCTAGGCTCATTTGATTTTAAGAGAAAACCTCCCTACAAGCATTTCTCATAACGTGCGTCTGGTGGTGTTTTTTAGCTATCTTGGACACGTTCCGTGCACATCCTTTCCGCAAGATGGTGGAACAAATTGCCCGAGATAGTTGTTTTGGCATTTTTAGCTGATTTATGTTTTTTTGCCCCTCGAACATCCCTTCCACGGGGATGAGGGCTGAACAATGTCACGGTTTACCTTGCCGGATGAGTCATGGTGTCCGTGAGCTCCGTGTCGGTTTCGGTGGAATCGTTCGCATTTGATAGGGTCCGGTGAGCTCGTTGCCTCTTCCGCATAAACCTTTTTCGGACTTGACATCGACACCTAGAGACAAATATGGTATGGAAAATTTTATGATGCGACGCACATCTGAACGCTAGTGTGTCTTTTCCCATACCATCCCTAGCTCGTGGTTGGAGCGGTTGTCCGACCGCATCGGAGTCGTGAAAGCGCGCAGCCGAAGCATCGGTCAAAGTTCTAAAAAGGGTAAAATCTATTTGAAATGAATGGAGCGAAGACGACATACCGTCTTCGGTAGAAATGGCGTAGGTGTTCAATGTTCAAGAGATTGGTGTAGACATTGCCATTTTAGTTAGCCACCGGTACGTACCTTGTCAAATGACCTTGGCGACGATGAATGACCCTTCCCATGGCAGAGTCAACTTGTGTTATCCTTGATTGTCCTGCTGAATCCACAGTACCTGGTCACCTAGATTAAAAGTGTGTTCCCAAATGTGCCGAGTGTGATATCGTCGGAGTGTCTATTGGTATTTGGCCGAGTGGAGCGTGGCTAAGTCACGTGCCTCGTCCAATTAGTCTAGAGCATCTTTATGCGATGTCCGGACCCTTTCCTCATCAAATGCCTACACCCTAGGTGCCTTGTACTTTAGATTGGTGAGCAGAATGGCTTCAGACCCATAGACCATGAAGAACAGGGTGAAGCCAGTGGCCCAGATCAGCTTAGTCCGCAGGCTCCATAGTACCGCTGGTAGTTCTTGAAGCCATTGTCGTCCGAACTTGTTTTAGCTGGTTGAAGATCCTTGGCTTAAGCCCCTACAATATCATCATGTCCGCGCTCTCGACCTGCCCGTTTGTTTGGAGAGGTGCACCACGACGGATCATTCCACACGGATATGGTGATCATCATAGAACCAGAGGAACTTCTTGCCAGCAAATTGTGTGTCATTGTCGGTGATAATGGAATTTGGCACTTTGAAGCGATGGACAATATCGGTGAAGAAGAGCACCACTTGCTCTGATTTCACTTGCATAAGCGGATGGGCTTCGATCCACTTGGTGAACTTGTCAATCATGACCAGCAAGTGGGTGAAGCTCCCGGGCACTGCTTGGAGTAGTCCGACAAGGTCCAATACCCTGACCACAAAGAGCCACGTTATGGGGATTTTTTGTAGCGTGATTGGGGAGGTGAGTCCATCGCGCATAATGTTGGCATCTTTCTCAAGAGCGGACTATCTTGGTGGCGTCGGCCATGACCATGGGCCTGGAAAAACCTTGTCGAAAGGCCTTGCCCATGATGGTACGTAGCGCTGTGTGATGGCCGTAGATGCCGGCATGTATGTCACGAAGCAACCTCTTCCCCCGATCGGTACAGATGCATCATTGTAAGATGCTAGAAGGACTCTGCTTATCGATGTGCTATTCCACAAGGACGAAAGACTTGCCCCGGTGAGCGACGTGGCGGGCCTTGTCCTGGCTTGAAGGGAGTTCCCCTTCCATCAGGAAATTTTATGGAGTCCTCCAATCGGGTGTGGGAGGTTGTCTATCGGCGGGATCCTCATCGATTTCCATGATCTCGTGCATGTCGACATCCGAGTCCAAGTCACACTCCCACGTTGGTCCGGATGGCTCGTTGTCATCATGTTTTGGCCGAAGTAAGACAATGATGGCTTGTTCAGGTCTTGAGAAAAGACACCTGGTGAGGCTGAGCCCCATGTGGCTGCCAACTTACTAAGCTCATTAGCTGCATCGTTAAAGCGCCTGGCCACATGATTGACATCCATGCCATCGAACTTGTTCTCTAAGTAGTGCACCATCTTGTGGTAGGCCACCATCTTGGGGTCGTGATAGCTGGATCCTTTCATGAACTGGTCCACGACTAGCTACAAGTCCGCACGAGCATCAAGCCAGCGGATTCCAAGTTTAGTGGCTATGCGTAAGCCATTAACTAGTGCCTCGTATTCGGCCACATTGTTGGAAGCCGAAAAATGTATGGGGGAGAAAAAGACATTCCTTGCTCTAGTGCCCGCCTTCATTAATGATTCGCCTAAATACATGGTCAAGTATTCCTGTTTCCTTGAGCCGGTGGCATTCCCGTTTTAGTCCATTCAACTAGGAAGTCGGCAAGGACCTAGGACTTGATGGACGATTACGAGGCATACATGGTGCCTTCTCCCATGATCCTGGTTACCCATTTGGTGATCCTCCCAATTACCCCTTGGTTCTAGATGATCTTGCCTAGGGTGTATGTCAACACTGTGGTGATTGGATGGGCACCGAAATAATGGTGTAGCCTTCTCTGTGTGATGATCACGGCATAGAGGACCTTTTGGATCTAGGTGATGTAGTGCACGTTCGATTCAGACAATACTTCATTGACATAGTAGATTGGACACTAGATGCTAAGACCGTGTCCCTCCTCAAGCCTTTCTACTACGAGGGCGGCACTAACCACCGGGTGGTCGCCGCTACGTAGAGTAGGAGAGGTTCCCATTCGTTCGGGGATAGAAGGATCGAAGGTTGTGTCAAGAGCGCCGTGAGCTGGTCAAGCGCATCTTGGGCTTCGGGGGTCTTTTTCAGGAGTTGGTACAGGGGAAGTCCCTTCTCACTGAGGCACGAGATGAAGTGGCTTAGTATCACAAGGCATCCCATGACCCGTTGGACGCCCTTGATATTTTTTTATCAGGCCCATGCTAGTGATGGCCAATATTTTTTTGAGTTTGCCTCATTCCTCGTTCAGAAACGATGAATCCCAGCAACATGCCTTTTGGGACCCCAAAGACACATTTCTTAAGACCGAAGTTTGATATTTTTTTTGCTTTAACCACAGTGAAAGCTATTCTAAGGTCATGTACTAGGCTCTAGGCCCACTTGGTTTTGACCACATTGTCGTCCACGTACACTTCCATAGTTTGCGTGATAAGTTCCCCAAAAATGTTGAGCATATGCACCGCTAGTACGTGGCCCCCGTGTTTTTGAGGCCGAAAGGCATAGTTACATAGCAAAAAAAATCCCAAACGAGGTGATAAAGGAAGTCGCAAGCTGGTCGGACTATGCTCGAGGAAAGAGAGTGCTTCGCACCCCTCAATGGCATCTATAATCTGGTCAATCCGTGGTACGGGAAATTGGTGCTTTGGGCAAGCTTTGTTAAGACTAGTGTAATCGACACACATCCTCCACTTATTATTCATTTTCTTAACAAGTACGGGGTTATCCAAGCATACGGGGTGAAATATCTCTTTGATGAACCCGGCCTCCGGGGCTTGTAGGTCTCCTCGCCAATCTCCTTGCGCCTATTCTCATCGAAGCATCATAGTCGTTCTGCACCGGTTTAGAACCGAGGTTAATGTCCAAGTCGTGCTGGTGACATCCCTCAAAATGCCAGGCATGTCAGAGGGACTCCACGCAAAGATGTCACTACTTGCGTGGAGAAATTTGGCTGCTAGGACTCCATTTCTTCCTATTTGGGATCGAGGGTGGAGCGACTCACACCGTTTTGTCGTCGTCCTGGTTAGGATTCGGGAGGAACTCCTTGATCGCCTCGTGTGGCTCGAAGTTGCCAATGGAGCGCTTACGTCAGGATCCTCTTTAGCCGAGTGTCGAGTTCAGCTGTAAGGGACTCTAATGTGGTCACTGGCCTACTCACAGCATTCCACGTTGCATTGGTACGCAATATGGCTCGTGGTGCTCAACATGATAACCCCATTAGGTCCTGACATCTTGAGCTTGAGTTAGGTGTAGTTTGGGATGGCCATGAACTGCGCATAATATGGTTGCCCTGAGAGAGCGTGCTAGGTGGGCCATAACCCAACTACCTCAAAGTTAAGTGTTTCCCTTCTAGAATTAGAGGGGTCACCAAACGCGATCGGTAGGTTGAATTGCCCAAGGGGCTAGGCCTATTTTCCTAGCACGATGCCATAGAAAGGTGCCCCGTGACACGGTGGTTGTCCCAGCTAATTCCCATCATGTCGAGTTTATTGACATAAATGAGGTCGAGGTTGTTGCCTCCGTCCATCAACACCTTGGTGAGCCATGCGTTGCCGATAATCGGGTCGACGACGAGCGGGTACTGGCTCAGATGAGTAACATGGTTTGGGTGGTCGACTTGGTCGAAGGTGATCGCTGACTAGGACTAGTCGAGGAAGGCCGTGATAGCAGGCTTGGCGGTGAAGATCTCGTGGCTTTCCCCGCTTATGCTCGGCGCCTCATGTGGTAAGCCGTGGTCCTACCAAAGATCATGAAGCAGTTCTTGATATGAGGAAGCCCTCGCCCTTATACTCGCGGGCATCCTTGTCTTCCTCGGTCTTTTTCTTAGAAACTCCGGTGAAGTAGCACTGCATCACATCACACTCCTTGAGGGTGTGCTTGACTGGGCCCTTGTGGAAAGGGCACAGTTTGTCGAGCATTTGGTCAAAGACGCCGGGCTCTCTTGTCTTGGCGCCCTTTTGTTCTGAAACAGCCACTGGCAAGCCTCCCTTGGGGGGCTTGACCTTCTTCTGCCTTTCCATGCGGCGCCGCTTCCACCGGCATCGTATGGCCATTTGGCCTTGCCTTTGGCATCCTAGAAGATGGCTCCCACTGCCTCCTCGCCATTGGTGTAGTTTGTCGTGATGTCTAATAGTTCCTTGGTCGTGCTAGGGATGTTGAGGCCAAGCTCGTGGACCAACTCCCTACACAAGGTCCCTCGCTAAGAACACTCCAACCACGTGCGCATCGACTATTCTTGGAAGCTTGGTACATAGCTTGGAGAAATGCCGGATGTACTCATGAAGGCTCGCCTTTGGTTTTTTGCCAGAACTCCTATGGTCCCAAGGATTTTTAGGGCGCACGCACATCCCCCTCGTAAGTTTCCTATGAAGACCGCTTGCATTGTTCGGGTCGTCGATGTGATAGGGAGGGAGATGTTCAAGCCAGGCCCTCATAGAATCGGCCAAGTATAGCGGAAGGTTGCGGATGATGAAGCGAGCTGGCAAGATAGGCGGTAGGCATCGAGCCACATCTCGGGGTTTCTTTCCCAAATGTATTTGACGACGTTGGTTGGCTGCCAAAACCGTCTTTGAACGGTGTGTGTTGCGTATTTCTCGGGTTAAGATGCATGGCCCTAGGGGTTCCGGAGATCCACAACCGGGATGCCGGGGGCAATGAGTGTGGTCATCGCCCTCATCCCCTGTGTCTCGATGACCGCTATCGGGTGTCGTTGGCGCACGTGTCCTGACTAGGGAGTGGCGGACGTCTGCCCTTCTTGGTGCCAAATGCAGTGGGGCACCCCTGTCCCTGGGTTGTGCCAAAGAAGTTCTCGAATGGAGACGGGATGTTCCTCCGAGGCCACACCGTACTCGCTCCTGCTCAAGCATGTCATGTAGTTGCTCGACCTGCTAGTGCTCTTCGCCAAGTTCCTTCTACAACTCGTGGAGCTGAGCTAGTTGATGGTGAGCCTCGTCGCTAGCGGCGTCCTCGTCGCACGCGCTCAAGTTGCTCCTCAAGGGGAGGCATGTTCGTGTGGCTACGCTCAGGAGAGTCGGTAGCTTCAGACACCTCGTCGCACATGAAGCACTCTGTGGTTGTATCGTGCTCATCATGCCTTGGACCTTGGTCACCTGCGTCCAAGCCCAGGGGCCCGATAGGTTCCTTAGTGGTGCCTTTTTCCTCCATGCCGGCGTGGACGCCTCGCACGGAGGGAGACAAGGCCAGATCGCGGCTGTTCTTTGAACAGATAAAGTCCAGGCTCCCAAAGCGGATCTAGGAGCCTAGGGTGAAGCCAGCTGGTTGTTCATCCATCGAAGCTTGATGAAGAGAGTTGTGATGCGCAGTCCTCTACCTGGCGCATCAACTATCAGTGTCTTGGAGATAGGGGGTTCCTGACACACCGGACAAGTGAAGAGAGTGTCGAGGCTACTTCACGGCTTCAATGGGTTTGTGAAGAAAGTCATGGCAGATTTATATTGGTTTAGGCCTAAAATGCACTACGTCCAGTGGGGGCTATGATTCGTTCAGTCTTGCACCGGTGAGGTGCTTGTAGTTGGGGTTTACAAGTACCCTAGGAGAGGGATGGATCCTATGTCCTAGAGGTCATACAAGACCGTGGTGAGAAGGATGGATCCCATGTCCCCAACGATGAGCCTATGAGTGGTTGAGCCTAGTGCCAACATCGATGGTGAGCTACATGAGTGTTGTGTTGTGTGCAACGTTGTGTCCTCGACCATTCTAGGGACTGGGCCACCCCTTTTACAGTCCAAGGGTGGTCCGGTCTGCAGTAACACAGATGGTGGGGTGCCGAGGAAGCGAAGATGAGTGGGAGTGGAGAGTTTATCCTTGGCTTCTCCACAGGTTCGATCGGCTGATGATTGGCAGAGAGGTGGTGACTCAGCCGATGGGCATAGTAGAGATTCGTCCGGGCCATGTTGTGCCTAGTTTTTACCTTGCCTACGAGGTGAAGTATTTGGGGTTTCTAGTTTTATCGTCAAGACGGGAATCGGAACATAGTATGCTGGTACAACTTACTGTGGCACTCGACCATCGTCTTGTCGGACGGAGAGATGCTTGTCGATATGGCCGGTGGCCTTACTCTTTACCTTGCTTCTTTTTATGCCATTCGCCGTGGTAAAGGTCAGCGAGGCTTGGCCATCATAATCAATCCATATTCTGGATGCCCGGGTCCCTTGTCGTGGAAGGGATGGGAACGGGCGCCGTGTTGCTGGCGCGTTCCTTGCTGAGGAATATGGAGCATGACGTGTTGGTCTGGGTACTGACGAGGCGAGCGGCTCCTGAGCGGTCATGATGAGCAAATTGTTAGGAGCACATTATTGGACAATAGTATTTCGAGACGGTTTTAGATACACTTTGGACAATACTTAGCAAAGGTTGCGGTAAATAGAAATATACCCTAAAGCTTAATCGAAACCATGATTCAAGAAGAATTTAAGAAAAACAACCCATTCACAATTGGGAACATATCTAGTACAAACCATCTCCTCCGTGCAGCCATGCAAACTTCTAATATGGGCCACAAACTTCTAATATGGTTCACAAGATGTAGATCCAAGGGGCACGAGGTGATAACCACGGGGAGGTGATAGGAGAGGGATTTGCAAAAGTGTGATTAGGGGCAGGTGGTTAAGTGAAAATTACTTAATTCCCTCATGTCCCTTGGATCAACATCCTATGGTCCAGATTAGAAGTTTGCATGGTTTGCACGGAGTGGTTGGTTTGCACCTGACACGTTGCCGACATAAAAAATTGACAAATGAGTTGCAAATGACTATATATTACTTTGCTTTTGTATAAAGATCATGATAAGCTTTTGGACACACAAGAAGATGGTAGTCCTTTTTTAGAATTACATAGTACAACGTTGATGACCACACTCTCACCCCTATGATCACACATACGTAAACCCTATTCCTATGAATACCTTCGAAATGTTGAGGCGGCAGATCTTAAAATCACAATTTCGCCACAGACGTCTCGCTGTTGACGAGGACATCATCACCTACTGTTGAAAGTATACGCACTCAAATCTTAAAATAAATCTAGAAAAATGCTAACACCATTACCAAGTCGAGGACACTTGAACCCAGGTTGAGTGATTCGACCACACGGAATCAGTTCGAAAAACTGAAGTCTTCAATTAAATAAATCTACCGACTGTTTTGGCTACCAGCAAGAACAACAATGAATGATGCTCCAGTCTCGCCGGAGCTTGTAGCATGTTTGCACATAAGGGCATGCACAACACGTCTTTTTACCCATATATGCATGATTGTCTTTTTTGCAAGAAAACCCATCGCGAGCCAAGAGACGACTGGGCTTGTCGTCTCGTGAGGCGACGAGGGCGGTGCATGCTGTGGCCTGAATGGACAACGCGGCTCGCGTTGTACTTGTTCATCGGCGCCGCTCGCATTGTACTGGTTCATTGGCGCCAGAGTCCCTCGTTAGTTCTTTTTTTTTCTACATGGAAGAGTCTAATTATAGTTATCATATCTAAACAAAGGATTAAATAACTTAGGGACTTTATGGGTTATATTATTTGAATTTATATTTGTCTCTACGATACATTTGAGACACTTAAACACAGAACCTTGTCTGTGGGTTGAACATGTCCTAAAGTAACAAAGCAAAACTTAACTAATATAAATGAAGAAAAGTAGAATAAAATAAATTTGAAGTACAATAATGATAGATTTGATTTGTGTTGAATGTTGGCGATCCTTTATATTTATTATAGAGTGGCTAGTGTTTCAAGGACATGCATATACACGCATTTTGACCCATGTGTTTCACCTCGACACGTGCTTCCGTGCTGCTCACAACACTTCTGCAGCCAAGCTGGTTCCACCGTGAGCGGCACATTTAGCTGGACCACGTACTATGCAAACAAATTTGTCTTTGCCACGCCGTTGAAGCTTACAGATGACCTGATCCCTTATCTAATGTTCATTCTTGTTTCTTTTCATATGGACAGCCCGAGCAGCTGCTGAAGCTAAAAGTACTTCCACTGACTATATATTGCCTAATAGTTCAGATTCGCAATAATTGGACCAGATTTGAGTATCAACAAGTAACAGGAACCAAATAAATTCGAGCAATGCTTCGAGCAATGCTTCGAGCAATGCTTCCACAGACCATGAGAGGGGATCACGCGACTGATCAGCCTCATGTCTTGGCTAGTAGTAGTGATGGTCATGCAGCAAGTCTGAAAGCGCCGCCTGAGGTAAAAAGATTTGGAGGCGTGCATTAATTAACCACCAATAGTTGTGCGCCAAACATTAAAATTAAAGGCATTATTCATTATTAGTTTCCTTCTCCCTTTTGTACTGCTAACTACTAATAAATACGTAAATTGTCATACAGCAGGTCGCAACAGCTGATGGGTACACTGAGGCCAGTGTCAATGGTGAGTTTTATTACGTTGTTTTCAAAACTACCATGTCATATAAAATGAAATGAAACTTTGATGAAACCCCTATTCTCAATGGAGAGTTTTATTCTGTGATTTCATAGGTATTTAATTTAATGACTCGAGAGATAGTTGGTATTCGTGCCAAAAGAGTTTCACCAAGATGAAACTTTTCCCTTCTCTCTTATCAGCATTTCATGTAAAAAGTGAATTTTTGTTGATGTGACATCCTATTTAATGTGCATGAAACGCCTATGAAACCCCATTAAGACTGGCCTAAATTCATAGATGCTCTACGTACAAGGGTAATGTTGTGGTACTCCAACATTTTTTTTTTAACCTAGGACTTTTCATTACTCATTGGCTAACATTTCGTTAGCAACGGTTACAGATATGCCGTCAGGAAGAGAGTTCGAGACTTCCTCGCCTTCAGTGCATAAATACCCCCAACCTAGCCATCATATGAGCGGCTTCATTACAATCTCTCCCCACATGAACACATGTAAAACTACTAAAGTTAAAAGGCACTAGAAACTTGATTTCCACTATCAACTGCGCCATAGCAGAGTCATCGTACTCTTTAGAGTTCAGTACCTTCACAACCTCTTGTGTGTCCATCTCCAAAATGAGCCTAACAATGCCCATCACTAGTAACCAAATGATTTTACGTGAAATTGCAAAATATTAACCGTGGCGGGCACTCTGTTTTTGCCCGTCACGGTTAATGCCCCGCCACGCCCAGTTTTAAAAATGCCGTCCACGGTTAATTGTATTTTCCGTGGTGGGCATCCTAACGTTCCCGCCACGGTAAATAGATTAACCGTGGCGGGCACCTTAATAAGCCCGCCACGGAAAATGTAGGGCCCAATAGGCGTAGGGCGAGGCCCGATATCCATCTCGGGTATAAAAGGAGGAGTTAGGGTTTTCCTTCCTCGGCACCCTCTCGGACCCACTCCCCTCCCTTCACCCGCATCCCGTTGCCTTCTCACTTCCTTAGCGGCGCCCCACCGCGGCGCCCGTCCCCCATCCCGTTCTCCCGCACCCTCCTCTCCTCTTCTCTCCGACACGACAGGTCCACAGGGGTCCACCCTCCTCTCCACCGGCGGGACCGGCCATGGGGCGGCGGCGTTGGGCGGCAAGTGCAAGGGAGCCCAGATCCGCATGGAGAACCTCCATCCAATGCGGCGCGCAGCGAGCTTCTCCGACAGGCGGGAGGGCTTGATGCGGCGGATCGGGTGCCGCCACGGGGCAGATCCGGCGGCGGGCTCCTTCGGCGGCGGCGGCGGGCTCCTCCCGACACCGGCGCATCCTACCCTCCCTCGAGATCCGGGTGTGGTGCATGGGGATCCGCG
Source organism: Hyparrhenia diplandra (assembly GCA_015847255.1). Classification (NCBI taxonomy): domain Eukaryota; kingdom Viridiplantae; phylum Streptophyta; class Magnoliopsida; order Poales; family Poaceae; genus Hyparrhenia; species Hyparrhenia diplandra. The sequence continues at coordinate 271,203 of JADLZK010008235.1, read as the reverse complement.
CCCTCCTTCATCTGACGGCGAGCATGGCGGCGCGATCGTCGATGGCGGGCATGGCGCGGCAGCCGGGCGAGGCTCGGCAGCACCGGCGCGAATACAGCTTCGACGCGGATCCGGCTTCCTCGCCAGCGATCCGGCTTCCTGCACGCAGCCCGACCGGCGTCGTCGACATCGAGCCAAGTGGATCTGTCGTTGGCGCACCTCTGGGGCGCAGATCCGGCGGCGGCGTGCACCACCGTGGCGGATCCGGCGACTACCGGCGTGGCGGCGCTGCTGCTGCCCTAGATGGGCTCGGCGGGCCTGTCTAGGGTTTTCTTTTTCTTTTTATGTAGCCCGCCAAGGGAAATGCACGATTTACTGTGACCTTTCAGGCGTGACGGGCCTAAATGTCCACCAAGCAAAATCAAAATCGCCCGTCACGCAAAAATCATTTCGTTACTAGTGCATATCAGCCGCCTTTTGAATACCATGGAGACATGCTACCAGCTCAGCTTGGAAAGCATCAAGCAAGTTGTCTAGCTAGTTTCCCTCTCCCGGCCATTACTGCCTCCCCATTGTTGTCTCTCATCAAGAAACCCCAGCTGCCTGCTTTATCACTTTGTAAAAAGATCAATCTGTATTCATCTTTAACATATCACTTGGCGGCTTTAGCCACTTTCTTTTCTGCTGCCGGTTATGCATCAGCTCGGAGGTCTTAAGCTGCACTGTTTCATGTAGATACATCTCAATATTGTTTGCAATCATTTCTACTGGCTTGCGTCGACCCTCCTCCCTAATGTCGTTTCGTTCTGATCAGATCAACCAAAGAGTAATGACTATCAGTTCTCTCTTCCGTTCTTTCTGATGTAGAATCCATTCAGCCGCACCATAGGCATCAGGAATGCTGGCTAGGGTCACACGATCAGCTTCAAGTTCAGTAGGCGCCAAATTTATTTTGCCATCTTGCATTTGAAAAACAGATGTGCTCCATCCTCGCCCACACTTCCACACACAGGACAATTGATATCGATCTTCATTCCTCTTCGAATTAGATTACATTTCAAAGGATGACTGTTATGAGCAAGCCCCCAAAAGAAATGCTTTATTTTGCTGAGACCTTTCAGTTTCCACAGCACCTGCCAAATACCTTTGGTATAGTCCCCGCTGCCTCCTTGGCCACCATCAGAGTTTCTTGTTCGGATCATATTATCTCGGTTGACACGATAGCTAGGCACTCTTCACGCTAAATCTCCCATGTTTGTCAAAATGCCAGGCCAGAGTATTTGCTCTCCCCCATGCGTCGAAAGTGCCAGGATCAACTCGGCGTCCTCTTCCCAGAATGCTTCTTTCACTAAGCGGACATCCCAGGAATCAGTATGCGGGTCAATCAGTTCTGCCACTTCTGTCATCAGGTTAGCGCCTTTTGGAGTTAGGGGTTGTCTTGCTGAATCGCGCGGCAACCATGGGTCAGACCAAATATTGATTCCAGCCCCATCTCCTACTCTCCAAATCATACCCTTCTTCATCACCTCAACGCCACGGAGAATACTGCACCATGTATACGACATTCCGGCTTTCGGACTGGCTTCCAGGATGGACGTGGTTGCAAAGTATTTTGCCTTCAATACCTGGGCGCATAGCGATTCAGGATTCTGCCACAGACGCCACCCTTGTTTCGCAAGCATGGCCATGTTAAAGTGGTGGATATCTCTGAACCCCAAACCCCCTTCGTCTTTTGGCTTTAGTAATTGCTCCTTAGCCAGCCAATGAATTTTATGTTTCCCTTCCTGGTTGTTCCACCAGTATCTGCATATCATCGCCCCTATTTGATCACACAAGGTTTTTGTCAGATCAAGGCACCCCATGGCATATGTGGGAATTGCTTGAGCGACAGCTTTAATTAAGATCTCCTTCCCTGCCCATGACAAAAAAATTTCAGTCCACCCTTGAATTCTTTTCCATATTCTTAAGTGGTAATATCTAAATCTAAACCCTTGATTTTTTTGATTTAAATTAATTAGTCAAATAATTAATTTATTTTTTTCTTAAAAAATATTGCTGAATCCCAAATCACGGGGACAGAAGCCATGGGTGACCCTTCCTTTTCTGAGCCCCGTGCCCTTCCTTGAAAGATTGATGTCATTTACATACACTAAAAAGTTTCAAATGGTTAAATAGTGTAAATATGTTTCAAGACCTTTCACATATTTTAAATCTCCACCGACACAATAACTTTTAATCTCTACTATGAAAAAGATTGTATTAAACTGGTTAAATAGTATGCAAATAAAAGTCAAGTGAGAAACAAGTCGTGCTAACTAATAAAAACTGTTAAACAAATAATATAATGAACACATTTTGTCACATCAAGTGCAAATGAAATGCACCTCACATTGGCACACATACAGTTCACGTCCATGTGAATTCGGATGCATTAAGTATATGTAAAATTACATGATAATCATAATATAACAATTCCAAAGTTGGAAAATAAAAAAGATTTCTCATATCCATCAGTTTACGCATGCATGTAAAACATACAAAAAAATAACTTTTTATATCTAAACCTTTCCTAATTTGTCCAACTTTACAATAAATAAATAAGCATTTATTCCACCGATTACCTCCTCTACGTAATATGTGACTATATAACCATCAAATCAAACTAAATGAACAACACACAGTCATTTGAAGGTAGAGTAGCAAAACCCAACATAAAACCTGGCTAGGTGGTACATAAAACACGGGGGCCGGCGACCATATCTGTAGTCGCCATGAAGCCACAAATCTCTTATACTCCCAAAAATGCCCACCGCGGCTCGCGCTGGCAAGGTGGATTGAAGTTCTTCAAGTGGTTGACGATGAGGGAGACGTTGTCGACAGACCTAGTCATCCGGGACGGCAACGTCAGACTTCACCAACCAGAAGGGAGATTGGTATGAGCTTGGCTACCAGCGGATGCTCCAACCAGCTGAATACAAATCAGAACTTCTCGTCTCGGGCAACAGCTACAAAATTGTACTGCCGCTAGAAAAGAGGAGGAAGCCATGCCCGTGATATCATGCTACCTAGATCCATAATTTAGATCCAGATGTGCCTGCTGCTGCGGCATTGGTTTTGAGGCTGGCACGGGAGGGCCTGATCGTCATTATCTGTGACTCCACAAGGATAAATCCTGTCCACGACATCATTCTGGTAATTTACGAGAACAATCATTATATTTACATATAATCCATTTCCTTTAATAATTGGACTTGGCTAACGCTGCACATGCAGAATTTAGTCTTATAGCCTGCACACTCCAATGAAGAAAGAATCCAAACACTATGATTTCCGTTCTGAGCAAGCGGGGGAGACACCACCGCACGGAGGGAAGCAGCGAGGCTCAGTCTCAAGCTCTGTGTCGACCCTTCTTCCCTCTCTACTGTGTTGCTTTTTTTCTGGTGTCTTCTATTTTGCTTTTTTTTTCATAGATGTACCACCGACACCATTGGACTGTTGGTCGATTCCTCCAAACAAGGCAGGCCAATTCAATCCAAAAACATAGGTACGTACAAACAACTAATTAGCTTCTTCACACACCAGAATTACACAATGATCGCAAAAAATAGAATCAACCAGATCTATTCCTAGAAGCAGTTCAGTTATTTTGCGTCACCTGATATCAGATCTGCTGCTACTTGATAAACTAATAAAGAAATTCAATACTTTTGCATAAGCAATTCCGTAATTTTGCATAAGCAATTCAGTTCACAAAAAAGTACTACAAATCCTGCTTCTTACTGCATAAACAGATTTAACCCTACATATTCCTACCACTTATTGTATATATATTCATCTTAAGTTGTTCTTGTGTTAGCTGCTGCACATGGTTACTCCCCTATTTGATAACATAACAAGTCCATTTTGATGTTGGATGGCCTCACACCTGCAATTAAATCGAAAGTACATGATAAGCACATAGATTATAGTGAGAAACTGAGGAAAAAGGACCAAGCCTCAAATTCCAACTGCAATAACAATAGATTTTGTTACTACAACCAATTCAGTTGTTTTGCACCATCTGATATATGATAGTACCGCGATTCCTATTGCATTAGCAGATCTAACATAGCTGATAAGCAATTTAGTTCTTTTGCTAAGCAATTCAGTTGTTTTACATAATCGATTCAGTTTCACAAAAGTAGATTATGTTTACAAAGTTCTGCACAAGTACATCTTACTCTACATGTTCCTACTGCTTATTGTATACATATAAATTTTGCTCTGCCTACACATGATTACTTCTATGTGATAACATGTTCATTTTGTACCATGGACAACCTGAAGTTTTCCAAAACTGATACACCATAGCTATTATGAAATCTAAACGACAACAAATAGCAAATACTGAACAAAACAAAACTGAACCAAAAAACTGCATAAGTTGGTGGCCTTATTTTCCTAATTAAGTATAGTATTATTGCATAACAGGATGAGGATATGACTAACTAAGCAATGAAAGAAATTAAAGAACTGTCGTTTTTATTTCACGAGAGCTACTACCTGGTCCATGATACCTATTTCCCTACTTTGTAAACACTTGCAGCTCGTACTGAAAGTATATTAGCAAGAAAATAGTTATAATCTCATACTCTCAAGCATACAGATTAATCTGTATCAATAAGTTGACGTACAAACCCTGACTCACATTTGATTAAGTCCGCCAATGCATGTCATCAATAGGTGCCATTGCTTGTGTAAATTGTGTAAATTCCTATAGAAAGTAACAACATAACCCAATCAGCTCTAGTGCCAACATGAGGCTGACACAAAAATTATGCCAATTGGCACCTTAGTGATGTGTAACTAGAAGGAATTGGTCTAAGCATGGTTGAAATTACTTAGAGAATAGAGTACCACTTGATGGTAAAAAGAGTAGAGGTTATATGCACATTTTGCTTAACCTATTTGCTATTTGTTGTCGTTTTCCAAATTGAAAAGCATCAGTAGTGTGCGACATTCAAGGATCAGGGTAGGGCAAACAGACGATAAAGCTGGTCCAACGTGGTACAAGAACCTTTTCCATGCTGGAACCTGTGTTACACAGCAGCACCATGGACAATCAGACAAAAACAAAGCTCCAGTTTAAACTGAGGATGGACGACAACTTAATGGCAAGACGTCCATCTCCGCAATATGTCAAATACTACAAATGAGTAAATGACACAGATGGAAACCAAAATTAGTTAGATGAACAAAGCATGACAAGGACAGATTATAAAAAAAAAAATCCTAAAACAGCCCTGCAACCGAAATCCTGCCACTATGTGCATTGCTCATGCTCGTACGCATTTCCACAAACACGCGCGGGCGCACATTAAAAGGTCTTGGTTTGCTGAATGCCGCTAGCCATAACACTAGGCAATGTGTGCACGGATTGAGAAAATACTAGTGTTGCTGGTACGAATGAACGTATCAATGCATTGAACTTGACGGACCGGCGCGTCGTCATTTTTACCTTAGGCGGCGCAGCGGGGGCCTCGCTCCCTTTCGGTCCGGCTCCAGCAAGCGCCTTGGCGTTGACCACCACTCCTGCAGGCGCCTACGGCACGGGCGTCCATCGGGATCAATCCACTCCGGCTCGATCCGCGGCAGCCGGCTGCCAGGGCCAGGGAACAAAGAAGAGGAAGAGGGCAATGGAGGAGCCTCGATCGTACGTACAATCGAAGCATGGCCGAGGGCGGTCACCTGAGGGTGTGTAGCTAACTACGATGGTGAGAGATAAGATGATGATGTCCTGCAAGCTGCGTCGACCATGGAAGAGAGGAAGCCGATGAGGAGGTTGAGCAGGTAGATTCCCAGCCCGTAGGTGATGACATAGAAGCCCCGCACGTAGTAAACCAACAATGTGTTCACCACCGCGGACGCGGCGTGCCCCACCCACCGCCCGCCCCGTCGCGGTGTGCCGCGGTCCAGTTGGTGCTGAACGCTGCGCCGCCTCCTCGCGCCATCGCTCCGCCGAGCCACCGTCGCCGACTAGAATTGAGCTTGGGTCGGGCGCCGTGGGGGACGACAAATCCACCTCCATCTGGTCCTCGGCTCCGCCCGTCGTGGTCCCCCGACCCCGCAGTGGTGGAGCTCGTCGCAGCTAGGGTTGATGGGCGCAGCGAGCGGCGAACTAGATCTGGATGCAGGGGAGGAAGGAGGGGTAGGGGAGAGGGAGGCGGGTGGGGAGGGGCCGAGTCGGCGGTGGATGGGCGCCCGGACGGCGAGGTGGTGCCGGTCAGACTAGGGGAGGAATGCGGCGGAGTCGCGTGCCTGTCTGCGTAGAGAGGAGGGGAAATGGAGATGGGGGCGATGGGATGGGAACGAAACGGCGCGTTGACTGGACATCAGGGTTGGATGCCGGGGAGGGGGGACTCGATGAAGGATGGCGGCACAGGAGCGTGCAGTCGATAGGAGAAACGGATGCACAGCCAGAAATAAGACAATATCTTAATAATTTAACGTTTGACTTTGACAACAAAAACAACTGTTCAAATACAACCACGAGCACGTAGGCTCATACCAAAATACGTAACTGATTAGAAACGAAACGATCAATTCTATTCAAGAACTTTTATCCAAACTTATGATCTTTTTTAAGTACACAATAAAACACAGGCGGCTCACAAAACCCATACAAACCCAAATGATGACACCTAAGCAAACCCTACCCCTATGAGCACCTCCGAAGAACTGGGCGATAGATCCAGAGATTCCCGAAGCCACCAATGACACCTTGTTGTCGACAGAAAACGTAGTTTACCACTTAAAGCATAACGCCGAGAAAGTCCTGAAATAAATCCGAGAAAAGTGTGAGGACGCGTGCCCACTACTACAGAATTGATTTTTACGAGGCACTTCCAAAGGATTTATGGTGGTGGTTATTTAGAAAACCGCCACGGTTAATGTCATGATTAACCATGGTGGTTTTTTTATTAACGCCATGGTAAACCAATTAACCGTGGCGGTTTTTATAAAAAACCCACCACGGGTAATGAGGCCCAAACGCTGAGCCCAGCAGGCCCATTTCCATGGTCACATATATATATCGGTGACTTAGGGTTTTCACCCACTTCTCTCCCTCTCCACTCATTCTCTCTTCCTCCTCCCACCAGAGCGCACCCGGCCTCCTCTCTTCCCCTCCCGTCGCGGCGGGCTGCCCTCTCTCCCTAGCACCCCTCTCTCCCGGCCCATCCCTCCCTCTCTCCCTCTCCCTCTCCCTCTCCATCTCCCTCCACGGCCCCGGCCCGGCCGCCGAGCACGGCGCTCCCCAAGCACGGTGGCGGCGCTCCCCAAGCACGGATCTGGCGTCCCCCGAGCACGGATCTGGTGTTCACGAGCACGGATCTCGCGTGCAACCATGGCGGTGGCGTCCCGACCACGGTGGCGGCGGCGGCGAGCACGGATCTCGGCATCCTCGAGCACGGATCCGGCGGCGGTGCGTCCCGAGCATGGATCCGGTGGTGGCGGCATCCACGAGCACGGATCCGGGCGGCGCTCCTCCACCTCGAGCTCCATGGCGGCGGCGGTGGCCTCGAGCTCGTCGGTGCGTGGGGACAGCCGTCCGAGATCCACACGCAGCGTGGCGGCGATGGCACCCGAAACTCTAACGGGCCCGGCGGCCCGGATCCGGGCCCGTTAGGGTTTCGGTTGGGATTTTTATTTTATTTTTATTTTTTAATTAATTAACCGTGGCAGTTTTTTGGGGTCCCAAAAATCGCCACCATTAATCGTCCCATTTACGGTGACCTTAGCTTGGTGGCGGTTGCAAAAACCGCCACGTAAAACCAAAAACCGCCACGGAAGTTCAAAGCGTGGTCGTGGCCTAGTCAAGGAATTGAACCCGGGACTACAGGTACCACTACAGAGACCTTTGTCAATGTTTTACAACCGAGAGCCTTCCATAGTGTGACCTGGGCAGTTGTTTGGGCTTCGAAGAACCTGAACCCAGTGGTTTGTTGCGCAGTCGACGAGAGAGCAGGTTTTTATACTGGTTCGGGCCCTCGATCGGAGATTGAGTAAAGACCTTTATGTCCAGTCGGCGTTAGCTTGTTTTTGATTGATTGGGGAAACCAGAGAGCTGACGGCCTTGGTTGTTGAGTTCTTCGTGTGTAAGTTTTGTGTTGTCGCGAGTCCCCCTTGGTCGCCTTTTATATCATGGAAGGGACCCGGGGGCTAATTGTGGTCCTAGTCACATACAGAGAGGGTTGTCCGCTCCGAGTCCCTACAGAGATCTGACTAAGTTCTATCCTGATTACAATTGAAGTCACTGTTGTCTCCAAGCCGTAGTCCAGGATAGAACCCGTGATTGACTTCGTAGAGTACTTTAGTAGTACTGTATCTACAACCTTACTAACTGATCTATGATCAGTTTGCTCAAGTTGGAGCCATTTGGCTAGACAAGTTTGGAGTTGAGTTGAAAAAGCTAGAACGGAGCTGTCCCAAGCGGACCATAATTGTCGAGGGGTTTTTATGTGGAGTTGGGTGCCAAGGACCAAAAGCAGGGGACGAGTTAGGCGCCCATGCCAAAACAAGGCGCCGGGGCATACAAAACTTCGAAGAAGTGGCCCATGGGCCTAGAAGGGAAAGCGAAGCGAGGAAGCCCAAACAACCCGGTGTTGACACTACTTAGCGACATCACTAAAATAACAACGGCCTAAATGCTATAAGAGCAATGGCACCAAATAGCGATGGTATATGAAAATTACTTTGTCACTAATAAACTAGTCATAAAAAGAAAGACCTATACTTCTAGAAAATATATCATGGCATAAATAAAATAAGACTAGGTAGAAAATAATATAAAAAATATATAAATAAAGAAATAAAATTAGTTACTCAAATGCGAATAATTATACCACTTGTAGCATTTTACCTTGAGTACTACCAAGTTGTCATTTCTATTCTACCAATTGGAAGATATCTACAACTAGAATGCGTAGTATTAATAACCTCTTTATACTATAAATAGTAGTAAACCAATAATCAATAATGCTTCTACTTCATAACTTGGGGTTAATGTCACAATAGAGATAAATAATAAATAAAGATAAAGATATATATAATAAATGATAATAAATATAATGATAAAAGCAAAGATCAAGCATCATAAATATAAGATAAAGACTCAATAGAGTATTCTAGTCTAAGGACAAACATGGAATAATATAAGGAAAACTTACTAACGAGTAACTATCATCGCAAAGCTATTGTCTAACTCCAATTACGCAAACATCTACCTATCATTGCTAGCATTACTTCCTCATATCATACTCAAGAACATCAACTAAGAAGGATTCAATAAAGATATCTTCACCTTCGACGCGGCACACATCCTACCGTTCACTATACGTGGAGGGAGGATTACCACAGACTCAATAGGGCTATATCCCCAACAATCTACCACACTACTCGGTATATAGTGGGCATTTGCAGATATAATGTATACAATTACATAAGTTATAACACCTATCTTACACGTTACAAGATGAGGGCTATACAATCCTATGTATGTATTCCATAATAAATATCTAACTCTACTAGACATATTAAAGCAAACAATAAACATCACATTAAATAATATAAATAAGATGAAGAACAATGTCATAGATAAAATTGAGTAATATATCAAAGATACAAATGTACTTATAGAACACCTTGATAGAATCTGAAGTCCAAGCCTTCTTAGACTTGAATCTCCTTCTAATCTACTATTATGTAGTTAATATCTCAAGAACTAGAACTACTCAAAGAACTAGGGTTATGGCTCTAGATGAGTTGATCTCTGAAACTTCGATGATGATCTAAATATCAATACTAAATTAGGGTTTCAAGGGTGAGGTCCGCCCTTGTTTATATAGCCCCATAGGATGAATCTCAGCCCTCGATCAAACCGACTTGATTGGACGGCTTAGATCTACTTCTTAGGTTGGTTGTGGGAAGGTTCTAGAAGCGAGAACACATGGGTACACCACAAAAAGCTGCCCGACCCCCACCAAATCAGGCCACCTAGCCCCGCCTATCATTAGGTGGGCCCTATCTTCTTTGGGCCATCATCTTTTGTCCTTTAGGTCCCTAGAATTTATACTGATCATCTTGTTTCGGTCCTTTTGTCTCGTTTCTCTATTTCTCCTATTTTTATCTATTTTCTAGAATTATCCTACAAAATTGGATATGCAACAAAACTTGTGGAATTCTTTAGTATAAACCCTACCTTCTAGTGTTCTTGTCCTTATTTATTCTATTTATTTATGGTCAAAAGTTGATGCTATCCACCATCGACACCGGTGTTTGGCAACGAGTGGGCGCGAGCACCTTCGTGTGCAAGTCCAAGCAAAGGCTTGTAATGCGAAGTAGTATAAGAACTAGGAGGAGAACGGAGTAGCGTATCACATTTGTAAACAATAGAACAATTCTACTTAATCATTCATCATCAAGCCATCCCTATCACCGTGTGTGCTATTCATCCAACTCGAATCCCCAATTCTCTAATCCTTCCAAAAATTGCTCCTATCCCAATTGCTTGTTGCTACTAACAATTGGTATCGGAGACACCGTTCCTCGGCTGCTTCCTCTACACTCCATCGATTGATTGAGCAAATGGGTTCGGTTGGCTGGATTTGATTCAAGCAACAAGTCTGATCGAACTCAAGTCGCTGTAATTCCTACCCATGCTTGAACAATTTGTGGTGAGGAACAATCTAGATCGACCGGCTCCTGATCCAATACTGCATGACCATTTCACTCGCCGTTGGCATCGCCTCAGCGTCATGAACCTCGACACAAAGCTCCTCCTCAACAAAATGCGCGAGAGCTTCAGCGACCATGACCTCAAGTGGGATCAGCACTTCCACGACCAGGAGGATTGCCTTAGCCACCAGATCCTAGATATGGAGAAGGCACAGGAGCATTGCGTTGCGGCTCTGGAGCGAGTGGCCCACAACACCGATGAGTGGCATTCCACCATTGAAGGCACCATTGATGACATAAATCTTCAGGTGAAGAAGCTTTCCATCAGCTGGGAGCGCGCAACTCTCGAGAAGCCTGGCGACACCATTGGTGTCTTCGCTCTAGCCCCGTTTGTGGTCTCGGGCCCATCTACGGATCTAATTGTGACAACACCCGTCATTGGGTAACCAATGACATTCATTACCGGGAGAGTGGATTTGGGGATGTTACCACCCTACTCCATTCCCATGTCATGGGTGAGCAATTGAACACCCCCTCCCAGGTTCTTCCAACTATGTCGCGTGCCCATGATGCTCAGTTATCGTACTATGGTAATAGTTCCAAGCTATCTAAAGTGGATTTTCCAAAATTTGATGGAGAACATCCCAAATTATGGTTGCATGATTGCATGGATTACTTTAGTTTGTGCCATGTGGAGTCGGTCTCATGGGTTCGGATTGCTCATTTACATTTAGTGGGGGCTACGAAATGCTAGTGCAATTCAGTTGAGTCTCAACTTCAGGGATGTAGTTGGAAGCATATGTCTGAGTTGAATATGACTAGATTTGGCCAGGAACATCATTAATTGCTTCTCAAACAATTGTTTCAGATTCATCAGACTAGCACAGTTGACGATTATATCCTGCAATTCTCTACTATTGTTGATTAGTTCTGTGCTCTTGGTGCCCTAGTGCAAGTTCAGGTGGCTAATGGCCAGCATAGTGTCTGTCCTCAGTACATACCTTCTGCTAGTTGGTCTATTTAGAATGTTCAGTTCTAGTTTGATCAGAAAGTGTTGCCTCTATCCTCTTTTGATATGATACTTGGCATGGACTAGTTATCCCTCCATAGTCCAATGAATGTTCACTAGGATCAACCTTGGGTGCAGATTCCATATGAACAGTCCATAGTATTGCTACAAGGCATTTGGTATTACTTCTTAGTGGGCTCAATATTTCAGTTGAAACTGGTAGACAGCATCCAGCATGAGGATATTATTGATTGACCACCAGAGATTCAAAGTATCCTCTAATTTTATGCAAATCTCTTTTAAGCGTCCAACTAAACTACCCCCTACTAGAGGATGTGATCATGCTATTCCACTACTTCCAAGTGCCAGTCCAGTCTTATCTAGACCATATAGGTTCCACCAGCTATCAAGGATGAATCTCAAAAACAGCTGGCTAACAAGTTACAATCTGGATTGATCCAAAAGAGCTCTAGTCCCTTCATCTCCAGTTTTATTGGTGAAAAAAGAAGGACAAGACTTGAGGTTTTTCTCGTTGACTACAACCCGACTCAATGCAATCATAGCAAAGAGTAAATATCTAGTACCTCTCATTGATGATTTATTGGATGAACTTGGAGATGCATCTTGGTTTACCAAACTTGATCTTTGCTCTGGTTTTCATCAAATCCTAGCTTCTTCAGCCAGGAAAATAGTTTAAGATAGCATTCCAAACTCATTTTGAACAATTCGAGTTTCTTATCATGCCATTTGGGTTGATCGAGCCCTAGGGACATTCCAGGGCAACAATGAATTCTACTTTGGCCCCATTCCTTAGAAAGTTTGTGTTAGTTTTCTTTGATGATATATTGATATACAATAGAACATTTGAAGACCATTTAGATCACATCAAGCAAGTGTTGCAACTACTGTCTAACCATCAGTTGAAATTGAAACTTTCAAAGTGTGCATTTGCCCAACAAAGTATAAGTTACCTTGGACATGTAATTTCTTTTTAGGCTTGGTAGGATATTATCGTAAATTTGTCAAGTATTTTGGGCTCATTGCTAAACCACTAACTGAGCTTACGTGTAAGCACACTTTATTTTCTTGGACATATGTTCATGATACAACATTTCATACATTGAAAGATGCATTAGTACCAAGCACATATCTTGGCACTACCTAACTTCTCTCGACCTTTTGGTATTGAGACTGATGCTAGTGCTTGCTATGATTGGTGTTGTATTGACTCAAGATGGCCATTCTCTAGCCTACATCGGTCATTGTCTAGGTCCAAAGTCTCGAGGTCTCGGTACCTATGAAAAAGAATACATGGTTGTGCTTATGGTAGTACATTAGTGGTGGCAGTATCTCCAATTTTTTTAATTCACTATTTACAGTGATCAACAGAGTTTAGTCAAGCTCACTGATCAGCGGCTTCACACTCCGTGGCAACAAAAATTGTTTACTAAGTTGCTTGGCTTGCAATATAGATTGGTTTACAAGCCTAGGTGTACAAATCAAGTTGCAGACACTCTATCTTGGAATTCGCTCTAGTATCTTCTTGTGCAAAGAATCTCTGTGGCATCCCCTCTCTAGATACAGGAAGTGGTTGAGAGATATTCTAGAGATTCAGTTGCTCAGGCAATGATTTCTAAGCTGATTATTGATCCATCATCCGTGGCAAATTTCTCTATGAGGGATGGTATACTCCGCAATCACTACCGCATTTGGGTTGGTACTAATCTGCCTCTACAACAAAAAATACTAGAAGCTTGTCATTCTAGCACATTGGGTGGACACTCGGGGTTCCCTACAACCTAAACTTCGCATCAAGCAAATGTTTGCATGGAAGGGGATGAAGTTTGTTGTGCATAACTTTGTCGACACTTGCCTCACTTGTCAGCAAGCTAATCCTGATTGTGCTCACTTACTAGGGTTGCTTCTGCCTCTCCTAGTTCCTTCTTTCACCTCTTTCACTCATATATAGCAGCCAATATAGATCAGCTCTTCCCACAATTCGTCACGTTGTCATACGCTCCATGTCAATGTGGTGGCCTCTCCATAGTGAAGGCGGAGGTAGCACATTCTGTTATGAGCCCCGTTTGTGTAGTAGACATCATCGTTGAAGGAGAAGTCGAAGTAGAGGTACCTAAAGTAGATGGAGAAGTAGTAGGCGTATGTCCCTCTCACATGCGGCCGATCACTTCTAGCTGCATCTAGGATGGTGCCATACATAATACCTTTAAAGAGTAGGGTCTGTAGGGTCAATAGTGGCCTTGGGATGGAGTAGATCGTGCCAACATCCACTTGCACGTGTATGCTCCGAAAGAACGCATGTCGGACTGAAGTCGGGGGTCGAGGTGAAGTGTAGCGGCGGCCCGGCAGGTCACTTGCGTTGTTGCGGATGGGGACAACTGCGAATACGCCGACACCCCATGGCCGATGGTGATGTTGTTGGCGTTGATGAATTGGTGCCCATTGTCATTGAAGAGAAGGATCGTGACTTCCTTCAGGAAGCCATGAGGACGTACCTCCATCAACAGGATGCTCACCGAGAAGGTGTGCGTGGATGGTGAGGACGTTGGTAGATTGGTGTACTTGATGATGCTGTTGTATAGTATCCAGCAGGCTGGTGCTGTAGCTTGGAGCTCAATGCTAATGGTGATGACTTGTAGCTCATGGTATGTAGAGGCTGCCAGACAGAGTTCAGTCAGGGCCTTGTTGGGGACCAGGGCATCCAGGGCATCGATGGCCGAGGTGGCCCTTTGGATTGGCTCCAAGGGCGTCATCGGCTCGATCGACGTGCTGTCATTGTCATCGTCAATGTCACTGTGGTTGTCTCCTATTACCGAGTTGTCCAATGAGCTTAGTGAAGCGGCGTTGAGGTGATGTGCGAGTTGGATCGCCGCGTCCAACTTGTAGGGTGCCCTCTGCTGGACCGCGTCCCATAACGGTGTGTGGAGTCCGTTGAAGAATAGGTAGATGTGATGAAGCTCATTCAGGATGACGACGCACATGACATAGCTGTTGAAGGCATCGATGTAGTCATTAAGGGCATCGTCCTATCGAGGTGGCGCAAGGTCTCCAGTAGTGTTGTGGTCGATGGGTTGGCCGAAGTAACGTATGAGACACTGTGTGAAGGTGTCCCACTCCTCTACGAGCGTCTCCCTGGTAATGCGGAGGAACCAGAGCTGTGCTGCTCCTGTGAGTTGGAAAGTAGCGTACCAAACGTATTCATCAGGGCCGATGTGCTGCTACAACTCGAAGAGGATCTTCATCTTCAGGTTCCATGGCTTCAGTTCAGTTGCTCCTTCGTATGTAGGCGAAGTTAGGCGAACCGCATATTGGAGGTGCGGCAAGGCTGGAGTGGGCGGCACGAGGGTAGGTGGACCGATAATCCACGGACGTCATGCCGAGGGTAACGCCATCTATGCTACATCAAGCGCCGATGTTGCCAGGAAGTAGGTTGCACCGATGATGCACGTGTAGGTGTTGTGGCCGCGGATAGATCTGCAGCTTGTTGGGCGATGATCTCTGGCATTGCGGATGACTGGGAATGTCCAAAGGATGTTCGGTGAGTTTACGACGTTGTCGTCGCCGAAACCCGTGGGGTCGTTGCCGTCGGTGGTGCACATGGTAGCGGCGTCATCATGGGTGGTCGCGGTGACATCGGGCGACGTGGTCGGGACAGAGAGGAGGTGGGTGGAAATGATGTGTTGGCGTGGGGGTTCTCGATGTGGTAGAGGCGAGCCTCGATGGAGTCGAAGTGGTGATTCATCTTCTCGAAGTTGTCATTGAGTATGGTCTGGAGGGCACGGAACATCTCGTACAGCTTGGGCGCCATCGAGGTGGTGGGTGCTGAGGAACGACTGGTCTCCGAGTACCACGTGTAACAGCCCAGATGGGATCTGGCGGGCTGTTAGGGCGGCTTGGAAGGGGGCGGTGGAGGGTGGCGGTGGCAGTGAGGGAGGCGGCGTCACGCGGTGAGAAGGGGTGGTGGCGCATGGGAGAGGACAGAGGGGGCGACGGCAAAGAGTAGAGAGTGGGATAGGGGGAATATTTTACTTTGATTTCTTGAAACAAAGAGAGTACATCTCTCTAATATTTATAGTCCCTAAGGAAGTTGCACGCCAAGCAATCTCTAGGCGGTTTCCTTATAGATGAGAATACTGCTTTAGAAAGCAATCCTAATTTACTTCCTAACATGGCTCAAACTCTATATTTCCTAATTCTTTATTTCTTAACTTTATTGATGGAAAATCGATCGATGATGACGGTGGCGGCGACGGCTGCCACCCTCCTCCCGTGCGCGCGCACGCCCTTAGGAGCCCTTGGGCATTGCCCCTTTTTCGCTATGGCAGTCTCTATCATCCTTCCTAGATCATCATGAGTTGCTTCTTCCTTCATGTCCTGGTTGCCCTTGTCCTCATTCACTACTATAATAAATCTTTTACAAGGCGTTTCCATTTTATTAGCCGTGGTGGTTTTTGAAAAAACCGCCACGATAAATCTTGGCCAGCAAAGCCTGCCGGCTATGGAAAAACTGCCACGGTTTGTAAAAATAATTGCCACGGTTAATCGGCATTAACCATGGCGGTTATTGAAAAAAAACACCATGCTTAAAAGCGCTACGCCCAAATGGCCCAGACGAGACCCGATAAGTGTGATCCATATATAAACAGATGCTAGGGTTTCACCTCTTCCTCATTCCCTCACCCAGCCGCCTCTCTGCTCACTCTCTAAGTCCTAACTCTCTCTTCTCTCTCCCTATCGACCGAATGAACGAACCCCGTCGATCCCCCACTGATTTTGCCCCCAAGTCCCTCCCTTCCCCTTCCTCCTCCAATGCTGGGCGAAGTAGTAGCTACGCACGAAAGTGGCGGAGCGGCATGGTGGGTGCGCGGGCCGGCTGCGAGCTTGCTAGCCTACTACGGCAGACCTGCTCTGCGTGGCACTATTGCGGCGAGCACATGGCAGGAGCGTGGGCCCGCGGGCCCACGGCGGACCTCCTCCACACCATCGAGCGCATAGCGCAGCGGCATGGAAGGAGTGCGCGGGCCGCCACGCCCTCCGCCGCGCCGCTGCGGGTCCATCCAGTGCCCTCATCCTCTCTCTCTCTCTCTCTCTCCTCTCTCTCTCCCCCACTCCCATCCCCTCTCTCTCTCAAATCTAGATCTATAGTTGTTGCCCTCACCTCTCCTCTCTCTCATATCCACAACGGCAGCGGCAGGACCGGCGGTGAGGCGGCGGAGTGGTCGAGGCGAGCAGGACCGGCGCGGAGGGCGGCGTGGCGGCGACCGAGCTCCGGCGTGGAGGGCCATGGCGGCGGCCCGAGCCTCGGTAGTGCCCCTGCCCTTCCCTCCTAACCCCAACACTAACGGGCCGCCACCGCGGATCTGGTCGCTACGAGCCCAGATCCCGGCCCGTTAGTGTTTGGGTGGGCTTTTTTTTTTATATTTTTTTTCAAATTGATCGCGGTTAATATTTACCATGGCGGTTTTGGAGCTCAGAAAACCGCCATGGTTAATCCATCGATTAACCGTGACCTTTTGCTCGGTGGCGGTTCCAAAAACCACCACGGAAAACAAAAAAAAACATCACAGAAATTTTTTAATGTAGTAGTGATGTCCATAAAATTTATTAATATCCACCTAATCTCCATTTTCATCAAAGTCAATCCTATCTACCTCAAAATTTTAGCTCAAAGTAATGATCTCCAACGACCGCATCTAAATTCCATGGCTACTGGCAACACCTTAGGGGACAACAACACAACAAGACTTTTTCCAAACTTGATTTTGTAGGTGGGATTCGTATCCAGCATTTGGGTGGAGCCAATGATGGAGCCTATTGCCCAAAGGTGAGGAATTCCCTGAGCTTCTTACATATGCCGGTAAGGTGAACCCAAACTTTTGGAAGTAAAAAAACCTTCTTCCTTATCATCCTGCTCCTCAAACTCCAAATGGCCATGGAGGCTCCATTCTCACGAACATTCATCCCACCAGAACTTATAGCCTGTGTTGGAATTCAGATTTGGATGGAAACGTAACAATGAATGGCCCATCATCTTCCTTGGGTTCCCACTTCAATTTATTGGGCACATTTTCTGCATCAGTACAACCACTTGATCAAGCAAGGGGCAGCCTCCCACCACCTTCATCACTTAGGCCATTTTTGTGTCCTTTTGGACAATAGGGGCCACGGGTTGTGAGATGTGATAAAATCGGAGCCTTTCAACCTCATATCCAGCAACATGTGCTCTCGGCCGTGGCATTTTCAGAATAGGGCAGTGATGATTAACATGTTGGTGCCCATCACAGTTGTAACAGTACACATCAGCTATGCATTCCGTGCCCGAGTGGCCTTTCTGAGAGCACCTGGGGCCTTTCTTTGCTTTGTTACCTAGCTAGACCGGTTGCTTGAGCTTCCTATGTGCCAAATCTCACGTTCTGAGTTTGATCTCCCTAAAAGGTGAACTTCAGGTCCAAGGGTGAAAAATCCCTCGTCTATCCCATGCTAAAGTACAGGTCTATGGCCATCCTATGCGTTTCCACTGTATACGGGTGGGGCTAGGGTTCGGAATATTTCTCAATCTGTGTGAGGTTTCCTTGTTACCACGATGCCCAGCTTTGTCATTGTGTTCAATTCTTCAGTTTCCTCATTATTTATCTCGGTCGATGACCAAGCTTGCCAACTTTAGCAACCTCGATGCCCTAGCTGCGGCACCCTTCGTTGGTTTGGTTGCATATGATGTAATCTTGGCCATGTGAGCAACGATCCTGATTTCCACGAAGAAAAGTCCACAGATCATGGTATAAAGTGTTAGTAATGAGCATGTCACCTGAAGCGACACGCAAAGATGACTTGCTCGCATGATGTTCCGAGTTGATCAAAACCATGAGAGCGTCCCAACGTCTCCCTCCCCCACCCCCACCCACCCACCCACCCCACACACACACACACACAATCATGAGCGCATCCCAACACCCATAATTATTTTACCTACAACTCGAATTGGGTTATTTCTGGTTGGGCCTGCGTTGCCGATCATAGCCTGCTAGAGATAACTTTGTTAATTTGCTTCATAATCTTGATATTGGGGATGATGACATGTGTCTCCTTATTTGGGATTTTAACTTCTATAGATGTGCTGAAAATAGAAATAGAGATGGAGGAAATATTAATGACACAGTGACCTTTAATAACATTATCAGTCACTTAGGGTTAATTGAGCTGCCTATCAAAGGAAGAAGCTATACTTGGAGCAATATGCGGACATAGCTCTCCTTCAAAGAGATTGACTGGTTTTTCACTTCTATTGCTTGGACCACCCAACACCCCTTTTTTGTGGTCTCTCCTCTTGCCAGAATTGCTTCAGATCACCTGGCCTGCAAAATTTAGATTGGTAATAGTATTCCAAAGACAAGCATATTCAGGTTTGAGAATTTTTGGTTTGGCCATCCTAGCTACATGTCTCGGATCTCTAATGCTTGGTCTGCTCGAGTCAGAGTCACTAAGAGTGCCCAGGTTGTTAGTGCTAAATTTAAGCTTCTCAAGAGAGCTCTTAAGATCTATGCAAAGAACCTCTCCAAGTTGTCTAAACTGATTGTAAACTGTGATATGACCGTGGCTTTATTTGATAAGCTTGAGGGATTAAGAACACTTTTCGCCCATGAGTGATTTTTTAGAAATATTATCAAGAACCATATTAGGCACATTCTTGCTATGCAGAAACATATTGGAGGAAAAGGTTTACTCAGAGGGTTATGCAATTTGGTGAAGAGAATGCCAAATTCTTTCATGCTATGGCCACTGAGAGATACAGGAAAAATATCATTAGCTAGATCATGGATGAGAATGGCAAATCTGTCTCAGATCACAGAGAAAAATGTGCTCTTTTCCCAAGAGTTCAAAACAAGATTAGGTTCCTTTGTTCAAACCTCAATGCAATTCAATCTGAATGATATCATTCAAACCCATAGTGACCTAGAAGATCTTTTTCTCCCTTTCAGTGCTAATGAAATTAATGAAATTATTCTTAACCTTCCAAGTGATAGGGCCCTACGCCCTGATGGCTTCAATAGCCTCTTCTATAAGAAGGCATGACCAGTTATAAAGATGGATATCAATAAGCTATGCATAGATTTCTATTGGCATCAGGCATATCTCAAGAGCATCAACCACTCGTATATTACACTTGTTGTCGGTGTTCTGAAAACCGGGGTGTACCAAGTTACCGACTAGTGAATTTGTGCTGCGTGCTCCCTAAACCGGACGGTGATGCAAGAAGAACACAAGGGATTTATACTAGTTCGGGCCAACGCCGGCCTTACATCCAGTGTGCTGTGTAGATTGTATTATCTTGCACTGGAGTGCTCGTAGTAGGGGTTACAAGCGGGTGAGAGAGGGAATTTTCCCAGGTCTCGAGAGGGTGATTGAAGCTAGAAGCAAAGAATGAGAGGGTGGAGGAGTCTGAGCATGTGTTTTCCCCTCTCGAATAGGCCCCGGTTGCCTCCTTTTTATAGTTGAAGGAGGGGACCAGGTTACATGCATGTCATTTGTTTTATTGGGAAGAAGTACAATGAGCCTTGTAGCAACATGCAAAGTTCTGTTGGATGGCATGGCGACCTCTCCCAGCCTTCACTTGGTAATAAATGATGGGGCCCAGAGTGGTTGGAATAGGCATGGAGACCTCTCAGAGCCTTGACTTGGTAATAAATGTTGGGGCCCAAAGTGGTTTTGGGGCGTGTCGTGACCCCGTGGGCCTGCCGTTTTAGTTTCAATAGGGGTCCGTTGAGGTCTCTCACTTACTCCTCCTTTGAGGATTAGCCGCTTTTATCGCGTTAATTTGGGTACCCCAAATTACGAACCCAACACTTGTCCCTAAAAACACAACCCAAAAACCGTGCTAGACTTTAGGCCCATATCTCTGTTGAATACCTCCTTCAAAATCCTCGCAAAAAGATCCCGGACAATAGGTTGCAAACAAAGGCTCTCGATATTGTCCAGGGAAAAAACTAGTATGGCTTTGTTAAAGGTAAATTTGTTCAAGACTGTTTGGGCTGGGCTTTTGAATTCCTCTATCGGTGCCATCAATTTAGAAGAGAAATAGTAATTATTAAGTTGGTTTTTGAAAAAGCTCTTAACCTTGTGGAGCACTCAGCTATTCTTGAAATGTTATCTACAAAAGGTTTCCCTCCCCGGATAGATAAAATGGATCAAAGATATTTTCTTCTCGGCCACTTCCTCAATGTTTTGAATGGCACAACTGGTAAGGAATTCTTTTGCAAAAGGGGGTCGGGTAGGGGATCCCCTCTTCCCCTTCTCTTTGCCATTGTTGCTGACTTGCTCTAGGGTGTGCTTAATGATGAATACAAAAGAGGAAATCTTCTCCCTCCTTTTCCCCATGGTCCTGATGTACCCTTCCCGGTGGTCCAATATGCTGATGACACTATCATCATCATGCAAGGCAGTGAAAGTCAGCTCATTCTTTAATTTGAAGGATCTTTTTGGTCAAAATTACTCAATCTGATGGCCTCGAGTTAATTATCACAAATCCTGTATGGTTCCCATCAATGTTGATCCTGATAAAGCCACCTCGTTAGCAAATGTGTTTGTAGGCTCTTTTTCCTTTCACTTACCTAGGCCTTCCTTTGGGCCTTATAAAAGCTCTAGTGAAAGATTATGCCCCACTAATATGTAGAATTGAGAGAAGAATGTCTACCACATCATAGTTTCTCTCCTATCCTTGTAGGCTTCAGCTTGTAAATTCAATCATTTCATCCCTCCCCACTTATTATATGTGCTCACTCAAGCTTCCGGTCACTATCATTGAGATTATTGATAAGCATAGGAAAAATTGCCTTTGGAGAGGAAGTGCTTTTAGAAAAAAGGGTACAATCTTGCTGTCTAGGATCTCGTAAGTTTCCCTAAAAGTAAAGGTGGTCTGGGAGTCATTAATGTTAGTCTACAAAATGATGTTTTGCTCCTTAAGCAGCATGACAAATTCTTTAGAAAGCAGAATATTCATTGGGTCAATCTTATTTGGCATATCAAGACTCAGTTCCTCATCTTGCAAGAGAGAAAGGATCCTTTTGGTGGAAGAATATCCTAAGATTAAATGTGTAGTACAGAGGGGTGTCCACCTGTATCCCTCCTAGAGGTGATACCATTAGTTTTTGGGAGGACATCTTTAATAATCAAATTCATTCAAGCATGTATCCCAACCTTTTCCAGTTCGCTATTGATCCTAACATTTCACTCTGGAAGCTGAGGTCCTGTGAAAATTTGATTGATTGATTTAGAATCCAAATGTCCAGAGCAGCCTTCAATGGGCTCAGTGATCTTCAGTGTGAACTTGCTCTCCTTGCCTCCTTTTAATGAAGATGAGAAGGATATTTGGCTTTTCATTTGGGGAAATCATAAGTACTCTTCCAACAGTTTCTACCTCCATCATTTCCATGTTGTCCAGCCACATAGCTCCATCCTTTGGATTTGGAAATCAAAATGTGTTCCTAAAATAAAAAAATTTTGCCTAGTTGCTTTTGAATGACAGACTAAACACTAGAAAAATCCTTAGAAGAAGAAACAAGTTTCTTGAAGAAGGGTATTGGTGCGTCCCTATGCCATGATAGCATTGAGGAAACTGTTGATCATCTATTCTTTGAATGCACTTCAGCTGTGAGCAGAACGTTCTCTATTGGGATCACTTGGGAGGAAAATGTCAATATTCACCGGAGGCTGTATATGGCTAAACATGCATTTGGTCTTCGTCCTTTCTTCATGTGAATTTTTATGGTTGCTGCCTGGTGTCTCTGGAATGAGAGAAATGATTTCATCTTTAACAGAAAACTGCCCAACATTGCTTGTTGCAAGGCTGAATTCAAAAAAGAAGTTACAAACCACCTTATCAGGGATCAAGCCAAGTCTTCACACTACTAGAATCAACAAGTTTCCCTAGGGTTAATAATCCTAGGAAAAGGTTAAAAAACCCTAGGGAAAACGATTTCCCTAGGGTATTTCGTAGGGAAAGCCCCCTAGGGCAGAATTCGACGGGAAAGACCAAGTTTCCCTACGGTTTTGCTTAAAACCCTAGGGAAACATTCTTTCCCTAGGGGGTGTATCCCCTAAGGAAACTTCCTTTGAAAAGCTGCCAACAGTTTCCTTAGGAATCTTTCCCTAGGAATTAAAACTCTAGGGAAAGAATATCTTTTATATATATTTATATTTCAAATCAAATACAAATTTTTATTTGAATTCAAATATACAAATACTTCAAATTTAAATTCACACATGAACACATAATTCAGCACTCATTTCATCCAATCCATAAGCACAAATCCATAGAGTTATAATTATCATAATACAACCATGTGATACATCCATTTGGTGCTCACCACCAGTACTTAAAACAAAATGCAACAAGCAATAACTACAACTCATGTATTTACAACAATCAAAAGAAGGGATGGCCACAAAATACTCCACTTGTAGTCTTATTCACTCCAACACTTGTCCCATTCAGATGGCCACAAAATATCCATAGCGACTCTACTTATTGTTTTCTCTGCAATAGATGAGCCAAAGGTACAAACCTGTGAGATTAAGCAAGTTATAAAATTTTTGAATTAATTGCATACTAGGGCCATGTCAAAATACACACAATAACATGACAAATTGGACTAACAGGTATAGATCAGGTGGATATTTACTGGCAACATGTAATATATATCAGAGTCTACTCCATGAGATAGCAGTTCAATTGATAATAAAATACAAGCTGTAGCCTGCCACAAATAGCTAACAGGAACTTATAGCAAAATTCAGAAACTTGATCTACATATGTAACAGATATCAGAAGACTTGATCTGAGCTAACAAGAACTTATAGTTCTGCTACTGCTAGCATTTGTAAAGAGCTCCATTTTCAATTGATAAGTAAAGCGGCTAGATCTGCCAAAGAAAAAGCGTTGAACAAAAATGATGCTATCGAATACTACCATGAAGCGCAGGTTGGATCTTGTCACTAGCAAATAAAAAGCACCAACAGGCAAAACTGTCAGGCCGCCATGGCCCTGCCTGATAGCCGGCCGCTCGCCGTTGCCTGATGCAAGCACAATAATCTGTACACGGCACCACATCTGCGCAGCAACCAGCTGCCCCCACAAAGCTGAAATTGGATCTGCTAAATACAAGTGTGTAGGGTGCCTACCATGTTGGATCTGAACGCTGAAACGCCGACGAAGATGCTGGAGTACCGCCGTCGGAGTGAAGCAAACGATGGGATCCACGACCGATGGGGATCCGCGACCGCTGGGGAACTAGCCGGCCGATGGGGATCCGCGACTGATGGGGAACTTGCTGGCCGGCGAGCGAGATCCGCGTCCAACGGGGATGAAGGCCGACGACGAATTGGATCCACGACCTGCTGCTATCAGCTTGCCCTTCCGCCCTGCAGCCGCCGGCGTACTCCACACAGGAGAGGTCAGAGGGAGCTTCAGCAAGCGGCGGACTGGGTGGTGTGCGGCGTGGAGACTTTGGGCAGCGGCGGCGCAAAAAATTATCACGGGGAACTTTACTCGAGATGGGCAGCCACGAGATGGTTTTGGTTGAGCCTTTCCCTACGAATTCTATTCTTTTCCTAGGGAAATTCATATGGAAACAAGACACCCACGCTCGTTCCTTCAATCTATCCCGACGAAAACAAAGATTTCCTAGGGAAAAAACAAGTTTCCCTAGGGTTTTGCCATATAACCCTAGGGAAACGTAACTTTCCCTGAGTGCTCAAAAACACTGGGGGAAAAAATATACCCTAAGGAAACTTTGCAGATTCTAAGTAGTGTCACCACTCCATATAGCTCTGGTTGCATGTTTTGTAATCTTTGTCTTTGCCTTTGTAGTTGGAAAATCAGCTGCTGCTTGCTTGCTCGCCTACCTCCCTCCCTCTCTGTTCCCCAATAGTCATTGGTAGTTAGTTTCCCTCCTTTATTTTTTTTTTTTTGCCCACCTAACTCCTGGTTAGGTTCTTTTCATTTTGTAAGTCTTCTATAAACTTTGTTCTCCTCATTTAATATATTCCTTTGCCGCTGGAGAGGGGGTGGGGGGCGGCTTTGCTCCACAGTTTTTGTTCAAAAATTGCATAGAACATTACATGTATACTATACGTGAACACCACAATATGTAAAACCTAAAAACTAAATTAGCGAAGTAATTAATTATAGTCAAATAGAAAGAAGAAAAAATACTACAAATCATCCAAAGTACAATGTAGAACATCACATTAATAGTATACGAATATCACTAAATATATCATAAAACTTTATATGTATAAAACATCATAAAACATCACTTGAATATCACAAATATCAAGAAAAAAATAAAATGATAAACATTGTGAGGTAATTAATTAGTGCCAAATAAAATAAAGTAATAAAACATACAAAATACATCATAGAACATGAAAAAGATCTATAGACCCAAAATAAAAAACTTGTGAATTAATTATGTAAAGCCAAATAACACAAAAAGAAAAGACGCCAAAATATAATATGAAAAATAGCATAAAAATGTAAAATGGAAACCTAAATGAAGCAAAAATCTTCATAAAACACAAAAGCAAAAACTGGAGTAAGAAGAAGAAAACAATGCGCATAAAGGAATGAACGCGTCAACGGAAGAGACACATAGAGAAGACTCACTAGGATTCCTTTAGGTAGATTATTGATTTATCTGCAAGCTGCAAACACATGGTTGTATATAACAAAGGAGCACCATGGAATCTTTTCATAGATTACCTTTGGCATAATGTTGACGCTTGATCCATGGTCACAAAGTGCTTTGCCGAAGGCATGCGCCCAATCTGAATAGTGATGGCCGGTCTACCTGAACCCCAAGGGGTTGTGGGTTTTTTTCTACCAATGGGGGCTTTCCCTTCACCACCCCCATGGGGGTGGTCCATTGTGGTTCATAACTACCCCTCTTACTACGGGGCGTTTAAGTCTTCTTTCTTTATTGGAAGTGAGTCATCCATCCATCCTTGCGTTGAAAAATCTTTATAGTAATGTTGTGCATTGAATATATCGAGAAGATTTGCAGACTCTAACTCATCTAGCTGGCCTAGTATTTTATGCTTCTCTAGTGGGGTTATACCAAATGCTAGCTAGCCGAAAGCAAGCTATGACTCTAATATCTTATTAAAGCTATGCTGGTTTTTCATGGCAGCGAGAAAGGTATCTAATCTAGCATTGATACACTCTAAGGGTTTTGTCATTGAAAGCTACCTTCTTATTGATCTGCTCAATAAGTCTACACTAACCAGAAAAATAACTCTCTCAAAGGAGACTGGTTGAAGTTATTACCTTGGTAGTTACCTAAGTAGTTTGGCCTCTGTTGCCGATTCCACCCTTGAGGTTGTTGAGGAAGGTAGTTATTGTTGTTGCTATTGAGGTAGTTCACATCGCCTTGAAGTTCGTGACAGTTCTACCCCGAGTGTCCATAACTTCCTGATTCTTCACAAGTCATGAGAGCTTCATTGATGTGCATGACCTCTCTCTTCTCATGTTCTTGATTTTCCAGTTCTTCATCGGTAGGTCGATCTTGGCTGACAGCATGTCCACCTCCTTGAGTTGATGGACTCCTCCTCCTCTCTTATGAGTGGAAGTATGTTCTTCATTCCAGCTCCGGGTTGAAGCCATCTTCTCAACGAGTGAAGTAGCCTTTGGGAGCGTAAGTGATAAGAAAGCTCCCCCAAAGAAGAACGCCCATTGTCTCACATGTGCTAGTAGTCAGCATATGATCAAAGGTTTGCATCAAAAGCTAGTCCTCCATGTCATGATGAGGACATTTTGCAATCAAAACATGAAAACGTTCCCAAGCCTCGGGGAACGACACATCATGTAGTTCTTTAAAAACTTGATATCTTCCCATGCAAGCCATTTGTCTTGCCTGTTGGAAAAAAAAAAACTTGGTGAGGAATTCTGTTGAGCAGCGGTCCCATGTGGTATGTTTCTCTCTCATTTGGCATAGAACCATTCTTTAGCCTTTCCATGCAATGAGAATGGAAAAAGGCGAAGTAGAGTGGCATCACGTGTCACTCCCATGATGGTGAAGGTGATGCAGATTTCTAGAAAATGTTGCAAATGGGTTGCATCTTCATGTGCCTTCCCACAAAACCGATTGGCTTGCACCATCGTAATGAGCACATGCTTGAGCTCGAATCCATTGTCTCCAACATTGATAGTTGGTCCTATGCAGATGTTGTTGGTTGTCGGAGTAGAGAACTCGTGAAGACTCTTGTTAGCCATAGCCTCAAAATCGGATGATAAGCTTCTCTTGGAGTGTTGATCTTCTAACTTTCTTTTTATATTTTTTTTTGAGCTTTTTCTTTTGTTTTCTAATTAAATTTTTAGATCACTGAGAAAATTACCCAAAAGATTAGCACTTAGCATACACTAACCTGGAATAAAATGATCAAAGATAAACAAAACAAAGGGTAAAGCTCATTATGAGTAGAAGATTATTGATTATTTGAACTAATTCCATAGGTGTAAAGCATAATAATACGCTTCCTAAGTTTCTAACCTTCCCGAAAGAACGGTGCCAAAAATGCTTGTTGACACTACTTAGTGACATCACTAAAATAACAACGGCGCTAAAAATGCTATAAGAGCAATGACACCAAACAAAGGATGGTATATAAACAATTACTTTGCCACTAATAAACTAGTCACGAAGAAAGACCTATACTTCTAGTAACAACAGGTTGTCAACCCCATCTATAAAACTAGAACGTATAACATGGCATAGATATAAAAAGACTAGGTAGAAAATAATATAGTGAATAATGTAAATAAAGAGATAAAATAGGTTCTGCAAGCGTATGCATAATTATACCATTGTAGCATTATACCCAGTTTGTCATTTCTATTCTACTATTGGAAAGGTATCTACAACTATGATGCGGATGTACTTTAAAAAACTTCTTTATGCTATGGAATAATAATAACCAATAATGAATAATGCTTCTACTCAATAATAGGGTTAATGTCGCAATAAAGATAAATAATAAATATGATAAAGATACATGTATGATAAATAATAATAAAGATAATGATAAATGTAGAGTTCAAGCATCACGATAACAATAAAGATAGCCAAAGAATATTCTAGCCTAAGGATTAGCATGGGGTAACAAGGAAAACTTACTAATGAGCAATATTAATCACAAGCTATTAACTACTTCAATCAGTGCAAACATCTAGTTCTCATGACTAGCATCATTATTTCATATCATACTAAAGGAACATCAACTAAGGAGGGTTTTTTTATAAAGCATCGACTTGACCGCCATCGCGACCACGTTCTACTAAACTCCATATACGAGAGGAGGATTACAAGGGACTCAATAGGGCTGTCACCTCTACGATCTACCCCATGATCCGGCATCTAAAGGGCAATTACGATATAACATATCTAAGCACCACGCTTACATATGCTATAACATCTATCTTACACATTATAAGATAAGAGGTATACAATCTCAAGTATGAAATCCATAATAAATAACTAATTCTACTAGACATATCAATGTAAGTAATAAACAATGCAATTAATAAAATAATAAAGATGAAGAACATATCAAAAGTAAACTTGAGTAAATATCAATGGATATATAATTGTACGTAAGAAACATTCTTGACAGGATCTGAAGTCCAAGCCTTCCTAGACTTGATCTCCTTCTAATCTATCTAGATCTAGAACTATTGTAAGAACTAAATATGTATGTAGCTCTGGATGACTTGATCTCTAGAACTCGATGATAATCTCTCGAATCTTAGTACTGAATTAGGGTTTCGGGGGCCCCTCTACCCTTGCTTATATAGCCCTCTAGGATGAATCTCAATCCTCTGCTCAAACCGACCTTCTTGGAAGGTTTAGATTGAATCTCAAAGGCGGTGGAGGGAAGCTTCCGGAAGCCCCGACGTCATCACCGACATGGCGCGGCCGATCGACCGCCCATGGCTCACCAGTGGGCCTTGCATTGGCGTGGAGCCCTCCGGTGTCTTCTAGATCCTTCTTTTCTGTCCCAAGAGTCGTGATTTGAAATATTGATTTATTCATTGAATTTCTTGTCATTTCTGTAAATTCCTACGGAGTCCAAAAATTCACACAACTCATGGAAATCATTAGTTTAAAATATTTTTTATTATTGTTCTTGGTCTAGTGAGATTATATTTCATACTTTATTTATAGTAAAAAGTTGACGTTAACCACCATCAACAGAGGTGCTAAGTGGGACTAATGGACCTATTTTACAGCCCATGTCCCCTCAATCGGCTTGTCCCCACTCCTCCTTTGTATCATGTTAGGGGTATTTTGGTCTTTGTTATGTCTTTTAGTTGCTTTTTTGTTTCTAAAACCAAACATGCTAGTTTCTAGTCCTAGTTTCTATTAGTCCCTAGAACCAAACAGGCCCTAAGAACTAAATAAGACTAAAACTTAGACCATTAGTCCTTTTTGTTTGATAATTTAGAGACTAAATAAGACTAGAATTTAGCCTCTGGTCCCTGGTCCTGTGGTAACCAACAGTGCCTTAGGTATACAATATATTATATCATAAATTTGGAAAAAAGAAAAATGATTTAGCCCTATTACTCTGAACAATTTGGTAGGAACTAATTCAATTACTTCACTGCAGAGGAATACACCACAGTTGATGTGGGGCGGTCTTACCCTGGGATGTCCAAGGCCAAAGTGGCAGTCAAGATGCGGCTCAAAGAAGGGGCGAGCCCTCTCGTGTGCAGTAAAATCTCCACGCTCGTCGGTGGCGTGCGAGTCGGGTGCATCGAGACCTTCAAGAGCGTAGAGGGGACGACGCCCAATGGTGACCTTAAGCTGGCGAGCTATGAGGTTGCGGTGCCACGTGGTAGGGAACCTCACGTGGAGGTGGACTTGTTGGTTGAAGCAGCCCACGATCAGCGAGTCAGGATTTTGGAAATCCTTAAAATTGCTAATAAACCTTGGCGCATCCAAGTCGACGGCCATCAAATTGAAGTGGACATCACATGGGACGCCGCGGCTGAGGTTGGAGAAGTGACTGGGGAGCACGAATATATTTCTTTTCCTGGTAGACACCAGCCATGTCTCCCAGTAGAGGTAAACACTATTATTTTGATCGAAGATATTGACGACTACTGACCACTACCTAGCAGTTTTATCTAGCAAGTTGTTTTGTCATTTGTGTGTTTTCTTGTATGTCCCCCCCCCCTGCTAATAATATAATCCCATTTCTTACTGTCATTTCAAAAAAAAAAAAAAAAAAACTTGTACTTTTTTTTCCTTTTACCTAAGGCCCTGTTTTTTTTAAAAAAAAAAGTCCCCAATCTAGGGAGTTCTAACAAAAGTTCTAAAAAAGTTCACCCCTATTTAGTTTCTAGGGACTTTTATTAATCCCACCATAAAAAGTCCCTCGAACCAAAATACTTTTTTTGTTTCTTCATTTAACACAATTCTCATACTGCAGGTTAAAATGGGGCGTGACTATCTCACTGTAGTATACACCATCGGGGACGACGCAATGTCGTTCACTGAATTCATAATGGTTGTACGTCGTCTCCTCGCAGACCACGCACACCGCGGGGACATCTTTGATAGGCACCCAAAGTCCTTAAATCTCTCATGTACCCGAGAACACCCATTGCTTGCCAGAGTGCGTGCTAGTGGACCGTGGAACTGGCTTCACATCAAGCTTCAAGTGGAGACGGAGGAGGGCAAGAAGTGGACAACCCTGCTCGTGCGGACTGACATCATGTACGTCTACGGCTTCGAGAACCAGAATGGAGATCGGTACAAGCTCGTCGACAATCTGAATGGTGAACCCCTGCTCCCCGACAAAAACAATAGTGGCAACACAGTCCTAGAGTGGACCGTCGATTACCCATTCTTGTTTTTGGGACCCGACCAAAGAGCTGCAGGTCGAGAGCAGGACAGGAGCTCTAATAGACAAAAAATCCTTCAGAAACTGAGCAACAAGAACGTCAAGCTGGGCTATGCCTTCGCGGTTAAAGCCGTGAAGGATCTGTCCAGCTTCCACCCACCAGATGAGGAGGGCAAAGTTAGGATTGCACTAGGGGGCCTCATCATGATAGTTTGTGAGTCCGCAAGGATGAATCCTCTCCATGATGCCTTTGCATGTTACTGGAAGACGGGCTTGATTGACACAGATGTGATAAAGAACAATGTGTGGAAATATGGAAAGAAATCGGACGCCCTGAGGAGGTGGAAAACTAACAATTATCATGTCGACAACCCGAGATCGAAGGACCCCATTAAGGCGCTAAAAGACATTTACCTCGTGCTTGGCAGTGGTCTCGAAGCAGGAGGAGGTGGAGGAGGAGGAGATGACAGCGGTGGCGGCGGCGGAGGAGGAGATGGCAGCCGTGGCGGAGGAGGAGGAGGAGGTAGTGGCAGCGGTGGCAGAGGAGGAGGCAGTGGTGGCAGCGGTGGCAAAGGAGGAGGAGGAGGAGAAGGAAGCGGCAGCGGTTCCAACAATAGAGGCACTAAAAGGCCACCAGATGGCAGCACCAGTTCTGGTGGCGGTGCAGATATACCCGCTACCAACACTGAAGGTGGTGGCAATGTAGAAGACACTGACAACGAGGTTTACGACGACACCGAAAGCAATGGTCAACCTCTGGTAGAGCTATTCTCCTTGAGTGCCGACCTTGGCATAATCGGCAGGACCATCACTGTCTTGGACGGGAAAAGAGGTCAAATCATCTACAGGAAAGATGAGCTAGGAGTGAAAAAAGGTATATTCTATCATCATATCTACTGCTACTTCTCCCTCCGTACTCATAAAACTTAATGTTTAAACATAACTTTGACCTCTTGTTAGTCTAAAATAATTTATGAAAAATGATATATGTATACTTTTATGAACAAACTTATTTATATAGTTTTCACATTTGCAAACTCAACAACTTAAAAGTTATTGATGATTTATATTCCTAAAGTTTGATTCAAACTTTTTCTTTCTATGAGGAGTACTGATCATGCCTCATAACGATCCATATATCTTTTGATATTCAAGCAATATTTTAATCAAATAGTGCATGCATGTAGGGAGAAATGGTCGATTTGGTGCTGACCGGACCATACACAAGGATCTCGGCGGCGTTCGGGTGCTTCGCCATCAGAATTGACATGCCCGAAGCCCCTCCCATCAATTGGGAGTGGAATTGCTATGAGCAGAAGTGTGCCGACCAAGTCGACGCAGGACCCATGACCCACCCCATCCAGAATCCAGCAAATGGCCACAAGGTAGCAGAGGTGACGTACGCGGTGATGTCCAATGCCCGGCAGGCCACTGTGAAGGTCATGCTGCGGCCCAAACACGGGGCCAACCGTGGTGGCATCATCATTGATGAAATCACTGCGATCATCGAGGACTTCAAAGACGGAGGCAAAATCGAAGACAAACACAAAGAGCGTTCTCTTCAGTCGTGCAAGCAGGGAAAAGGATCGGACATTCCCCACTACCAAAGACAACTCATGGTACCCTGTTCCGCTGGCGAGGAATGTGGTTGCAGTGCCGTGCGGTAGTGCGCTTGAGATTGAGGTGAAACTCCTGATTCAAACTGACGACAGCAAGCAAGTTCCACTGAATGTTCCTCTCAGCTTCGAGAATAATGGAATTTGTTCGATTAAAACTGACAACGCCAAGGAAGTCGAAGTCCAAGCGGAAGTCACCTGGTACCCGGAGGTAATTCCGGAGGTAATTAACAAGAGATTTGCGACCATTAGCTGCTGTGCAAGGACATTCAAATATCACTTCACTTTTTGTTAATTAACTACTAATAAATTCTCGATCGTACTGCAGGTGAAAATGGCAACTGAAGTAGTGTTCAAGA
Organism: Hyparrhenia diplandra; assembly: GCA_015847255.1. NCBI lineage: Eukaryota > Viridiplantae > Streptophyta > Magnoliopsida > Poales > Poaceae > Hyparrhenia > Hyparrhenia diplandra. The sequence continues at coordinate 238,612 of JADLZK010008235.1, read as the reverse complement.
TCGGTGATGAGCTGTCATACACTGAATTTATAATGGCTCTCCGTCACATCCTCGCTGACCACCCAGACCGCGAGGATGTGTTGGATCGCCACGACAGTTCAATTATCTCCTCCACCAGAGAACACCCAGTGCTCGCCAAGCAGCGTGCTGAACAACCGGCAAGGTGGATTCACGTGAAGCTGCAAGCAGTGAAGGGAGAGGAAATGTTGTCGACAACCCTACTCATGCGGGATGACAACTTGTATGTCTGTGGTTTCGTGAACCAGCAAGGAGATTCATTCGAGCTCATCGAGAGGCCTGATAGATCCGCAGATATACTCCCAGTTGAAGAATACTGTCCCCGACGCCTCAGCTGGGGAGTCGGTTACAGATCCTTGCTGGACGCCGACACTGCAGATGATCTCGCGGAGAAGCTGTCACGCACGAGCCTGGGCCGTGACTTCGCGATGAAGGCCGTGCACGTGCTGTCGTGCTTCCCAGCTTGGGCGGATGGCAATATGAACCCAAGGATGGCACTGGCGGGGCTGATCGTCATGGTCTGCGAGTCTGCGAGGATGAAGCGTATCCATAACTTCATTGAATTTTACTGGAGCAACAACAACATGAAGTTCACCAAGGATCTGATGCCTAATTTCGTGTTGAAATATGGGAGCATGTCACGTAAGCTGTTGAAATGGAAGAGTGAAGGATACACCACCAAACCAATCCCCACTTTGGAGAAACAGCAGATTTACCTCGTGCTCAACTCCCGTCTGGGCAGCTCCATGGGTCGTGTTCGACCCCGGGTGGAGCTGTTGGCCATGCGTGCCGACTTTGGTGTCGTTGGCACGACCATAACAGTCTTCGACGGGAAACAAGGCCATATCATCTATAGGAAGGAGGAACAAGGAGATGAAAAGGTACATCATGTCTCACCTCTGGTGTACCAATCCATATTATTATGAATATATATTTCCGCGTGCAGGAAAGCAACAGTACTAATCAAGCAATGCATGGTTGCAGGAACTAGTTGATTTGGTGTTGACTGGACCCTACACAGGCATCTCAGCGTACGGGTGCTTTGCCATCAAAATTGACATCCCAGGACCCTGCACAAGTACTGGTCCCATCAATTGGGTATGGGATTGCTATAACCCAGAGCACGCCAAGGAAGTTGACCAAGGACCCAAGACTCAGATCATAAGCTCTTCAGGCACCGGCCGCAACATTAAGGTCACCTATGCGGTGATGTCCAACGCCCAGGAGGCCACAGTGCAGGTGAAGCTGCGGCTCAAAGATGGGAACAACCCTAGCGTCCACGGTCATATCACCGCTCGCATTGACGATGACTCCTACAACAGACACCCTATCAGCCTCTTCAGGCGTACACAGGAGACGGCTCATCATTTCCCTGATCCTACCCACCCGGATGTTCTTCACCTGGCGCGGTCCCTTAAGCTGGCCAGGAATGTGTTTGCGGTGCCATGTGGTCGGAAGCTTCACGTAGAGGGGTTCCTGCAGATTCAGACTTCCAACGAACAAAGGGGTATCCGTATTCATCACAGCTTCGACAATGGCATTTTGAATGAAAGCATTTTGAAAGAAAGTCACAAAGAGGACGACGACGCTGATGAAGAAGTTGAAGTGACCTTCGCCTTGTACCCAGATTTAAGACTAAGTCCACCAAGCGAGGTACACACCGAAAACATATAATATATTCAACACATTCCTCCTTATGTTTTCTTTTGACTACTCATCACATATACTATGTCAATATATAGCTCGGTACTGATTGATCACGCCACTGCATATGTACTGCAGATGGGAAAAAGAGGCAGTGGCGACCTGACATGTCGTACACCGTTGGGGATGATGCAGAAGGGTTCAGTACATTCATCACTGAGCTGCGTAGATTGGTGGCGGAGCACCCACGCTGCAAGGATCTCATGGCCGATTATCCAGTGCCCTCCTCCACAAGTAATCACCCAATAGTGCTCCCCAAAGGACGAGTTACAATGTCTCCGGCTCACATCAAACCAGAAATGTTGTTTCACATCAAACTGGAGGCGGTGAAGGGTGTCAATAAGACGTCATCGATGACCCTAGTCATGCGGGATGACAACTTGGACGTAATAGGCTTCATCAAGCAGGATGGACAATGCTACCAGCTTGGCGAGCCTGGCTCTCCGCTGCTCCCGTCAGAATACAAAAAGACCACAAATTCTACACTGGGGTAAGGACTACGGAAGCATACTGAACGCCGGAGGCCTGAGGCAGGCCGATGATATAATGGGCTTCACGAAGCTGCACAAGGCCTTCGCGGAGGACGCCGTGCACTTCCTTTCAAGCTTCAAAAATGAGGGGCCGATTGTTGAAGCCCAGCGGAAACTGGTGGGCCTGATGGTCATGGTCTGCGATTCAGCAAGGATCGAACCTGTCCGCGAAGCCATAGCAGGTGGTTGGAATACTAAAGACGGGACGGTACTCACCAATCAACGACTGCAGGAATACAGAGGGAATTGGGTAGAAATATCACGAGCACTGCTGGACTGGAGGGATCAAGACTACCAAGGATGGCCTCAAAACACGGAGCTAGAGAAAATCGGAATCAAGAGCCCAGAAGATGCACTAAAAGTTGTCTCTGTCGTGTTCAATGATGAGGATCGCATATGCCGGTCCTAGACCCCATGTCTCGACGATTCGACCACCGCAGGTGCATACAGCACATATATCCCCGCGCTTCGCCACATTGTTATCTTATATTTGTGTTGTGTTCCCTTTTATTTGTTGTCACAAACTCATGTCGATCGATGACTGATTTGTTGTGCGTGGCCTGCAACCCTTGCTGAATTAGAGCCCACGCATATATATATTTTTGCCAAATCAGGTACACCTTTTTTCTTTCTTTTTTCTACTTTATATAAAATCTAAATAAGTCATGTTGTCCAGAGTGACCATTCGAGCTAGTGCTTGAGATTTGATCATGTATTCCTGTAAACCCCACCGTAAGGGTATAATGAAACTATATATGCAAATGTAAACACTATTTGTTTCAGCATGTATTGGTTTGGAATCACAATATATAATACCGCTTGCCGTCTTTGTCCTATATAACTATCTAGCAGTTAAAATCTGAGTCTTTGTCCTGGTATCGCTTATATCATTTCTTTGGTCCGTACTGTCATCAGAAGGTTGCAATGACTTCTAATTTCTTTTCTCAGCTGTCCCTTTAGGTTCCATTTCACTACCTGAACCAGGGCATGCCTTAGGGCCTATGATTTGATTTTGTTTCACTACTATAACTGCCTTCCAGTTGTCAATTATATTTTGTACTTTCAGTTTTCAGTTAGAGAAATGTTCTACTGTCCTACTACTTGACTCAGATATATACCATCCACCCAGGTACCCAATTCCATAGTACACGTTCAATACCCTTAATACTATTGGGTTCATCATGTAATGGATTGGAATCACAATAATATTGCTTGTCATCTATGTCCTAGTTAGCTGTTGAAAGTTGGGTCTATGCCCTGTTCATGTTATTCCTTTGCTACTACCAACTGAAGTTTACTTTCTTTTCCCAGCTGTTCATTTGGGTATCATTTGTTTACCTGAAGCAACAGACCTGGGGCCTATTTCGATGTTTGATTTCTTTTTATTTATTTGTGACAACCTCACAGTTGTCAATTATGTTTTCCTGGTCGATGTTTAGTCTTTTGGGGTTAACGTGTCCCCCATATCTGTCATTTCTAGAACTTGTCTTTGTTGCTGCCTGAATACTCTTAAACTCTGCTGTATTTCCGTTATGCGTAATGGAAATGGGGAAGCCACTTGTTTGAAAAAAATAAAGTTGTCAATTATGTTTCCTAGCTTTTTAGAATTATTAATTATATTTCCTGTTTACAGCAGAAGTATAATCCTACGCTGGTCTCAACTTAACTTAGTATGTAACGATGAAACTAGTAGTAGGACAGGACAGTCCCTTCTCCAAACAAAATTCCGTTTCCATATTTTCCCATCTGTAATTCTGTTTTCTCAGGAAAATTCAAATACAGGACGGAACCAGGAAAACGGGACCGGCATGTTCTGTTTCCTCAATACAGGACGGAACCAGGAAAAGCTTAATAGAATCGAGACTGTGGAAAGAGTTGACGCATCCTTCGGACAGTTTTAAGGCACTGAAAAAAAAAGTTGAGTTCTCCTGGCTGTTTTGCCAGTACCCGTATTTTATACAGGAATTCTCGCCAACATTCCCGTTTTTTGTTACTGCCAGCTTGATGCAGCTACGCTAGATCACCCTGGATCCTGAGATAGGAGTATATATATATACTAGTACACGTAGCACGTATGTTACCTTAAATAAAAAGACATTGTGCGTGGAAGCTGCATCGTGTGGGCTGTGGCATGTGACATGTTTCGGCCTATTTGATGAATAGCGCGACAGGGAAAGCAGCCCATTTATTGTGGACAGGAACTCCATACAAAATTATACTATGGTTTTGCTAAATGAATTAGCTAGCTAACTCAATTGTAACAAAATTTATTTCACCACTTCTGGGTTTCTAGGATTCATTACGCAATTTTGAAGTATCAGCCGTTTTGATCATTTTACAGGAAAAGAAGAAAAGCTGCTAATAGCTTTTTGGTCCTGAACTTTAGCCAGGGGTCAACTTTGTCCCTCAACTTTTCGATAGCCGTTTAGTCCCTCAACTTTCAGTTTTGGGCCAAATCCATCCTTGTGGTGATATGGTGTTCTATATTAGCATAAGACAAATGCAAAATGCCCCTTTTACCCTTAGCTCATGTTGGTCAAACATATATGTCCTCATACTCTCTTAATACATATACACGCAATAATATTTTTTTAGCTAACACAAAATATAGTTTCTAAAAAGTGTATCTGCTTGTACTTTTTAAAGCCATTGATTCGAATTTGATAGATAAATTGTATGTGCTCAAACATATATATTTACTTTTAGTACATGTAAAACTTTGGGTAAAATAGACATTTTATATTAGTTTCATGTTAATATGGAGCCCCCATATAAGCATAAGGACGAGTTTGGCCCAAAATTGAAAGTTGAGGGACTAAACTGGCCTGAAAGTTGAGGGACGAAGTTGACCCTTGCTGCAAAGTTCAAGGACTAACATGGCTATTTTGCCAACCCTGAACTTGTTGATGACCGGGCCCTACATAGGTATCAGGGCGCATATATGGGCGTTTCGCCATCCATGCATGTTGACATCCCCAAGTGCCTTTCCTACAAGTGGTGAGGGCGAGAATCTAGCGGCAGTCCGGACGCTGGTGGTGGTAGTGGTACGCTGTCCAAGTTGACAACCCCAAACTCATACGCCAAACCGTCGGCCAAGACGCTGCTGGCTGCAAGATGGAGATCGCCTCCTTGGTGATGTCCAACGCCGTGGAGGCCACCATGAAGGTCACGCCGCGGCTCGGAGAGGATGGAGACGAGGATGGCGGAGGCAAGACACGAGCCATTTACGGTAAAATCTCCGCTCGCATCCAGCAAGGGATTGAAATATTGGATGGGTCATGGTCGCGCTCAAGGTCCGATGGAAAAATTCGATCGGACGCCCCCGTCGCTCTAGGTCCAGCCCACCTCTGACTGCCTCCATCTCCCGCCCCGCACGAAGGGACCTGGTCACGCCCTCCCGCCCCGAGCCCCTGCCCGCATCTCATGGAGGAGGAATCCCGCCCCCACCACAAACGCACAGATTCCACTGCCCCCTAACATCGCCGATCCCCTCCTCTGCTACCCGCACAAGAGGAGCTCGCCGGCACTCCAACCACTTTGCCCCTAGCACCTACATGAGCAGCCAGCTTGCCCCCCATAGCCCTCCCCACAAAAAACGGCAACAACGAGGAGAGCTATTTGCATCGTTTAAAAAAACAACTAATGCAACAAAACAAAAAAACTGCTGCAACAAACGAAAAAAAGCTACTGCAACATGGAAAAAAACGTCTAATGCAACAAACAGAGATATGAACTGCAACATAAAAAAAATCCACTGAAATATGGTAAAAATTTCTGCAACAAATGAGAAGCAACTATTACAACACCTCAAACACTACTACTGCAACATCAGAAAATCACTTGTTGCAAAACCTAATGAAACGAAAGAAATATGCTTGTTGAAACATCACACAGAGCCTACTGCACTTGTCGAAGCAACATCAGGAGAAACCTAATGGAAACAAAGAAATATGCTCGTTGAAACATCAGACAAAGCTTACTGCAACAATAGTTCATCAAAACCCAGGCCCGGCCCACCTGCGTACGCGCGAACGCCCCCGCGACGCTCTTCGACAGCTTCGACGCGGCCGAGGAGAGGAACCCCGCGACGCTCTTCGACGGCTTCGACGTGGCCGAGGAGAGGAACCACCAATTGCTCCCAAAGAAAGCAGGGAGCGGCCACCGGCGCAGCTCACCCACGCCGAGGGGAATGGCAGCCCGCTCGAGCCTAGCCCCCTTGCCCGTAGGAGGGAGCAGCGCCCGGCGACCCTACGGGGAGCGGCGACCTAACGCGCTCGGACATGCCGTGATCAGCGAGGAGCAGAGGCTCGCTCCCAGCCGCGTCCCGGAGTAGGAGCTCCTCCCGTCCATGGCCGCGCCGCAGAGAGCTCGCACGTCCATGGCCCGCGGCCTGGCCGCCGCCCTTGGTGGTGGAGGGGCCTCTCGCCATCACCGTTGGTCCCCACGAGCTTCTACTTGTGCTCGCTGCCGGTGCGAGCTCCCCCGTCCCCTTGCCGCCGCACCCCTTTCTGCCGTGCTCGCGAGCGGACCTCCCCACCGGCTGCGACTGCTCTGCAGTGGCAGCTCCGCTCGCCACCAGAGAGAGAAAGTGGATCTGGGGAGGGAGGGGAAAAGAAACAGAAGAAACAGCGAGAGGACTCCGCAGATGGCAGAGAAAACGAGTGGACAGCAATCGTGTGGGAGGTGATGATGTTGGGCCCGCGTCCGATTTTTTACAGACTTGTGTGCGGAGGGAGCGAGGCCAACTAGTGGAGCAGCTGTAACGAGTGGAGCAGCGGCCAGTGGGTGCCACGTCCGATGGGAAAAAGGTGAAACGGACGCCTGACTAGTTGCTGATGGGCCGTTCAAGCTGACAAGGCCCATGAATGTGAGCATCGGAAGGATCGGACGTAAGACGTACAGCATTACCGATATTCGGATCGTGTGTCAACGGCGCTGCATCACCAGGCCAAGGCTTGGACAACGCCGGTCCATCTGAAGCCCATGACGCTGTCCAAGGAACTGAGACCAGGCGCGGATCACGAATCAGGAAGCCCAACCCACAATCCAAGGCCCAGAGCGGGTGTCAGTTACAGCTGTTGCCGTGAGCGGAAAGGATGAGTAGCAAGGGGAAAGAGGAGAGAAATTAACGATGAACAAACACAATTGCTACTCTGTAATCATTCCTGTGTTCTAAGATACATCCATTCTCTTCGATCCCAATTCCTGTTGCTATCCTTCCTATACTGTAGTGCTTACGTCTGGTATCAGATACGGCGATTCCTTCCACCACGCCCATCACCGATCCGTTGATTGATTGCAATAGCCCAGGGTTGTGAACTCGGATCGATCTGTCGTCGATCCTCGACTTCCGTGATTCCCAACACGCAATCGATCCGATCGGCATCCACGCACTGGCGTGCACTTCCCCATCACCACCACCACCATCCCCGCCGGCCGCCGCCTAAGCATGCGCACTTCACCCGATTCGCCAGTAGCCACGGCGCCATGTCTACCGAATCCAAGCTACTAGTCGACGAGATGAACCGCCTCTTCGAACGGAACGAACACCCAGATCGACACGCGATTCACGGAGTCGGATCGCAAGCGGGATGCGCTGCTTTCGCCGACAAATGACACCAAGCTCGAGCAGTGATTCCCCGGAGGTCGACGACTCCTTCAACAAGCGCCTGGTGGAGCTCGACGAGTCCTTCACCAAGCGTCTCTATGACTCCGACCTCAACTGGGAGCACCGCATCGGCGACTCTGAGCTTCATCAGAACACCCTCTTCCTCGAGTTCGAGCAGCACCAGGATGGCCGCCTCACCATGAGCAGTGTGATTCTGTATTGAATTTAGTGTTCTTTTTACGGTAAAAAGGCAAAAAAAAAAAAAAATGTCTGGTAAGAGCATCTCCAACAGTTTGGCAAATAGAGTTGACATCCTTGATTTTTGGCAAAAATATTCAAAACACCTCTTCAACAGTTTGGCAAATGACATGGCAAAATATGACAACTTGGCAAAAACTCTCCCTCAACAAGATATATGCGCGCTCCGCCGCCCGCCGCATCGTAGATATCGCCGCGGCAAAACTCCTCTCCCGCTCGCTGGAGGCTAACGAGCTCGCGCCGCTCCGGCATGACCTCACCGCCGTCCCGGTGTTCCACGCCGGCCCGCTCCACGTGCACTCGCCGGCATATTGCAGCCCTGATGTAGCAGGACCGAGGGTGCCTGGACTGGCTGACACGCCCTCGCGTCCGTGCTCAACGTCGCCCGGCAGCCTCGCCCGGATGTCCGCCGTGGCGCGACCTCCCGGAGATGGCCTGGGGCATCGCCAGCGGCCGGCCCCTTCCTCTAGGTGCCGGCCGGGCCTCGTCGGTGGCGCGCCACCGACGCATAGAGCAGCCACCGCCGCCGCGGGACGGCTTCCACGCGGAGACACGCGGGCGGGGCGTGGTGGTGAGCTGGGCGACGTGTGCTACCTCCGCGGTGTCATCCATACCACCGGCTGTGAGATGAAGAAGACAGGAGCACAAAAAACGAATTAGAAACTCTTACCAGGTTCCTGATGCTTGTGTGTTAGAGACGGAAGTTTGTAAATCTGGGCTTATTTAATTTTTGAGATCGGCAGGGGTCCGGATGCAAAGTTTTGTGGGCTTCCTCTTCCCTTTGCCAAGTTCAAAATAGCAAACTATTGCAGAGGGACTGTTTTTTTACTTGGCATATAATTTTTGGGAGTTGGCAAATCACAAGATTTGCCAAGTAAATTTGGCAAAAACTCTTGAGATGCTCTAAGTTGTGTCTTTGTTCGCTCAAGGAATCGTTAAATCGTTAAATATAAATACCCATAGAATAAGTGACGGAAAAAACATGAAATGTGTCTTGGTTTGAAGTTGTGATCCATTAGGACAAAAAATTAGAATCAAGTAAACATACACCGCTACAGATTTGATCTTCAGTGCCGGGCATCATCACTGTCGAATTTTAAAAAACCGACACTCATAATGCCTCCTGACACATCACTGCCGACAGTGAAAGGATGAACCAACATTGATATTCGGGTCTTTATTGTCGGATCACATCACCGTCGGTTTTAGCCACGAACCAATACTGATATTAGGTCATCACCGCCGGTTTTAGCCACGAACCGACACCGATACGTCACTAACAAACTGTGATTTCTCTTTTTTAATCTTTGGCTAAAACTTGTAACTAGTCTTTCTCCCTCATACTAACATCAAATTTGATGATTCTTTTCTAAAAATTTCAAAAAAATCATGCTCTATCCATTTATTGTATTATTACATCTATTATTTTATTTATTGTTTCATGTGACTGTGATTTATGTATTTGAATTTTAAATTTTAAAATGAAACTTCAAACATCATTTTGGAATACTAAATTATTTCAGCTGAAAAAAAGTCATAAACATAAAAGTTGTATAACTCATCAAGATCTATATAATTTTTTTTGGTCATTTGTTCATTTGACAAAGTGATAGTAACATTGTTCATAAAATCTACATCTCTCTCATATAGTTTATCAAACTACGAGAGATATATAAGATTTGTGAACAATCTTACTACCACTACGTCGGATGAACAAATGACCAAAATAAAAGTTGTAGATCTTGAGAAGTTACTTAAAACTTTGTAGTTGGCAATTTATTGATTTGAAATCATCTTGTCTTGGAAAAACTACGTTTGAATTTTCAAAAATCTGAAATATGAATTTTTAAATGGTCTCGGATGGAGAAATAGCACAAATAAAGGTTGTAGATCTCAAAAAAGTTAGGAAAATTTGTAGTTGACAAGTTTTTGATTTGAAATAATCTTGTCATGCAAAACTGCGTTTAAATTTCTCCAATTTGAAATTCAAATTTTGTAAACGATCTCGGATGGAGAAACTACCAAAATAAAAGATGTAGATCTCGAAAACTTATGAAACTTTGCAGTTGATAAGTTTTTCATTTGAATTCGTTTAGGGTCTCAAACAATCAATTTACACTCGGTTTGTAATAATATGTGGGAAACCAAAATGTATTATAGACACAAGTGACAAAGGGGTGCATTGGTAGAGGAGGTTACGCCGAGGAGGAGGTCTTGGGTTCGAATCCCACCGGCCGCGAAGCGAGCGATTTTTGCACGAAAAATGCTATGACTTGCGATTTTTGCGCGAAAAATGCCGTAACTTGCAACTTACTGCTTCGGTAGGGGCCTCCTCAAATTTTTTTTTTTAAAAACTCCCAACTTTTTTTTCGCCTATTTTGGGATTTCCTGAAAATTACATCACTGTCGGTTTCACATCATTGCCGGTTTGGAAAAACCAACACTCATGCGAACCCCCATCACTGTCGGTATGGTTGCAGGATTTTGAACCGACACTGAAGACCAAATCTGTAGTAGTGATACATGACTATATTTTAAAAGAAGTCGCTTCAAGTAGGAAAAGAGTATAAACATTACAATAAAAAGGTTAGCAATCTGCGTTATTTATTGAAACTTAAGAAAATTTAACTCTGTCTTGAAACATAAGAAAATTTAACTCCGTGTAAAACTAGAATTGGGCCTTGTTTAGTTCCCCTCCAACTTCCAAGTTTTTACACTCTCTCCATCACATCACATCACATCATATCAATCTAGGGACATATAAATGGAGCAGTAAATGTAGATAAAAACTAATTATACAGCTTTGTTGTAAATCACGAGACAAATCTTTTGAGCCTAGTTAGTCCATGATTGGACAATGTTTACCAAATACAAAACGAAAAAGTCTTCTACGGGGAGTTCTAACCGTGCTTTTTCTAAGTTTTTTTGCCAACTAAACGAGGCCTGGTATCTTTTAGATCTAGGGAGTACAGTTTGTAGAGGAAACAAACAGATGTGAGTAGGCCTCTGGAGCTCGTGCCCAGCCGGAGGACTAGATTGTCATCCTTTGCCCTGTGTATGCAGCCTTGTAGTACGTGAATTCAATGTGGCTCGATGGAGTGAGATCCACGCCTAATAACGGATGGGTTGGTTGTCTACATTCATCTGTAACTAGTCAAGAGCCATCTGCTTACGATATGATGGCCGTCCGGTCATACATGAATTGCTCTGGACGCCATGTTAGCGGTGGAATTATGATTGGCCCACATTGCTCCCGAGAAGCCGTATGATAATGTGGCCTCAAACTGAAAGAAACGAGAATTGCACTCTTTGACGCATTGGCTGGTGAATGGTTCTGGCTGGTGAATGGTTCTGGCTGGGCACAAACCGGCTTCAGCTCATGCACTGTTCAGTCATTGTGCCTCCGAGGAGCAGGAGCCGGTAAAGAAAAAAAAAAAACTGGCTCCACCGGCTTTGTAACCATGTGTTTGATTTGAAGGTTGTAGTTGGATATCCGGGAGTTGACCCAGATGGTCGGCTGTTTGGTTGAGGTGCTATGTGGGTTTGGGACGGACCCAGGAGGAAATATTACCCTCAAATGCGGGTTGGAATGTGTGGATACAGGATCACCAAAGAACTCTACCGAAGTTGTACGCAGGGTTCTATCCAAGCCTGCGGCCACAAACAACTCCCAGAAGGCAATGGAAGCATAGCTACGGTGACTTCTGTTGTAACTAGGATAGAACACTAGTCAGGTTACCTTGTAAAGGGTTTGGGTGTTCGGTTCCTCTACGGACAACCCTCTCTGTATCCGACTAGGAACGTAGCGAGTTCCTTGGCCCCTTGGACTATAAAAGGCGGCCAAGGAACACCTCATAGAGGAGAGCGAGTACGCACATACAGACACAAGCTTGGCTACGACCAAGCGCCGTAGAGCTTCACGGCCGATTCTCGGCTAACCCCATCAATCAAAAAACAGGCTCACGCCGACCGGACGTAAGGTCTTTACCGATCCTTGATCGAGGGTCCGAACCAGTATAAAAACCTCGCTCTCCATGTCACCGCGAACAAACCGCCTGGCTCCAAAGTTCGCCGAGGTTCGAACAAATCCGCCCGGTTCACCCCGTGGCGCTCGGTCGTAAAATGACAGCTGGCGCGCCAGGTAGGGGCTCGCCGAATTTCAGCACGAGAGTCCGGCGGACCACGGACATCATGAGTACATCGACGAGGAAGACGATCATCTTCGGTTCATGGGCTTGCGAGATCGACGACGACGGCGAAACTCGAAGCCGCACCATCAAGGATTCGAGACCGAAGAACCAAAACTCGTCGAGAAGCTCCAAAGAATCGACGATTGCCGGCCGCCTCGAAGACGGAGAACAAACTCGAAACTTGCTCGGGAACCAACACGGAAGGGCCCAAACCCGAAAACCAGCTCGGGAAGGTAGACAACCAGGGCTCGAGTACGAACTCCTAAGCAACTCGGCACGACTCCAACTCCGGCTTGATAAGGGAAGCTACCCAACTCGGAAACTTTTTTCAACCAATACCTTTTCAACTCGGAGAAAAGAGGCGAAGTTCGATATAACCCCGACATCAGTCCAGATTACCGCTTTCAATTTCCTACAGATTACGCAACGCAAAGACATGCGTATTCGAGGAGCGCCAAGACTACTCAAGAGAAAGACCGGAGATTCCTTTAGAGGGCGCAAAGAGGGCTCATATTGACAAGAACCCCGGAGGAGTGCATCATCCACCGCCAAGAACCCTCAACCAGGGCCGATCGTCACCCAACGGGACAAACAGGGGAGGTCCATCATCATAAGGTCCATCCCAAAGCGGAAAGAGTGGCGACCTAAAGCTACAGCCGCAAAGGAAGTCTTCATGGTGGCTACAACTCGACTCCGCTTTAACCGGCCCGTAGGCCCCCCATCATCGTCCACCGACGAAGGCCTATCCAACATCTCGACGGACGAAAAGAACCCTCGACGACGAAGGAGAACACCAACGTCAAGAAAGGCTAAGAAGAAACAAGTCGAAGGGAGGACGCCGGATCGAGGCGAATGCGCCGCGATGCAAGCTCAACAAATATCGCCGATCTACACGAATACGAGAGGCCGAAATCGAAAAGAGAAGTTGAGGACGATCGAGGGCAACCCGAGAGACTACAAGGGTTGATTGACCGCCAAGACCGCCACGCACTGAATGACTAGGAGAGACTCATCAAGGAGGCATTGCGTAAGGCCGTCCCGAGAAAGAGACCCCAGGACGCCACAAATCGAAGGCGAACAGCTCTAATGTTCCAAGAAGTCGATACAACGCCTTTGAAAGGCCGGGAAGGCCGAGGGTTCCAACAACTCCAGGCCACCTCGGAGGGATATATAGCGACAAAGTACCAGAGACCCCCAAGGGAAAGCCCCGCGCCAAGACTAAGCCGACGAGAAGAAGTCACAGAATCAACATATCGACCTACTGGAACCCATCCAAGAGGAGGAAGAACCTCAGGAGGATTTGAAGAAAGAACGACGGAAAGCTACGACAGGTTTCCTTGCTTCGCCGAAAGATTGCAAGAAGTCAAGCTACCCCGGTTCAAGCCTTCAAACCATTCAAAATACGATGGGAAAAACAGAGCCTGCACAATGGCTCGAGTCTACTCACAATCCATTGAGCTGGCTGGAGGAGATGATGACGCAAAAGCCGTCTTCTTTCCCATGGCCCTAGAGGCTCTACCGCTCCAATGGTTCGACAAGATCGAAGAGGGCTCAATCCGATACTGGGAAGACTTACAGAAAGCATTCTGTAGCAACTTCGCAGGAATCATCACCCATCCTATTACTCAGGCTGAGTTGAAAAGCCTCAAGCAGAAGCCAGGAGAATCCCTGAGAGATTACTACCGAAGATTTGGGGAGATGAGGTCCCAAGTACACGACATCACTGAAAGAGAAGTGATAGACGCCTTCGGCAATGGAATTTTCTCAAGATGGCGCTTCTCGATTTCTACAAAGACAACCCGAGGACTAACGAGCAGTTCAAGCTTACTGTCGAGAAGATGATCGGAGCTGAAGAAAGAACTCGAGATCGCTTTCCAGAAAGAAAGAACTCGGAAGCCCCGAAGAAAGATCAGAACAACTCTCAACAGCAAAAGAAGCGAGGACCAGACAATACTGTCGCAATGGCGGAGAAATCAAAGAAACCTTACAAACAGAGGTTCAACAACAACAACAATGGCGACAGGAACAGAAGCAACATCAAGCTAGAAGATCTACCCTGCATCTACCACCCTGGAGCTCCGCACACGCTCGGAAATTGCACCACGTTCCAGGAGAAGTACAAGGGAGGAAACAACTCTACTCAGAAAGGAAACAATCAAGAAAACAGAGAAGAAGCCATTGAGGAGCCAAAGACAGGGGATTTCCAGAAAGCAACGAGATCCTTGAACGTCATATTCTCTGGAGTACCTGGATCAAAGAGCAAGAGACAAGACAAGCTAGCACTCCGATCAATCATGGCAGCAGAACCCGCAGTACCACGCTACCTCAATTGGTCCCAATATCCAATTCAGTTCACCAGGGAGGATCAATGGACAAGTGTGGGCAACGCCGGCCTATATCCTTTGGTGCTAGAACCCACAATTGTCGGAGTGACCGTTACCAAGGTATTGATCGACGGAGGAGCTGGATTAAACATCATATTCTCAGAAACACTGGACAAGATGGGACTCGACCTCTCCGGACTTATCGCTCCTTCGAGCACCCCTTTCTATGGAATAGTACCCGGACGAGCAGCTATACCAGTTGGACAAGTCACCTTGCCAGTTACATTTGGATCTCCATCAAACTACCGGACGGAGTACATCAAGTTTGAAGTAGCAGATCTCGAGTCACCATACCACGCCATTATGGGAAGACCTGCTATTGCAAAGTTCATGGCTATTCCACACTACCCGTATCTTCTACTAAAGATGCCGGCACCTTTTGGGGTTCTTTCCATCAAAGGAGACCTCAAGAAAGCTTTCGAGTGTGACGTACAAGCCGTGGAAATTGCAAACAAGACAGGGGAGCTCTTGGAGAAAAAGGAACTCAACCAGATGGCAGAGGATACAAACCCAGAAGAACTCGAGATACCGGCCAAGAAGCAAGCAATTCTGATTCCACCAGAAGAGGCCGACGTCAAGCACATTGATCTACAAACAGGCGATCCATCCAAGACGGCGATCATCAGCGCCCACCTATCTCCAAAATAGGAATTCGCGCTCACCAGCTTCCTAAGGCAACACAAAGATATATTTGCCTGGAAACCAGCAGACATGCCTGGCGTACCAAGGGAGCTGGCTGAGCACAGAATTGACATCAATATGGGATCCAAACCCATCAAGCAAAGACTAAGAAGGTTTTCACCAGAAAAGAAAGAAGCCATCAAAAAGGAGATTGCAAAATTACTCGCAGCAGGATTCATCAGAGAAATCCTACATCCTGACTGGCTAGCCAACCCGGTTCTGGTTCAAAAGAAGAACACCTCAGATTGGCGAATGTGTGTGGACTACACAGATCTGAATAAGCATTGCCCCAAGGACCCCTTCGGGCTACCAAGGATTGACCAAATAGTGGACTCCACAGCAGGATCAGCCCTACTATCATTCTTGGATTGCTACTCAGGATATCACCAGATTGCACTGAAGAAAGAAGATCAGAGCAAGACCTCTTTCATCACCCCCTTCGGTGCCTACTGCTACAAAACAATGTCCTTCGGATTGAAGAACGCCGGAGCAACGTATCAAAGAGCGATACAGACTTGTTTGGGAGAGCAGATTGGCAAAAATGCCGAAGCTTACGTAGACGACGTGGTGGTGAAGACTAGAGAACCAGAAACTCTGATTCAAGATCTGGAAGAGACTTTCAAGAACCTCAACAAGTGGAAGTGGAAGCTCAACCCAACAAAATGCGTCTTTGGAGTGCCTTCGGGACAGCCCTATCGATTCTAGGTCGACAACAGAGGCATTGAAGCCAGCACCAAGCAGATCAAGGCCATCAACGAGATGACACAACCCCGAAGTATCAAGGACGTCCAGAAGCTCACAGGGTGCATGGCGGCACTCAACAGATTCATATCCAAGCTTGGAGAGAAAGGGCTACCCTTCTTCAAACTTATCAAGACAAAAGGAGAATTCAAATGGACAGAGGAGGCTGACAAAGCGTTTGAAGAACTCAAGCAGTACCTTACAACAGCTCCAGTCCTAACACCTCCAAAGGATCAAGAAGAACTACTGCTATACATAGCAGCAACGAGTACAGTGGTCAGCTCAGCAATCATCGTGGAAAGAGAAGAGCCCGAGCAACCCAACAAGGTCCAGAGGCCAGTTTACTACGTGAGCGAGGTTCTATCTGAGTCCAAGGCTCGGTACCCTCACGTACAAAAACTACTCTACACCATACTGATCACATCAAGGAAGCTACGACACTACTTCGACAGTCACAAGATAACAGTGGTAACTGACTCACCACTGGGTGACATCCTGAGGAACAGAGATTCAACAGGCTGAATATCAAAATGGGCAGTGGAACTCGGAGCACTGAATCTAGAGTTCACCCCAAGAAGAGCAATCAAATCCCAAGCGCTACCGGATTTCATAGCAGAATGGACGGAGCTCCAACAACCCATATCCGACGACATCAAGAAACATTAGAACATGTACTTCGATGGATCGTTGAAGCTAGGGGAGCAGGGAGCCGGATTTTATTCATATCTCCGGAAGGAAGACAACTCAAGTACGTGCTGCAGATCATGTGGCAAGCTACAAACAACGAGGCGGTATGAAGCACTCATCCATGGCCTCAAGATAGCAAGAACTCGGGAATCAAGAGACTACAAGTATACGGCGACTCCACGGTTGTCATCAATCAAGTCAACAAGGACTGACCGCACAAAAGACAATATGGGCCTCTATTGCGCGTAGAAGTACGCAAGCCGAAAAGAACTTCCAAGGCCTTGAGATCCTACACGCTTTCGAGAGATGCGAACGTGGCGGCAGACGTGCTAGCCAAACTCGGATCCGATAGAGCCCAAGTCCCACCAGAGTATTCGTTGAAGAGCTCTCAAACCATCTATCAAGGAGAACCCGTAAGAATACAACATGGAGCAATCAGCCCTAAACGGAGTAATGATAATCTCTCCGGTCGAAGAACAACTCCCGGATCGAAGACATCATAAACTTCATCAAGAACAAGACACTACCCCGAAGACAAAGCCGAAGCAACCAGGATCTTGAGAAGAAGCAAGAACTACGTGCTCATCAAAGACAAGCTTTATAAGAGAGCAAAGATCATCGGGAGTACTACTTAAATGCATAAGCTCTGAGGAAGGAAAAGACATCCTCCAAGAAATCTACTCGATGTTTGTGGAAACCACGCAGCGTCAAGAACCCCTCGTGGGGAAAAGCATTCGTATCAGATACCATCGCCAACGGCCCTCAAAGACGCCTTAAGAACTCGTCGAAAAATGCAAAGGATGCCGATGTTCGCAAGACAAGCGCATGTGCCAAGACACAATCTGGTCTGGCATACCACCATCATGGCCTTTCTCATGCCGGGACCGATCAAGTCGGACCACTCAAGAGAGCCAAGGAAGGATATGAGTACATCTACGCCGCCATTGACAAATTCACCAAGTGGATAGAATACAAGCCATTGGTCACCTTCACTCAACCAAAGCGCCGAGTTCATCCAAGAGATCATGCACAGATTTGGGATACCCAACAGATCATCACCGACCTCGGATCACTTTGCTCACGCCAGCGAGGAATCAAGATTGGGCACAAGATTATGGCATACGGATAGACTACGATCCGTAGCACACCCTCAGGCTAACGGACAAGTCGAAAAAAGCAAACGGACTCATCCTTGCCTGACTAAAGCCAAGACTTTATGAAGAACTCAAAGACTACGGAGCCAAATGGATAGAAGAACTCCCAAAAGTTGTCCAGGGCCTAAGAACTCAAATCACCAGAGCAACAGGCTACTCACCCTTCTTCCCGACCTATGGATCGAGGCCGTCCTACCAAACAGACCTCATATGGAGCTCTCCAAGGATCGAGCAATTTGAAGAAGGAGAAGGAGAACAAACAAGAAGACTAGAAATCGACCGTGCGAGAAGAAGTCGAGCAAACGCCATCCTCCGAACGCAAGATATCTCTACGGACTCGAAGGCACTATGACAAGAGTACACGCCAAAAAAAATCAACCCGGAGATCAAGTACTCAAGAGAAATCAAAAGACGGAAGGCAAGCACAAACTTTCAAATTTCATGGGAAGGACCATATATCGTCAAAGGAGTATGCGGGACCGGGAACCTACAAGTTAATGATAATGCAAGGAAAAAAAATCGAAAAACTCTTGGCACATAAACCAGCTCGAAAAGGTTCTATCCATAATCGAGGGAACTCAAGGCAAATGTAAGAGAAGCGTAACGCAATAACAACTCTCCGATACTTCAAGAAGAAAGAAGATCAAGCCCGAGAAGAACTCGATCATCCAAAGAGGTCACAAAATACGCCACCACCGGGCACCTCAACAAAAACAAGCCGCCCCCAAAGGAAGCCGCATGCCTCCTATGGGAGAAGAACAAAATAGCCCGAATTGGCACCGCCGCGCAAGAAGAAGTCGACCAAAAGAAGGCAAACCCGACCACCGAAACGGAGGTCAAAATTCCAAGGGTGGAACCACGCCAAGTCCTAGCTCGGAATAGCGTCCACACCTTAAATCCTAGCGTAAGATCGTGAACTTCGACTCTTGAAGAAAGAGGACATTGGGATCGGCCCGCCTAGGTCGCAGAGGCCATCGAGGGTCCGAAAAGTGCCACTATGTCCAATGACGGCGGACGGCCTTCGAATCGGGCGTGAACGGTGTAGTGTTGTGAAATAGAAACCCATTGTCTCACACAAGTCTCTCGAAAGCGAGCGGCTCAAACCGAGGCAAGGTGGATTGTAGTGTTATGAAATAGGAACCCAACCATCTTGACCTTCACCCATGATGCACTTAAATGGGCCCGACCGAGAACCCTTCAAGGGACGTCATGCGATAGTCCACCGGACCGCATGGGAGAGACCTAGCCCAAAAGAGGCAACCCCGAGTTAGAACAACTCTTTCGGGAGCTCGACTCCACCAAAATACACTAGCAAGTTCAAGAAAGGACAAATGCTAGAGGGCCTAAAAGGAGAAACCTAACGACACGAGTAACCCTCCTAACAATTGTGACAAGTCTCGAGAAGAAGACACAAGTCACATGCCGGAGGAAAATAACCCTGCAAAACGGGGGACGCCCCAACAACCATCAGCAAGTCTACGGCAAAGACGAAATGATTCTTGAAAAGAACAACTCGAGGACCGGGAGCAAGACTCCACAACTACTCTCGGCAAGCCTCCAAAAAGACAAGATTTGAATCTTCGTAAGAACAACTCAAGACCGGGAGCAAGACTCTACAACTACTCTCGGCAAGTCTACGGCAAAGACGAGTGATTCTTCTCGAAAAGAACAACTCAAGACCGTGAGCAAGCCTCTACAACTATTATCGCGAAATCTACGTAAAAGACGAGCTGATACTCCAGAAAGAAGAACTCTGGAATTCAAGAACAAGCCTCCAATCATCATGACAAGTCTCGTAAAGAAGACAAAGTCATTTGTCGAAGAAAACAATCCTGACGAACCGTAGCTAGACTTTGCAAAATATCTCCAACCAAGTCTACGAGAAAAGACGGGTTGACACTCCAGAAAGACAAAGATCGATCTTAGGAGAACTTCGGGGACTATCACCCGGCCAAGTCTCCTGAGAACTAGGCAAGGCGATCCGCTCGAAAGAAAGAACTCAAGCACCGATGCAAAGCTCCAACATACTACGGCAAAGACTTGTGAGCGGACTAGCCGACACGTCCAAGGGAGAAACAACCCAAAGACACACAAGGACAAGAACCCACGCTACCCTCAGTAGATCTACAAGAAGACAAGCCGACCGGTCGGAGAGAACAACCCCGGCAACTCGAAGCAAGACTTCAACACTATGAACAAAGAAAAGTCTACGAGAAAGGCAAGTTTGGGTCATCAACCGAACAACGCCGATGTCACTACGAGGACCGCAAACAACTCGTCGCGAACCTACACAAAGGGACATAAGAGCCGAAGCCTAAGGAAGAACTCTAAAGGCGCAATCACATCAAATCATCCGAATAAGAAGAACTCGAAGACAACAAAGAACGACAAGCGAGGACAACAAATCGCAACAAGTCCGCACGAAGGCGATCCGAAGTCATACAAAAAGTACAAGTACAAGACAGATAAAGGGACGGATCTCTTCATTCAACATCTTGAAGATTACAAGTTACATGGGAAACAACTCCCTACAAGATACAAAGAAGACTGAGATGCACGGGCAGCCCAACAAAAACTCCCCGCGTACAAGATACAAAGAAGGCCGGAAGCCCAACAACTCAAGAGTACTTGAAGAAGGCGACAGGAGTCCGTGTCCGGAGCGACAAAGATAGAGCGCCCGGGACCTCGCCTCCAAACTCCACCAAGCTAACTTCAACCGCCAAAAGAAGATCCCTCCATATCTTGACCAATAAGTCAAGACCCTTGCTTGAGAGATCAAAGCACCAAAGAACGCTAAGAAGACCACGGAGGAATCGGCATCGCCACGAAAATACCGTAGTTCAAGAACCCGTAAACACACAGGGGAACCAACGGACCCGCGAGTTCCAAAGCTGCCGCCTAGGGAAAAAGAACCCTCACCGCACAACACCCCTCGGGAAAGGAGCAAAGTACCACAAGAGTACGCATTACCACGACGGTTCCTCAAGACTCAAAGGCAAGGATGGGGGAAAAGATAACCCCTTGAACTAGACAAAGCGGGTGCTATCCTCTCCAAGAAACTCGAGCCGATGGACATCATGAGGATCAATCTACTTCGACCAAGAAAGCACCTTAGCCCTCCTCAAGCTAAAGAGCAACCGGAAGTAGATCGCCCCACTCATCTTGGCAGAGGCCGGCGTGGGATAGGATGACGGAGCGAAGGAAAACTCGATCGCAAGGCATCCTTTTCCCACCACTAGCCACGCCCAAGAGTGGAACAACCGCCGGAGTAGTCCCCTTCTACTCCATATCACAAGACATCCCTCACTCACGTAAGAACCCTAGAAAGGCTAAAGAAGACGCCCCGGGCTGATCCAACTCACTCAAAGGCACCGCCATGGATCCAAGCTTCGAACAAAAGCTTTTTTCTACGAGAAGGGAGACCGCCTAGAGGAAGAAGAAGCGTAGAAGAAGAAAAAAATACTACGGATCCTCACCGAAGCAAAATGAGGGCATATTTATAGGCGGAACTAGCACGCCTATGGACCAAGTCCATGGAAGACGAGGCAACCACCAAAAAGGAGCGGTCACCTCAAATCACGCTAGAAGGGAATTTATGGCAATAACTCGCCATGCACCGACGTTCCCGGAAAACGGAGCGCAAAGAAAAGCGCACTGCGTGACTCCGCGGATCGCATCTAAAAAAGAGAAATCGCCAAAAATCCCTGTAAGGCGAAGAACCTCTATGAGCCCCATCTCGCGAAAAGAGCCCTTTAGACGCCGGGGGCTACAGGATACCCGGGGCAAGATTTTTTCAAAAGTGCTCCGACAACAAAAAAGAACTCGAAGACAGAGAAGAACTCAAAGACCTTCCAGCTCTTTGTGCCAAAAAGCAAGAAGCTCGGGGGCTACACCCTACGGGTGCACTTTTTCAAAGAAAGTGCACACCGTATGAAGGCGACAAGGACCGCGTTAAGACCGCACCAGCGAGAAAGCGACGGCTCTCGTAACTCGCACTGAGATACTCGGGGGGCTAAGCGAGCAAGGCTCTCCTATCGAAGAAAGAAGAGCCCCGATGACGAAAGAACTCAAGACGGAGAAGAAGAACTCAAAGACCTTCCAACTCTTTGTACCAAAAAGCAAGAAGCTCGGGGGCTACACCCCTCGGGTGCACTTTTTTCAGCAAAGTGCACACCGTATGAAGGCGACAAGGACCGCGTCAAGACCGCACCGAGGAGAGCAGACGGCTCGAACTCGCACTGAGATACTGGGGGCTAGCGAGCAAGGCTCTCCTATCGAAGAAAAGAAGAGCCCCGAACGACGAGAAGAACTCGAAGACGGAAAAAGATGAACTCAAAGACCTTCCATCTCTTTGTGCCAAAAGCAAGAAGCTCGGGGCTACACCCTACGGGTGCACTTTTTTCAAAATTGCACTCAGTAAAGATGATCTTGAAGACCATATCAAGGCCTTACCCGAGAAAGAGCAAGACAACCCTCAAGACTCGACCTTGAGATGCTCGGGGGCTTGTGGATACATGATCACCAAAGAACTCTACCGAGGTGTACGCAGGGGTTCTATCCAAGCCCAAGGCCACAAAACAACTCCCGAAGGCAATGGAAGCATAACTACGGTGACTTCGTTGTAACTAGGATAGAACACTAGTCGCTTACCTTGTAAAGGGTTTGGGTGTTCGGTTCCTCTACGACAACCCTCTCAGATCCGACTAGGAACGTAGCGAGTTCCTTGGCCCCTTGGACTATAAAAGGCGGCCAAGGAACACCTCGTAGAGGAGAGCGAGAGTACGCATTCTACAGACACAAGCTTGCTACGACCAAGCGTGTAAGCTTCACGGCCGATTCTCGGCTAACCCCATCAATCAAAAAAAAGCTCTCACGCCGACCGACGTAAAGGTCTTTACTCGATCCTTGATCGAGGGCCCGAACCCAAGATAAAAACCCCGCTCCATGTCACCGCGCGCAACAAACCCCGCCGGGCTCCGGGTTTCCGAAGCCCTAACAAACTACCCTCTGTTCACCCCTGCGGGCGTGCTCTCGGTCGTAAAAACATCGGCCAGAATGGTCCCCTCAATTCTAGTGGACGAAAGCTCAACCTAGTTCGACAACGTCGACCTTCTCCTTCTCCCTCCCTTCATCGCTGACCTCATCCATCCCTGCGGTGGCGGCCCATGCGACCTTGTCCACGGCCCCTCGGCTGATCCGGCTCCTCCGACCATCTAGATCTAGTCGAGCGCGTGGGCGGCGGAGCTCGAAACGGCCCGATGGCGAGCGGGGGGCTCGAGGGAGGTGGTGGCCACGGCCCCGGGCAAGCTCGGGCTCGGGGAGGCGGCCAAGGCGGGCGGAATTCCGGCTCGAGGATATGGCGGCGGGGTGTGAGCGAGCTCCGGCTTGGGGAGGTGGCGTGGCCGGCAATGTGCTGGGACGGCTCTAGGGCGAGTGGCGGTGTAGGCTCAGGAAGAAGATAACGTGATGGAAAAAGGAAAATAAGGAGGATGACATGTGGGCCCCACGAATGGCTATGCTCACGATGATGTCATCCATTCCATCACTCTCAACCCTTGCAACTAAACAAAAAAAAAAAACTGGGTTCAATCAACCCCTTAACCAAACACGAGATGAGTTCATCTTATCCCAAAAAAAAAACTTGGTTGGATCTAACGCAACCCACTTGGTTCGCAAACCAAACGCATGGTTATAGAAAAACAAATCCTATGAATAGTACACTACAGTATGTAAGCAGTGCCATTGTCGGGTGAGCTGGAGCTGCCGCATCTGTACCCTCGTACATGAATTCAATGCGGCTTCCTTTGTCCAGCATACTGTAGCCTGATCGTACATGAATTCAATGCGGCTTGAATGCTTGATGGAGTGAGACCCTCGCCTCAATAATTGAGCTGGATAGTTCATTTGTACATTCATCTCTAGTTAGGCAAGTGATCCACAGCACTAGTAATAGTTAGCTCCACGAGTAATTACGAATAACGTGCATCTGCTAATAGATGATTAGATAGTTAGTTAGAGATGCATATAAACTATTAGCATCCCTCCACTAACTAATGGACTAATAATTTTTGTTACCTTCGTTTGCTAATAGTTAGCAGGTCTAGTAAGTTCTGTTTATTTCGTCGTGGTGGATCTAAACATGTCCTTGCTATAAATTGGACCTCCTTCCTTTGACTCGACGCGTCAATAATGTGCATTCTTTAGTCCAAATGTGCCCAGGTCATCACCCGAACCTGCTAGGAAATTCCATGCCGAACGCATCGGTGCCGGACGTGGTCAGTCCACGATGCAAACACGCTATTAATGTGCCGCTTGACGATAGCTCCAGAGCATCTAGATTATTGTTCTTGGACTTGGAGAAAGAGACAATTCAGTCGGTGTTGGGAAACAGCAGATTGGTTGGCTCTGGAGGAACCTATGCATTCTTATGCATTCTTAACTGCCAATGTGCTTGAAAGTTCAGGCCAATGGGCTTGAAAGTGCAGTCCTCGACCAGTCTCAAAAAAAAAAAAAAAAAAAAAGTTCAGTACTCGACCTACTCCTTCCGTCTCAAAAATAATTAAATCATGTTGATTTTAAAGACATCATGTTTGACCGCTTCGTCTTATTCAAATTATTTATACAATTTAAAAAAATAAATAAATTATTATTAAAGTATCTTTAATAATAAAATAAGTCACATCAAAATGGATGATATTTATATAAAAAATTTGAATAATAATGAGCGGTCAAACATGACATCTTAAAAGTCAATATGATGAATTATTTTTGATTTAGGGAGTAGACCGGTTGCAATGTTTTGCTGAAAGTGATGCATGCATTTTTTTCTCCAAGCGTACCTACCGCCATGTACGTTTGCAATTTGTCCTTAGTCTGTGTGCAGTACAGTAGGGGTTTCAATCGTATTTTTGGCTAGCCTTTTCTTGTGGTATTTAAGAAGGAACTACAAAAGGTATAAGCTGTCAGTAGGAATTTAACCGTAGATATTTGTTCGGTGGAATTTAATTAGCAGCCGCTCTCTGTTTGTGTCCTTGCTATTCACACTAAACAGCAGGAGGTACGTAATTAGCAGAAGTGCAACCACGGTCTGGGAAATGGATTTTAATGGTCGAAACCACGCAGGAGAGCCGTTGCTTTGGTTTAGCGTGCAGTGAACGAAAGGACGTAAGTAGTAACAGTTTGAGGTGGTCCTGTTTCAACAATTGCATGAACTTAATTATAATGGTGGGTTAATTAATCACGGAATGGTTGAGCTGGATTGGTGTGGAACTACTAGCAGGGGATAAATTAGGGACTGAGATTCGGATGTCCCAACATCCTAATTATCCGATATCCGCATCCGCTAAAACGTCAATATAGACATCCGTATTGGCAGTGGCGGAGGGAAGGGAGGGCTGAGAGGGCCCCGGCAGCCCCCAACATTTCTATACCTCTACGGTATGTCTCCTTAATTAGCTACATAATACTCTAATTAACTAGTTAATAATACTATTTGTTTTTTGTCCTCCCTCCATATTAATCTTTAATATCATCTTGTATAATTAAAAATTAGTCTTCCTATTATTTTCTCCATATCTTTGTTGTTTCTATTATTGCCTACAAATGTCTAGTTCATCCCTCCCGTACACCCTCTGATCATCTTATATAATTAAAATTTAGTCTTCCTATTATTTTCTTCATCTCTTTTTGTTCTTCCTATTATGCCTACCAAGTATGTAGTTCATCCCCACAGTATAGTCTTTAATTAGCTAGTTAAATGTAATTGGTGCTTCATTGTTTGCTCTCCCTCTGAATTGATCTCTAACAGTGTCTATATTATTTGGGATTAGACTTCCTTTTATTCTTAATTTGTTAATGTTATTATCGTGATTCTTTTCTTTGGCCTAAGAATTATGTTGATCGGATGAACTTTAGAGACCTAGAGCTAATTAATGTTGTTCCCATTTTTTCTATAAAATATTCAATGTTCTTTTTTAAAATTTTTATTTTTCTTTAGTGTTGTAACACAAATAACTATTTAGTTAGTATGTATACTCTAGTCCTGTATGTATTTTGTCATGTATTATTGTTGTCGGCTTGAAAGGCCCCCCTTGTGGTGAAATCCTGGCTCCGCCCCTACGTGTTAAGATCTAGTTCTAGTATGGATGCTAAATGGATGTATCCAAATTTGATTTTCAGTAATTTTTTCTCTATCCGATTCAAGATCCATATTTGAAAAAAAAAAATGAAATATCTCGACATCTTCTGTATCCATGAAGAACAAAGCACCCAATGGAACCATCTAAAATTTATATCTATGTAAATGATACTAATTTTAACATTACAAATGATATGCATCCTTTCAAATATTTAAAAATTATCTCTATGGCTAATGACACTATATATTAAGTAGTGATATATAAAGGTCAAGTTTAATTAGTTTTAATATGGCTAATCATTTTAATTTTAAATGTTGTAATTTATTTATAAATAGATAAAATTGTTTTTATATATTTTGATTTATTTAGGAGTTGTTCTTATCTACATGTGTTATATGCTCTTATTTTAAATTGCTACTTGCTTAATGATTTTGTTCTACTAAATCAAAGGATTAAAAGAAATTACATACTTGTTATCGTCAAAATCAAGAGGATGCCCGAATGCAAATTCGAATTCGGGTTATCCATTTTGTTTTCGCAACTGATAGTATTCGAATCCGGATTCATATTCAGAATAAGCATCCGATTTCATGTGGATCGGATCCGAATCCATCCCTAGAGATAACCTCAACAAGTGGGCTCTGGGTCGTGCTACGGCACACAGCCGAGGAAAGAAGTGGGCTCCAAAGGGTACAACAGTATCACTAGCAGCCAGTCCATCTGCTTATTTATTGGAACAGAGAGCGAGAGAGAATTGATCAATCTGCCAAGCTCCTTCCTTGACCGACTGCGTCGACGACGCATGCGAGCACGTCCCTTCTCTGGAAGGCAGCAGCAGCAGCTTTGCAGCAGGCCGGCCTCCATCTTCCAGGTTAGTGATCGATTGGGTTTACTATTAATTCATATATACTGATTTAACTGTTCCACCCTGCAATATGATATCTGTTTCACCCTCTTATCTATTTCACGTACACACAGGAAGCAAACATCTTTTTCTAAATTTTATTCCAAACGAACAACAAGAGATATGCTAATTTGTGTAGGTTAATAAATTAATAGTATGTCTCAACTTCAGTCATCACTTGAATTACGCCTCAATAGTGATACCAGCAAGCAGCAACTCAGTATGAAACCCAGATCTATTTCTAGAGCAATCATAAACTGCAGTAAGAAGAACAAATCCAAGCTAGCTAGATCAACTATTGCGGCAGATGCAAATGGAGTTCCACCCGTGCACCCAAAGGAAGCATGTTCAGAGGGGAAGCTGGGAGCGCCACCTTCTAGGAATTCGTTAGGTTTCCACACTCTCCAGAAACACAAAAAATCAGTCTAGGCTTCCAAGGGTGCTGTCCCGGAAAAATTCTGTTGCATAATGCAAACGGGCTGCTGTGCAGCCCCGCCCTGGTTTGACGACGCTTGGCTCGGCTTCGGCTCCAGCGCAGGAGACTAGGACTTACTTCTAGGAAGATCGCCGTGGTCTCCTCTCACTATTAGAAAAGATTTATAGTGGTGGGCAAAACCGAATTTAAAAGATTGTGTCTTAGCCCTTCTCTTTCTCATATGGTCTCTGGAAAACGTGTGACCTTTA
This sequence comes from Hyparrhenia diplandra, assembly GCA_015847255.1. Taxonomy (NCBI): domain Eukaryota; kingdom Viridiplantae; phylum Streptophyta; class Magnoliopsida; order Poales; family Poaceae; genus Hyparrhenia; species Hyparrhenia diplandra. The sequence goes on along the minus strand of JADLZK010008235.1, from coordinate 210,931 downwards.
GAGACGGCCAAAGAGAAATGATTTCCAGATGCGTGAAGACTGTTGGCCTAGAGATGATCTGCCTCTTGAAATCGATTGCGATTTTGGGAATAAAAAAATAGCAAAAAACTAAAAAAGGATCACGGGACAAGCCCACTAGCTAAGTACCGCGATCGCAAGTGAAGTCACATGATTTTCGTGCGCTTGCATTTTCATAGAACTAGGGGAATCTCCCCGTGGCGTTCTTCAAGGAATTAAAAACAATGCAATGATCATAAGAAAAATTTCATGATATCATCTACGCTTGCGATAGTGTTTCTTATTATAGAAAGGTGAAATACCAGTGTATTGAGTATAGACAACTATATTTTAAGACCAAAGTGCCAAGTTGTTTGAACTGGAGTATCTGAACCGAGTATAACGAAAAACTTATTAAGCTTGCACAATGTATCTTGCGGTAATTTAAAAAAGGACTCGCAATTATTTATTTGAGTGAGTCCTTGGCAGCTGACATAATTCCTCCTGCTTCGTCCTTCATGGCTGATGTTGAGAACAACCTGCAATGGTTAACTATATTAATAGCGAGCATAGTATAGATTTCAAATATTATTATTGATTGATTATTTGGAAGCTTTGCTGATTCCAATAACTTTTAAAATACCTCTCAATTTGTCTTTTGTTGTTTTCCTATATTCTATAAGAACTCCCTTAGTGTATTAAAGGAATCAAGTAAAGAACAATATGACACCTCTTGATAGCTTCATGGCGTTACACTTTACATAAGAAAATTATATAGGATTTACATATAAGAAGAAAAACATCATATAGGAAAATTAATAGTACCATCAAAGAACACTATGGTGCTTTGTCATCATAAGCATATTTCAAGACTGCGTTGTTTGGAAGAATCTGCATGACAATGAAAAAAAAAAAAACATGTCGCGTCTGTCAGTAAATTGTTGTTTCAGTCTTTCAGATAGCACGTGAACCTTGATGAAATGACATGTCTTCATATCAGTGAACCTCTGAATGTTTCCGAACTTCGAGTGCACTTGATCTGATGAAAAGACCTGACATCGATGTCGCACGCCATCTGTAAATGCAAAATCTGGGAATATATATGTAAATGTAAACGATATGCCATCTGGGAAGCAACTACCATTAGTCATTGCTGTCAGATCCGAACAGCCATGTATAATTGACGAATTGCAATGGAACCGATTTCCTGCAAGACTGAGAAACAAAGTAACAGTTATCTTCAGTGAAATGTCAAAACTATCAGAAAAAGAATGTGCATGCTCAATCACAGCTTAAGCAATGTAATAAGATAACTTCAGTCAGAACGGTGGGGAGCAAATAATCATTCATTGCAACTGACAGGATTATGGATGAGAAAAATAGAGTAAAATAGTACTCCATCCATTTCAAAAGTACATGGCCTATAGAATTTGTAATCTTACTTTGATATATAAGGCACACATGCAAATTATGCTCCCTTATTTATTCTCATCCCCTCTCTTCAACATTTTCTACTAAACAACCCACAGATTATTCCATACATTATTTCCCAGAAATTAACATCTTGGATATCATGGTCATCTCCTTGTGTCCTCTGTGTTAATGGTATCCTTAGTCTAGGTGCTTGACCAAAATATGCTTAGAAATGGAGTAAGAGAAATAAGAGCTTATACATACACCCACAGTTTACCTGTAATCATGTGCAGGAATTTTTGGAACTGTGCAATTGAGGAGAAATCAGATGCCAACTATTTCGAATTTGGAGATAGGAAGGATCATCAACAGTAAAAGAAAGTGTATATACAGAATAACAGAGACTCTGCACGTTGACCAACCATTGCCTGTTTTACAGTTTTTCTTTCTTTCATTCATTGGACAATAACATCCATTTGCATTTGCATTACTGAGTTTAGTGGTAGATCTGTGAACACAATGGGGGCAGTCCAATAAGTTTGAGCCAATTATTATATAGATAGATCTGTCTAGACAAACCGAACCTGCGATTCGATTGATGGATGGAGCCGGAGAAAGAAACAGACGTGCGCAGGGAACCTCACTCACCTGCGACGTTGGACGGTGCTGCAGGTGAACTCCTGGAGGTGGATGATGGAGCCGTTCTTGATGAAGCTGTCCCTGGCGAGCGGGTTCGATGAGGTGGGGAGCATAGACTGCACCGTGTGGACGCCGTCGGACAGCTCCATCCGGAAGCGCTCGTTGTTGGGGTTGACCATCTTCATCTGAGAGGACATAGATTGAGAGAAGAAAAAGGGTCGGGCAAGGGACCGGGAATACTACTCACCATGGTTCCGCAGGGTCCACCACGCCAGAGCGGGATCTTGGTGGTGTGACACTCAGTGCAGGCCTTGGTCTCGCCGGACGCCGGCGGGCGGTCGTCCGGATCCATCGTCCCGCTCCCATGCTGCAGCGTCGGCAGAACAACATTGAAACAGACAGGGCTACCAAACAGACAAGGAAACACACCAACCCGGCATCCAGAACACAGATCGAGCGCGGATCGGAGCTCACCTTCTCAATGGAGGAGTCCATCTCCGACGAAAGGACCGGCAGATCTAGCACCGTGGAACCACTCCCTTCCTCGTCAGTCTCCAGCCTCGCGAAATCCCCCCGTCGGCCCTCCGGCACCCGTAGCCACTACCCCTGCGCGGATTGGGAGGTCGATCCGCGGCGGACGACACTCCTGTTGCGCGGTTCTGGCCACTGGACGTCACGGCGGCGGCGGCGCTCGAGGACAGGGCCGAAGTGGGGATCCAGGCGGACGACCGGCAAGGCGCGTGTGAGGGCCGCAATGGAGAGGGTGGGGGCGGGGATGGTCCGGAGGCGTCGCGTGATGACGGTCGAGCTCTAGGTGGTGGGCGCGCAACGCCTGTCGATTGGTGGAGGCGGACGGCTAGAAAGGGAAGGACGTCCATGATGACGGGCCATGGTGGGCGCTCGAGATTCAGGCGGATGAGGGTGGGGAACAAAATCGGCGCTGGAGTATGGGGAGAGCTGAGGACCTTTCGTTTGCTTGTGAGTGCGTTTATTATGATGGAGGGAGGCGGAGAATCAGGCACGACGGGAGGACGGGCGAACGGGTGGGTGGGAAAATAGGACGCGCTGCTAGCCTGCTAGGTCTCTTTGCTAGGATTCAGTTATAGATGACGTGGGCCGACGAGAGTGAGGAACTCCCCAAAGCTCCCCCTGGGGGCTCTCTTATAGGAGATTTAGATTCAAACCTGCCTCCACTCTGGCGTGAGCTTTTCTCATTAATCCACTATATGTCTATTGCTGTAGCAATATGAGAACCTTTCCTTGGAAGCCGTGGGGGAAAGATTTCTACAGGCGAGCCTTTTAAGGACCGCTTTTGGAAATTATTTATAGATGTGGGGCTTTTAAGGGCATGCCTCTATAAATAAAAAAACATTTTATATAGATCGGATAGCTTTTAACAAATATTTGGGTACCTAAACAATCTCAAATACGAAGTTTGTCAACTAAAAAGTTATAAATCTCGCCGAGTTTAACAATTTATATATAAAATTTGATGTCTTAATCGAACCTCATATAAAAACTTATGAATGTATTTGTGTGGCAATTATTTTCAGGAGCAATTCCTAAAGAGGCCCATCCTTGAAAATCATTTCCATATGGGATCTCTTTAGAGGCCCTCCTCTAGAAATAGCCTATTTCTAGAGGCGGTTTCTTAAGTGAACCGCCTCTGAAATTCGATATTCGCGTAAAATCCTTGTCGGAAGGCTTTTCCTAGTAGGGCTCTTGGCCCATTATGAGATCCGCATTCTACGCCGCGTATTTCCTTGAGAAGCTGGATACCCTCGCTGCGTGAGAATGTGAGATGCACCTTAGCAGTGGAGTACATACTCCAAACATGTACTACATGTCTTCTCCAATGACTTTGTAGCCTTGGGGTCTTTCCTGCATCCTCTTGACCTCAGTGTCACTATCTGGTTTGTAGCCTCCATTGATGTATGCTATAATGGGTGCCCTCCAGTCACTGGCCTCGATTACATTGACCAATCTTTTTTGGTTTATCCTCTGTCTCCATGAGTAAGTGGTGCAGGATTTCATTGAAAGCATCAAGCGACAGGGGATGTACACTGGTGTAGGATTTCATCAGCCTATTTGTTTTCAGATCTTGAGATGCCTTTTTGGTGATGCCTAAAAAATGGATTCCATCTTTCTCACTGTCTGCATGTACGTCACCAACTCTACCTCTCATGCCTTGTATGGCTTGTCGATGTGACCCGCGATAACTTGCGAGCCTGTCTCAATTACAGCCCGAGGGACAGAGGGTGCCCAAAGCTTTATGAGGCCATGAGTTACAGCTTCGTACTATGTGAGGCCCATCTTTGAAAACCATTTCCATGTGCAATCCCTTAACAGTCTGACCTCTAGAAATAACCTCTTTTTTTAGAAGCGATTTCTTAAGAAATCTGCCTCTGCTGAAAATTGATTCCAACATAAAATCCTTGGTGGAAGGCTTTTCCTACCAGGACTCTTGGCACGTTATGAGATCCGCATACTACACCATGTATTTTCTTGAGAAGCTAGACACCCTCGTTGTGCGAGATGCACCTAAGCAGCGGAGCACGTACTCTGGACTTGTACACATCTTCTCCAATGATTTTGTAGCCTTGGCATCTTTGCTACATCCTCTGGACCTTAGTGTCACTATCTGGTTTGTAGCGTCTATTGATGTAGGCTATGATGGGTGTCCTCCAGTCGCCGCCCTTGATTATTATATTGGCTAATCTTTCTGGTTTATCCTCTGTCTCCACGAATGAGTGGTGTAGGACTTCATAGAATGCATCAGGTGGTAGGGGTTGTACGTGCATTATTGCTTTGGCTAGCTCATCGGCCTCCTTGTTTTCAGACCTTCAGATGCTTTTCTAGTGATGCCTAGAAAAATGGATTCCATCTTTCCCACTCTCTGCAAGTACATCACCAACTATGCCTCTCTTGCCTTGTACGGCTTGTTGATGTGACGGTAGATAACTTGTGAGCCTGTCTCGATTATAGCCCAAGGGACATAGGGTGTCCAAAGCTTTATGAGGCCAAGAATTACAACTTCATACTATGCGACGCCCGTCTTTGAAAACCATTTCCATATGCAATCCCTTAATAATCCAACCTCTAGAAATAGCCTTTTTTAGAAGCAGTTTCTTAAGAAATCTGCTTCTGAAAATCGATGATGTCGTGGATGATGTCAGGGATGATATTGGCATCGCTGACATTGGGGAGTTCGTTGCGCTTGTGGGAGAATCGCTGGATGTACTCTTAGAGCATCTCATCGCTCTTTTGCTTGCGATTCTTGAAAGATCTCATGAGTTTTTAGGGTGGGCGAACGTACCTTGGATGTGTCCCACAAAGATCGCATGCGGGTTGGCCCAGTTGCTAATGTAGCTGGCGTCAAGCTACTCGAGCCACGCCCTTGCCGAGCTTGACAAGAGTAGAGGAAGGTACTGGACCACAAAGTCATCGTTTGCCCCTCCAGCCCTCATCATGAGCCGGTAGTCCTTGAGCCAATGGTTGGGTTCGATCTTGCCATCGCACTTGTCGACATGGCTCTGAGATCAAAATAGCTTGGGGTAGTGAGCCACCCATATCCTGGACTCGAATACCTAGGGGCCAAAGTGGTCTTGGATCAAGCTCTTCTCTCTTTGGTCAGGCTACCGGTCATTCTAATGATCATTTGCTTCACCAGGGTGTGGGGCTAGCGATCTTACTGCAGTGCGTTCCCTTGCCTCGATGGTGTCCCGATCGTCCCGATTTTGCCTGATCGATCTCAAACAAAGTACCGGTGTGGGTCGGGCCTCATCATTCTTGCCGAGGCTTTGCTCCTTGTGCCCTTGGTTGATCGGGTTGCTAGTCAAGTTGTCATAGCTGCACCCTATTCCTGAGGTCGTGCCTTTGTGTCGAGAGACGGGTAACCCAATTGCTCTTCTATCTTGGATGTAGTTTGTGTAGCGATCAATGGCCTCCTCCTCGGTAGTGTATACCTCAGTCATTGAACCCTCTCGGGTGAGCATGGTTGACTACGTAATTGCTAATTGCTAAGGGTTGACATGAACCGCTCATACGTCGACATCTTATGTAGGTAAATGGGACCTAGTGCTTGTATCTGATCGACCTTGTGCATCATGAGTTGTGGCATAATATCAAAGTAAGATAGTGGAAAGCACATCTTGAGTTGGCTCAATGTCTCCATTATGAAAGCTTTATGGGCAAGCAGCTTAGCTTCATCTATGACTTTCTAAGTGATGCGGTTAAAGAATTAAGACATCCGTGTGATGACCATCTTCACGTACTGGGACCGATAGCCCCGATTATAATAGAAAGGAACACTATTAGCATCACGTGGCACTCATGTGAGTTGTAGTTGGTTAGTGATAGGTCTTTCATCAAGACCAGGCTCTTGATGTTGAAGAGAAACTGGTTAGCACTTTGACACCCTAAGCCACTGGCACACCACCCTCTTCTTGTTTGTAGTCAGGTTGTAGCTGGCACCTGGGATGTTGACTTCCCAATTCTTTGGTTGTCCCGGTGAAGCTACGGTTTGATGCCTTAATTAATAAGATCCATACGTGACTTGAGACTATCCTTTGGCTTTTACTTGATGTCTAGTAGGAGGCAAATTATGTATTCAAAGACATTCTTCTCTAGGTGCATGCCATCGATGGCATGGGCCGCCTCCAAAATCATTCAGGTATAGCAAGTGCTTGAAGAAAATTGACTTTTTGAGAGGAAAGGTGTCTGCGCCTCCATCTTGTCCTACTTTCTCTTCCTAATCTTATTACCCACTTTTTTGTTCTTTCCAAAGATAACTTCCATGTCTTTCACCATGAGAAACACTCATTTCCCATAGCTCTTTGGCACACCGTGGGGTAGATTCGGGCTTATCCCTATTGTCAAAGTGCGTATTCATTAGACTTGAGCGGTACACGTGTCGTTGAGGTGGTGTTGCAACTCGCAAAGAACTTTGGATCCTTAGGGTCATCCAAACCCATCACCACAATCATCAACGTGGCCGTCCACATCTTTGACAAATTCATCCAACGTGAAAAACCCATTCTCATCAACGCCATGATCGGGATGATGAGGTTCCACCATGGTCCTCTATTATGGCGGATTGATGGTGTGCCTACACCATTGTTACTCCGGATGTAGCACTTGCATCTCTTTTGCCAATTTAACATCCAAACCGTTTAGCCAAGGACAAAGCTTTCTTGGATATTTGACTTCACAACCATCTAGCATCCATACATGCTCATTCTTGTAGTGAGAACACAAACAATGCACTTCCGATTCTCACTCAAAGCATGCTTCCAAGCACTGACAACAAACATTTTCACTTGTTCTATGAAAGATGGTGCTAGCCTTGATAAGTTATACATCCATTATGACCTTTTCATGATGGTAATTACCTTGTAGAAGGAAATGTTGAAAGATAGATGCATCAAAGTTGGTATATTTAAGGCGCACGAGATAAGATCCACAAGCGCACGGATACCATTGCGGCTTTCACTACTACGAAAATCATTTTATAAGACCACGGCCCAAACTTAACCACGGCGAAGTCAAGTTTGCCCGCCGCGGTTAATGCCCGATTAACGGTGGCGGCGTTTTTATTTACCGTGGCGGGCGCCTTAAAGGGGCTGCCTCGGCAAATAGGACATTTTCCGTGGCGGGCGTATTAAAATGCCGCCCACGGTAAATTGATTTACCGTGCGGGGACGTCCTATAAGGCCCACCTCGGTTAAGGCGAGGCCCATCGGGCCTAGGTGAGGCCCAATCTGGCGACCATGTATAAAACTAGGACTTAGGGTTTCGGTGCTCTCTCCACCTCACTTTCTCTCCCTCACATTCACTCGGTGGCGCCGACCCGGCGGCCCCAACCCTCGACATCCTCTCCTCCTTCATCCTCCGTGGCGGCGGCTCCCTCCCTCCCGGCTCCTCTGCGGCCTCTCGCTCTTCCCTCTTGGCGTGCACGGGGTAGAAGCGGGCGGCGTGACACGGGCGCGCCTGGGTGGTGTGTGGCGGCACCGGGGCGGAGTGCGCGGTGGTGCGGCCTTGGCGTGATGCGTGCAGCGGCCCACCTCCATTAAGCTCTCTCTTGCGCTCGGATCGGCGCCTACATCCACGGCGGCTACGGCCCCCTCCTCCCGGTGCTGCGCAGGTCCGTGGCTCTAGTGGCGGCGCTTTGGAGTCCGTGGATCCGGCGGATCGAGGGCGGATCTCAGCGTCGCGACCTCCATCCGGCGGTGGCGGGCTCGACCGCGATGGATCCGCCTGCGTGGCGGATCCGGCCGCGGCCCGGCGTCCCCTCCTCCCTCTCCGGTGGCCAACAGGCGGATCCACGGCGGCGTTCCCTCCTCCCTCTCAGGCGGCAGCGACACCCAACTGGTGGTGGAGCGGCCGGATCTGGCTGCCCTTGCTCCCCCGGCCATGGATCCGGTTCATGATGTGGCGGATCCAGTGGTGGCGGGGTCCAGGCGACGGGATCCGGCGGTGGATCGATGGATTCGACAGCAGCGGCGATGTAGCCCTAGATGGGCTCGGTGGGCCTGTGGATGGGCTCGTCGGGCGATCCGGGGTTTTTCTTTTTTTTCTTTTGTTTTTTGAAACCATTTTCCATGGCGGGCGTATGTAAAGCGCCCGCCTCCGTTAATCATTTTACGTGGCGGGCACTTTGTAGCCCGTGCGGTGAGCCACGATTTCTTTGTGACCATACTACGCGGGCGGGCTACACGCCCGGCCGCGAAAAATCAAAACTGCCCACCACGGAAGTTATTTTATGTAGTAGTGTTTCACCCAAAGGTATTTCGAGTATATATCGTAGCCACAGGGAAACGTGTATGGTAACTACGATCTAACTTAACCCGGAGCAGCACAAGACTTAAGAAGGTCGGGAGTGTAGAGGTGATCACTAAGGTCCTCTAGTTCTAATCTCAGTAAGCTATGTTATCTTTGTCTATGCATCGGGGACATTACTTCAGGAAAAGACACCAGCAGAGGGTGCTCTCCCTAGCAACCGCATCCTACTTGGCCTACAAACGGGAGGTGGACTACAAAGGATTCAACAAACGGTGAATATATAAGACTAAGTCTATATATCACAGCATAGTCACTCTCGCGATCTACCACCGATCCAGAAGGTAGGGTGCATCCACAAGCAACCAGGTCTAAGCACCACGCTTTCACCTACAATTACTACTCTAACCTGTAGAGTCCTATAGATTAAAGTGCTCAAAAGAGCTGCGAACAAGAAGAACAATATAAACAATGTTGCTTACTGAAATAAGAAGTTGATTACCAAAGAAATTCCAGGCGTAGGTTGACTTCCGCCAAGGTACAAGCCGTAGAGGGAGCACCGACAAGCTAGCACCTCCTCCAAACTCCTTCCTCTCTCTACTTCTCTATTTCTAAAGACTAGATCCTAAGGAGGACTAATCTTCTTTTGAATGCTGGCTCTGATCCTGGCTGGGATGATATGAATTAGGGTTTCATGGGATGCCTGGGTCCTGAGGGTCTCAGGCTGTTTATGTAGGGTGGAGCGATGAACCAGAGCCCTCGGATCAAACCAACCTTGAACAATGGTGGAGATGCAAACCCTAAGGTGGTGGGAAACCGATCTACGAAACTGGTGGTAGGGTTGGCCGGCCTCACCTGTCAGTCGTTCCCTCTCTGCTTTGGCGTGGTGGCCTATGGTGTCTTCTAGATCCTTCCCACGTTGGTGCCCGTTCGGAATATACTCTTTATGCCGATGCCTTGGATATTCTTTGGCTCTTTTCCTGTTTAATCCCTGTCAGTTTAACCCCTAAGTCTATGTTGATACTCATTTTATGCCCTTTTTCATGTTTAGGTGATGGTTTAAAATGGTAGTTATCGACCATCAATAATCAATATATGAATCATCTTATATACTGAGATGGTGCATGCATAACTTGTATATCTTCTCTTTCTCTCACATAAACAAAAATATACATAAATGCCACTAATTATGGAGCTAAATACTCTATGTATACTTGCATACTTGACATACATACTACTCTAGATGGTCTAGTATGATCATATACTCCGTCTACGTGCACTTCGTCGGGCCATATACACCCTCGATCTAGAGGTATACACATGGGAGTAACTACATACAGGAGTAGGAAATATTTTCCTTCTCTTTCTCTCACAGAAACAAAAATATGCATGCATGACACAAATAAAACCACCATGTTGGAGCTATACTACCTTGCATGAACTATCACCATAAATATCTTCTCATTTCTCTCTCGTTCCACCATAGATCTAGATCTAGACCATCCCAAAAGCATCAAAAACTTCGAAACAAGTGCAAAAAGAGGATATGAGAGCATACCAACCTCCAATGGCCATCTCCCTCAAAGAAAACAAGATCAAAACCTCCCTCTTGAAAATTGGAGTTTTTTCACAGTTTTAGAGCAGTTTACCCTGTCAAAATAAAGGGAGAGCTCATGGAGGAAGATGAGGTTGTTGGATGCGCATTTATAGCCTTTCATTAATTGATTGTCGGGCATCCTAAGGCGAGCGAGAGATGGGCGTGAGTTGTCTTAAGGGGACTTCCTCTGTTAAGGACCCATTAACGGAGGAGGATGCCTTAGGAAGCCCGCCTCTATTAAAGTTTTAATGGAGGTGATCAACAAGGCCTGCCTCCGTTAAAGGATCATTAATGGAGGTGGTCTTCTTAAAGTGTTCATCTCCATTCATGAAGCATTAATGGAGACGGTCTCCTTAAGATGACCTCCTCCGTTAATAGAGGTGGCATCCCCTCGCCTCTATTAATCCTGGAGGTCAATCTGTCAAAATCTTTTTAGCAGTAGTGAGCGATGCCCATTTCACAAATCACAAAATAAAAAAGGAAAAAAACACTGTGTGCCGGCTAGGGCTGGCTGGAGAGCTCCATCCATGGCCTGTGTGCCAGAGGGGACCTCTAGCTATCCGCGGCCGCCACAGCTGCTGGGGTCTGGAGAGGGGAGAGGAGGAGGTCGGGAGGGCACCGGCTGGAGGGCTCTGTCCAGAGCCACCACCAGCTAGATTTGGGGAGGGGAGAGGGAGGGTGGCTCCACTCTGACTTATTGGGGCTGCTACCGCCGAGGCCGATGTGAGTGTAGGGGAGGAGAGAGCGGGGGAAATTTGTGGGTTGGGGAGAGAGATGGAGGGATAAGTAACACAAAGAGAGTGCCGTGGGTATCACTATTGGTTGGTAATAGATCCCGGCAGTTATAGGTTATTTATCAGTGCTGGTTAGTTTTAAATCCGGCAGTAAGAGGCTTGTTGATTACGAACCGACAGCAATACTCATATCATGATCGGTTTTAAAATACCCAGCAGCGATGGACCATCAGGAATTGTGTATTTTGTAGTATTAGCTTAGATGATAGGTTCTACCCTAGGCCCTGTAATTTTGCAATCATAATTTGTCGAACACCTACACAATGTCAACAGATCGGACTGCATAAAGGGCCACAGGGGCGGAGAGGTGAGAACGGACTCACCAGAGTCATGACGGATCAAGTAGGAAGATACGCCCACATGTTCTAGGGCAATCAGTCCCTCGGTGCGGCATGCCGGTGTCTCTCTTGCGCCTTGGTGATGGTTATGATGTTTGGGCTTGACCCTATAGAGACAGTGATGGCAATCTCATCACTCTTTGCCTAGATTTTTTTTTGAAGATTCTGAAGGGGCTGAGGCCCCTACAGTAATTTATTGAATTAGGAAACAAGACCAGACAAACAAGTACAACAAGGAACAAAGACAGCAGACAGACAGCTAGTCACCGAAGCTAACCTAAGAGACGAAAAAAGAAACAAAGAAAATAAGTTTCAGAAGATTGGCTATTCTAGACTCTGAATCCATGAAGAGATGGTGTTCCTATCAACATTAACTCTATACTTAAGAAGTTTAAACTCCTTAAAAAGACACGCTTTGATTCCTGCCAGATTCAACATCTCCCCTTAAAAATGAGGTCATTCCTTGCCATCCGAGTTGCTGCGCTAAAGCGTACGAATCCTGGGGGCCCTTTGATTTCCGAGGCCTGGGGCGTTCGATCACCATGCTCCCACTAACTGAAAGTAAACCATCTTTGGCTGCCACGCTAGCAAAGAAAATTGACCATCACCAGACTCAAAACAACTGATGGTAAGAACCATTGTCTGTGGAAGTCTTCCATACAGTAGTTTATAAAAGAAAACACAGATGGCAAGGCATCACTAGTAAGAAACATGTTCTTGCCGCACATCATGATTTTAGAAAACCGTAGAAGAAGGAAGGCTAGCAGGACGCCACGTTGATGGGTGGACGCGTTCCTTATATAGATAGATACTATAAACAAAACGGGAAGGTTCAGGGGAGACACGGTCAGACATTGCGGGAGGCAAGGGGAGTCCCGGTGTCGGCCGTGTCCCTAAACAGAAGCACGACGACATCACCGTCCATGGCCCACGCGAATGCCCTGGTCTCGCTGTGGGTGCACCGAGCAAGTAGTAGAGAGGACAGCTCTCAACGTGTTGGTGGCACTGTTGACCTCCTCGACGTCCTCCACCTCGTGGCATGGGATTTGACATTGCAAGGAGAAGGGATGCAACTGGATAGGTTGAGGCAGCCGCGCGGGCGTGGCGATGAGAAGCAACACGACTGGAGGGGTCAACCCGGGGGCTGACTGGGGGAAGGGTCCGGCTCTGATGTGGGGCCATATGCCGATTATGCAATACCATTTGGCACAAAGTAGTTTCCTTATTATATATTAGATCATCTTGAGCGAGTAAGTTTTAGTCAATTTTGATAAAATTTAAATGTGCAAAGTTGAGGTTTTCGTTCTTTTGATGTGAGTATATATTTTGATGTTCCTGTCCAACCTTAACTCTATACTTAAGAAGCTTAAACTCCTTAAAAAAGACACGCTCTTATTCCTGCCAGATTCAACATCTCCCCCCTTAAAATGAGGTCATTCCTTGCCATCCGAGTCTCTGCGTTAAAGCTATATCTACATATATGAATCCTGGGGGCCCTTTGATTTCCGAGGCCTGGTGCATTCGATCACCATGCTCCCACAAACTGAAAGTAAACCATCTTTGGCTGCCACGCTAGCAAAGAAAATTGACCATCACCAAACTCAAAACAACTGATGGTAAGTACCATTGTTTGTGGAAGTCTTCCTTACAGTAGTTTATAAAAGAGAACACAGATGGCAAGGCATCACTAGTAAGAAACATGTTCTTGCCGCACATCATGATTTTAGAAAACCGCAGAAGAAGGAAGGCTAGCAGGACGCCACGTCGACGGATGGATGCGTTCCTTATATAGATAGATACTAGAAACAGAACGGGAATGTTCAGGAGAGACAACTTTTTCATTATAAATAATCTATCCATGGAAAATTATGATTGAATTTGTCACATTTGAAATTCAAAATTTTCAAACGACCTCAGATCAAGAAATGTTCAAAAGCAAAGTTGTAGATCGTGATGATAATGCAAGGAGAATGAACAGCGCCTTTTGAACACAACTGTCTTTTTTGGTGTAGTAGTTAGAGGAGGAACATGAGACTTGAGATCATGGGTTTGATCCCCTATGGCCACAAAGCACTTGTTTTTTCACGCTAAATTGTGTGACTTATAACTTGCAAAAATCGCATGTGGCTGCCTATGGAGCCTCAGATTAAAAAGTTACTTTTTTTTCTATTTTTTGGGCTTGATTTATGATTTCTAGGAAATGATTTATACACCTGTGTTTTGATTCACCGCTCTGTAAATCGATTTGTAGAGGCGGCTAGAAAACCGCCTTTACAAATTGTTCATTTGTAGAGACGGCTAGGCAGCCGTCTCTACAATTTCTTTCGATACTAGTGATTATGAATTAAGGCTTCAACACTCTACCTAAGGTACTCCTCAATCTTGTAGGCATGTGATGGGCCTAATATGTGTAACATGTGATATCATACCTATGCTAGGATTGGTAATTAGAGATGGGCAAAGGAAGAAAGGTACCTATGAAGCAAAACGTGGATATGATATACAATACAAACACATGCATCATCCTAATTGAAAACCTAAGACTTTACTAAAAATTTGGAAGTCCATACAAAGCAGTTGCTTCACTAAACTAATTAGAATATACACGTTACAAAATCCTTCGCCAGACTGCCAGAGCATGCATGGTCCTTGGTCTTGCGAACCACCATCACCATCTAAAAAACCACCTTGTGGGCTAGCACCTTGCGAAAGGATGCATCACTCACAACCTTTTGAACCACCTTGACGAGCTACAAAAGGCCAAAAGCCATTGTTGGCTTACATGGCTCAGTCACATGGCGCGCTAGCTATACATAGTCAACCACACATTTAACTGTGGAGGCGGCGGCATGATCACCACAGCTATGTCATGAGTATTTGAGGGACTAGGAGAGGAGATGATAGGGGGCAGAGAGATCAGAGACAAGTGAGAAGAAGGGGCGATAACAAGAGGTGAGGAGAGGACGGGAAGATATTGCTGGCGTGTAGGAAAAGGGGCAATTGCCGGAGCGGTGAAGAGTGAGCAAGAGAACATGGGAGATTAATAAGGTTATTTATGGGAATTTCAAGGTGGTTACTTAAGTGCCCCACCTCTAAAAATGGTCTGGTCTTTGAGGCAGGCTACACCTTGTCAAAAAAAACAAAAATATTTTCATAGGTGACTATTTATGCAGACCACCTCCGAGAATATATATTCAGAGGCTGGCCATGGCCAAGAAGCCCCTTGTGGTATAGTAGAGGTGGAGGCTATTAAGGACCACCTTTGACAATAAAGCATGCATATCCAAAAAACGTTTCCCTATGGTAATGGTTGTGTTATATAAACTTAGAGCATCTCCAAGAAATTAGCCAAAAGGATTAGCCAAATTTACTAATTTAGCTACTTTATAAAATAGATTCCACAAAAAAAGACCAGACCACTCCAACAGACTCTCTAAATTTTAAAGTCTCTATATTCAAAAGTGCCACGTCAATAGGATTTTTCGGATCAGAGAGGCTTTGAGCGCCGTGTACCACTTCTTGTCCTGCTAGTCTAGGCTTTTGGCGCAGCCATGCATACTATGTTGCCTGTCGTTGCTGCTGTGGTGCCGCCAGTCACCGAACAAAGCACAGAGGGGCAGCCTACGTCCACCAAAGCACACAGGGCCAGCCATGGATTCGATCATGGCCTATGCCTCCACCACAGCAGTGTGGCGCTGCTACAATCCTGCCCATCTCCATTGCGCGGCCAGTCGAGCTCATGGTCGTCTCCCTCATGGGCAAGCCAACATCAAAGTGAAGCTGTGCCAGACAAATGAAGCCCCAAAATCAAAGGCACGATAACATACGCAAGCTCCACACCGGCGATTAAAGTCATGGCAACCTACACAAGCTCCAGCACGGCCAGCTCCATGAGCTTATCGAACCAAAATAGCATTCTGCCATTAGCATCGAGGCGCGCTCACAGGACAGCTGCGGGAGCAAGAGTTGGAGGCGCACGAGAGAGGACACGCACATGGGGACTTTGCTCACGTGGCACGGATGGCGACCTGCTGAGGATAGCAAAATATGGCGACTGCTGATGATGGGATAGACGACTAGGGAAAATAGAAAATGCGATAGATAATCTGTTGGGCGCAATTTTTGACTCACGCTCGGTAAACCAAACTTCACGGAGGTTTTACCGAGGCTCTTGGAAGATGCTCTTATATGGTTTAGAACTCTGGATCTGTAAGGCATGCATGTTTGGTATTAAGTAGAATTTAGCACATCTTCAAGAGCTCTTAATAAAATCACTTATCATTCGTTGTTCCAACTGGATAAAAGGAGTAGGGAGCCCTAATTTTTTTCCGTCCTTCAATAGTTTCCAATAATATAGTTCCTTCCTAAAAATAAAAAACTGAATGCCATGTGAAAAAAATCAGGCATGCACAAGGTGTGGGCAGAGAGCGGAGGGAAGAAAACTACTACAGGGCATTTTTTTTTTTTAGGGGTATATATGATAGAAACCTCTTGGAGATGCGCTTAATAGACATGGTCACACATTATATGGGGCCTAGAATTTTCACTTTTCGGCTATATGGAGAACTGTCTCTACAGTTTTAAAGGCCGTTGGACAAGCACAATCGCAAGGGCCCATTAAACTAATTTTTAATTTGAAGATTAAATACATAGTAGAAAAAAATAACTTGGAGCATTTGTTTAGTTCATGAAAAATATCAATAGTGTAACTAAAGAACTAAAGCAAAAAAGTAAATAACTATTATGATTACCTGAAAAAAATATGATAACAATTGGTCGACATGTTGAGGCGTGATATGTTTGGTCGGTCATTGGACGAGACTACCAGAAAGACAAATGATGTCAATCAGGAATACAAAAAGACGCTGGCCCTCAAAACTCTCATAGGCAGCTCTACTAGATATATAGGCCTTCAACGCTTTATTACAATAGCTATGTACATATCTATTACGTACATATATTCTTGTGGCTTGGGCCTCAGCGGTCGCACCTGCTGTGCTGCCCTCCACCTAGGGACAGTCCTGGCTATACGCTCTTATGAGTATCACCCTGTCATCTTCTCTGAGATTCAACCAGCATGAATCTGGCAAAGAAATTTCGTCTCCTCATGAATGTCGGAATCACAGAGACTTGATGTTCATATAGTAGATTAGCAGTACACATATGCAAAGGTTTTGGAGGGTTTTTAATTTACTGATCTGTTTTGTTATATCTACTCGCATAACTAGACTTTGCTACACTTCCCAAAGTTTGGTTCACACCGTAGCTTCTAGTTTCAGACCCTCATACCTGGTGATGGCTGCTCAAGAACCAAGTCAGCAAGTGGAGGTAAACATTGAAAGCATTATTGGCAACCACAAGTTGATAAATACTTTTTAGTAGCTTATAATCATGGAAAATGTTTAATTAACAAACCATATAGAAATAACATAACACCAGTAGTTCACTTTAAAATACATTAATACTCCATAATAATCAATTTCATAAGTTGTTGTTTTAAGTTACATTATACATTTTAATTAATACAATATTATGTCACACGAATACTGGTAATTTAATTTTTAACACTTTGATATATAAAACAATGCTACACATATAATTCTATGATATAACAATTCAACAAGTTCGGTGCTAGGTTCCTTCTTGTTTTAACTAAATTAACTCCGGTATGTACTACACATGCATGCAGGTCTCAACGGTGTCTGAGGAATATGAAACTGAAGAAGTAGTCTACACCATTGGAGATGGATTGTCTTTCCTTTCATTCATAATGGATCTACGTCGCGTCGCCGCCAGCCACCGAGACCGCGAGGATATCTTGGATGGCCACTGTGATTCAAACCTCTCCTGCACCCGTGAACACCCATTGCTCCCCAAGCAGCGTGCTGGACGACCGGCAAGGTGGCTTCACGTCAAGATGCAAGCTATGGAGGGCAATGAAACGTCTTCGACAACACTAGCCATGCGGGACGACAACTTGTACGTCCATGGCTTCATGAACCAGGAAGGAGTTTGGTACGGGATTGTGGGCCACCCTACTGGACCAAGGGCCTGCATGCTCCCACCAGATGAATACAATCATCCACAACTTCTAGACTGGGGCGGCGTTTATTACAGTAAGTTACTGGGAGTTACAAGGCATACTGAAGTCGTGGCGAAACTGGCAGACGCGCGTCTCGGCCGAGACTTCGCGATGCGCGCCGTGCGCAGGCTCTCAAGCCCCATCCAGCCAGATGACCAGGAGGTGGATGGTCTGATGAGCGCAAGGCTGGCACTAGCGGGCCTCATGTTCATGGTCTGCGAGTCTGCAAGGACGAATCCTATCCTCGACTCCTTTGCAGGTGGCTGGAGTACTGGCACGGGATTCACCCAAAATTGATCACTGATTACGTGTGGAAATATCCGGAGATGTCAAGGAGTCTGCAAGACTGGAAGCGAAGAAACTATGCGGAACCAATCCCCTATTCGGAGCTGCGTGCCATTCACCTCGTGCTCAACCCTGGCACCGGTGGGGGCCCTCCTGGCCCTAGCCACCGCAGAGGTGGTGGTAGCAATGGGGACAGAGGTGGAGGCAAGCGTAAGAGGGACAATAATGACCGCAGCCCGCCAAGGGGCCGCCAACACAAGACGCCCTACAAGGCCGGCAGCAGTGGCGCCCGCGGGCGATCCGAGGAGGCTAGCGATGCTGGCAGCGGTGGCAGCCGTGGTAGGAAATCAGAGCATGCTAGCGCTGCCGACAGAGAAGGCAGCCCTGATAGCCAATCCGAGGATTTGGGTGATGTCGGTAGCCCTGGTGAGTCTGACTCTGAAGAGACCAGTGACGACTCCGGCTCTAGCGGAGGCAACAGTAGTGGCCAACCCGAGGACGAGGAGGCTGACGACGACACTCAGTGCCTTGGTCGCCCTCGGGTGGAGTTGTTGTCCATGCGTGCAGACCTTGGAGCCATTGGCAAAAACATCACCGTCTTTGATGGGAAACGAGGCCAGATCATCTACACCAGGGAGGAACAAGGAGAAAAGGTTCGTTATACGTATCTCATGTCTGGTATCAATCCTTATGAATCTTATCACACACCCAACCAATATTAATCACTCAATCCATGCATGTAGGGAGAAATGGTCGATTTGTATATAAATTACCCACACTTGTCATTATAAAAAATAAATCAAAATAAGCCCTAAATTTATATCTAAATTACCAACTTTGCCATTATGAAACATAATTCATAATAACCGCCTCACATTGCATCTAAATTACCCACCTCTCTCAAATCTATATGTAAATACTAATATATGCTATTAAAAAATGATATCCCTAAAGTACGAGACATATATATTTCTAAACCACAAACTTCTATAACTGTAAAAATTAAATGACCATAATGCTATGTTTGACCATGTATACCAAGTAAACATATATACATTACGATAAATATTTATTTTAGTAGCTTATAATCATGGAAAATGTTTAATTAACAAACCACATAGAAATAACATAACACTAGTATTCACTTTAAATTACATTAATACTCCATAATAATCAATTTCATAAGTTGTTATTTTAAGTAGCATTATACATTTTAATTAATACAATATTATGTCACATGAATACTTGGTAATTTAATTTTTAACACTATGATACATAAAACAATGCTACACATATAATTCTATGATATAACAATTCAACAAGTTCGGTGCTAGGGTCCGATCTGAGTTTCAACTTAATTAACATGTGGAAAACAATACTACTAGAACCTAAACTCTTTTTTAATAAGAAATAATTTTTAATAAAATATAAAAAACACTAGAGTTTCTACTTAACATGTAGTAAAAATTGTACAACTTGATTAAAAGTCGAAAGCTAAACTATAATTCGTGAAGTCACAGAAAGGATGCAACAAAGTTTATATATCTTAAGATTAGGTTTCAACTAAATAAATACTTCCTCCATCCCATTGAAAGTGTTGTTTTTTGACTTTTAGACTTCTTGTTTGATCGTTCATTTTATTTAAATTTTTAATACTTTCTGTGACTTAAGCTATATAATGATTATTTTTTTACTCTAAAGTAATCTTAAAGGACCGGAAAAATATAGCCATCAGTGGTCTCCCGTACTTCTCATGATGATTGAATTTTCCTATCAAGGAGATATATGTGCAGTTATGATTATACTATCAATATAAACATGTCAAACATTTAGTTAAAATACACAAGTATATCTAAAGTAACAATCTATATAAATTATATGTCATGATTACTGATATGGTTTTAAATAATTTTTTAGTATCATTAGATATGAGTTGTTAAGAAAATATTTTTTGTGATGAAACATAACATATATATTTATGAGTCATGCATGCTAGCATAACATGTATGCTTACTTTGCTCAAATATTAATATATTAATATTGATAGAAGTGGGTAATGTTTAAACATATACATGCTCTATGTTATTTTAAATTTTTTTTTTATAAAAGATGTTGGTAATTTTTTAGATGTAGATTTGAGAAGATATTTATTTTTCAAATAACAAGATAAAAATTGGGTTATGTAAATTATCTGCCATAATAACAGTACATGGGTAATTAGACACAAATTTAGATATACTTTAGATTATGTTTCTTAATGGCATATGTGGGTATAGTTTGAATATAGTCATGTGTTGCCTTATGTTGTTTTACACAATAGCAGAGGTGGGCAAATATTTATGGAATCGATCCATTAGCTACTATTATCAATGGTGATTAGGTTACAAAGAATTGATAATCAAATGTTTCAGATTTTTGTGAGAATTTTTAGGATTTTTTTTCCCTATCATGTCTCATGAGGATTAACGTGAAGGCTCGTTAGCGAGCTCTAGTTTGAATTTCTATTATTTATCTTTTTTTCCTAGCATGCTATGTATTTAGTTGAAACATAATATTAAAATATATAAACTCTAGTTGCATTTTTTCTATGACTTCATAAATCATAGTTTAGCTTTTGACTTTTAATCGAGTTGTGCAATTTTTCCACATGTTAGGTAGAAACTCTAAGTGTTTTTTATCTTTAATTAAAAAAAATTAATTGACTCATATTCTTTGTGCTCAATAATTGACTCATTCTTTGTGCTCTCCCTAAGTACTCATAGTTATTTCTAGCTACCTGGACAAGGAAATAACTGAACATACAAAGTAAAGGAATCCTGTTTTCTGCTTGTCTTATTAAGCAGAAAAGGACTTTCTCTGCCTCGCTCCAGCGGATGCCGGAGGTGGCGCCCGCAGCCGGCAGCGGCATCAGGGACATCCTCGCCACCGATAAACGGGACTTCCTTGTCCGCAACTCCGTCGAGCAGGTCAGTCAGCCTCCACACTCGTCTCTAATTTGCCTTGAGGCGGGTAGATGTGCAGATTCGCCATCTCGCGCTGCTGCCCCAATTGCGTCTTCTCTTGTCATGTGGCTTTCGATTAGATAGACAAGACCCTATTATGAAATACGCGGATATCGGGATATGGATGGGGGCTTTTGTGGGTCAGCTATCGGCTATGGTTATCAAGTATTAACTAGTACTACCAGTAGGTGGTACATGATATTGATGAGCAAGGGAGGGAGGGAGGGGGGTTTACTACTTTATCTTCTTTTTTTCATGAGCGTGTCATTGTGACACGTATTTCATCAAGAAGAAAAAAAGAGTTTGACAGGCTACAACACCCCCAAGTAATCTATAGATTACCCAGGTATAATGGAACCTAACGCGACCCAAAGAAACTTAAATTACATAAATGTTTTGCAAAGACACAGTCTATCACCATCACAACGAACTTCATAAGCCCTCGAAGTGCGGTCCTTTTAGCGGAGTCTGGAACTCCTGCTTGAAGGCTGCCACCGCCTAGGTAGACGAGGGCTGTGGGTGTGTAGCTGTGAGATCCCACTTGGACATGAGCACTTTCTCCGCTTGAAGGGTGGCGTTAGCGGCCTGCGAGCCACACTTTGTCGCAAGACGACTGCTACGGCGGATGGAGACCGAAGATGGAGAGCGACGAGGTTGACGCTTGGGCTGCGCCTTGAGGATCTTTGTCTTCAATGGGGCGGAAACACGCCTGCAAACTCCTGGCGAGGGCCGAAGGAGAACCTGGGAGCTCACCTTCAGTCGGCGCCTCTACAGCGGCCTAGTCATTGAAGGCCAGTGACCGCTGAACCGAAGGAGGAGACCCGGAAGGGTAGCACGGCCTGCAGGGACTGACCGGGACCCCATTCCCAGAGGCTTCTCCAGGACAACCAACTCCTCTGAGCGCATGGGATCCCATCGTTTATGGGCAGGCTCAGAGCGAGGCTCGGAAGGGATGGGGTCGAGGAAATCCACATCGCACGAACTGAGGGGCAAGGAGGGACGCACGCCAACCTTGACTGCAGCCCTAGCTCGGGGTGTCGACGAATCGGTGGGAACCTTGGTGGCAGCCTTGATGCTACCGAAGCGAAGCAAGCCACTCCACAACCATGCCCAGCCACCCAGTGCACAGACACCCTGCTCTACCATCTGAAATGGATTGGGGCACCATGCCACAATACGTGGCAGAACCGCCTAATCTAATTCCCTCCCAAGAGTACTTATCTTCCATTAGACACTAGGGAGAACAATAAACCATGCAGTTCTGTCGGGCACACCCAATAGGAGAACCCGAAAATCCACATTTTTCATCAGGATCACAAATGAGGGGATAAAGCTTACAACATTAATGCTAAATTATCATAGCTATAAACAAATTAATTTAACAGCCGAATGCAAACATGTGATCAGAGTTTCAGCGGAATTAAATAATCGTGTAATGACAAGTTAAGTATTATTACGGGGAACATTTATTTACATGAAATGATAATAGATTTTAAGTCTTTCCTTGTAAAACATTTTTTTGTGATGGTTATAAATAAACTCTATGTCCGCAACGTAAGGAAATCCTCGCTGAGCCCACCAGGGGTTCCCATACACAAGGGTCAGCTCTGTCAGCACCGGTTACCTGCAACACAGGAAACCCTGAGTACTCAATTGTAGTCAGCAAGACTTACCTGACAGAAGGAAACAAAAGACTCCAAGGATATGCAAGGCTATCTTGGCTTGTGGGTTTATTGCATCTGCAGGAAGCATTACTAAAAGTGCATCATTATATTCATTTTATTAGCAGTCATGATAAGTTTATTAATCTAACCATTCTAGGTAAGCACCTATGCTACTTTCAAGCAGGTGATCAGCAAGTTCTAGTTCTTACTACTGTGCTAGACCATAGCCAAGTCGATACCACATCACATGGCCATTCGTGAATCAATGTATCTCAGCTGGGTACCCCGAAACACACGCCTCATTTGTACCCCAGGCACAAACTAGACCAACCCGTTCCAATCCTGTCAAGGGGTCCAGGTCCTCGTCCAAACTTGGACTCCAAGCCCTCAACACCTGAGTCCCGAACTCAGCATGGTGCTTGGACCTCCACCCAAATAACCACCCCAAAAGTTGGTCCAAAAAAAGCGAGAACCCATGACAAGAGAGTAACAAGTCTTCCCGCTCCCATAAGTAGGTATGTGCTCGGCATAATAAGTGTGACCTGACTACCATCTACAGCAACGGACGGTCCTCAATCGACACAGGCAGGACAAGCGCAACCAGGCGTCGCTCTGTTTGCCTAACCAAGTCCAATCAAATCCAAGTCCCACCAGTCTCCAATATTATCCATATATATATTCCAGGTGATAGTAATATGATAATAGTAGCAATAATAAATATTTTTCTATAAACAGCGAAAGTGACAAAAGCAATCACTTTCGACTTTTATCGAGTCCTATAGCATAGCAATCTACACAATCTGTCATGCTAGTAAGACTCAAAGGATATATATATATGTATATATATATATATATATATGTATATATATATATATATATATATATATATATATGTATGTATATATGTGTATATATATGTATATGTGTGTGTATATATATATATGTGTATATATATATGTATATGTGTGTGTGTGTGTGTGTATATATATATATATAGGGTGCACTTTCTATAAACCCGGTGTAGTTACACCCATATTCAAAAAAACCACATTGTGTATGTGTTCATACTTGTTTATCGGTTTGAGTATGTTTAGATACTCATATTAAGATACTTGTAGATCTTACTACGAAAAAAAAAATTTGATGGGACCCATATTTTTTAATATATTACATAAAATGCCACTACTTTATATATAAAAAAAAAGTATATCTATATACTCAAACTATCAATGCATACTTAACGTATATACCACCATAGATGGTCTAGTATGATCATATACTTCATCCACATGCATTCCGTTCGGTCATATATTCCATAAATCTTGAGATATACACATGGGTGTAACTACACCTAGGGTGTAGAAAAAAATTTACCCTATATATATATATATATATATATATATATATATATATATATATATATATATATATATATATATATATATATATATATATATATATATATAGGACCCGCTATTTGGTTCTTTATGCGCTCTAAATAATATTTAGAGCACCTAGGTAAACCAACCCGGCAACTCCGGTGAACTATCCGCAACATAAATTTTCTTCTTAATTCCTTCACGCAACCGTAAAAGTGAAGGACCGAAACGGCGACGAGAGGGGGGTGAATGGGAGCCTCAATTAAATTCTTTCCGAATTAGTTGACTTGTAGCTCTCCGCGAACCCTCGAGCAAAAAGCACACACCACACGGTATGATCACGACCTTGGATGCAAGGTGGATGAGCTAGAGTTTGCTCTAGACTCACAATGGATCAACCGGAAACCGAATCGAAAACAATCACGCAAGAGACGGAAGAAAACAGCCTGCGGAAAGTGATCGGACTCATCGGCCGACTCATCGGGCGAAGTCCGGTCCAGCGTCCGTTAGAGTGTCCGGTTAAGCGTCCCCGGAAGCGTCGGTTGGATCGCCCCTTGCGGACCTCTCGCCAGACGCGACTGACCGGACCGTCCGGTCAACTTTGGTCGTCGGCGTCCGTCGGTCGTCCGTCACCCCGACGCCCCGCGAAACGACACCGGGCGTCCCGTCAACACGGGACGTCGCGTCGGTCGTGCGTCCGTCACCCGACGCTTGAACAGCACCCCGCCGTCGGCGACTCACCCCAAAATCGATCCAAACTCACTCAAATCGCAACCTCGTCACACAAGAATCGAGCCATAGCATCTAGGCATGTGGGTGACCATTTCCCCCCCTGGAAATTTCGAGATTGACGGAGTAAATCGAGAAAATCGCGGATCACACGAAGAACACACCCAAAGAGTCACCTTGATCCAAAACTTCGCCCGATCTACGTGCTCGTGAGGAATTAGCTCAAACCCTTCGGTGGGAAATGATCCTCTCACGTCCTAGCACGAATCAACGCAAAGAAAAACGAGATCAAACGGTGCCAAATCGAAGAAATCGCAAAGAGAATAGAGGGGGAGAGGATGAACTCGGGAAGAACAAGTGATGAACAAAAATCACAGCACAAGATCAACAAAGAACACCGATCGAATCAACCCAAACGTCACCATGTGACGGGGCTACTCGAAAGCTAGCCCTTGCTCGGCAAATTCGATACAAATCGGTGGACCTCTCACACCACTTGTCGAGAACCCTAGACTAGAAATCTGTAAAATGAGAGGCAAGGGAGAATGAAGGGGTATGCCTGCGCTAAATAGCCCCTATTCCCTCTGCCTAAACTACCCCTAGGATACATGAGTCGATTTTGTAACCCTAAGGCTATTTCCGTCGACTGCGGGTAATCTTCGATCCGGCGGCCACCGCGCCTTCCTCACCGGTAGCCTTGCCTCCACGCAATCTCCCCGATGCGCCCGCGTGCCGTCCTTCCGTCGCCGGAACACCGGGTTTTGAGGCGCAAACCCGCGAAAACCAGCGCTGTGGTTTTGAGGCACAAACCACCAAACCCGCCCGTGGTTTTGAGGCCCAAACCACGAAACCAGCGCCCGATGGTTTTGAGGGCAAACCACCAAACCTCCTCGACCGCGTGTCACCGCCCGTCTTGACCGCCCGAAGTCGCCAAGTCATCCGAGCTCCCCTTTCTGCACACTTGCGCTTCGCCGTCTTGACCCGATCGACACGGTCCCGCCACGTCCTCTTGCATCCGTCGATGTCCCGGATGTCAGCCACCATGGCTAGCCGCCCGGCACCCGGTCCCTCGGTCCAAGCCTCACGTCCGTCCTTCACCTCCACGGTCCGTCGGCCCGGCACGCCCCTCCTTGGCACCTTCACCTCTCCGTCGGCTACCATTTCCGAGGCTCCACACCTGCACAACACGAACCAAGAGATCGTCTTCGACACACTCCACGTGTGCCGGTGAACCATAGCCCGAAGCAGAAAAAAGATAAAAGAAAATAGAGAAAGAATGTTGAGTGTTGACAATCACTACATCAAAACTAAACACATTTGAGATAAATCAACCATGTGTTCGCAAAAAAAGAATCTTCCCGTGACCGTAATTTTCTTGCTAATTGTCTCCCATAACCGTAAATCTGAAATCGCGCAACCGTAAGACTTTTCTGTAAACGTAAAAGCTGGACTACAGCCTGGCGCAACCATAAAAGACGAGGGTGATTCGGTGATTCCAGATTTTTAGCATTAAGTACCCGCTGACATCTTTGCACGCGTTGCATGCATGGGCGTGTCACAACCGCAAAAGGAGGGAACAGCAGCTTGCAGTCCTTGCCGATCGTGAGATCAAACCGTAATTCATCTAATCTAAATTTATTTTGTAGATCATCTAAATTTGGAAGTAAGATTACTACTATTCTAGTTTCTTTCTAGTGACATTCCGGTCTCTCTATTTAAGATTATTATTACTACTATGCTTGTTTATTTTCAAGTGACAAGCAGGTATTAGTAGTAATATTCTCTCTCTTGGTATTAGTAGTAAGATTACTACTATACTACTTATTTCTCTTGTTTCTTTTCAAGTGACAAGCAGGTATTAGTAGTAATATTCTCTCTCTTGGTATTAGTAGTAAGATTACTACTATACTACTTATTTTTTTTTTTTTCTTTTCAAGTGACAAGCAGGTATTAGTAGTAATATTCTCTCTCTTGGTGTTAGTAGTAAGATTACTACTATACTACTTATTTCTTTCTATTGACATATTCCGGTATTACTTTTTTTACGTGCATATAATTCATCTAATTCTAAATTTATTGCGTAGATCATCTAGATTTGGAAGTAAGATTAATACTATGCTTGTTTCTTAGTAGTGACATTCCGGTATTAGTAGTAATATTCTCTCTCTTGGTATTAGTAGTAAGATTACTACTATACTACTTATTTCTTTTGTTTCTCTTCAAGTGACAAGCAAGTATTAGTAGTAATATTCTCTCTCTTGGTGTTAGTAGTAAGATTACTACTATACTACTTATTTCTTTCTATTGACATATTCGGTATTACTTTTTTACGTGCATGTAATTCATCTAATTCTAAATTTATTGCGTAGATCATCTAGATTTGGAAGTAAGATTACTACTATGCTTGTTTCTTGGTAGTGACATTCCGGTATTAGTAGTAATATTCTCTCTCTTGGTATTAGTAGTAAGATTACTACTATACTACTTGACCAATTTCTATACCTGAACGAAAGTTTCGTAAATTTTTCTTTGATCGAGATTCCTAGCTGGTACACATGTTTTCGAAATCAATTAAATGTGTTACAAAAATATAAACGCTCAACATGACAGACTTTGCATATGTCAACTTCAAAAAATTATATGCTCAACATCACAGCCTTTTTTCATTGAATCTGCAAACATGCAGCAACTGAGCTCACACACGCATCTTCAAAAGTTACTTGCATGTCATGCAGCATGGATCCACGAACCACGGCCAGGTCCGCCTGTGCTCAACTGCCGCCACAAACACCGGTGATGGTGAGGCAGCTGACCGTGAGAACGAAACTGCAGACTCGATGGAGAGGGGCGCCGCGAGGCTGATGGCGAGGACGCAGCGACGGGGAGCCTTCCATCAGCAGGCCGATGTGAGAGGACGTGCAGCGCATGTAGGCTTTATACGCCGCCCACTGGGGCGAGCTGCGCTGTCCTGTGCCTTTGATGCGGCGCCGTCGAGGCCCGCAGAGGAGCACCGTTGGAGGGGATGCTCGCACGCCGTTGCCATGGCCGGATGGGGAAGCCCGCCGGTGAAGAGAGGAGGCGGCACCAGAGGGGATGACGAGTTCGACGGGCAGAGGTGGATCCGCCACCAGCACGCCGCCTCCATGGATCAGATCCACCGGCCACAGACGCCGATCGGGGCTGCTGGCCGTGGAAGGGAGATGCCGTCGCCGCGGGTATGGAAGGTGTAGGGGGTCGCTGCCGTCGGTGGAACCGTGGATCCGCGCGCTGAGCCCAGGCCTGACGTGCCGCCGAACGGCGGCCCTGCTGGCCATGCTGAGCCTGCGGTGTGCCAGGACGCCGCGCGGAGGTGTGGGTGGAGGTGAACGTCCCGCCGCAACAGCCACCACCGTGCCCATTGCCGGACGCGGGTTGAAGCTGCTCGAATCCAGCGGGAAGCGCGTCGGTGTCGGTAGGGGTGAACGTACGGTCGCCGCAAATCGACGTTGGGAGCGCAAGCAAAGCCGCAAAGCCACGACGGCGTTGAAGCCGATGAATGCTACCCGCTCGAAGAATATAAGGGCAATTGCGAATTAATGCCGGCGAAAATTAAGTGAGAGAATGCACCCAGAGAATGCACCCAACCTATTCCCAAGCCCGCGCGCATCTTTCTTCGCTAATTAAACCCCCGCTCCTGGGCCACGCCTCCCCGTCCTTCCACCAGGGGCGTGAGCCTGTCTGGCTTCTCTACCGCGGACGAGCGCGAGTCACGAGCGCGCGGAGCGCCGCGAGTGACGAGCGTGAGGAAGGTCCGGGTAAGCGCGCGGGGACGGCGACCCCAACGGCGAGTGGCGGGCAGCGGGTGATGCGGTCGAGCAGCAGGCGCAGGGGGCTCGATCCGAGCGCCCAAGGAGATGCAGGCCGGTACAGCTTGCCGGTGGGGTCGAGCGGCGAGCTGGAGCTCCATCAGGCACCGCGAGTGGTTTGTGCAGCAGGAGCGCGGGCGCGGCAAGCAGCCAACGCGGTGATGCTTCCAGTTTCAGCGGATCGGACGGCATGAGCGGTGGCCGGTAGGCTGCTGACAACGCATGATGCAATTAGCTAAATCATAGCTGAAGCTTATTCATTCCCACCAAAATCGATTTCCAGCTTGGGGAAACAGACAAAGCCAGTAACGCCTGCTCCACCGCTTGGAACTCTTTTGCCCAGCTCGTCGATTTGCAGATGGGATCCTCACTCCTCAGCACCCGCTGCTACGATGAAAAAACATGAGGGGTGCAGTTTGAAACAAAACTGACAGTAATTTGGTTTTCCCATTGATGACTCAGAGAAACAGAAAAAAACCTATCGTCTGCAGAAAGTGAGTATTCCCATAATTACACTTATGTTTGTAATTTCTGCCAATTCCTGCAGAAATTTCTTGGAAGAATAACTAGTGATGATGGGTTTGGCGTCAGTTCACATTAATTTCTTGGAAGAATATTAGATGAGTTACTGAATCGCCTAATGATGAGACATGTCGTCACAAATTACAACCGAGACACTAATCTAGTTACAACCCGATAGTAATTATAATAATTAAACGGTTCCTCCAGTAGCAATAAGGACACAATATAGGATGATAACCTAATTATTATTACACAGGATACTGTGCACGCACAACCACAATTCCAAAAAGCCCAAAATGATTCTGATGAAAAAACATGACTTAACTAGTATGTAATTGCAACTTCAGTGTACTATGAGTTGCCATCATGACTACGACACAATTGCAACTTGGCTGTAGCGTAGTTAGCACTTACTGCAACCATTTAGAACGTAATTTTTACCCACTTTGCTACTACATGCAATTAGTTAGAACCTAGTTGCACGCCAAGCTAGTGAACCACGTGCATTTTATATACCAAATATGTATATTCTACCAATTGCAACTGCGAGACTAAACCAATCACAACTATAACATCATACTGATTGCAACTTGACGGAACTAATTCCAACAGATCTGATCCAGTGCAACTAGACCTGATATAGTTGCAACAAGACGCGATCCAATTACAATTAGAGTCAGGCTAGTTGCAACTGTGCAATAACCAGTTGCAACCTGATGCGTGATCCAATTACAACTAGAGTCGAGCCAATTGCAACCGGGTAAGAACCAGTTGCAACATGACGTATTCCAATTACAACTAGAGTCGAGCCAGTTGCAACTGGGTAAAAACCGATTACAACTTGACGCGATCCAATTACAACTAGAGTCGGGCCGGCGGTAAACCGGGCTTGTCGGGTTGCAATTGGGCTACTCCATTGTTGCACCTAGGGCCACTCCATTTGCAACCGCGGAGTGCCTCTAGTTGCAAACAACGGAAGTGGTTGAATTACCATTTGTTAAACTTTTCTCCTTGCTTAGGCTCGGTCAGTATTTACAAAACAACCTTCTTTTAAGAAAAATGCAACGCAAATTCTAAATTGCAACCTGGTTAATCACCATTTGCAATATGGTAATGACCATAGTTGCAACAACAGGGGCCAGTAAAAAAATACCATTAGCAACAATAGAGTGGCCCAGTTCCAACAATGAAAATGACACGATTGCAACGTGGTTAATTTCCATTTTATTAATCTTTCCTCCTTGTTTAGTCTCAGTCAATATTTGCAAAACCCCTCTTTTCCAAAAAATGCAACACAAACTACAAATTGCAACCTGGTTAATAGCCATTTGCAACATGGTGATGACCGCATTCTGCGACAACCGGGGCTAGTAAATTGTTGCGAAAAGAATGGAATGGCCCTAGTTACAACAATGAAAATTCAAGATTGCAACCTTGTTAATTTCCATTTTACTAATCTTTCCTCCTCGCTAATCTCATTCAAGATTTTGAGAAAACCTTTAAAAAAAAAAAATGCAACACAAATTCCAAATTGCAACATGGTTAATCACCATTTGCAACATGATGGCGACGAGTTGCAACATTTTTGGTGACATAATTGCAACATAAACTCACAATGAACCCTAAACTTCGGCAAACACCAAGAACCCTAAACTTCGGCAAAAGCCATGAACCCTAAACTCGGTAAAGGACAACAACCTAAACTTCGGCCAAACGCTATGAACCCTAAACTCGGCAAACGCCATGAACCCTAAACTTCGATAACGACAACAATCTAAACTCAGCAAACGCTATGAACCCTAAACTCGGCAAACGCTATAAACCCTAAACTCGGTAAACACCATGAACCCTAAACTTAGCAACCCGTCATGAACCCTACACTTGGCAAACACCATGAAGCCTAAACTTCGGCAAAAGCGGCAAATTCTATGAACCCTAAACTTCGACAAAATGCCATTAAAAGTGTCTCCCGAAACCTTGCCTCCGGGGGGGCATGCTTAACAAAGATGGTCAATAGCCATTTGCAACATGGTGATGACCCATAGTTAAACAAATGGTGATAAATTACCATTTGCAACAAAGGAGTGTCTCCGGTTACAACGCGAAAAGTCAAACGATTGCAACACGGTTAACAACCATTTACAACAAGGGTGATAAACACGGTTGTGATCGCAACGCCGGGTAAAAACTCCATTTGCAACATTGGGTGACCACGATTGCAACAACGAAATAACACGATTGCAACATGCTCCATTTCCGTTTTACAAATCTTTCCTCCTTTCGTAGTCTCAATCAAGTATTTGCAAAAAACCATTTGCAACACAAATGCAAATTGCAACCTTGTCGATAGCCAATTGCAACATGTTGATGACCACAGTTGCAACACCCCTGTATTTGGTAAGTTACCATTTGCAACAATGGATCAGATCCAGGTTGCAACACCGTAAGTGATACAATTGCAACATGTTGATGACTGATGTTGCAAACACACAAAAAGGGCTGGTAATTTACCATTTGTAACAATAGAGTATCTCCAGGTTGCAACACCGCAAGTGACACAATTACAAGAAAAAAAAATCAATAGCAAAAATATATACAAGATAACCAAAGACATGGGGAAAATAAACACTACGATCTCATCAATAGCATAATATATACAAGTTTGCAACACAAAAGTAATTATAAACATATATTTATCTATTTGTCAAACATGGCCTAGACCATTTGCACCACCAACAAACTTACTTTCAGTAACATATATCACGAAACTCTACGATCTCCTCATCAGGGGAGTATCGGATTACAACACTTCTATAGACCCGGTTTCAACACGAGTGCTTGAGGAGTTGCAACTTCTCGACACATAGTTTTCGACTAAGTATATTAATGGCACTTGTGAATGATGTTGATTACAGATCAAAAGACGCACACTCTAGGAAAAGAAAAAAAGAGTCCCAAACTTCATAATTGTTGTTCATCCCAATCCGGCTTCCTTCCACCAACCCTATACACATCAAGTTCATCGGGTAGCCCAAACTGTTCAGCATGTGGAACATCAGGTAATGCATGAGCTCTACCATGTATATCATGCCCTTATACTAGGAAAAGTATAAAAAAAAGATAACATTACAGACCGTTGAAAATAGATAATAGAACATGCAAATAATTTATAAATTTGAACATGCAAATAAATCTGCGGAGAAAAAAAGAAAGAAATAACTTACTGGATTGATCTCAATGTTCAGCTTGTCGCTATCATAATATTCCATATATTTCTATCAGTAGTTTGGTATAGATGGTACAATAACTTTAGTGCATAAACAGAAATAGGTGCCAAGCTACATAATGTGACTAATAGAGCACCATAGTGCATGAAGGATTGAAGGTTCATAATCAGCCGTGAAGGACCAGTCTTGAGCTGATTTGTATCTATTGTTTTTATGGTTATTTATTCACCCAAGCGAACAGAACCAGATCCACATGCTTGTTTTTATGTAAGGTAAGAGGGGCATTCAACTACTCGGGACATCAGGTGCCCATTCGATGGCACGCGCGTGCAACAGAACGAATTCATGACCATACGGCCCATAACAAAAAAAAAAAAATAAGGTTGAAAATTAGAACCAGTTGCAACCTGTTGTAGTGGGCCAGTTGCAAAACAACCTTAAAACAAATAACTACTAATGGGGCGGTTAAGTTGCAGTAAGAGAAAGGGTGTGTTTTTGCTAAAACTCTGATAAAAAATGAAACGAATTGCTACCAATGCAATGGTTAAAGTTGCAACAATAAATCTAAACCAATTACTACTGTGTATATAGGTGCAGTTACAACACATAAGACAATATAGTGTGTGGATTGAGCTCCATTAAGAAAAGTCAAAGTGAACCGAATTACAAGTGGTGCTATAGGCTAGTTGCAACAAAACTACTACAACAATTACAACTATGTATATGATACGATATAAAAAAAGGTTCCTGAATAATAATTGGCACCGGTAATGGGGAAGGGACAAACCATTAGGAACCATGGATACAATGCAATTACAAGTCATACAAGAATAAGACAATTGCTAACCATAACCCTAACCACCACTCGAGACCAATTGCAACCATGGAGGCGAAGCAATTGCAAGTGCTGAAGTAACCCAATTTCTACAAGAGGCCAATCTGAAAAAAGTGTGATAATAAATTCGGAACAAAGCGGTGATGCGCATATTGATAAAGCTAAATTACAAATCTCAACCCATGAAAAAAGGGCATTTGCAACCCCAAAAATTCAAGGCGCGTAACTGCAACTTGAATCAAACATCACTAAGCATCCCGGCTGAATCTAAAAAATACTAAAATGTATATTGATGTCAAAAATCCTGCGGGCTACAACCATGTACATATGCATAATCAGGTTCACATAAATGCTTTGACCCATGATGAAACGGAAATCAAATACGATGCCTAGGCATCAAGGATCTGCATGTGTGACATAATGTTAGAAGCACAGGCATGCACCGGTTTGCGGTGGATCTACTTGCATGATTGAGTTCGGGAGTTTTGGATCTCGTTTACCTGCTGATTGGCTAGTGGCCAGCCGCTGCCGTCGGGAGGAGATCCTACCTCGTATCCATGAGCAGTCTGGCGCAGGTCCCTGGCCCTCGTGTGCGCTCTCGGCCCTGAAGACCGCCATCGAGGACGAGCACCGGCCGGCCACAGCCAGTAGAAGGAACGGGCGAGCGTGGTGGGCACCGCGAGCTCCTGCCGCGGATGCGCGATTCCGACCGCCCAGCGATGCCGGCCGCCTCGCAGCAGGCAACGCACGCGCGGCCGGCCCTGCCGCGGCCAGCAGGCGTACGCCAACCGCCTCGCACCAGGCCACGAGCGCGCGGAGTCCCACAGCGCGATCCCCAAGCGCGGCACACTCGGCGCGCGAGCGAGGCACCATCACGCGGCGTCGTTCGCTGCCTTGGCCCGGCACCGGTCCCGGCGCGCAGCCCCGACGGCTGAGGAGCGCGGCCGCCTGATTGAAACCCACGTGGGCTCACACGCGCGCGCGATGGGGCTTGAACGCGCGAGCATGCGGGGCCAGCGGCTCACGGCGCCGCCCTGATGCGCGGGTACTCGTCAGCGCGCCCAACCCCTTCGCGAGCACGCCGGCCATGGGGGCGGAGGTCGTGGGACGCCGGGAAAAGTGGCGGCGCTGCTGATGCAGTTTGTGGACCTGGGCGGACAGGGACGAGGTTTTCTTAATTAAGACAGGGACGAGTTGGTCAGGTTGGACGGGGGCTTCTGGTCCGATGCGATAAGGTGGGACGGGGAGGGGAGGTGGTGCGGTCAGGATCGGACCAGGTGCACCAGGCGCGTCGGTGTGGCCTATATAGCAAATGCACCCATACAGTGTATACATGTATATATATATATATACATGTATGTGTATGTATATGTATATATATATGTGTATGTATATGTATATATATGTATATGTGTATATATATGTGTGTGTATGTATATGTATATATATGTATATATGTATATGTATCTGTATGTATATATGTGTGTGTGTATATATATATATATATATATATATATATATGCAAAGTGGATTTTCATTCAATTCTTTAAAACGTAAATGCATAAACATATATATATATATATATATATATAGGTATGATATGTATTCCCGGGGACTGATTAATACTCAGTCACCGAGCCAGCCCAACGCACCCGTACGTCGAGCCCAACCCCTATGCGGCGCGCGGCGCTCCTCCGCACACCCCACCTCATGTATAGTTTTTCTTAAATAAAATAAATATTTCACAGAAGAAAAAAAGATCGTGGGGGAGAGGAGACGCCGGTTTATTCTCCTCGCTCGTCGCACGAGCCCATATCGGCCCCGCACCCCGCTGCTCCAGGCTATCGCCGCCGTCGCCCCTGCCCTCGCCC
Source organism: Hyparrhenia diplandra (assembly GCA_015847255.1). Taxonomy (NCBI): domain Eukaryota; kingdom Viridiplantae; phylum Streptophyta; class Magnoliopsida; order Poales; family Poaceae; genus Hyparrhenia; species Hyparrhenia diplandra. Next base: position 175,935 of record JADLZK010008235.1, on the reverse strand, counting down.
CCTGCTTCACGGCCTGATCTCGCCGCCGCCCCTGTTCCCTGGCGATGGCGGCGACTCCGGGCACCTCGCGTGGGCGCGCTGCAGGCTCCCAGCCGATCGAGCGACGGCAGCGCCGGCGAGCTCGTGGAGGCATCGACGCTCTCCCTCACGCCGGATCTGGAGGCCGTGCTCCGTGGCTTGCCCTCTTCTGACACCGGCCGCAACAAACCGCTCGACGCTCGCTTGTACGAACCACTCGACATCGGCGAGGAGTCACCAGCTGACGCGTTCGCGATGGCCCATTGACCCCTGTCAGGTACGAACGGAAAGTGAAATTCTTTAGCTCGATCTGTCTTCCTGTAGATTTATTTATTGTATGTCCTATCGATCCACATATGGCACCTCCTTCGGATCCACACACATATTCAGTTCCTTTCCTTCCCCTCTGAATCCCTTCCCGATTTTTCCTTTCACTCCTTGTTTGATTTGATTTTCCTGTGCCGTGAGTGGATGTAGCATCCAGCAGTGCTAGTTGGTCCTGCCCTCCCTTTACATGCCCTATATCAAGTGCGAGCTAGTTAGGGTCTCATGTAATTTTCTCCAAATTTGATGTGCAGCTGTGTCACTTAAAGAATGCCTTCATATTTCTAGATAAATTGCCTAACATAATCATTGCAGATTGGTATATCTTTTCTCTGTGTGATTGTTTCATTTAGGTGCATTTGTGTCATACAGGCTACACATATTGCAATGGTGATTTATTAAGCATATATTCTGCCGCCCTCCGCTCGCCATCGTGTTCGGCCATCCAGGTCCTGACGACGAGCTTGCCAGGCAGCCTGCTATGCTTGGTGTCCGGCCTGCAACTGGCACAGCTCCCCCCCCCTCCAGCGCTGCTCCTGCCTCCGGCGCCGTACCCGGCCAGGGCACACTGCGGCGATGGCGTCCCAAGGCGAGCGCGGCAGGCTGCTATGCGCGCTGCAAGCGCCCGCCCGCCGCCTCCCATCCCAGCGACGCGCCCGCTGCTCGGTAAGCTTCGATTGCCTGCTTCGATTAGTCTTAGTGCTGGATCTATCGTGTTGGTGTCCGATTGCCTGTTTGAATAGAATATGGATTTACACCACCACTGCAGCACTAATCCATGGATAACCGCATGCCCACCAAGTGTTTGAAAAAATGCCAACAGCATGCTCCAGCTTAGAAACAACATTTTTTTTTTCTCACCTAGCAACATTTATCTACCATTGCTCCCATGCAACCTTTTTGTGCTTCACTGTGAGATTAGCCCTTCCCTGTTTTAAGTGCTTCCCTCATTGATTTTCTTGATTTCTATACCAATTTTGCAGGCTGCCAAATTAAGTTGGGAACCTCAACATACTAAACGGCAATTTGATCGATATACTAATCCACCTACTTCCAGCTTTGGTACATCCACGCTAAACACATTTCAGATCTTCACCTTTTTTTTGCCATGCATGACAAACCATTCATTGATAATTTGATTGTTTTCATACCTAAATACCCCTTCCGAATTAGCTTACCTAATCTACACATCCTTATATGCCATTGTCTAATTGGTTCTTTTTATGTCCTTATATTCCGTGCAATAATATCTCCTGTGCACCTAAAATTCCCATTTCCAGTTCCTATGCTATGTTATTATTGCTTATGTGACCTTTTGAATTATCACTATTTTTTTTACAAAATAGCTGCTGTTGGTTTATTTTGCATAACTCTTATAATACTCTAATTCTCTTCTGCATGCTTCTCACTGATTACTGACACCTTTCAGTGATCCATTTACATTCTGACATAGTCTTCACTTTTTTTCTGTTCTACTAACCCCCTGCTTCTCAATTTGTGATCAAATTTAACTCAACAAAACCAAATCATTCCTGAAAATTTTGAAAATCTTTTGATTCAGGTTTCTTTATTTCAATACAGCTGCTTTACTACAATTGCAACTCATTCTTGATTTTGGGCAACCAGCTACCAAGACAATTCCCATTACTGATCTTACCTTACAATTGCAACTCACATCTCCATCCCCGAGCAACTCCCCACCAAAGCCAACACCGCCCGGGCGGAGAGAGAAACCGGAAGCGCCGCGCAGCAGGAGCCCCTCGTGGCGCCGGCAATGGAGAGGGGGCGCCCTGGTCTCCGACCCCGAGGTCTCCACCGGATCCTCGTCCACCCCCGTCCCCTCGTCGTACTCCTCTTTCGCCGAGACCAGGGTCATCTGCCGCGTGTAAGGCTTGGCTCCCCATAGAGGTTCTCCTTTCCTGCTGGTACAAAGCATCTGGCTCTTGCTCGTGCTATGTGTGTCGCTTGCTTGCAGGTGTCGAGAAGCAGTTCGCGCCAGTACACTTGCCCCGCTGGAACGCCCGGTACTGCTTGCTCGTGCTACAAGGTGTGGCCTCCTCTCGCTTCATGTGTGTGGTGTGATCTCGTTGTCGCCGTCCTGTTTTATGGATCGTAGAATAGCGTTAGTGGATTCACTCTCTTTGTTGGTTTCATGCCCGGGCTGCCTTCGCTGGCGGCCACAAGGTGTTTGTCGAATTGCTGCACTGGCTTTTGGAGCTTTTGGGCAAGAAATTCTCTGATTCCTGCTCAAAATGTGTAACTATCCATAATATAAACTAAAACTTCAGAATAATACAAACCACAGCCAATTATTCACTTTGGCCTCTATATCTTGTGATCTACATGGAAGTTCATTTTGTTTGCTGTGCCTGGTTTTAAGTATGAGCAATCCAAAAAACTTGAGAGAAGTTTACACTTTACATGTCATAGTTTCTATGTTCCCCATTTTAGTGAATCTGTCCTATGATTTAATAGTTGTGTTCTTTCATGACCTAAACCAGCACAATTAGGATCAGCTAACATCTCAAGTGTCAATAAGTTGTAAAAATTGTTGAACCTAGAATCTAGGTAATGTGATTCTTTGTACTTATGCTGTAATTCACCTCTAGTTGCAGGACTGAATGGGTCAGTATGTCTGCTTGAAACTTCCAATCAGTTTTTGAAAGAAACTACTTGTTTATTCACGCACTGTGGCTTATGCGAACTGAATGTGTGGCGTTGTAATGTCTTATTCAAAACTGAGAGATTGAGACATGCTTTTATGTTCGTTGAAGCTATCAAGTTTTTGTGCCTTCTTTTTTTGTGCACACAGATGCAAATGAATATTGGTGTTTGCAGATAATTTTGGTCTTATCATATTAAATTGCAAGGTCATTAGAACCAATAAATATTGTATGCATATCGAGTATTTTTATTGGTATCTCATCGGGTGTTCTTTCTACCATACAGAGGAAGAGATAAGGCTTGAAGACCTCTTTGATTCTCAAATCAAACGATTTCGTCAAGCTATCTTGAAATCGTCCAATATATATCCTGCATGACTGGAGTGAGACATTGTATTGCTTGGGTGAGTCCTACTTGAAAAACGAGTAATGCAGAGGTCATTTTATCTCGTCCTTGCTTATAATTGTCTAGTTAAACCCACCAATGTTTAAATGCAAGTTCTACTGGTTTTCTAGAGCTTTCAACATGCTTGTCAGAGCATTCTTGCATCTTGCTTGCCCAGCTCCTAGCACCAGAACTCCTTTGGTACTTCTAATTACCCATGCATTATGCTGTTTCTTGGGGGTTTTGAACTTGTCCTTATAAAAAATTAATTTGACAATCATCTCGATGATCGAGTCCAGATATACTAGAATTTGTAGTTCTTTTAGTTTTGTCTTAACAACCATCTTGTGAATCAGATGCAGACATGCTAGTACCTGCATGAGAGATTCTCTATGATTTTTGTTCTTGTACAGTTTGTCTCCTATCGTCCATCCCATTAGTATTTTCATTGCAGGCCTATGCTAAAACTGATTTCTCTCATTCAACATTGTAGTCTGAGAATTTTTTGACAAAGTTGATTTCATCCTTGTCCTGTTTATGCAGCCAGGAACGAGCTGAAAGAGAGCAGTACCTGAGTGTTGAACTTCTAACCCTTCTTCCCTTCGTGGCTCTAAAGTTGAGTATTTTCTGGTTTCTCCAGGAAGCCATTTTATTGTAGACTATTTTAAAAAAGAAACCATTTTATTGTACACTATCAGGCTATCTCTTCTATTTTTGGTTCTCAAGTGTCAGCAATTAGATATGTTCGCAAAAGCTTATTAGCTTCAAACTGTTTGATAAGCAATTCATGGTTAAACAATTAGCTATCACCATAAATATTAATTTCTACAAATAGATTGTAGGATTGTTCCAATCAAACCGTGGCAGTATAAATCCTAGCCTTATGTGACAATAAAAATAAAAATATTAGTTAGAAAACACATTCCGTAGTATGATTCATTAATAAAATTGTAATTGAGTGGATCCACTTATTCATTAACTACTGATGCTAAGACACAAGAGGCAACTATGATTAATTTATTACATTACAAGTGTTGCTGCTAACTGTTGGATCAATTAGCATCTCCTTTTTTGCTCATGCCACCCAGTAAAGAGCTGGGTGTGCTTCTAGATGCCTAGGTGACACCTTTGAAACAGGACTCATAATACTTGGCCTTTTTTGTTCTAGTTTTTTCAAGTCACTAATGTTCGTTTCAGACTTCTGTTTGATCCATTTAGATTAGTATAACTATAATACAATACCTTAAATTTGGTAACTATGTTCATCTGATGCCATTTTCTAGAGTATCTATAATGGAACCATGGCTTTGAGGTCCTATAATCGTATCATATTTGGATGGTTAGTGGATGTCGTCCCCTTTATGTACTATGTATTGAACAATGGATTATAAAGTAAGAAACTATTTCTGCTATATCAGATAATTCAAATAGATATTAGATTTATTTTGTCATTTTCACAATAGAAAATAATTTTATTGTGTTCAGCACGTAGGTAATTTAATATAGCCTATAGCTCTTTGAGATGCAAGCATCAAATGCTAGCTAACTGCAAGAGACCTCGACATCAGCATGGACTCTGTGTGGCTTCAAGGTGCATTATGAGATCACTCAAACTAGTTCCTCTGGTGCCGGCTAACTGCAAGCCTGCAATATCAGTGCCAGCTATACTATAAGGTGTGGCTTATTGTGTTATTACTCATGAAATTCTTTTGACAGGTGAATCAATTGGCAGCCATTAGAGGGCGAGAGAAGAGCGGATGTATTAGTTTTTTTTCTAATGAAAAAGTAGTATAATTTATTTATGATCCCAATGAAGGTTATGGAGACACAAAACGATGCCCATTCAAACTGCAAAGTGTATGGCAATCTTGTTTGGTGATTCATTTACGTAAAAATTATGTTCTTGACGGAAAAAAAGTTTCATGGTTCCAAATGCAATTTGTTTAATCCATTTACTGTTAAAATACATCCACTTACATCTTTGTGTTCCAGTTGGAGACTTTCTTTTTTGTTGCCTAACCTTTTTCAATATAAAATAAAATCTAATTTCCAATAATAAGAAAACAATACCTGTTCAACCCATGTTTCTTGGACGTTCACTCATCCTAAAAACTAAAAGGCTAAAAAGAAAATCAAAGAAAGAAAATCAGCAGCACGAGCCAATTCTTGGACGTTCACGTGGAAAAAAAAAAAAGAAAAATCCGACAGCAAGGAAAAATTTGTTGCAAGGAGTCAACCACGACTCCACAAGACGGAAAACAGCCAAAAACAAAAAAAAAAAATCGGACGTAGAAAAAAACTGGAAAAAAAAAAATCAGACGAGCCAAAAAAAAAAAAAAAAAAAATCGGAAGAAGAAATAACTGGAAGAAAATCGGACGAAGAAAAAACTGGAAAAGCAAGGACTCACGTCACGGGACGCACGCGCAAGCGGGAGGGCCTGTCTCGCGGGCTCGCGGGAGGCTCCTCGGGCTGGCGCACCAGTCGGCCTGGCGGGGAGGCTCGGTGACTGATTATTAATTAGTCCCAGGGGGACTAATTAGTGCAGCTATATATATATATATATATATATATATATATATATATATATATATATATATATGTATATATGTATGTGTATGTATATGTATATGTATATATATGTGTATGTATATATATATATATATGTGTGTGTGTGTATGTATAGGTATATATATGTATATATGTATATGTATGTATGTGTATCTATATATATATATATATATATATATATATATACCCATATTCAAATAATCACATTGTGTATGTGTTCATACTTGTTTTATCGGTTTGAATATGTTTAGATACTCATATTAAGATACTCTAGATCTTACTACTACCTAAAAAATTTCGAAGGAACCTATATTTTTTAATATATTACATAAAATGCCACTACTTGCTGCATATAAAAAAGTATATCCATATACTCAACGTATGAATGCATACTTAATATATATACCATCATAGATGGTCTAGTATGATCATATACTTCATCCACATGCACTTCGCTCGGGTCATATATACCACTACGATCTTGAGATATACATATAGGGTGTAACTCGTAGGGGTGCGGTGAAGGATGCTCGAGCGGCGTGGTAGTTGGGACGAGCGGCTAGGGACGTGCCACCGGACGAGCAAGGAGACATATACAGGGCTTCGGTCAACACGCGCACGGCCCCCAGCGTGCGGAGTGGCTGTGGCCACGTGCGCGTGCGGAGTGGCTGTGGCCACGCGGGGCAAGGCGTGCGACAGGTTGGTGCAAGGCCGGTTAGCGGCAGCGGCCACGGCCCCCAGCGTGCCCAGACAACGCGCGACACCGACGCGCACGCGTGGCAGCGATGTCCGCCAAGCAGCGCGACCGCTCGCGACAGACGCAGCGCCAGGCATGCGTGGCGACCGTGCCTCAGAGCTAGAACGGCAGGAACTATGACGTGCACGCATTTTAATTTGACGCAAAACTGCTGGCCGGCCGACCTCATAAGCCGTGATCTAGATATAAAGTGGAATTAGCCACACAGTACCCCAACGTTCACCCAACAAATTCACTCTATATATTTACTTCTTGTTTGCTTCAAATCTTTCTGTTACCAAAGTTTCCAAATTTTCATCAAGGGTGCAAAACTAGTTTATGAGTAACGCTACTTTTGTCTTATATAGGATCCTTGTGTTTTGTTTTTGAATTTCTTTTTGAACATCTTATTATCTAGAGGTGACTTGAATTCTGGAATAGCCATGGAGTGTTACCACCATCTCTGTACTGCAATATTTGTGGGGTGGGAAGAGAGGGAGGTGGGGGATATTGTTTGGAACTTTGGACCATTATATTAATTCTGAAAGGGTAGTTGCCTTTGCCTAGTTTGATTCCATCACTGCATATACAGGTTTAACTGACAGAAAAAGTTACCTTTACCAAGTTCAGACATCTGAAAGTTAGTAGTTCTGAAACATGCACGACATTTTTCTTATAAACATTTTTTTTCGATCAAAGGCCCTTCCCAGCTTTATTAGAAAGCTTAAGTTTGAACTTTTTCTTATAAACACAATAAAAGCAAATTTACATTTGATGAATGTTTGCAGCCATCTTGCTGTTCTCAACCAGAATTTGGTTGCTGAACATCTCTGTGCCTTCTTTATTCCTGCAGGTGAAGATCAGCAAGATCGAGGCGAGCCCTGTGGCCATCTACTTCTCGGCCTCATGGTGTCCGCCATGCAGGGAGTTCACGCCCAAGCTTATTGAAGTGTACAAAGAACTGGCCTCACAGGGCAAGAGCTTCGAGGTCGTCTTTGCTTCTGCTGATTGGAATGAGGAAGCATTCAATGAGTACTTTGCAAAAATGCCATGGTTGGCTGTCCCTTTTTCTGACACCGAAGGCCGTGAGGCCCTTGATGGCCGGTTCAAGGTCTCTGGTATCCCACACCTTGTCTTCCTTGATGCAAAAACCGGTGAAGTTTACACTGAAGATGGTGTTGAATTTGTGAGTGAGTATGGCGTGGAGGCTTACCCTTTCACACCGTATAGGATCAATGAACTGAAGGAACAGGAAAAGGCAGAAAAGGATAATCAAACTATTCAAAGCGTGCTTGGCAGAACTACTCGAGACTATCTCATTTCAAACAAGAGAGACAAGGTAACTGCTCAATGCAACTTCTCATGACCTTCGATTGATTCATTGTCTTGCAAATGCTTACTTGTTTTTATTGTTGTTATCTATAACCAGGTACCCATCTCTGAGCTTGAGGGGAAGTATGTTGGTCTGTGCTTTGTGTTGGATGGCTATGGACCAGTCACTGAATTCACTGATTTGCTTGTTAAGATCTATGGGAAACTCAAAGAAGTGGGGGAGAAATTTGAAGTTGTAGCTGTATCCTTGGGCAGTGAAGAGTCATCATTTAATGAGAGTTTTGCAAAGATGCCTTGGCTTGCAATTCCTCAAGGTGACGAGAAGTGTGAGAAGCTGGTTCGTTACTTTGAGCTTAGGTCTCTTCCTACACTAGTTCCGATTGGCCCCGATGGGAAGACACTCAATGGCAATGCTTTGCGGACATAATTGATGAGCATGGTTTTGAGGCATGGGAGGGCTTCCCTTTAGTGCTGAGAAGCTGGAAATTCTTGCTGAGAAGGCAAAGGCTAAAGCTGCATCACAGACCTTGGAGTCCCTTCTAATCAATGGTGATTTGGACTTTGTCGTTGGAAAAGGTGGACCAAAGGTATGCACTACTGTTGCTTGACTTCTTTTATATGGAAGTCGTTCTGTCATTGCAAAAGACAAGTTAATCACTCTATTAAGTAGTAAGTTTGTTTTCCTTTATCTAAAAAAAGTAGTAATTTTATTTTATTTTAAGATGTCTGTGGTGTTATTTATGCTTGATCATGGATAAAAGAACCCTTTTGTTTAAGCAATATTCTAGTTTCAAATTAACCACTTGTGACCTTGAATAATGGCCCTTATGCTAACTTTTGGAAGTGATAGATGATAAAGAGATATTTATCAAGTAAACAGAGTTCTGCCAATTGGTAATGCATATATTGTTTAACGCTGTCCTTTTATTTTACTGTCGGCTTTAGTAAAGATTGTATAACATAAACAGAGTTCTGCCAATTGGTAAAGGATATATTGTTTAACGCTGTCCTTTTATTTTACTGTCTGCTTTAGTAAAGATTGTATAGCATACAGATTTTATGCACTTTTGATGGTTATAATCATATCAGTCTGATTATCGTGAGAAAATTGAAGTGTACTTAATGTATATCTCAGGTTCCTGTATCAGAACTTGTTGGGAAGACTGTCCTTCTTTTACTTCTCAGCAAAATGGTGTGGACCATGCCGTGCTTTCCTGCCCATACTTGTCAAGGAATACAACATGATCAAAGAGAAGAACAGTGATTTTGAGATCGCCTTCATCTCCAGTGGATGAGGATCGAGCTCATTCGATGATTTTTTCTCTCCGAAATGCCATGGCTTGCTCTACCCTTGGAAGATGAAAGGAAGGCATCCCTGGAAGAAGACCTTCAAAATCCATGGGATCCCTTCACTTGTCGCCATCGGTCCTACTGGGCAGACAGTGAGCAGGGACGCAAAGGCCCAGCTGATGATCCACGGTGCTGATGCTTTCCCATTCACCGAGGAGAGATTCGAGGAGCTGCAGAAGAAGCTGGATGAGATGGCAAAGGGGTGGCCTCAGAAGCTGAAGCATGAGCTGCATGACGAGCACGAAACTTGTCCTGCTGCGCCGTGGTACTTACGGCTGCGATGGGTGTGAAGAGATGGGCAGCACATGGTCCTACAGGTGCGATGAGTGTGACTTTGATCTGCACCCCAAGTGCGCGTTGGGGGAGGAAAAGAAGGGCGAAGAGGAGGAAGGCAAGTCCACCGAGGAAGCCCCTGCTGGGTATGTGTGCGAGGGAGACGTGTGCAGGAAGGCCTAGAGTTGTTCTACTGAGTTGCCTTTGCCAGTTTCGGTGCTATATGAATGTTGGGCGATGACAATAATCGTGAGATGGTTGTGCTTGGAGCTGAGGTTTTTGGGCTGTTGACGTTTGTGTGTTAATAAATAGTAGTTGCACTCTGAACTCTTAGGAGCATATATGTATGCAAAACTATGCGAGTATTGTGTCAGATCAATGTAATGGTTTTGCTGCATGGTATTCTGCTTTTATGCATATGATGTTGGTTGCATTTATTTTTTGCCTTACATTTCTGCAATCTTGCATGCTAGACATTGTTTTGGTTTTGGATCCACATGATTATCTTTGTTCTGAAGCATGGTCAAAAGGATGAGGTGAGTTGTTTGGTGGTGCTAATATTTCTTTTTTTTTCGAACACGCAAAAGATTTACGCGTCTTTATATTAAGGTAGAAAAAATATTCAATACACGGTCAATAAGTTGTACATAAACACTCTGGAACCTCCCTAGTGTACTTGTTTGGAGATAATATTTCTAAATGCATTGTTGGACTTGTTCTGTGAAGGTCTTTCACATCCTTGCCTAGTTCAGATTCTAGATCCACATCTGGTGACATGCATGCATGGTCGGTTGTTTGTCGAAGTGTGAGCTATTGTGTCAAGAGCTTTTTTACCTGTATGGCCCTAGAAAAAATGTCTCTTCCTTGTATGGTCCTTTTTTTTAACTTACCTGTATGGCCTCAAAACGAAATTTCTTTCCTTCTATGGCCTTCCGTCAACTCTGTTAGGGTATCTATAAAGACATATGAGCCCCAACAGTGCTTATGAATAGTGACACTGTGGATGAGCAGCAACGGGTCTCCCCACAAGCTCAGACCACTGTTCATAACGGGTTCGCTACTGTTCCTAAATGGGTTTACTATTTCATAACGGGTTAGTTACTGTTCCTATATACCCGTTACTGTTAACTGACGGATTCGCCACTGTTCCCAATCGGATTCATTACTGTTTCCCCAAAACCCAAATTACCTTTTTCTCCCCCTTTTTTTTTTTTTTTTCACCCCTCTTTTCCCCTTCCACTCTCTCTAGTAAGTATTATATTTGGGAGGCATTGTAGAGTAAAGAATCTGTAAGAGCAACTCCAGCCTCGGCCCTACTTGTCTTTCCTACCCTAAATTTTTAGGAGTTTTTGGTAAAAAAATCAACTTCAATGAAGCCTCTAAATGAGCCCTATTTTTCATCTTCCTCAAATTATAATCTCAAGCCCCTGGAAATAGAGCCCTTTGATCCCCTCTCGTCTGTGGTTGCCACACCATTCTCCCTCTCCCCGCCCGTCGCCCCGACGTCGCGCGACGTGATTCCGTCCCCGGCGCGGCGGCTCCCAGCTGCGGCGGTGCCACAGCGGCACGACGGCCCTCCCGGCGCGACCTCCCGGCCCCCCCCCGGCGTCGGTGCCCACTTGGCCCTCCTCAGCGGCGGCGCCCTCCCCGGCCCTCCCCATTGGTGGTGCCCTCCCGGCCTTCCCCGACGCGATGGCGCTTCCCCGGGCGGCCGTGGCTCCCCGGCGTACGGCTGCGCCATCCCGCCGGGCCGCTCCTCCCAGCGGCCCCTCCTGCGAGGCCATGGCTCCTCTCCTCTGCACTGCACGGCGGCCTGCGACCTGCAGATGCCGGGTGACGCCGACTTCCTTGGTAACATGCTCGTCTCGCCGATGGCCGCCAGGATGGAGCAGGACGTCGGCTTCCCCTTCTTCTGAGATCTTCTGTGACTCCGGCCTCTCTTCAGGATTCAGGGAAAAACAGATTCTGCTAATATCTGGTTGTAGTGGTGTAGTACAGAAGTAGCAGTATGCCAATCAGTTCTAGTAGTACTGATGTTCATCACCACTTGTTCTGTAACAAGTGACAACATTCTTTCGTTTGTGGTCTGCAAATTCTTCAATGTTCAGAATATATTTCAGATGATAATGTCTTGTGTTGCAAGGTGTCCATTGTTTGGTTGTCCTTGGCAGATCATACTTCGGCCTTCCCAATTGTAAAATATTCAGAGCTGCTGTGAATATTTCTTGAATGTGATTTCAGAGAGGAACCTGAATATTTCTTGTTATAGCTGTAGTGGGCAATTGTAAAATATTCAGAGCTGCTGTTTTCCAGACTTGGTTTTCCCAATTGTAAAATATTCAGACTTGGTTTACAGTAGTATAGTATTCACAGCTGGCTGTGGATAATGCCGGCCTGCTGGAGCAAGAAACAAGGCCAGGTGCCCAGGTCTGTGGTGTGCGTGTGTGTTACAACAGAACACACATTACAGACTTGGTTTTCTCTGAACATGCAACAACACTAGCTGTCAAAAGGAAAAATAATATGTTTGAATTATGGCTGGAATGCAAGAGTTGCTTTTCTTTTATATGAATTACGGCCTCTGAATTATGGCTGTCAAATTGTCATGTTATCAGAAATCGAAAAAAAAATATAGATCAGTGTGTTAGTTTTCTCTTGACTGAATGGCTTTACAGTTTTCTCTTGACTGAATGTCTTTACTGAATAAGATATGCAGTTTTCTCTTGACAGCATGAACTTGAATGCATTCAGGTAACTGAATGCTCATCAATATTACAGTATATTCAGGTTCTCTATTTTTAGACTTTAATGCTCATGATCAGTACTGCATTCAGAACTATCCTGTGAACTCTGCATTCAGGTTTTCTATTTTTAGACTTGAATGCATTGCCAATAGGTCTTCTGTGCACCCAGGATAGCCCCAAGATCAGGCCCTCCATGTCAATGGTCGCCAAGATGCTGAAGGGTGAGTGTGCTGTAAGTGACAAGATCATGAGGCCCGGCCTGATCACAGATGTTATGGACCTGAAAGTGAGGACAGTAGAGCCGGCTCAGTTCAGTTTATCCCCATCGATGTCTCCTGCACTGAGCAGCTCACTGGTGTCCACACTTGCATTAGCTGGTAGCTTGCAATTCTTTTTTTTTTTTTTCTTTGTGGTATGAAACTACAGTGTAACATGCACTTGCTCTCTGAATATGCAACAACACTAGTTTTGGAACTGAAGTGCCATTTTATTTTAATTTGGAACTGAAGTGCCATTTTGAACCATCCTGCTAGCTGTGCAGTGCTCTGCAGCGAAGGCTAACTGAAACTCAGCTCAGCTGCTATTTTTTCAGGTACAGGTAACTGAATTTGGAACTAACTGAATGTTCCTGCTACAGTGTCGTTCCTTGGTGTATTTGGAGCACCCAGTTGTTGCAACTGAGGTGATATTGTTGTTCAACCATGTCATGTATACCATCTCCATTTTCTATTACTACTAGTCATCTGGTTCTGAAGTTTTACATATATGTTTTTATATATATGTACACATTACAGACAAGTTCTGAACAAATCTTCAACAATGATTAAACTGAATCATTGTTGCAGAAATATAGTAGATAATAACATATCTTATTCAGTTAATGATTTACCAAAGCCTCTGAATCATTAATCTGCAACTATGTCACTGCATTATGGCATACATACCAATGGCAACATTCAGATAATAAAAAGATTCTCATTAATCAGAAAAATTAAATTTTTTTGTACAGAATGCGTCATACAGAGATTGCCCACAGGTGCATGTCAAGCCTCTGAATCGTTAATCATTATTAGGAAGGAAACATATGTATGTACTGTACATGTGTAGCATCAAGAAAAAAGGCTACATGGCTTTGGCTAACAGGAAGTTAACCGCATAAGTCCTTGCTATGTCACTGCATTCCTCAACCTCAAAAATCACAGCAAGCTTGATAAAAAAAAAAATCACAGCAAGACATTCAAGATGGTAACAGCTGTTTATGAAACGGCATAAACTTTAACCTATCCTTGTTTTTTGATTAACTAGGTCTTGAGCTGGGGCAAGGTCTCGATGCCGAAGGTATTGCCCAAGAGAAGGTGTTTATTTGGATTGGAAAAGCTTAACCTTGCTCTGGATCACAATCATGAAGTGTTTGCCACCTTAGTTTCATGCTTACTGAACAACTCTCTCAACCTCAAGGATCTCATAATCATTGTAAGCCACAAACAACTGATGCTTAACTATTTTCGTTCAATAATATTGTTCTGCCACTAAAATGTTTCTCTTGTGTGTTGCCAGGACTGCCGTTATTCAAGAACAAGTCATGTGCCCTTTCTGCAGAGTACTGGAAGGAACAGATCGATGCAGACGGTGTCCTGGAACAGGTCGAGCACCTGCTTGACGGCGAAGCGGAGGTCCTTCTTAGCCGGGCCGGGCGAGTTGTTGAGGTCGGTCACCTACAGCAGCGACGCGGCGCCGGGAGGAGGAGGAGGTGGAGGCAGAGGCAGCGCTGGCCGCAGCAGCGATTTCTGGTGGCGGCTGGAGTTGGGCTTTAATTTTGGCCCTCAAAATTTACAGGCCGCCTCCCAAATAAAAAGTAGGGGCCTGGTTTTGGGGCTTTGACTGGAGTTGCTCTGATATTTGTCTTGTTCTACGTAACACTACTAGAAAGCTGAAGGTTTTGACGGTAACATGGACCGACAGGAGCCCTATAGACCACGCCCGCGCGAAACCACTTAACCGTAGCCCAGCCCAAAACGAACCGACAGGAACTGCTTCTCAAACCCTATCCTCAGCTCGTCCGGACACAGACGCATCTGAGCACTCAAGCCGCCGCCGCCGTCCTCCGCATTGGGACACCGCGCCCTCCGCCACGGCCGCCGACGTCCACCACATCGCGACCCCCGCCCTCCGCCACGGCCGCCGATGCCCTCCACACGAACTTCCCCGCACCCTCTCGAGAGATCTGGGGTGGTGAAGCCTGCATCGACCCCGGCACCCATATATCCTGTGTCGGCCGCAAGCCGGAGCCGCCGGCAGCGCCCTCTCGCGCCGGCCGCAAGATGCAGAAGCAAAAGGTGTGTCGTGCTGTCTCTCCCTTCTCATGCACAACGAGATTTGTTTCTAGGGACCGGAGTGGATCTACTATCTCGATCTGGATGTCTTCTTTGATCTAGTGCTAGCGTATCGTCAATACCTTCTCTGATCTAGTAGAGTGCTAGAACATGATTGGAGAAGCGAAATAGCATGGATTTTCAGATCCTATTCATTAACTGGCTGTATCATCTCCACAAGGTAATTAGCTGAAGGGGAGATTATTTCATCATTTTTAGTTTCTATAAGGATGATTCAGTACACGGCACAAATCCTGCAGGTGCTGCTATGGTTGGAATGAAGATTCAAGGGTAACATAAACATCGAGGAATTGAGGAAAGCAGCAGAAGCAAACAAGGACAACTTGGCTGCTCTGTTGGTACTCTTTCTCTTGTTATGCCCTTTTAATATATATGAGGATTTACGAATCATGGTGATGATGGATGGCACTAACAATTGGTAGAATGATCAAGGTCCGCATAATCAACCCTTAGCACGTCATACTTGCTGCACATAATCTGACAATATACTGAATCTGACAATATACTGAATGTACATTTAAACATGCTATCCTTTGTTCATTGCAGGCAAAAGACATGGCCGAATTAAACTTCTCTCCCAAAGATGCACTTGTAAGCTTTGTTTCAGTATATTCAGATGTTGAAACTTAGGCAAATTCAGCTTTATAAGATGTTGAAGCTCAATACTTTATTTCTTTAGATCAGATGCTGAAATTTTATTGAACTGGAAAATGATGCTGACTTGCTGAGCAGTACTTGGTGTTTTTGTTCACATGGATGGATTTGTTTAGAAAACTTCTATCTAGTCAGGGATTGGGCAAGGAGCAAATTCAGCTTTAAGATGTTGAAGCTCAATACTTTATTTCTTTAGATCAGATGCTGAAATTTTATTGAACTGGAAAATGATGCTGAGCAGTACTTGGTGTTTTTGTTCACATGGATAGATTTGTTTAGAAAACTTCTATCTAGTCAGGGATTGGGCAAGGAGATTTTTTTATGACACTTCTTAATCTTGTATATCTGATGATGACTCAAAACGTTTGTAGTTTGCAGATTGGTGATGAGAGTCTGAGACTGAGACTGACCATACTGATTGTCATGCACTGCAGGTTGCTGCTGCTCTTGATCTGAGCCACACCAAAACATTGGAGAATGATCAAGGCCCATTTAGTTATTTTTCAATTTAGTTCCCCAATTATTTAGCTGAGTCATTTACATTGAAAAGATGTATATCAATTAGCCATCCATTTAGTGCAACAGCCCAATATGTATGTATATGATGTACGTGTACTGTCATACGGACTGAATTTGATGCATACAATCCTGCATGTATAATACTATTATTTTTTTATTGCCACAAGTCGGTTTCTGGCCGTCAGGAATTGCTTTTCTGACGGTTGAATGAGCCTGGACGCAGGCACACATTAGCCGTTAGGAATTACCATGAACTGCCGTCGGGGAAAACATTCCTGTCGGCTGGCCGTCGAATAACCCGATCTTTCTTGTCGACCGTTCCTGTCGGCTATTTCCTCGATGGTTGCTTTCGACGGGGAATGCAATTCCCGGCGGTTTTCGAGGATTTTACGGCGGTTTCTGGCCGTCAGGGAAAAACATCCAGTCTGGTAGTGATTATCTGAATTGCCCTTGGCTCTTTCTGCCTGTATAAACTTCTGCCCGTATTGCATCCGACCGATCTGAGACCGAGCAGGCAGAAAAGAAGACGGAGACTGAGCGGGTGAAGAGAGGATGGGGGGAGGGTGCCGCCGCCGTTGAGGTCGCCGACCAAGGGCCACTGAGGTCGCCGACCACGGACCGCCGTCGGGATCTCCGGCCCCGGATCTATCGGATCCACCTCCAGCTGGCCCCGCTCCCCATTGTTGGCGCCCGTGGGTATGGATGAAAGCGGATCGGATCTGAATGGATATCGCCGATATTATATTTGTTTTCATATTTGTGTTGGATTCGGTTGGACGGGATAAGCGTCGGATACATATCGAATCACGGATTGTCTTAGTTACTGGATCTGAATAATGAGTATCGAATCTGATATGAATCGGATTCAAGAATGTCGGATACAAATATCTATCTGGATATTGAGTAAATTTTCTCGACTCTCAGAGAAGCTCTATGGATACAGTTGACCATCATTGATCTGGGAGTATTATACAAAAACAGTAATTGCCAAGGTCTTCATAAGCATAGTAGTTTCTTACTGATTCAGAAAGAGTCATAGTCAATCTCGAATGAGTACTCAAGCTTAAGAGATTGCTACTATTTGATAGTGTTCTAGATAATAATATATTGTATGTATATATACTTGGTGTTTATACAAAATTTTTGGGGTACAGCTGTAGCCCCATGCACCTATGCTACATCCGCCACTGGCTCATGCACTGTTCAGTCATTGTGCCTCCGAGGAGCAGGAGCCGGTAAAGAGAAAAACTGGCTCCACCGCCTTTGTAACAACCATCCCTGTGTTTAGTTTCCATTTTGAAGCGGTGAAAAGTGTCACATCGGTTTTTTCTTGGTACACATTTGAGGTACCAAACGTGATCCAATTACAAAATAAATAATAGATTGGTCTGTAAACGACCCGAGACAAATTTTTAAGCCTAATTAATCCGTCATTAGAGCATGTGTGTACTGTAGCAGGTTAGTGTCTAATCCGCGATCTAATTAGGCTCATTAGATTCTTCTCTCAATTTACAAGCTAATGGTGAAATCGATTTTTTATTTTGACTAGATTTAGTGCTCCATGCATGTGCTAGATCGACACTTTTTGCGGTTTGCATTTTGGGATCTATACAGCCACCATGTGTTTGGTTTTGCAGGTTGTAGTGGGATATCATGGATTCAGCCCGTCCAGTTTCTTTGTCCGGTTGAGGAGCTGTGTGGGTTTGGGATGGACCAAGGAGGAAATATTACCCTCGATCGCGGGTTGGAGCGGTCTCCTCAATTCAAGTGGGCGAGCTCAACCTAGTTCGATGGCGTCGACCTTTCGTCTCTTTCTCTCTCCCTTCATCGCTGACCTCCCCCGTCCCCTAGCCCAGTGGCCGCGCTGACCACTGTCCCCCATCATGGCAGATCACCTCATCCGGCCCACCGGGGATCTAGGCAGCGGCGATGGGCGAAGCTTCGGAGTTCGAGGAGGTGGCGGCCCCGGCCGGGCGAGCTTGAGCTTCGGGAGGCGACCATGGCGAGCGAAGCTCGGCCGAGGAAATGGCGGCGGTGGTGAGTGAGCTCCGGCTTGTATGTGGCGGCTGCGCGGCAATGTGCTCGGACGGCTCTGGGGCGGCGACGGCGTAGGCTCGGGGAAGAAGATAATGTGATGGAAAAAAAGAAAGTAAAGAGAATGAAGGTGGGCTCCACTAATGGCTACTTAACGATGATATCATGCATTCCATCACTGTCCAACCCTTGCAACTAAAAAAAAAAATGGGTTCAACCAAACACGAGATGAGTTCATCTTATCCCAGAAAAACATGACACACTTGGTCCCAAACCAAACACATCAAAACAAATCCTATGAATAGTAGCGCTACAGTATGTAAACCGTGCCATTGTGAGGTGAGCTGGAGCTGCCGCATCTGTACCCTCGTACATGAATTCAATGCGGCTTCCTTTGTCCAGGATACTGCAGCCTGATCGTACATGAATTCAATGCGGCTTGAATGCTTGATGGAGTGAGGCCCTAGCCTCAATAGTTGAGCTCGATGGTTTATTGTACTCCCTCCGTCCCCGAATAAATGTAGTTATCGCTTTTCAGAAAAAATAGCGGCAATTATTTATTAAAATAGGATTGATATTTATATTACATAATTAGTATCATTGGAAAAATCTTTTGATCTAGTTTTTTTAACAAATTTATTTGGAGATTTAAATCTTATACGTATTTTTACAAATCGAGTTAAACTTGTGGCGAACACCCAAAACTGCGTTTAATTTGGGACGGAGGGAGTAGTATATTCATCTCTAGTTAGCCAAGTCTGTTTTGGATCCACAGCACTAGTAATAGTTAGCTCAGGAGTACTTATGAATAACGTGCATCTGCTAATAGATGATTATATAGTTAGTTAGAGATGCATATAAACTATATTAGCATCCCTCCACTAACTAATGGACTAATAATTTTTGTTACTTGCGTTTGCTAATAGTTAGCAGGGTCTAGTAAGAGTTCTGTTTATTTCCTCACTTGCTAATTTTAATTGTTAACTGTTATCAGTGGTGGATCTAAACATGTCCTTGATATAAATTGAACCTCCTTCTTTGACTCAGCGCGTCAATAATGGAGCGACATGGTTACGTCGTACATTTATCACTAGCCGGCCAACTGAACTCGGCTGTGTTTAGATCCTGAAAAGTGGTTGAAAAGCATTGTAAGCACTTTTCGTTTGTATGTGGTAAATATTATCATACCATGGGCTAACTAGGCTTAAAAGATTAGATCTCATAAAGTTCAGCTAAACTATGCAATTAGTTATTTTGTTTACCTACATTTAATGCTTCATGCAAAGCGTTTTTTTCTACATTTAATGATTCGATGTGGCGAGAATTTCAGGTAAAAATCTGGATCTAAACACAGCTGATCCTTCCTTCTAAGGTGTGAAAAGGCTTCAGATACGCATGGAATCAAACATGGATGACGTATGTATCATAATATTTGTCAGCTATGAATACGGATTTGAATATTCTAATACAAAACCAACATATATACTCCCTCCGTCCCTTTTTATCTGTCATCATTGGTGTCTTGTCTATAAGTTTGACTCAATTTATAGAAAATACGTAAAAACATTTGTATCTTCAATTAAATTTATTAAAAAGTAGATTCAAATATCTTTTCAATAATACTAATTATGTACCATAAATATTAATATTTTTAATATACATATAAATATTAATTAAAGTATATTAGTAGTACTAACTATATAGATTATATATCAATGGTCATATTCATCATGAATGCGGCATTAGCACTTAAAACAAAACACGGGCTACTGATTAATACAGACCAAACTTTTATATAGTTTCAACACTTAAAATTTGAATGATAGATATTTAGAAACAATATTGTATATCATTTTCATATTAAGTAAAAGAAATATAATTAGGCATATTTAAATTAATGATATCAATTAAAAATAATTGAATTTATATTTATTTTATATTATAGTAATATTAAAATCAATATCATTAGTTAGTACTAATTTTAAATAGTTTCAATGTTACATAATTAGCAATATTAAAATAAATATTGTTAGTCATAAATAATAGGAAGTTTTTAGACTTCACTCAGAGTTGTGTGATCAAATGCACCATGTGTTACTGCTTAATCCTAAATTACACTGATTAATGCAGGTCATCAGGGTTAAAGCCAGAGATAAGGTGAAGATTATCCATGCTACAAATTGCAAGGTTCATTTATAGCGTGTTTGGATTAAGGAGTGGAACGGTGCGGGTGATCGAACCTAAACGACGTGTTTGGTTTGGCAGAGCCGACCAGTCTGTCTGTCATCAGGTCATGCTCTCCACCAGTATAAAGCCGTCATCATCTCGTTCGCCTGGAAACAGCCGGACGGCACCATACATTCTTTAGTCCAAGGCCTTGTTTAGTTCCCTCCAAGTTCCAGATTTTTACGCTCTCTCTCATCGCATCAACTTTTGGACACATAAATAGAGTAGTAAATGTAGGTCTCTCTAAATAACTAATTACACAGATTAGTTGTAAATCACGAGACGAATCTTTTGAGCTGGTTTTCCCATAATTGAACAATATTTACCACGAACAAACGAAAATACTACGGTGCGTGCAAATTTTTTGCGCCTGTAACTAAACAAGGCCCAAATGTGCCCAGGTCATCACCCAAACCTGCTAGGAATGATTTCATGCCGGATGCATCGGTGCCGGAGGTGGTCAGTCCACGATCAAACACGCTATTAATGTGCCGCTTGACGATAGCTCCAGAGCATCTGAATTATTGTTCTTGGACTTGGAGCAAGCGTCAAGAGTCACTTCAGTTGGTTGGGAAACAGCAAATTGGTTGGCTCCATATTGGAGGAACTATGCATTCTGAACTTGTGCCAATGGGCTTGAAAGTTCAGTACTCGACCTAGACAATTATGGTCCTTGGTTGCAATGTTTTGCTGAAAGTGATGCATGCATTTTTTTTTCCTCCAATCGTACATACCGCCATGTACACGTTTGCAATTTGTCCTTAGCCTGTGTGCAGTACAGTAGGGGTTTCAATCGTATTTTTGGCTAGCCTTTTGTTGTGGTATTTAAAAAGGAACTACAAAAGGTGTAAGCTGTCAGTAGGAATTTAACCGTAGATATTTGTTCGGTGGAATTTAATTAGCAGCCGCTCTCTGTTTGTGTCTTTGCTGTTCACACTAAACAGTCAGCTTACAGGCGGGCTCGTTCGCGGCCGGCCGCTAACCCGCAACGCTTGCCGCAAAGAATATTAACGGGCTTGCGACTAGCCAATAAGCTGCGAACTTTACGGGCAAGCGATCCGCGGACACAACAAACTTACCCGTAAAACCCGTAAGACCCGCAAAGTGAAAAAGAATGACAGCTCTCGGACTAACCTCCTATAAGATGCCACCTCACTCATCAGGGTCGTCATTGTCACTCACAACCAGCCAAAAGCTTCCGCCTCTGCTCTGCGTGCTCACCGAGAGTGGAAATGTTTTTCTTTCTTTCTTGCGTTCACGTCGAGATTTGCAAGCGGGAAGGGAATAAACTTGCGGGTAAATTTACGTGCCGTATATTCACACATTAGAGTGGTCACAACTCACAAGCAATCAGACATAGGAGCAGTTTAACTGAAGCGATTGCCTAAGGCCAGCCTCAATGGGAGTTTCATGAGTGTTTAAATGCACATTAAATCTGTGTAGCACATTAGCAAAAATTTCACTTTTTTGCGAAACTCCTAGGAGAGAGAAAGGAAAAAGTTTCACCATGGTGAAACCTTTGGGCCTTTGTTTCACATGCGTTGAAACGATTGTGAAACCCCATTGAGACACAAATAAGCGTTTCACCATGGAATTATGCAATTAAACCATGCAATGAGAGAGAGCCTGTGGGACTCTTGAGCCTATGAAATTGTGTAATGAAACTATGCATTGAGGGAGTTGCCTATTTAATGCAAAAGTTTCACATCTTGGAAACCGGGAGGTGAAACTCTCCATTGAGACTGGCCTAATGCACCACTATGCACTTTGTACGACTTCATGAGTAGTAATAATCCGCCGGTATGTACAAGGTGTCGTTGGCGGCCATGGACGCCGCCAACGCCGACCTCACGATACCGACGCGTCGGGCAAGCACAAGGTCCGTGCTCGACGGCGACGGCGGTGAGGGTGACGGGGTACTCCGCCGCCATCCCGCCGGGCCTGCGCCCCGACGCCAAGCGGCGACCGCAGGACGGATCCGCTAGACGCCGCCGGGCGCTCGCTGCGGGCGCCACCATTTGCGGGCGAGCCCCACGATGCAAAGCTGGAAGCGAGCACGATGGTGAGGATGAGGAACATGTCCGTGTGGAAGGACGCCGCGGCCCATGTACCATACTCCAGAGTTCCGTGGCCGGAGAGCGTGGCGAAGGGTGTCCCGAACCACCGCCCGGTGGTGGCGTACCTCAAGCGTCACGCCTGCGCCACTTTGGCGTTGTGCTCGGATGCATCCGCTCGGGGGCGGATCCAGAATTTTCGTCCATTGTTGTGACTAACTATAATCTCGTCAAACCTTTATGATATTTGGCTATAATACGTTGGTATTATAATGGTATTTGTACAAAGTCATTGATGTCGTTTACATCAATGCTTATCTTTGTGGATCCACCCCTACATCCGCTTCCGCTTGGCGCGTCGGCGAAAGGGGATGTGGCGGCGTGAAACGGACGGGCGTTCGGCTCGGGGCGGGTCTGCGGGTCTTGCGCGACAATAGCGGGCTTGGCGGGTTCACAAGCGTTGGGCCCGCGAGAATACTTGCAGCCCGGTCCACTAAGAGCATCTCCAGTGAAACCCTACTTAAGCCCCCCATAAATTATAAAGTTTGAGCAAAAACTCAACTCCGGTGGAGCCCCTAGATGGGCTCCCATTTTTTCATGCCTCCTCAAATTATAGTTTCAGCACCCGAATCCCGGTAACCCCTATCCCATCTCACATGTCCCACCCACTTTCTCCCACCCGTCGCCCGATACATTGCCCGCTCGGCGCCCGCACCATTGGGACCGCCGGCGCTCTTGTTCCCAGGCCGGAGCTCGCCATGGCCGCCGCGGCCCACTTCGGCTCGGCGCCTCACGCCGCCACCGCGCGCCTTTGCCGCAAATATCGCGCCCAGCGTGCCGAGCCCGCTTACCCCGTTGCGGGACACCGCCCGCCCGTTGTCGCCGCGTATCCAACGCCACGCGCTCGCCTCCAGTCGCTGAGCGGAAAGGCGAGCCCTGCGCTGCGCTCTTCCCATCTCCCCGCCGCAGATCCCTTCCCCCGCTCGATCCCCCCACGTGGCCATCCGAGCCGGCGTAGACCCAGCGAGTTGGCGGCGAGCGGCGGGCGAAGACGCGCTGCGGGCGACGAGGACGCCTGGAGGAAATGTGCGCGCCTTGGCCCATGTGCGGCTGGTAGTGGCGCGATGATGGTGGCGATGGCCTCTGGGCGTGGACCACAAGTCGGCGTTCGCAGCAACTGGTCGGCGGCGGCGGGGTGGAGTCCTCCTCGGCGGCGCTGCCCGGCGTGGCTGCCTCGGGCGGCGAGGCCTGTCGGCGTGGCTCCCATCGCGGGCTTGGCTAGCGGCGGTGGCAACCATGCCTCGGCCGCGCGGCCGCGTCCCAGCCCTCCCGGCACCCTACTCACCGTCGGCCGGGACCGCCCGGCGAGGGAGGAGACAGAAGTGAGGAGGCGAGGATGGTGGGGCGGCCGGATCCGACCGCTGCTCCCAAGCCGTCGTCGTCCGCCGCCGGCCACGGACGCGGGGCGCCGGCGCCCTCACCCTGTAGCGGCTGCACCGCGGCATCGTCGCCAAACTTACTTGGCCCGGACTCGACCAGATTGCGGACGAGATCGACGGCGGGCACACGGCAGCTCTCTTCGGCCGACAGGCGGTCCCACCAAATATAGGGTCTGGGCTGGTTTTTGCACTGAGTTGTGAGTGAATTTGGGCCTCTATTTTTTTCGGGTCACCACCTGCAAATGAAAGTTTGAGGCCCAATTTGAGGTCTTCCACCTGGTTGCTCTAAAGCCACGAATGGAAACTTTACAGGGCGAGCGTGTGGGTCTCGTTAAGAGCCCGCCCCGTCTGCATTTTGACTAAACAGCAGGAGGTGCTGGACAGAGGTAATTAGCAGAACTGAAACCACGGTCTGGGAAATAGATTTTAATGGTCAAGATCACGCAGGAGAGCCGTAAAATTTGGTTTAGCGTGCAGTGAACGAAAGGACGTAAGTAGTAACAGTCTGAGGTGGTCCCTGTTTCAACAATTGCGTCGTACTAGGAGGGGGTAAGTTAGGGATTGATTCCGAGGTCTCAACATCCTAATTATCCGATATCCGCATCCGCTAAAACGTCAATATAGACATCCGCACTCACAGTGGCGGAGGGAAGGGAGGGCTGAGAGGGCCCCCGCAGCTCCCAACATTTCTGTTAAAGCAAAAGGTGGATGTCGATGGAACAACTGTGTCTCTTCTCTGATGTACAAAATGTATATATACATAGCCAAGGGTCAGATGCCCTTTGGCCGAAGGGGTGCCTAATCCCTAATGGTGTCTATCCGTACAACCATCATTAGCAGTTGCTAATGACAGGATTTGATGATAATTGATCATAATTAATTAATTCTAATTAATCCTAACAATTTCTATACCCCTACGGTATGTCTCCTTAATTAGCTACATAATACTCTAATTAACTAGTTAATAATACTATTTGTAGTTTTTGTCCTCGCTCCATATTAGTAATCTTTAATATCATCTTGTATAATTAAAAATTAGTCTTCCTATTATTTTCTCCATCTCTTTGTTGTTTCTATTAGTGCCTACAAATGTCTAGTTCATCCCTCCGGTACACCCTCTAATCATCTTATATAATTAAATTTTAGTCTTCCTATTATTTTCTCCATCTCTTTTATTCTTCCTATTATGCCTACCAAGTATGTAGTTCATCCCCACAGTACACCGTTTCATTAGCTAGTTAAGTCTAGTCTTCCTTATCTTCTTAATTTGTTAATGTTATTATCGTGATTCTTTTCTCAGACCCAGATGAACTTTAGAAACCAAGAGCTAATTAACTTTGTTCCTTTTTCTATAAAATATTGATTGTTCTTTTTTTATTTTTATTTTTCTTGTTGTAACACAAATAACAATTTAGTTAGTATGTATACTCTAGGCTTGTATGTATTTTGTCATGTATTATTGTTGTCAGTTTGGATGGCCCCTTATGGTGAAATCCTGGCTCTGCCTAGCGTATTAAGCATCTAGTTCTAGTATGGATGCTAAATAGATGTATACAAATTTGATTTTTAGTATTTTTCTCTATCTGATTCAAGATCCGTATTAGAAAAGAATATGAAATATCTGACATCGTCCGTATCCATGAAGAACAAAGCACCCAATGGAACCATATCTATGTAAATGATACTAATTTTAACATTATATTACAAATGATATGGATCCTTTCAAATATTTAAAAATTATTTGTATGGCTAATGACATTATACTAGTTTTAATATTACTAAGTAATGATATATAAAGGTCAAGTGTAATGAGTTTTAATATGACTAATCATTTTAATTTTAAATATTGTAATTTATTTATATATAGATAAAATTGTTTATATATATTTTGATTTATTTAAGAGTTGTTTTTATCTACATGTGTTATATATTCTTATTTTAAATTGCTACATGCTTAATGATTTTGTTCTACTAAAGCAAAGGATTAAAGAAAATATATACTTGTTATCGTCAAAATCAAGAAGATGCCCAAATGCGAATTCGAATTCGAGTTATCCATTTTGTTTTCGCATCTGATAGTATTCGAATTCGGATTCGTATTCAGATTAAAAGCATCCGGGTTTTTTTTTTTTTTTTGGATCGGATCCGAATCCATCCCAGGTAACCTCAACAAGTGGGCTCCGGGTCGTGCTAGTGTGCTACGGCACAGCCGAGGAAAAGAAGTGGGCTCAAAGGGTACATGCATCACTATTTAGCCAGTCCATCTGCTTATTTATTGGAACAGAGAGCGAGAGAGAATTGATCAATCTGCCAAGCTCCTTCCTTGACCGACTGCGTCGACGACGCATGCGAGCACGTCCTTCTCTGGAAGGCAGCAGCAGCAGCTTTGCAGCAGGCCGGCCTCCATCTTCCAGGTTAGTGATCGATTGGGTTTACTATTAATTCATATATACTGATTTAACTGTTTCACCCTGCAATATGATCTCTGTTTCGCCCTCTTATCTCTTTCACGTACGCACAGGAAGCAAACATCTTTTTCCAAATTTTAATCCAACGAACAACAAGAGATATGCTAATTTATGTAGGTTAATAAATTAATAATACTCTCAACTTCAGTGATCACTTGAATTACGCCTCAATAGTGATACCAGCAAGCAGCAACTCAGTATGAAACCCAGATCTATTTCTAGAGCAATCATAAACTGCAGTAAGAAGAACAAATCCAAGCTAGCTAGATCAACTATTGCGGCAGATGCAAATGGAGTTCCACCCGTGCACCCAAAGGAAAGATGTTCAGAGAGGGGATGGGGAATCGACAATATCCTGAATCAACATACAGCAACACAGCACCGAAGAAACTCAACTCGAGGGGAAGCTGGGAGCGCCACCTTCTAGGAATTCGTTAGGTTTCCACACTCTCCAGAAACACCAAAAATTAGTCTAGCCCTTCCAAGGGTGGTGTCCCGGAAAAATTCTGTTGCATAATGCAAATGGGCTGCTGTGCAGCCCCGCCCTGGGTTGACGACGCTTGGCTCCAGCGCAGGAGACTAGGACCTACTTCTGGGAAGACCGCCGTGGTTCTCTCACTGTTAGAAAAGATTTATAGTGGTGGGCAAAACCGAATTTAAAAGATGGTGTCTTAGATCTTCTCTTTCTCATGGTCTCTGGAAAACGTGTGACCTTTAGAGACGGGCAAAGAGAAATGATTTCCAGATGCGAGAAGACCGTTGGCCTAGAGGTGGTCTGCCTCTTGAAATCGATTGCGATTTTGGGAATCAAAAAATAGCAAAAAAGGACACGGGGTAAGCCCACTAGCTAAGCACCGCGATCGCAAGTGAAGTCACATGATTTTCGTGAGCGTGCATTTTCATAGAATTCAAACCTTCCTCCACTCTCGCGTGAGCTTTTCTCACTAATCCACTATATGTCCATTTCTGTAGCAATATGAGAACCTTTCCTTGGAAGCCGTGGGGAAAAGATTTCCACAGGCGAGCCTTTTAAGGACCGCTTTTGGAAATTATTTATAGATGTGGGGCTTTTAAGGGCATGCCTCTATAAATAAAAAAAACCATTTTATATAGATCGGATAGCTTTTAACAAATATTTGGGTACCTAAACAATCTCAAATACGAAGTTTGTCAAGTAAAAAGTTATAAATCTCGCCGAGTTTAACAATTTATATATAAAATTTGATGTCTTAATCAAACCTCATATAAAAACTTATGAATGTATTTGTGTGGCAATTATTTTCAAGAGCAATTCTAAAGAGGCCCATCCTTGAAAATCATTTCCATATGGGATCTCTTTAGAGGCCCTCCTCTAGAAATAGCCTATTTCTAGGCGGTTTCTTAAGTGAACCGCCTCTGAAATTCGATATTCGCGTAAAATCCTTGTCGGAAGGCTTTTCCTAGTAGGGCTCTTGGCCCATTATGAGATCCGCATTCTACGCCGCGTATTTCCTTGAGAAGCTGGATACCCTCGCTGCGTGAGAATGTGAGATGCACCTTAGCAGTGGAGTACATACTCCAAACATGTACTACATGTCTTCTCCAATGACTTTGTAGCCTTGGGGTCTTTCCTGCATCCTCTTGACCTCAGTGTCACTATCTGGTTTGTACCCTCCATTGATGTATGCTATAATGGGTGCCCTCCAGTCACTGGCCTCGATTACATTGACCAATCTTTTTGGTTTATCCTCTGTCTCCATGAGTAAGTGGTGCAGGATTTCATTGAAAGCATCAAGCGACAGGGGATGTACACTGGTGTAGGATTTCATCAGCCTATTTGTTTTCAGCTCTTGAGATGCCTTTTTGGTGATGCCTAAAAAATGGATTCCATCTTTCTCACTGTCTGCATGTACGTCACCAACTCTACCTCTCATGCCTTGTATGGCTTGTCGATGTGACCCGCGATAACTTGCGAGCCTGTCTCAATTACAGCCCGAGGGACAGAGGGTGCCCAAAGCTTTATGAGGCCATGAGTTACAGCTTTGTACTATGTGAGGCCCATCTTTGAAAACCATTTCCATGTGCAATCCCTTAACAGTCTGACCTCTAGAAATAACCTCTTTTTAGAAGCGATTTCTTAAGAAATCTGCCTCTGCTGAAAATCGATTCCAACATAAAATCCTTGGTGGAAGGCTTTTCCTACCAGGACTCTTGGCACGTTATGAGATCCGCATACTACACCGTGTATTTTCTTGAGAAGCTAGACACCCTCGTTGTGCGAGATGCACCTAAGCAGCGGAGCACGTACTCTGGACTTGTACACATCTTCTCCAATGATTTTGTAGCCTTGGCATCTTTGCTACATCCTCTGGACCTTAGTGTCACTATCTGGTTTGTAGCGTCTATTGATGTAGGCTATGATGGGTGTCCTCCAGTCGCTGCCCTTGATTATATTGGCTAATCTTTCTGGTTTATCCTCTGTCTCCACGAATGAGTGGTGTAGGACTTCATAGAATGCATCAGGTGGCAGGGGTTGTACGTGCATTATTGCTTTGGCTAGCTCATCGGCCTCCTTGTTTTCAGACCTTCAGATGCTTTTCTAGTGATGCCTAGAAAAATGGATTCCATCTTTCCCACTCTCTGCAAGTACATCACCAACTATGCCTCTCTTGCCTTGTACGGCTTGTTGATGTGACGGTAGATAACTTGTGAGCCTGTCTCGATTATAGCCCAAGGGACATAGGGTGTCCAAAGCTTTATGAGGCCAAGAATTACAACTTCATACTATGCGACGCCCGTCTTCGAAAACCATTTCCATATGCAATCCCTTAATAATCCAACCTCTAGAAATAGCCTTTTTTAGAAGCAGTTTCTTAAGAAATCTGCTTCTGAAAATCGATGATAATAAGTGGATGATGTCAGGGATGATATTGGCATCGCTGACATTGGGGAGTTCGTTGCGCTTGTGGGAGAATCACTGGATGTACTCTTAGAGCATCTCATCGCTCTTTTGCTTGCAGTTGCGAAAGATCTCATGAGTTTTTAGGGTGGGCGAACGTACCTTGGATGTGTCCCACAAAGATCGCATGCGGGTTGGCCCAGTTGCTAATGTAGCTGGCGTCAAGCTACTCGAGCCACGCCCTTGCCGAGCTTGACAAGAGTAGAGGAAGGTACTGGACCACAAAGTCATCGTTTGCCCCTCCAGCCCTCATCATGAGCCGGTAGTCCTTGAGCCAATGGTTGGGTTCGATCTTGCCATCGCACTTGTTGACATGGCTCTGAGATCAAAATAGCTTGGGGTAGTGAGCCACCCATATCCTGGACTCGAATACCTAGGGGCCAAAGTGGTCTTGGATCAGGCTCTTCTCTCTTTGGTCAGGCTACCGGTCATTCTAATGATCATTTGCTTCACCAGGGTGTGGGGCTAGCGATCTTACTCTGGTGCGTTCCCTTGCCTCGATGGTGTCCCGATCGTCCTGATTTTGCCTGATCTGATCTCAAACAGGCGGCCGGTGTGGGTCAGGCCTCATCATTCTTGCCGAGGCTTTGCTCCTTGTGCCCTTGGTTGATCGGAGTTGCTAGTCAAGTTGTCATAGCTGCACCCTATTCCTGAGGTCGTGCCTTTGTGTCGAGAGACGGGTAACCCAATTGCTCTTCTATCTTGGATGTAGTTTGTGTAGCAGTCAATGGCCTCCTCCTTGGTAGTGTATACCTCAGTCATTGAACCCTCTGGGTGAGCATGGTTGACTATGTAATTGCTAAGGGTTGACATGAACCGCTCATACGTCGACATCTTATGTAGGTAAATGGGACCTAGTGCTTGTATCTGATCGACCTTGTGCATC
The DNA here is from genome assembly GCA_015847255.1 of Hyparrhenia diplandra. NCBI lineage: Eukaryota > Viridiplantae > Streptophyta > Magnoliopsida > Poales > Poaceae > Hyparrhenia > Hyparrhenia diplandra. The sequence goes on along the minus strand of JADLZK010008235.1, from coordinate 145,930 downwards.
ATGAGGTGTGGCGTAATATCAAAGTAAGATAGTGGAAAGCACATCTTGAGTTGGCTCAATGTCTCCATTATGAAAGCTTTATGGGCAAGCGACTTAGCTTCATCTATGACTTTCTAAGTGATGCGGTTAAAGAATTAAGACATCCGTGTGATGACCATCTTCACGTACTCGGGACCGATAGCCCTGATTATAATAGAAAGGAACACTATTAGCATCACGTGGCACTCATGTGAGTTGTAGTTGGTTAGTGATAGGTCTTTCATCAAGACCGGGCTCTTGATGTTGAAGAGAAACCGGTTAGCACTCCCTCTTCTTGTTTGTAGTCGGGTTGTAGGCGCACTGGGATGTTGACTTCCCAATTCTTTGGTTGTCCCGGGTGAAGCTCTGGTTTGATGCCTTAATTAATAAGATCCATACGTGACTTGAGACTATCCTTTGGCTTTTACTTGATGTCTAGTAGGAGGCAAATTATGTATTCAAAGACATTCTTCTCTAGGTGCATGCCATCGATGGCATGGGCCGCCTCCAGCTCATTCCGGTATAGCAAGTGCTTGAAGAAAATTGACTTTTTGAGAGGAAAGGTGTCTGCCTCCATCTTGTCCTACTTTCTCTTCCTAATCTTATTACCCACTTTTTTGTTCTTTCCAAAGATAACTTCCATGTCTTTCACCATGAGAAACACTCATTTCCCATAGCTCTTTGGCGCTGGTGGGGTAGATTCGGGCTTATCCCTATTGTCAAAGTACGTATTCATTAGACTTGAGCGGTACCTGTGTCGTTGAGGTGGCGTTGCAACTCTGCAAAGAACTTTGGATCCTTAGGGTCATCCAAACCCATCACCACAATCATCACTGTGGCCGTCCACATCTTTGACAAATTCATCCAACGTGAAAAACCCATTCTCATCAATGCCATGACTGGCTGATGAGGTTCCACCATGGTCCTCTATTATGGCAGATTGATGGTGTGCCTTTTAAGGACCGCTTTTGGAAATTATTTATAGATGTGGGGCTTTTAAGGGCATGCCTCTATAAATAAAAAAAAAACATTTTATATAGATCGGATACCTTTTAACAAATATTTGGGTACCTAAACAATCTCAAATCACGAAGATTGTCAACTAAAAAGTTATAGATTTCACGAGTTTAACAATTTAAATATAAAATTTGATGTCTTAATCAAACCTCATATAAAAATTTATGAATGTATTTGTGTGGCAATTATTTTTCGAAGCAATTTCTAAAGAGGCCGTCCTTGAAAATCATTTCCATATGGGATATCTTTATAGGACCACCTCTAGAAATAGCCTATTTCTAGAGCGGTTTCTTAAGAGATCCGCCTCATCGATATTAGCGTAAAATCCTTGTCGGAAGGCTTTTCCTAGTAGGGCTCTTGGCCCATTATGAGATCCACATACTACGCCGCGTATTTCCTTGAGAAGCAGTTGTCGACGAAATATAGTCGGCAGATCTTTTGAGGGTATGCCCACGGTGGTAGATGAATTGGTGAAGATGTGCAAGACACGAACTAGTTGGTAACAGAGACACAAGACATAATATTTATACAGGTTCAGGCTGTCAGGGTGATGTAAAACCCTACGTCCTGTGCTCTGTTGATTTGTATTGATTGGGTATGATATTCGGTAAGATGAGATGATCTGTCGACTAGGGGACCCCTGCCCCTCCTTATATACTCCGAAGGGACAGGGTTACAAGTAAAGTATCCTATTTGGTACAGTATCTTCTTGTAGCCTTGCGATGCACGCCGACCAGCGCCGTGCGCCGCACATCTTCATCTTGTGGGTTGGGCCACCTCCTATGGCGTGGCCCATGTACATCCATGAGGGTATACCACCACAGCGGTGGAGTACATACTCGGACATGTACATATCTTCTCCAATGACTTTGTAGCCTTGGGGTCTTTCACGCATCCTCTTGACGGTGTGACTATCGGTTTGTAGCCTCCATTGATGTATGCTATAATGGGTGCCCTCCGGTCACTGACCTCGATTACATTGACCAATCTTTTTGGTTTATCCTCTGTCTCCATGAATAAGTGGTGTAGGATTTCATTGAAAGCATCAAGCGGCGGGGGGTTGTGCACTAGTGTAGGATTTCATCAGCCTATTTGTTTTCAGATCTTGAGATGCTTTTTTGGTGATGCCTAAAAAATGGATTCCATCTTTCTCACTGTCTGCAAGTACATCACCAACTCTACCTCTCATGCCTTGTAACCCACAATGCCTTGTTAGTGTAACCTACACGAGTTTTCGAGGTTGCTTTCTTGTCTCACTGGTGAGGACGCAAGGTTCTTAGTCCTTGGTCGAAGTTATGAGGGCGTAACGGCGAAATCGGTGCGTGGGCACCGTAGGCAAGATCCGTTTTTGGCGTTCGATGTCCCCAACGAGCGATGCTACTGTGCTAGCACTTTGTTTGCCGCATGGCACATTTCTCCATCGTTTGGGTGATTGATGGGGTTGGTCATTGTCGATCTTTTCGGTGGCATGTCGGGTAATTTGCCCAATTCTTTGTTTTGTGGCGCTCGTGTCCCATAAACGCCTATGCCACCCTGTTTTATGCTTTTCATCATTTTTTGTGTCGTTAGGCCTCGGTGTCGGCTGAAATCCGATCCGTCGGGGGGTTGGCTTATGCCTTTGCACAACCATTCCCGTTTCAAGTCATTTTGGGTTTTGGCAACCAATTTCTCTTTTTTTTAGAAAAAGGGTCTCCCCCGCTTTTGTATTCCAAAAGCATCAAAGTCTCTGTTACAATTCACGGGTCTTTGAAGCACTAAACAAGCAAGTACCGGGCACAAAGCCGAAAGTCACAACAAAATGACATTCCGTGGATTCCCGGCGCTAAGAATAGAGCTAGAAGGATTCGAAATGACTAAAGCGGCGTTGAGCATCCAATGGACCCGATCTTGATGATGAACCGATCACACCGGCGTCCACGTTAGTTGTGGTAGCAAGCTTGCTTTTTGCCTCTGGCGTCGGATGAAATCCTCCAACTTGGTCACGTCCTCCAAATTTTGAAAAGCGGCAACCATCGTCGGTCGAGCACCAGCTCGCAACATATTACCATCTTCATACCTGTCCAACATAGCCCCCTGAAGACACAATTAAACTTCTCGGTTTCCATAATGCCCATAACACGGCCGAGGTTATGGCATTCAGAATACATGGCGCTTATGTGAAACCCATAACCCGGCAATGGATTCGTAATCATAACCAATATTCACATTAAGGATCTCATTGATAATGCTCCGGATGTTCTTAGCAACAAATCCATCAAAAAACAAATGTAAGATTGACTCATTTTTCGAACGTAATAAGCATGTCGGATCATTAATCGGCCTTCTCTTGGCCAGGTTATCCCCTCGTAAGAAGTCTATTCTTGGAAAGCGACCAAAGGAACATTTGAACTCTAGGAGGAATATTAAGTTTCCAAACTGAACTAACAAAGCTTGGGGTAACACCCCCGTGATTAATCAATTTGCATACGAGGGGACTGGATAGATAATCGACTACCGGAGGAAGTGTAACTCCACAAAATGTGATCTTCCTCTTCGATTAAACAAATGAGTTCTATAATACTATGCAGTTCAAACCGCATATCCATGAGTCTAGCGAGAGACTCTTGTCCTAAAAAGTAAGCTTAAGATTTTCTCCATCCCAAACTTCCTCAACGGTTTTGCCTTGTTGTTCATTAATAACATACAAAGGCCAAAACAAAGTGGCAAGGCTTAAATTTCCTATCCAAACATCCTCCCAAAACCTAATTTTCTTGCCATTCCCAAGGACCCATCGATTCCTATTAAGGCAGCCTTAATGGCCCAAATAACCCCTTTCGAGAAAAGGGGATGCATTCCCATCAGGGGCAACATAGGACATTAGGCTTATTAGTCTTGTATTTGTAATCAATAAGATCTTTCCGATACCATCATTGCTAAGTTGATATCTAAAAATCCGTGCACCCAAATGAGAGAAATTCAAACTCCTCATGTGAAGGACACCAAGCCCTCCTACCTCCTTCTTTTCGGACACTAATCGCTAGTTAGCTAGGTGATACTTATGATGTTTAGGTGTATCATCCCGAGAAAAAAGTGACCCATATGTGAGTTAATCATGTCAATTTCCCATCTAGGAAACTCAATAACTGATAACAAGTATATAGGAATACTTGATAAATGAGGCTTTGAGGAGGGTAAGCCTTCCTACATAGGAGAGGAGCCTACCTTTCCATCCAGCTATTCTCTTGATAATTTTGTCAATGACAAGTTGCAAGTCCTGTCTTCTCAATTTAGTGTAGTCTTGAGGGGACCCTAAATACTTGATAGGGAATTCACTCTTTTTTGCGGTAGAAGATTTTGGCAAACTCATTTGCCTCGTCCTCTTCTAGCCCAATTGTTAGAAGATCACTCTTATTATAATTAATTTTCATGCCAGACATTTGCTCAAAGCAAACTAAGAGCCACTTCAAATTACGGCTTTGTCAAGATTAGCATCTAAGGAAAGAAGGGTGTCATCGATATCTGTAAGTGATAATACCCCCTCTCTCTAACTTGAGGGATTAATCTAGAAATCATATTCAGGTTGGCGGCTTTCATAAGCATCCCGGTAAACACATCACCACTAAGTTATATAAAATTGGGGACAGAGGATCCCCTTGTCTTAGGCCTTTACCGGGTTTAAAATAACTATTGTTTTTATCATTCATCCTAATACAAAGAGAACCACCTCTAACCACCTTGGTGATCCAACAAATCCACTTATCTCCAAAGCCCCTAGATCCGAGCATTTCCTCAAGGAAGTCCCTTACTACTGCCATAAGCTTTCTCATAGTCAAGCTTAAGCATGACACCTCTTTATCTTTGTTTCTATGCACCCCATGAATAATTTCATGGGTAGCTACCACACTCTCAAGAATGTATCTCGCCTCAAATGAAGGCGGTTTGGTTAGGAAACAATAAGCCTATCAGCTATGGCCACCGGTCTATTATTAAGCATTTTAGCAAAAAATTTGAAACTACAGTTAAGAAGGCTAATGGGTCTATATTTCTTAAGGACCTTGGCATCGGGTTCTTTAGGAATAAGGGTAATCATACCATAGTTTAATCTTTCTAGGCTAAGATGTCCTCAACCAAAACAATTCACCAAATTCATCAAATCATTCTTAATGATATCCCGAGAAGGGTTTGGTAAAAAGGAAAGGAAGGCCATCGGGGCCAGGTGCACCATCCGGGAAAGAACCAAAATAGCTTCTCTCACCTCGGCCTCGAGAAAAAATCAGCCTCTAGATCTCATTTTCTAAGGTAGAGATCTTCTCCTCTTCCTCCTAAAAGTTGTCTCCAAGATTAACACCACTATTAGTCTCTTGTCTAAAGAGGGATTAATAAAAATCCACGGCATGGCTCAATAGCTTGTCATTATCTTCTACCCAACCAGTATCAGTTTCTAACCCCATAATCCTTTTTTTTCCTATGTCTTTGATTAGCTACAACATGGAAATATATTGTGTTCTTGTCACCCTCCTTGATGTTCGGTAATTCGTAGATCTACTGTTTTGCTTTAATTTCCTCCGGCCTCCAAATAGCTTCAAGATTAGAGGTTATAGCCTTCATCCTATTTTTTGTCGACCACACTAAGGACTGTCTCCTCCTCAAGAATATCTAACATATCAAACTCCATAAGGAGTGTTGACCTTTGCTTAGCGACATCACAAATAACATCGACGCCGGACATGCTATAAGAGCAATGGCACCAAACAACGATGGTATATAAACAATTACTTTGCCACTAATAAACTAGTCGGGAAGAAAGACCTATATTTCTAGCCACGAGACTAGGTTGTCATCCCCAAACTATGAACTAGAAATATAACATGGCATAAATATAAAAAAAGACTAGGCAAAAATAATATAAAGAATAATATAAATAAAGAGATAGCATAGGCTCGCAAGCGGACAGATAATTATACAATTGTAGCATTTTACCTAGAGTACCACCAGGTTGTCATTTCTATTGTACCACTAGGAAGGTATCTACAATTAGAATGCGCAGTACTAAATACTTTTCTACGCTATGGAATAGTAATAACCAATAATGAATAATGCTCCTACTCAATAACAGGGTTAATGTCACAATAAAGATAAATAATAAATATGAATAAGATATATGTATGATAAATGATAAAAAAGATAATGATAAATGTAGGGATCAAGCATCATGACAATAAAGATACCCAAAAAATATTCTAGCCTAAGGATTAGCATGGGGTAACAAAAGGAAAACTTACTAATGAGCAATATCAATCACAAGCTATTAACTACTTCAATCAGTGCAAACATCTAGTTGTCATGACTAGCATCATTACTTCATATCATACTTAAGGAACATCAACTAAGGAGGGTTTTTTATAAAGCAACCACTTGACCTCCATCGCGACCACGTTCTACTAAACTCTATACACGGGAGGAAGATTATAGAGGACTCAATGGGGTTATCACCCCTATGATCTACCCCACAATCCGGGATATAAAGGGCGGATTTGCGAGATATAACATATCTAAGCACCACGCTTACATACGCTATAACACCTATCTTACACGTTATAAGATATAAGAGCTATACAATCTCAAGTATGAAATCCATAATAAATAACTAATTATAGTAGACATATCAAAGTAAGTAATAAACAATGCAATCAATAAGATAATAACGATGAAGAACATATCAAAAAGTAAACTTGAGTAAATATCAATGGATATATAGAAGTACCTATGAAACACTCTTGACGGGATCTGAAGTCAAGCCTTCCTAGACTTGATCTCCTTCTACTCTATTACTAATAGCTAATCTCTCTAGATCTAGAACTATTCTAAGAACTAAATATGTTTGTTGCTCGGATGACTTGATCTCTAGAACTCGGATGATGATCTATGAATCTCGGTACTTAATTAGGGTCTTAGGGGTCCCTACGCCCTTGCTTATATAGCCCTCTAGGATGAATCTCAGCCCTCAGATCAAACCAACCTTCATGGATGGATTAGACTTGATCTCAAAGGCGGTGGAGAGAAGCTTCCGAGAAGATGACGTTAGATGGTGACGTGGCACGCGGCCGATCGGCCATGTGGGCCCTGGTCGATCGGCCTAATCTCGACTTGTGGGCCTGCCGGTGTGGTGCCCTCTGGTGTCTTCTAGATCCTTATTTTACGTCCCAGAATCATGATTCAAAATATTGATTTATTCATTAAATTTCTTTGTTATTTCTGTAAATTCTGTAGAGACGAAAATTTCACACAACTCATGGAAATCATTAGTATAACAAATTTTTATTATTGTTCTTGGTAGTGAGATCATATTTCACACTTTATTTATAGTAAAAGTTGACGTTATCCACCATCAACAAGGAGCTCTTGCTTACATTTCTTTATACTAGCATTTATATTAATAGACCAACCTTTGATTTTTTTTTCCTTAGTAACCCGTCATTAAAGCGCCGGATATCTAAAGGATCATCAAAGGCACAGGGGTATTCCGGATGTTTTTAACCAATTCCTTAAAATCAGCTGTTCTAGCCACCACTTCTCAAATCTAAAGAGAGTTGGTTTCTTAGGAATCCTATCTCCCAAATTTAAAATCAGTGGGACATGGTCACTAACCCCTCTAGCTTTGGTAGTCACAAAGGCTAGAGGGAACTTCAACTCAAAATTTATAGTACGTAAAATCTTGTCTAAAGCGACCAAAGTGGGGTCATCTTGGTTATTGGTCCAAGTGTAGGATCTAGAAATAATTTTCAGTTCAATTAAGCCCCATTAATTAATCAAGTCTTTTAAGGCATCAGCCCATCTTTGATTAATCGCGGTTATTTTCTCCTCGAGAATTAGGGGTGATATTAAAATCACCACCTAACCCCAAGTAGGGCCCTCCCAATTAGCTAACAGGTCATCAAGTTCAAGGATAAAATCAGCTTTACCTTCTTCATAAGGAGACCCATACACCACAACTAGTCTCCAAACTAGCTTATCATGAATATTTTTCAGCATACCAGCTACACAGTATCTAGCAATCTTCCAAGCTAAACTTTTATACTTGCTTTCATTGATACCTACCAAGATACCTCCAGCAGTACCGGTGGCGGGGAGAAAGTTCCAAAGAAAATCTCTATGAATGTATTTCAGAAAAGGAATCATCGAAGGATTGTTTCTTAGTTTCCTAGAAACCAACAAAGTCTAACTTATTATCTCTAACAAAATCTGTAAAGCATTGTAACCTGCCAGCCTTGTTCGGGCCTCTAATGTTCCAAAAGGCTCCTAGCATTATTAACTTTTGAATTGGAACTAGTGGGTTTGTCTTGAGAGACATCTTGGGCCCAAGACTGGTCGACTAGCATCTCAAATCTGTTACTAGATGATATTCCACTACCATTCAAAGGAGGGAACTCAATCATGGTTTCCTCAAACTCACTATTATTAGGAAGGTTTATCTCGGGATTATCCTTTAGAAACTTGTCTCTACTAATTATTTCATTTTCTTTCAAGTTATTGATAACCATATCAATGACTATCATCAATACCAAGATTAATATTCATACCTTGTGCTTTCATAAGTAAAGAAGAATTGCTTTCGAAAGCAAAAGATTTTTGATGTTTACCTTTTTCAGATTCTAACTTTAGCCATCTACTAAGCTTTCATCATAATTGTTTTCCCATCTTCTTGTCCCCTTCTTGGGCGAGACAACCTCTCCAGCTCAAGCCATTTCTTCTTCCTTTTCTATAGATTCTTGTTGATAGCCTTGTCTACATTATCTGCATAACCTCCTCCCTCTCTTGTACTAAACCTAGCTGGCTGCGCGAGAGACCAAGTTTCCTCTAGCACCTCTTCCTTCTCTTCCACTTCATCAAGCAAATCATATTGATCATCGAATCTCCCAATTACATTCTCTTCAAGAGCTATGAGCATTCCTCGAAAACACCTTTGTTGGCCATTCTTCGAACTCCTCCCGCTTGGGGTGTTGAGATTCATCGTTGATTAAGGCGAAAGCAATTTGTTTCCTACTAGCTTACAATCGGTGTCATCGTTGTTGTGACTTCGAGGGTGGTGAAGATTTGCTCCAATTCCCTGCCCTCCTTGTTCTTCTTACTTGTATTCTCATCTTTGTTCTTGTGGTTCAAACTTCTAGAATCGGGCTCCTTTATAACAACTCTCATATCATGGTCTTTACCTCCTCTCTTCTCTGGAGTTACCTCCCATTTTCCAGCACCCTCATGATTCACCCCTTTACTCACCATAGTAATAGTATCCTTACTTCCCTTTAGTAGACCAGCTTTAGAGCCCTTCTCTACCTGAAACAAGACTATTGAATCGGCATTAATACCAAGATCAACCTTTTCTCCTTCAGTAGTCTCGGTTTGTTAATAGCCTTTGTTGTCATGAGACCTCATAATGGATATCATCAAGTTATCTAATCTATATCCCCCAGCTGAGGGACCGACATAGAACCAACTTTTCCACTAGTTTTTGGTGCATGGGGTCTTCATATTGGTACTTCTAGTATGAAAGTCTGAGGTCAGAGGCTTTTCAACACCATCATCATCATCTAGGTCATTTGCTTCATCATCATTCCCCATTCCATCATTTCCCCCACCATCATTACCATTGTCATCATCACCTCAATTAACCATATCACCTTCTCTCCCCTCAACTAGAATAGAGACCACTTAGATTTCTTTATTCATTTCAAAGAGCCTGTTAGTAGGTATCTTCATGGCATTGTTGTAGGAGATCTTGACCCTCACCTACTCATAGAAAGACTTAAGCACTGATGGCTAGTCCACATCAATCATTAGACCAAAGCTTGAGGCAATTTCAGCAAAAGTCTTCCAGTGAAAGAATTTTGGTGGGATTCCAGTCATTTGTATCCACACCTCTTGTAGAACACTTTAAGGTTTCAGTTCTCCCTTCCATTCTGGAACTTCGACTTGCACACCCTCCTTTCTTAGATTGAAAGATGGGTAGTTTTTATGTCGAGACCTTCTTGTTTGGTGGAAACATCACTAAGAACATATCGGCCCTCCATCTCTACGATGCCAAGGCCAATCCTTACTGTAAATATCATCCAGCTCCTTCACTAAATCAACCTTGGATATGACACTAGTTTTGATTCTCGCGAGTACCACAATTATCCATATTCAACCATTTTGTAGCTTTAGCATTAGGAACTTCTAGGTGATAGAATCCTAGACCTTGACTAGCACTACCAAGGTAAGGCGCATTTGGGTGATCGGCAAGCCACTCTAGAGCAGTCACTCATATGGCGCCCGGTACTATCTGAGATGAAGCAAACCTTTGGTACGGGTACAATCCCCACAAAATGTCCGGGATCTCCACAATTGTAGCAGATCAAGTGCCTACGGCCGGATCAATCATGAAGGGTGGGATCTCGATGCTCGATACCTTGAATCCTTCCCTGTTGAGCACCCTCCTTGGTTGTTTGCGTGGAGGCACTTGGGGTGGAGGTTGACATGGTGGTTGCACTTGATTGTGAGGGAGGCGGCTATTGACGCAGGTGGCGGAGGAGGAGGAGGAGCTTGTTGCCGCGGTGGAGGGGACCCCCAACCCCGCATTACTCCCACGCCACCCGCTGGTTGGTCCTCACGACTCTGCCAACCCACGGTTGGGAGGTCTCGCTGAGTCGGCGGCAGCGTGGGCCTTGGCTGACCACTCGGGCCGCTAGATCCATCTCCCTCCTTCCACTATCGACCTCGATCTTGAGGGCGTCGGCGTGGTGCGTCACCCTCTTCCTTCCTCCATGCATCGGTAAAACTCACGAAACGGCAGCCTATCAAAAGCGATCAAATTGGCTTACTAGAAATAGATCCTCGGCGAGAACTTCTTCTCACTTTCGGCGGTTCCTTCGGGTCTAGAACAATTGGGTGGTGGAGTTGGAAATATCGATGGCGGAACCCTATTGGAGTGGGGCGGCGATGACATCGGCTTTGGGGGAGTCGAGGCCCATAGTTGTCGAAAAACTCTAAAATCGTCTCGCCCTCCTCAATCCCGTGTGATTTCCCGACAACCCTAACCTTCGTGGACATACTGCCCTCGTAACAGCGGCCGGTGGGGGCGCTCCTTTCCTGGCGACAAGCGGACCGCCATGGGGCCTCATTGATAGCCCGGGGAGGGGAGTGCGACCATGGGGAGGGTCAAGCGCGTGGCTCCGTGCGTGGAAGACGATGACATTTTTATCTGAGCAAGGCCAATTGGTTTTGGCAAATCTGTTGGTAAAAATTATATGCACACAATAAAGATAAAGATATCTACAAGCGCCTGAGATAGAAATACCGTTGTAGCACTTCCCCAAACGATGAACTCCCGGTTTTAAATATTGAACCCAACGGACAGTAGGTGAATATAACTAGTGTTTACCCAATCCACATCACAATCACAACACTTAAGAAACTAGCTAGATTAGGAGATAACTTTGGGCTTTCTAATTCTAATGAATAGTAGGTGAATATAACTAGTGTTTACCCAATCCACATCACAATCACAACACTTAAGAAACTAGCTAGATTAGGAGATAACTTCAGGCTTTCTAATTCTAATCTCTATAAACCCTAATTCTAATCTCTATAAACCTTGTTTTATTTATTCTATCGTGGACGCTAGATCTTAATAAAGTAAGACAAAATTACTTTACTAAGAATAGGTAAAAGTCTACCGTTCACCTATTGGCGGGAAGTGGACTACATAATATTCAATAAAGCTATAAAGTCACCTTTATGATACTACCACTGATTCCAAGCCAAAAAGGGGGCATTCACAAGTAAACATAATCTAAGCACCATGCTTAAATTAAGAATTACTCCTCTAATCTAGAGCAACCAAGATTAAAGTACTCAAACAATAGTTGCAAACTTAAAGAATAAAATAAACCAAAACTTACTTTAATTATGAAGTCGAACACGGATAATCTCGGAATACAAGCACCACTTGCAAAGAGAATGATCCCACGAGAATCGAGAAGAGAAGATCCGACAGGCCGAAAATCCTCCTCAATACTCTTTACTAATCTCTCTATTTCTGATAAACTTGGTTTTGCTAATCAAGATCTGTAGTAGCTAATCTAGAATTGTTATAGCTCTAATCATGGAGATCTTGACTTCTCTGAACCTAGAATTCTTAGAATGAATTCTAAAAATGAATTCTATTAATGAATTAGGGTTTCAATGGTGAGGTCCGCCATTGCTTATATAGCCTCCTAGGATGAATCTCAGCCACTGGGGATCAAACCCGACTCGATTGGACGACTTAGATGTGATCACGAAGGTCGGTTGTGAGAAGGTTCTAGAAGCGAGGACACGTGGCTCCACGTGGCTGGGCCACCTAGCACCACAGTAGGCCACCCGGCCCCACTTCCTAACATGTGGCCCCGACTTGCGCAAGGTGTCTTCTTTTGCCTTTTAGGTCCTTGAAATTTCTACTAATCATTCTGTTTTGGTCTTTTCTCCTATTTCTCTATTTCTCCTCTTTTTCTACTCTTTTACGGATGTTTCCTACAAAACGGTATCCAACAAAACTTCGTGGAAATCATTAGAAATAATAATATTTTAGTATCATTGGTCCCTTGATTGATAACATATTTAAGAAATAAATTTAGATATTATCTACCATCAACGACAACCAATCCAAGCTCTATGAGACTCGTAATGGACGTAAAAGGAAAAATAGGCGTGCGACAATGCAATGTCGTAGCTCCGGCCCCGAGCATGTTTGCGAGTTGGGAATAAGCGATGTGCTCGAGTGAGACAATGGAAAGCATTGACAATGTGTGCCAGCCCCCAAGTCTACCTTCAAGATCCGATGGACTCCTCGAAGGGAGCAAGATGTGCCACATGAAAAAGAGTAATTGCATATATGAGCATGTATAATAAATGATCGCAACTAATGTAGAGTATTATTTCGATATATGATGAGTTGGACCTTTGGGCTCCACGAAGCCATGGACTATATAGGTGTAGCAGTGATCGTCGTGACATGTGTGCCTCCCTAGATCCACTTGATGTCGCTTACTAGCGTCGATGTCGAGTGTCCACCTTCTTTGTCGCGAGTTTCTCGCATATCATCTCTATCATGGGACAATAGTTGTTCCGATTTTTTGGGGACAGTGCGATGGTCCCTAGTGATTTGCGTTCTAATCGTGAGATGGATCGGGTGTGTCCTTGCGAAGGACATTAGCATCATGGCTTGCTCTAGGAGTCTTTGGACCTTATTCACGGCTCGGGTCATCGTCGTCCGGGCGGATGAAGAACTCGGGCTTGCGAAGCGTTCGGTGCGACCTATAGTGCGTTAACTCGTGGATTGAGATCTGAAGTTTCCGTGCGCATCGGTGATGAGTCGATCGATAGCATGTAATGATCCCGATTTTCCATGAAGGGAAAATCTGATTCAAAATATTATGTGATAGTCCCGGAAAGATCACTCCATGACATTACCATATAACAAGCGATATCATAGTCATACATCATAAGATTACAAGCTTACAAGATATCACAACACTTAAGAACACACCTATTACATTGTCAATCTAGCGAAAAGAGTATCTAGAATAACGTCGAGTAGATGTAGGACATCGGTGGGTGAAGGCTCCTCCTTCATGAACATCATCAAAGTCGGCGTAGAGTGTTAGCGAGCATAACTTCATCTCCCCAACCAAACTTGAGCATAGGAACGAGACCACCTAATCCTTCTTGTCTCCATCATCATCGAGATCTCATCAAAAACCTGTTGAACAATTATCGGTATGATTTGTGCGCCAGCTCCCACCCTATGCTTTTGTGTTTGCTTTGTGGTAAGTGGAATGCAAGGGTAGATCAAAAGGCCTAAATATGGCTATAGGTTTCCTAAGCAAGTTCATCAACATTTATAATAATAATATTTCATCAAGTTTTTAATCCATAATCTACACATTCTTTCCCATCCCACCACCATACACATCTCACCACACTCTCACTCTCTAAGCGAAAAGGACAACTCCCTCTCGTCCTTCCCTCATCGGCCCAAGCCGGGATCCAACACAACTCGGGGGAGAAAAAGAAAGGACTCTTCTCTCTACTTGAGTGAAGCGTGGAGTCAAGGGAATGTCCATCTCCTGGGACATAGCTATAGGTATAGATCAATCAACTTTGCACAGTTTTGTACACCCATAACCACAAGATCACCATCATTGGCACCTGATCATCACCTAGGATGATTTTGAAAACCTTCAACTAGTGCGATGCCACCCTACAACTTAGCACAAGGCCACCCCGAGTCCACCGGCACCGACACCGAGACCCGTGAGACATAGTACTAGGCCCCTCGGGAAGGTCACTACGGTGTCTTAGGAGGGTGCGGGCCTTGGTGCCCACATCTCCCTACACTATCTGCTAACAAACTAACCGTAGTGGCACCGCCTAGCAAAAAGTCTATTAGGCCCCCTGCCCTAGCGAGGGACAAATGGTGTGCATGAAGGGTCCTAGGATTCCGTTCTCCCGATACATAAGTCCTTAGGTAGGACCAGACAAGATATCTTCTCTTACGGGTTCACCAACACCCCATGCCTTGACGACACCTCCTTCCCGGGGCTTCGTCCCATGACAGAATTCCACCCCACGATCTATTCATAGAACATGTATCTGCCATAGGTACCTCTCATTGAGAATGCCTAGGTCGCACCCCCATGGCAAGACTTGTCCAAAGACTCGTCGTAGCATCCTGTCTGGTCGACTCAACCCTCAGCACACACCCAAGAGAAATGCCAAGATCTCTTCCCAGGTGTTACCATATTATTACCATAGTATCGGCACCATGTGCCATATCCACTCACAAACAATCCTCCACTAAGCATCACATCACAAATATAATGCATAGTAGAAGTAAGTAGTAAGTAGTAAGTGAGCTTGTCAAGCCTATCAGTGGGTGTGCAGGGGTAAAGGTTGCAACAAGGTAATAGCTACCAAACAATTCTATAATGCAACCTATCATAGTTCAATTGCATAAAGTAAAGTAC
Source organism: Hyparrhenia diplandra (assembly GCA_015847255.1). NCBI lineage: Eukaryota > Viridiplantae > Streptophyta > Magnoliopsida > Poales > Poaceae > Hyparrhenia > Hyparrhenia diplandra. Next base: position 130,877 of record JADLZK010008235.1, on the reverse strand, counting down.
TAGCAACTACGTTATTGCATGTCTCATAGGATTCTATGAGGTTGGGTGGGACGTGGCACCTGTTCACTTTCCATTTCTGAGATGTATCATATACATGTAGTTATCTTCCTCCATGTCCTACCGTCGATCATGTTCTCTTCCTCCAATGGGTTCCAACTTGACCAATGCTATCCTCGATCGATGCAACTACCTCATGAGACGACATACAAGGTAAGAGAACAATCGATACTCTTAAAAGGCAACAAGACATAGAAAGGAACCAACAACACCGAAGAAACAAAAAGGGGAACGACTTGGCCCTCTTGGTGGATGTCCGATCCCTAGGCCAAAGAAACTAGAGTGGTTGTTTGCTTAAGCACAAGTTTAAGTCATAGCCTAGCCAATACTTCCCCGGCTGATCGAAAGAAGCAGGCTAAAGCAGTTCCAGTCTCTCTCAATCCGTACGCCATTGTAATCGATGAGAATCGACGAGACGGTGGAATGGGGAGAGAAGAGAAGGGGCAACGGTAACTCCTTCCAATACTCATGCCATGGAAAATTTGGGGCATCAGAAAGGAGAAACACACAAGAGAACATGAGTGCCCAATCCACTTGTAGGGTACCAAGACCTAGGTGCACTAAATGCACTAAGACATCCCTAGGGTTCTTAGCGGTGTGGTTTTCACTACGAGAATCAAAGAAATGCTATGGCCTAAATAAGTATGAGCATACAAGGGCTTAAGCATGAAAGAACCAAGAAAGAGGAACATGGGATTCACCTTCCTTTGATCCACTTGCCATAGCAACAATGGGAGTCAAAGGAATGGAATCGAGAGAGAGATAAACACCAAACAAGCGAAGGGCTCATTCCACATCTTGCTGGATCAACGAGGATTGAGAACAAGGGAGGAGAGAGGAATGGAATCTGCACTCTTTCGTCTAACTCGTCATGGAACAATCAAAGCTTGAAAGAAAAGCGACACGGTCGCATGATCCAAACCCACTCGTGGGGCACCACATTACCATGCAACTAAAGGGCACAAGGCTATTCCTATGTCTCATAGCGATGCGGTTGTCACCGCTAGGCCCAAAGGAATGCTATAGTCTAGATGGCACAATCATATGAGGTGGCTAGGATAACACGAGAGAAAAAGGGGTCGAGCCCGATGATCAAGGAGAGGTGACTCACGGCCATGAGCTTTACCTAAGTGAGTTGGCATCTGTCAGTTCCACCAAAGTTGTCCCCTAATTTGTATCCCACTAGACTAGGTCACCGAGGGCTCGGAACGTGTGAGTAAGAGCCACGTCAATATCAACATCGAAGTCTGCAATGGCCATGTCCTAAGGACGTGGATACGAGCTAATGATCGCGGCACTACAAAGCCAACTAAAAAGTGAGGGAATGAGTTACACTCGGTGTCACAGTCATGGCGGGACGAACCCACGATTGAACATCCAAATGAGGTACAATCCCCTCGACCAACTCGAAGTCATGGTCCACAGGCAACAACACAACACAAAGACCACAACACAAACACAAGGAATAACAAACTCGACCACAACATGGAGTAGCACATATCCATAGCGATAGGGAGCTAGATAGACTGGCACGAAGGCATGACACAGGCATATATAGATAGATAAAGATAGATCATGTATGCGAACAAGTATAGATAACAAGGATCAATGAAATGAAAAGAAAGTTGTGTTAACGTCGGGGAGGGTTCCAGTTAGGTTAGACCTTGGGGCGGTGAAATAGTCGGGGCTTCAATGGAGTGGCGTCGGAGGTACCGGTTGGGCAACGGCCACCCGTGGCAACTCCCGACCCGGTGTGGCCGGCTCTGACCACCCATGGTCGGTTGTGCCTTGCTTCCGGCCAGCTACTAGCCTTTCTATTGTGGTTGTGGTTGGCCGGTGGCTGGTCGTGGGTTCTTGGGGGCACACTGAGGAGTTGGCTCTTTGGCTGATGTGGCTCGTTGTGATAGAAGGAGTCGAGTCAATGGAGAGAGCCAGTAAGGCCCACCGCTTCCCTACTACGGTGAAGGACAAATCGACATGAAGGCCGGTCTCAAGCATGGATAGCAACAGGAAGGGAGAAAAGATAGAGGCTTTGGCGTTGCAAGCTCAGCGGTAGGACATCGGTGAGGTCTTTGTCTTTGTCGAGTGGCGCGGCGGGGTGCTCGTCTTGCTCAAGATTGGCGGCTTTGGGTGTTCGGTCCGAGTCAAGGGCACAAGTGAAGTCTTGGTGGGGGCTTTGGCGAGGTGGTTTCACTATCCCCGATGAGGTGCGGTGAAGGCGGGGGCTTGGGGTCATAGTGGGGGGTGGAAGAAGGCTGTCGGGTTCGAAAAGTAGGGACTTGGGGCGCGGTGGTGCTACTACTATGCATCGAGGGTGATGATGAAGTTGTTGCCTTCGGCGGCACAAAGAGCTCAAGGCCGCGTCTTGAGCTCACGGCGAGAAGCGATTAGGGATAGGAGGAACAAATCGGTCGGCTTCCGGGGAAAGGGGCTTGGCTAGAGGCTCACTCGGGTTGGAAAAGATTGGTCGGCGAGATGGAGCGGTCGCGTTAAGGCGGTGACAAGGCGCGGGCATCGGCCCCGGCTTGTAGGGCTTGGCTTCGAGTTGGTGAGGCTTCGGCGGTGGCATCGCATGGTGATGAGGCTCCATCTTGGTGTGGTCTGGTGGCGAGCTTGGTCTAGGATCCCGGGCATCGAGAGACGGTGGTCGGGAGGAGGCCGGTGAGGACGAAGCTAGGGGCGACAAGGGGCTCGGCGTCATTGGGGGGACGCGGCCGGCAAGGATGACGCGGTCGGCTCGGCCGGCCCCGGTCAGATGGCTGCACTTAGCCGGCGTTCACGGTGATGTTGAGGTGGACCAGGGGCACCAAGGGGCTGGTGCGGGCTTGGGCGGGCGGGGAGGTAGCGACTTCGGGGTAGGGAAGGTTGGCATGGAGTTGGTGGCACAGTGCATGGGTAATGTCGTGGCATGGTGGCAATGTCGTGAGCACGGCCTCACGCCGGTCGTAGCGAATAGGGAGCGTGGCATGCGCAACAATGGCGTGGTTCGGTGGTGGCACGGCCAAGGGTGTCGTGGTGGAGCATGATGACGGGGAAGGGCGGTGAGGACATCACGGTGATGCCGAGAGGTGGTAGGCTGGTGAGGGTTAGTTGGCGGCGGCGGTTTGGGAAGAGGAAGGAGCGGGGTGGCGATGTGGCTTTATAGCGTGAGGACTAGGGCTTGGCATAGCGTCGGGGCATCAAAGGGATGCATGGCGAGCATCAAAGGGCGGAGGGCGTGGGGGTGTGGCTCGGCAACTCCAGAGTGGCATCGGCGATGGCGGTCGGGGCGCTGGGGGGCTTGCGGTTCTAGGGTGCGCGAGGCGCGTGCGGTCATGGGCTGGTTGGGTCGTGGCTTATGCCGGCACGAGGCTGAGTGCAAGCTAGGCAAAGGGTAGGTGGGAAGGGGGCACAAACAGGCCGGTCGCTAGGGCTGCTCGCGTGGGCCAAGCGGGGTGGAGAGGAGGGGCTAGGCTGGCGCTTCGCCTTGGGCCGAAAGGGGGGGGGTGCAACTAGGGCACGAAAGGGCTGGGCCGGGGCACGGCGAGCCGGTGATCGGTGGAGGGAGGCTGATTGGGCGGACGGGGAGAAACGGAGAGGGAGTCGAATTTGGATTGGAGAAGAAAAGGACAAAATTTTTCCTTTTTATGATTTAGAGAAATAGAGAGGGTTCAAAGGGATTTGAAGGCAATTCAAATAGAGATTGAGATGAAAAGGATTTCTCCGTTTTCTATGATGAGTTGAGAGAGGGGAAAAAGGAAAAGGGATTTTCCCTTTTATGAATTTGTTAGGAACTTGAGATGGAATTAAAAAGATAATTGAAAGGATTTCAAAGGGAATTTGAGAGGATCAAAAGGAATTGAGGGGAAAAAGGAAAAAGGATTTTCCTTTTGTGATTCAAGGAGTTTGGTAAGAATTCAAGAGAGGGTTGTCGGTGGGATGGTTGGGCTGGTTGAGTAAAGACAGGGAAAAGGATTTTTTCCTTTTATTGAACCAAAAGAATTTTGAAATGATTTCAAAAAGGGAATTGGGAGGAGTTCAAAAGGGTTGGAGGTTATATCATTTTATGTGTATTTGGATCATGGCAATTGAGAAAGATTCGAAGGAGATTTGAGAGGGATTCAAGAAGGGAGATCGCATGGAATCCGAAATTAGATTGAGGGGAAATAAAGGTAAGGCTCATTTCCTTTCATAACATGATAAAGTTCCTCTGGATTTTACACTCCGACACAAAACCCAAAACCGACACAAGAACAAGGGCACACCTTTACAAACAATTCTATATGAATGCAACAATTTATTAATGGGTTTACTTAGGTTTTAACCTAGTGACTACATGCTTAAAATTTTTAAAAAGCTTGAATTTTTGGTTTGCACAAAAACTCGGGATGTTACATTATCCTCACGTTAATGGTGTCGGCATTTCGGGTGCTCTAAAGTTGTAGGCTGGTGTGTATGTCATGTTTTGGCTCTTCTATCCACGAGTCACCTATGGATAAGGTGCCTCTTCCACGATGTCGGGGAGTCACGAGTCTCGCATGTTTTTGTTTGCCCGATGCATCCAGGAGTGATTGGGTGGTCACTTCTTCAGGGATTTGATGGGGCATCCTTAGGGTTGGCTAGAGTTTTGGCCGTTCACCTTGCAAGCGTCTGAGCTCGTGACTTGCCTCATGTGATGCAGCATCATAGTCGTCATCAAAACTTGTTCTCTCAAGTAGATGATCACAATCATAAAGAAAGTGACGAAAAGCTTCTAGGTCGATGAGACCGGATACATCGGCATTGTCCCACCAATCGTGGTGATCAGAGGGAGAGTCCACAATGTCATGAATTGTTGAGTCCATGATTTTCTATTCCTTTGTGGGAGGTGTCATGGATTTCACCATAATCTGATCACGATGGGTGTCCATTGCGGGTTCTAGATGCCTCGTAGATTGAGGTGGAGATGAGCGAGGTGTAGGATCTACATGAGAAACAAAATCCGTAACCTAGAGAATATGAAAAGTGGCAATGTGCCCATGCTCGTACTCTTGACCGGGTTCGGCAAAGAGGTGAGCATAGTGTTTGATGTGGTCGGCGAGGTGGGATCCTCCTATGTTCACAGCCTCCTCCAATCCGGTGGTGAAAGCATGGATCTGGGAAGACTGCTCTCCCTCTTAGGCTGGGTTGGATTCCTGCAAACATAGATCCCCAAACCAATCGGCAATGAAGTTGAGCTTGCTGATGGCGACCTTCTTGCCCTACTGGACTCCTCACCGTCCATCGCCGAAGTTGAAGAAGACTCCCATCTCGAAACACAAGTTAAATCTGTACGTGGAAGGCCCCTGTTGGTATTTGTTAGCTTACGGAGAGATAGATCCGCAAGCGCACGGATGTCCAAAGTGAGCATTTCACCCGGAAGGGGTTTAAATATCGAATCCACGAGGAAGATATGATAAGCAATTCATTTGATTAAGGACGGTGATAGAAGACTAATGAGATTCGGTGGTTTAGCATTTACTTAAACGAGGGTGAGCCAATAAAAATATAATAATGATAAGGTATATAAGACAGGTAGAGGTGCACGTGGTGAACAATAGGATAAGATTAATTCCTAGTTAGATTAGGATTGGATTTAGGACAAATGGGACAGGTTCTTATGTAGTATACAAAGAATTTACGAAGTGGAAATAAACAGGCATAGCATAAGATCATATATAAATCAAAACCATAAATAAAAATGTGTACCCAAAGATTACTTAAGAAAATCAAGAAACGAAACAAGATAATCCCAAGAACCATTATCGACTAGTCTTATACACGGGGGAGGATTGCAAAGGACTCAATAGTCTTTGTCACCACTACGATCTACCACACGACCCGGCATATAAGGTGAATCCGCAAGTAAATTATATCTAAGCACCATGCTTACATACTCTCTACTACCTAGCATATGCGCATAATATACTAGGAGCTCTACGAATAAGTACTTCAATTACCATGAATAATGACTATATCAAATATGCTATGACTAGAATAAAGTGTAAGTAAATTAATTGCATACATAATAATGAAATAGCACGAAGGTGTATGAGAACAATAATTATATTGAACCATAGTGTAACTTATCGATCCGAACCCGGAGCATACACTCTCTCTTCTTTAAACCTGACTTTCTATCTAAACTAGGCTCTAGATTAGAGCTATGAATTAGCTATCCTATCTCGTGGTGTCTCCTCTTCTTCTCTGTCTTGGCTCTTCCTTGATCTACTTCTTATTGAACGTGAAGCTTTAGATCAACTTGGATTCAATTGACTTGAGGGTCTTGGGCTGTTTATATATGGGTCTTCCTCTGTCTCTTCAACTTCAACGAGCGATGTGGTATTAACCTTGAATCAATCCCGCACTTCTACCGTTGCCCTCGGATCAAACCGACTCGAATCAACCGGTTTAGATCGAGAGTCTTGGAGGCGGTTGAGGAAGCTTCCCCGGAGGGCGATTGGCGGCGTGGCGGGCCGATCGGGCCTAATAGTTGGGCGATCGGCCCGAGTGGGGCCCACCCACTGGGTCCCGCGATGCGTCGTGTCTTCCGGGTCTTCTAGATGATGTATTTTCGGGTTTTGGGACTCTTTGACGTCGGGTGTATTCTCAGTAGCCTTTCGGACTTGTCTCGGAGTTGGATTGCTTATGCGTTACGTCGGGCGTATGCCACGTCATTTCTGTTATTTTTTCTGTTAAGTCCCTCGCAAATCACAACTTTACCAAAACTCATGGGAATCATTAGTAGAAACCCCTAATAAGGTTATCTAATTATATTTTAATTCTTTTCCATGAAGTGTTGATGCATAAAAATATGAGTTAGTGAGCATCAACAAACTCCCCAAGCTTACCCTTTGCTAGTCCCTAGCAAAGCTATATGCTATAGTAGGATCGGGGAGTTGCTACTACGCTTTCATACCTCAAAAGTACTGTGTTTATCGAAATAAATTCTCCTCTTAACAAGATTGCTCTCTCATACACATTTTACCATGGGGCGTAGCCTTTTCACGAATCATAAGCAAGATAAAGCAATCAAGTTAAGTACCATGTCTCAAATTCTTTTGATCAACTATCATCCCGGGGTTTTGCATTATTTTTCAAAAGAAAAACTTCGAGAGATCCTATGTATGACCCTCTTAAGTAGATAGTACGTAGTGTGACACACACACATATAATAGGACATACATAGTGGGATGATAGTGGTGAATGAATGAGGATGAAAGGTAGTAATTAGCCTTTAGCCTTTTCTAGTATATTTATTTTTTTTTCTTTTCAAACATCTTGGACTATATCTCTCTTTCTAAAAATTGCTAAGACCCAAGCTGTCCATTCTTGGAGAGGTGGGCTTTTCCCCGAACTTGTGTCCATTTTTCTCTCTCCTTAGAGATGTGGGCCCTACTCACCCTCGGACACGTGTCCATTATTCATCTCTAAATATATTTTTATTATTTAGGGAGGTAGGCCCTTCTCGCCTAGTATGACTTTTTGTCCGTTACTCTCCCTCTCTTGTCTCACTTTTCTCTCGAATATTTATTTTTTCTTTTCTTTCCCCCCTTTTTTTTTTTTTTTTTTTTTTTTTTTTTTTTTTTATGAATGTAGCCCAGAATCTAATTGGTATAAAAACATTGAGAGAGACATATCCAAAATTGCTAGAATTTATTATTATTATTTTTATAATTATGGCTAGCGGCTTGATGGAATATGGAGAGGCGTATACGGATTAGAAGCAAAAGTATTTGGTGGAGTGGGATGTTTTGATGCGAGTGACAAACTCTCAAGGGTCATATCTAAGGAACTCATCATGTAATATTTTATAATTTTTAAAGATAAAAACCAGGGATCAAGTATCTCTAAGAATATGATAAACAGTAGCTCAACTTTTCATGCACTATTATCTTTCAATGCTAAGACTTAGATTAAGCATGTGCTTCCCACAAAAGTTGGGTTTAGAGCAAATTAAGCATTTAAAGCTTTGGGAGAATCTAAGTCTAAAGTGTAAGTACTTTTAAGAGGAATTAAGGCGAGCAACTATTCATCATTTCAAGCATATGTCATCAAGGTCATAATTAAAGAAAAGAGAGCTAACTCGCGAACTTCTAATATTTATTGGACTCTTAAAACTAATATTTTTATTTAGGACTCATTAACTCTAAGCAAAATATACTAACTAGCTAATATTTAAAATAGATAGGATAATAATACTTATCGTAATAATCGAGGGTGCTCTCCCCCAAGTCGAATCTTGAAGTAGTCTTTTTATTCGCCTTGGAACTTGTTCATCTCCGGGTTTTCCTTAAATGTTCTCCCCTGCAAATATTAATTTCGCACATACCCGAAGGAACAAATTCTAGGATTATGTTGTGAGCCTTCATGTGCTCACTTCTTTTTGATTTTTAGAAAAACGTGTGGACCTTCATGTGCCCACATTTTTTTTTTGAGAATTTTTCTATGCAATAGAGATGCTAATGTGAAAACATATGAGTGCAATATTTTTGTATTTTTATTTTTATGCCACCACAAAGAAGGGGTGCTTGCATGGGGCTTTTAAGGAACTAATGCAAATGCAAAGAAACATAATTTTATGATTTTCTAATGCAGGTTTTAGAAAAGTAAATATGCTTAAAGGAAATATGCTAATTAAAATATGCTATGCAGAAAAATTAAATATGCAGATAAATACCGAGTTACCTCTCGCGAGAGTTTCAGTACTTACTCTCGTGGCGTCTTTGTCATCTATGGAATCTCGTCGGGATGTTGTGTCCGTGCGGTGCCTTCAATGATCTCGATGAGTAGCGTAGATGAGGTAGCCGACGGTGTTTGATCGATCGACGGCGGGTGGTGGTAGGTCTTCCGAAGGTGTAATCTTGTTGTCTTCTTTCTTCCTCCAAGCTTGTTTCTTCGGTGGGAGACCTTTCGAGTGGTCGGTTCGGCGTGCTTGGTTGGTGGGAGCCGGGTGGACTTTTCTTGAATCTTCTTAATGTATTCCTTGTCCATCAGCTCAGATTCAACTTGTGATTTCTCCGCGTCTTGTTCTTCTTAGGCTTGCTTGTCTGATCTTGAAGTTGCATCTCTTGGGATAGTGATCCCGAGGATGGCATCACCCATGTTCCTTGCTTATTGTGCATGTTGTAGACAGGACATTAACTGGCGCAAAGTGTGTCCTGCTCACAAAGTCAAGGTAGAGATCAAGTGCATGGGCTCTGCTGGTGGGAAAACACCAACAGAACCAAAATTGTATTCATCTTACTCTGACCTTGAGCATATATAACCATGGTAGCATAATGTGTTTCATTTATTTGTGACAAAGGTGAAAAGATCAGATGACGGGTATGAATGTGGCTTTTATAACATAGCAAACTAAAAGTGTAGAGAAAAATAAAACTAGAGAGACAAGGGTAAGAACAACTAAGAGCTAACATGTTGAGCTATTCAGATTAATCCAAGTGAGGTTGTAAGCTAACATATTTAACTCCTTAGTAAGCATGCCATGATTAGAGTAAAGTTTTATCGATTAGGACACTTACCTGAAGATGTTACCTTTATTGCAGAATCATGGCAGCATCGTAACACCTCATGGTGGTTCTTGTATGGTAGTTGAGTGTCTTGTCCTCTCTTCATTTTTCTGTGTCGGAACGGCGGGAATCTGAGAGGAGGGAGAGCCTTGTCGGAGCATCTTTTAGTGGAATTGGTCTTCCTCCCCAAGCTCAAACTCGTGTCACTCGGCGCTTAAAGTCGGGGTTGACTTCATCATCTCCTTGAGTGTGTTGTGTTTTGTCGGTCTTTGATGGAATCTTGTTGTGTTCGTCCTCTCCCTTGTACCAATCCATTTTCTTTTTTCTTCTTCTCTTCTTTTTTTTTTTTTTTTTTTTTTTTTTGTGATCGGCCCGAGGGATGAGTATGCCGACAGCCAATTGATCCTCCTTTGTCAATTCTTCTTCATCTTCCTTTACTTACGGTTGACGAAAGGATGCTCATTTGAGATGTAAACTTGGAGTCCCTCCTTGATTAGCTTTGTCCTCTAACGGCGTGGTGTGGAGTGTTCTTCTTGATGATGTGTAGCACAATCGGGTCGTCTTGATGATCGAGGAGAAACCTTATTGGTGACATCCTTGTCCTCCATGGTCTCGGGGCATTATTGTGACTTCTCTTTGTACTTGCCCCGTCATTGATTGGAGTGCGTTCCTATCGGTGTATTTCTTGTTGTAGGTGATGAGAGCAAGCAAGTCTTTGATAAGATGATGTAGGTTGACGTTGATCCTGCTTCTCATCACCTCCCGGCTTGGTACTCCTACGTTTTTGTAGTGGAAGTGGTAGTGAGGTAGGTCCATGAACGTGGCCACCACAGTTCTTTCCTCGCAATGATTAGTGGACATATACCCGAAGGATAGTAATGAAATTGAAAAAGGGTTATTGTCCATATGATTTATTTGTGCTAACATAATGATGGTTCTTTTAAAAACTTAGCACGATTATATAAATTTGTTTTTTGTTTTTATTATTTATTATTATGAAGCGGTTGCACTTAAAGCGTGGCTAAGGCAAAGGTAACTTATGACAAAAGACAAATTGAGTATTTAGGCACTTACAGGTTCGTCCTTTAAATAAGGAGTGAGTTGAGTCTTCTTTTTGTGCGAGTTGTTGGAGTTCATTACATATCTTGCGTAAGCTAATCTCTTTTCCCAAATTGGATTTGACAATTTTTTCAAGGGGGTTAGTCTCACAAAGATAACCGGGAATCTACTAAAGTATACTATCGGTCAAAAATCAACCTAGACATAATGTCCAACTCAATTTAAGAAGGCAATTTAATCTAAACACCATGTTTAATTTAAAAGCCTTTAGAAATAAAATCGACACACCTTGCGGTTTTAGGAATCAAACTAAACACCATGTTTAACTTGAGCCATGAAAATAAATTAAGCATCATGTCTAAGGTGTATGAAGATATTTCAAAACTTAAGCATACTATAGTAAACAAAGGCAAAGATAAAGGTTTTATAGAGATGAAGGGCTATGATCATGATGAGACTAATATGATTTTAAAAAGTTTAAAAACCTTCTCACATTCGATCATACTTATCTTTACTCACAAAATAGAATTTGTGAGTTGTGCGCCTTCTTTATCCGTCACTTGAATTCTTGTGACGGCGACACGGGCGAAGTCCCAATGTTAATGGTTTATGAAGTTCAGTACATTTGGATTCTCCTACCGTCGGTCGCTTCGAAAATATTAATCAATTACCCACATAAGATAGACTAATAGACAATACGGGTAATTCTGTTTTAGCGAGAGGTGCTAAGTAGCAAATCCACACTTAGTATTCATCTATCAATAATCAAAAAGAAAAGCTATCAAAAATCTTCCCCAAGAACGGCGCCGAAAATGCTTGTTGGTATTTGTTAGCTTACAGAGAGATAGATCCGCAAAGCGCACGGATGTCCAAAGAGCATTTCACCCGGGAAGGGTTTTAAATATCGAATCCACGAGGAAGATATGATAAGCAATTCATTTGATTAAGGACGGTGATAGAAGACTAATGAGATTCGGTGGTTTAGCATTTACTTAAACGAGGGTGAGCCAATAAAAAGATAATAATGATAAGGTATATAAGACGGAGTAGAGGTGCACGTGGTGAACAATAGGATAAGATTAATTCCTAGTTAGATTAGGATTGGATTTAGGACAAATGGGACAGTTCTTATGTAGTATACAAAGAATTTAATGAAGTGGAAATAAACAGGCATAGCATAAGATCATATATAAATCAAAACCATAAATAAAAATGTGTACCCGAAGATTACTTAAGAAAATCAAGAACGAAACAAGATAATCCCAAGAACCATTATCGACTAGTCTTATACACGGGGAGGATTGCAAAGGACTCAATAGTCTTTGTCACCACTACGATCTACCACACGACCCGGCATATAAGGTGAATCCATAAGTAAATTATATCTAAGCACCATGCTTACATACTCTCTACTACCTAGCATATGCGCATAATATACTAGGAGCTCTACGAATAAGTACTTGAATTACCATGAATAATGACTATATCAAATATGCTATGACTAGAATAAAGTGTAAGTAAATTAATTGCATACATAATAATGAAATAGCACGAAGGTGTATGAGAACAATAATTATATTGAACCATAGTGTAACTTCTTGATCCGAACCGGAGCATACACTCTCTCTTCTTTAAACCTGACTTTCTATCTAAACTAGGCTCTAGATTAGAGCTATGAATTAACTATCCTATCTCGTGGTGTCTCCTCTTCTTCTCTGTCTTGGCTCTTCCTTGATCTACTTCTTATTGAACGTGAAGCTTTAGATCAACTTGGATTCAATTGACTTGAGGGTCTTGGGCTGTTTATATATGGGTCTTCCTCTGTCTCTTCAACTTCAACGGGGCGATGTGGTATTAACCTTGAATCAATCCCGCACTTCTACCGTTGCCCTCGGATCAAACCGACTCGAATCAACCGGTTTAGATCGAGTCTTGGAGGCGGTTGAGGAAGCTTCCCCGCGGAGGCGATTGGCGGCAGGGCGGGCCGATCGGCCTAATAGTTGGGCGATCGGCCCGAGCAGTGGGGCCCACTGGGTCCCGCGATGCGTCGTGTCTTCTCGAGTCTTCTAGATGATGTATTTTTCGGGTTTTGGGACTCTTTGACGTCGGGTGTATTCTGTAGCCTTTCGGACTTGTCTCGGAGTTGGATTGCTTTATGTTACGTCGGGCGTATGCCACGTCATTTACGTTATTTTTCTCGTAAGTCCCTCAAGAAATCACAACTTTACCAAAACTCATGGAAATCATTAGTAGAAACCCCTAATAAGGTTATCTAATTATATTTTAATTCTTTTCCATGAAGTGTTGATGCATAAAAATATGAGTTAGTGAGCATCAACGAGGCCCCACGGCATGCCAACTATCGAAATTATTTGCCCTGGTAATATTACGACAATGTAGTCATGAAGATCGAATCGGATGGTAGCACCACGAGGCACAAGGATTTTATATGCGATTCGAACACGGCGTGTGCTAAACCCTAGTCTGGTGGCATTGTTGATCTTGATGTTTGTGTACTCGATTCACGAGGGTTGTTGCTCCTAGCTACGTGGTAGTGGGATGAATATGGTGGAAGATGGATCCCAAGCCCAAGGCTTCTGCTCTCGTTTATATAGGCGGAGGGGGTGGGGTGGCGGGGGTTACAAATAGGGTGACCGGGTTTGTTGGTGGGTTGCCTATTTTATTCCACTTATCGTGCAACCGAATTGATCCTAGCTAACGTCCAAATACACCGGTGTTGGAGCCATGGTGGTGTGCCTTGCTCACCGCGTTGGTCACCTGCCATAGCCCTCATCGACGTTCACCTCTATGGCTTTTGGGCTGATAGCACAGACGTGTCATATATACTGAAGCGGTGATGGTACCCCTGGCCCATATATCCGACAGAAGGAGAGAGTGGAGTGAGGGGCCGTCGGGATGGGGAGGTGGAGGGGCACGGCGTCTCTTGCGAGTGTGAGTGCCGTGAGGGAGAGCGGGCGCCACAAGGGAGAGCGTGACCCTAGGAGAGAGGAACGGCCGGGAATGAAACCCTAACCCCTGTGTTTATATATTGGATATGGTAGTGGGCTGGTGTGGGCTCGCGGACTGGGCCTAGTTTACTGAGGCGGTTAAAGTATAATGCCCGCCTCGGTTAATGATTTACCAAGGCGTTTCCGTTAGGATGCCCGCCTCGGCTAATATATATTAATCGAGGTGGGCTGTTAGGTTGCCCGCCTCGGTTAATGATTTACCAAGGTGGTTTGTTGGGCCGGCTGCCTGGCCACGAATAACCAAGGCGGGCAATCAGCCCAACCACCTCGGAGGCCAATTTGAAAACGCCTCGCAAAAGATTTTGTGTAGTAGTGTGTGTGATTACCTCAAACGAGGTTGCTGACACCAATGAAGGAAAGATCCATCAGAGACAGTGAGCAACCAGCTTCTACATGGCGCGTCAATCGTCAATGTTTCATACCGTCGACTAAAATAGTGTCATGTGTAGGGTTGTGATGGGTAGCACTTTAGACAGAAAGGTATACACTGGTTCAGACGAGGCGTCTTCCTTCTGGTTGTCTGGTGGTATTGGTGCTACGTCCCAAGTGCTCAAAATTTGAGCTGGGGTAGTGTGAGTGTTACCGGAGTTGTGAATGCATAGAGTTGTGCTTGTCTCCTGTGGGGGGTTCTCCACTGCACCTTATATAACCGAGGGGGTCGGGTTACCAACACGTGTGCTCCTACTTGCACCATCGTGTCCTACTGGTCTCCCTCGGGGTGTCCTGCCCGACTGGTTTTATGTGCGTTGTCTATTTTCTTGTCCAACCCGTTCATTACAGCGATGTTTCTGTTGCGCCATCCACTATACCTCACATCTAATACAGAGACTCCATAATAAGTATCGTTATAAGCCGCTAGAACTAATAAGCATCCGTCAATATAACCTTTTACCGACCCAAGGCATAAGTCGTATGCCCTAAATTCTTGTCACCATGTCAAGAATTGCTAGGACTAATTAATTAAATATGTGTCCTGCATAGGAATACACCATGGGAGATTCACTGTCAATCGCTTGCCCGGAGATGGTTAAGAGGATTTTCCCGACGACGTTCAAGGAACCGAGGTACAAGCAGGCCACTGTGGAAGTAAGACTGCATCTCCGAAATCGTAATTCGACAGTCTATGGTAAAATCGCTGCGCACATCAACTACAGTACCAGCATTAACTTCCGAGTTGGGAGCATGCTCTTGGCATGTACAGAGGGGGCGAATGAGCTGATATTTCCCTACAATGTTGTTAATGTTCCGCTGGAGAGATCTGTTGTTGTGGTTCCGTCTGGTTGGGTACTTTGCATAGATGTGGACCTGCATGTTAAAACTGGCAACAACGGCAAGGCCACCAATCTGAAAGGTACTGTCAACTTCAACAGTAATACTACTGAACGGATGAAAGAGCGCACTGTCAAAGGCGATAATAATTCCGATAAAGTTCATGTGACGGTCACCTGGGGTCCGGAGCTGCACAGAGATGATATTGACAAGCAACTAAGTCCACCAGTGCAGGTAAATATTGACACTTTTTCACACGCACATAATATAGCAAAGGAGCTGCAATTTGAATTGAATTAATTAATTCTCATATCATGCTGCAGGTCTTCGGAATGGCGTCTGGGCATCCAACTATAGTGTACACCATTGGAGATGAACTGTCCTTCATTGAATTCATAATGGCTCTGCGTCGCATTCTCGCCGACCACCGAGACCATGAGGATATCTTGGACGGCCACAGATTGTTAAATCTCTCCTCCACCCGAGAACACCCTTTGCTCGCCAAGCAGTGTGCTGAGGTACCGCAACGATGGATTGAAGTGAAGCTGCAAGTGGTGGACGGCAACAGAACTTCGTCGTCGACAACCCTTTTCATGAAGGCGGACAACGTCTATGTTCATGGTTTCAGGAACCACAAAGGCGATGTGTACGAGCTTCTCCGCAAACCTCCTCCTAACCGGCCCAACTGGCGCGACCTCCATATGCTCCCAGCTGAAGAATACAGTCCCAAACCTCTATACTGGGACCTCAAATATAGAACCATACTGAACCTCAAAACAAGCGATGAAGCCATCCGCAAACTGAAGGAAGCAGGGCTGGGACGTGTCTTCGCGAAGAAGGCCGTGTGTATGCTTTCGAGCTACGATGACAATTCTTCGGCGGATGCTGAAAACGCCGCCAGGCTGGCACTGGCGGGCCTGATCTTCATGATCCCCGAGTCTGCAAGGATGAATCCTATCTTCAAGTCCTTAGCATGTGAGTGGAACAGCAACAATGGATTCACCGAGCAACTGATGCGTGATTACGTTTGGGGCTACGGGATCAAGTCACGCGAGCTGCGGGGATGGAAGAGTAGACAGTACGCCGAGCCGCTGCTCCTACCGCACTACCCCATTAAGGAGCTAGAAGCCATTTACCTCGTGCTCAACAACACCGTTGAACGCCATGCTGAGAAGGAAGAAAATGACAAGAATCACCACCTGAAGCCTGATGATGACCCCGAAGATAAGGCTCCTAAAAGGGGGCGGGATTCCAGCTACGACGACAGCAGATTTAGCTGTCCATCTAGCCAACAACCCAGTGATACTGGCAGAGTTGGTAGGCATGGCAACGACGACGGCAGGGATGACAGATACATCAAGAGGGCTCGCAATGATGACTGCAGTGTTGCCCCGCAAAGCCAACAAAAGAAAGCCAGCAACGCCGCCAGTAGTGGTGGTGCCCCTGCTAGCTATCCTGGGGATGGGGAGGCCGGTGACGCCGGCACTGGTGGTGGCTCTCGGAGCCAGCCAGAGAAAGCGGATGATGCCGTCAGCGATGGTGATTCTGCTGCTAGCCAACCCAGCCAAAACCCTAGCGGTGGTGGTGGTTCTGCTAGCCAACCCAGCGGTGGCAGCGGTAGTGGTTCTGATCCTAGCGGAGGCAGCGATGGTGGTTCTGACCCTAGCGGCGGAGGCAATAGCGGTAGCCAACCCAGGGAGGCTGATGGCGCTCAGTACAACGGTCGACCCCGGGTGGAGCTGTTGACCTTGGCCGTGCGTTCCCACCTTTGTGTTGTCGGCATGACCATCGTCGTCTTCGATGGGAAACGAGGCCAGTTCATCTACGAGGAGCAAGGACAACCTAATAAGGAGGAGCATGGAGATCAGGTATGTGAACGATGAGTAATGTTTAGTATCTCGATCCATATGAATCCTTTCACAGCTCATTCAAAATTAATCAAGGAAGTCATGTATGCATGTAGGGAGGATGGGTGGATTTGGTGCTGACTGGACCCGATGTAGGCATCTCTGCATACGGTTGCTTTGTCATCAGGATTGAAACCCCAGAATTAGCCGATCCGATCAGATGGGAATGGGATTGCTACAGCCCGAAGCACGCTGCCCAAGTTGACAAATTAGATATAACAGAAGACATCGACGATGTAGCAAAGGTCACCTATGCCGTGATGCCCAATGCCCGGGAGGCCACTGTGCAGGTCAAGCTGCGGCTCAAAGATGCGTCAGCGGTGGTAAAATCACTGCCCACGTCGATGGCTTCCAAGCCAGGAGTGTCCTCTTCAACTTCAAGCATGCACAGGGGACGGGTGAATGCTTTTCCTATACCGACGACAACGGTGACTCGTGGTTCCTTCTTCAGTTGTCGAGGAATTTGGTTGCAGTTCCATGCGGTAGAGCCCTTCGCATAGAGGTGGACCGCCTGCAGATTGTAACTCAAGAGGGTAATGCAGTTGAAGTGAAAGTTCCTCTCAGCAGCTTCGACAATGGAATTTGTTCCAGTAAAATTAAAACTGACGACGGCAATGAAGTCAAACTGGAGGTCACCTGGTACCCAGAGGTAAACATTTGAATTGAAGAGATTAATTTGCGAGCACTTGCTGCTGCTGTGCCGAACATTGAAGACATCTTGTATCACTTTCTTATATTCTACTCCCTCCGTTCCAAATTATAGTTCACTTTGGCTTTTCTAGATACATTGCTTTTGCTTTGCACCTAGTTATACACTCTGTCTAGATGCATAGTAAAAGAAATGCATCTATAAAAGCCAAAACGACTAATTTGGAACAGAGGAAGTAGTTATCTGCTGACTGATTATTATATACTGTTAACCCATTACAGATCGCGCGACCAAGTCACCAACCGGAGCAAATAACCATAAAAGAGACTGATGAGCAGAAATATATTGCCGCTCCATGTGAAAAAGGTGGTCCATCGGAGGTAAGGAGCACTAGCTAATTTACCATTGCTTGCGCCAACAACTGAAGGCACTGGCACGTTCATTAAATACACTATTCCATTAACCCATTACACGTTCATTTTTTATCACTTTCTTATTCTTGTAACGAATAGTAACAATCTTGTTGTCTACTGACTGATTATTATATACTGTTAACCCATTACAGATAGCGCGACCAAGTCACCCACCGGATCAAATAACCATAAAAGGGACTGATGAGCAGAAATTTATTGCTGCTCCGTCAGAAAAAAGTGGTCCACAGGAGGTAAGGAGCACTAGCTAATCTACCATTGCTTGCGCCAACAACTGAAGGCTCGTTCATTAAACACACTACTCCATCAACCCATGCTCTTGCGCGGGCTAGGATTCTAAGGCCAGTCTCAATCGGGTTTCATGTAGGGTTTCATACATATTAAATAGGGTGCCACATTAGTAGATTTGGAGTTTTTGCTTGAAACGAGGAGAGTGAAGAAAAACGTTCCATCCCCACAAAACATATCAGCATCATCGTTTCCAAGACGGTGGAAACCGGATGAAACTCGCCCGAGAGCCTCGATTCGTTTCGGTCGCACGGCAACTTCTTACGCCTGCTGGGGGACAAGCACGGGCGTAGCACTCACCATCTCCTCTAGCGTGGCCAGGAGGGAGGCCGCGGACAATAGGAGCGCGGGCGTGGCGCTCACCAGCTCCTCCAAAGACAGCTGGACCGGAGGCCGTGGACCCCATCCGGAGGCGGGAGACGAGGCGTTGTCCACGGCGGAACCGGATGCAGCTATGCTGGTGGAGGAGGTGGGGGGTAGGCGGCGGCATGGTGAGGAGGCGTGCCTTGGCGGCATGCTAGGAGAGCGAGGCGAAGGTAGAGGAGAGTAGTGAGGCGGTGTGGAGTTGGCCGAGCCTAGGGGCACGCCCCTCATGGCGGAGGTAGACGTGGACTCCTTGACCCAGCGTGCCTCCGGTGTGGGAGAGAGAGGGAAGAGAGAGAGATCGTGGGACCCATGAAGGCCTATGAAAGTTTACAATGAAACTTTGCATTGAGAAGGAAACCCGTTTCATGTGAAATTTGGTATCTTGGAAAATGTGAGGTAAAATACAGCATTAATGCTGGCCTAAGAGATACTCCCTCCGTCCCAAAATGTTTGTCACTTGCGCTTTCCGAGAAACAACTTTAATAAATTATAAATTAAAAAAATATTAATATTTATCATACATAATTAGTATCGTTGGAAAGATCTTTGAACCTAGTTTTTTTAACAAATTTATTTGAGGATATAAATGTTGCACGTATTTTGTACAAATCCAATCAAAGTTGTGGCACGAAAAACCGAAAGCAAATGCACATTTTGGGATAGAGGGAGTATACTACTTAAAATATCTTACTAATAATGAACTTTTTATACTAAATTGTATGCTATTTCTCTTTGACACAATAGATACCTTGTAATCTATATGAAATTATTATAAAATAAATAATTATTTTTATAGTAAATGACTGTTTTATATGTTTCTCATCTATATTCATATTTTTACTTTACATGATACCTCTGTATATCTTGAATATATTTTTTTTTTGCTGCCTTGCGTTTAACTATAGTGGTCCTAGTTGCATCATATATCGTATGAGGTTCTGGATCTAATTTTGATTTTTCATTTTTATTTCTTATTGACCGTTGCTGAATATTTGTTCCTCAAATTAAAATTTTGTTCTTTTTAAATGTTTTATTAACTTTCCTTTTTGCACTTATTCAAAATATGAATTTTAGGTCGCAGAGTACAATCTTAGATATTACAATAGCATAAGCAATCATTTGAATCCTACACCAAGTTACTTAAGATCAGTGATAGGGCTTGAAGTGAGATTTCAGATTGGGTTAGTAGTGCTAATATCAAAGTAATTTTAATACTTAGTTATTTTAATGATTGATTTTTATTCTAAACTAATCTTAAAGGGTCAGAAAAATATAGCCACTAGTGGTCTCCCACGGTTCTCAAGAGATAAAACAATTTTCCTATCAAGGATTTATTTATGGTGTTATGATTATACTATCGATATAGATGTATCAACTATTCAAATATATCTAAAGTAACAACCAAAATAAATTATATGTCACAGTTACTAATATCAATGTAAACAATTTGCTAGTATCAATAGTATAAGAGTTGCTAAGAAAATATTCATGTTGTGATGAAACATAACATATATATTTATTGCTTATGCATGCTGGCACGAAATGTATGCTTACTTCAATCAAATCTTAATATATTAATACTGATAGAAGTGGGTAATGTAGAAACATATAAATGCACTATGGTTATTTAAATAATTCTTTTTATAGAAGACATTGCTAATTTTTAAATGTAGATTTAAGATGATGTTTAAATTTTCTAATAATGAGATGAAAATTAGGTTGCATAAACTATTTTATCATAATAGGAGTATGTGGGTAATTAGTTGCAAATTTAGGTCTGTTTTAGATAGTATTATTTCTTAATGGCACATGAGGGTTGTTTAAAGATAAAGTCATGGGTTACTTTATGTTGTTTTACACGATAGCAGAGAAGGACAATTATTTACAAAATGGAATAGATCCAATAGATATTATTATCATTGATGATTATTAGGATATACCGAATTGATAGTCAAATGTTTCAAAATGCTGCGAGAATTTCTAGAATCTATCTTTTGGTTTCTTATGTTGTCTCATGAGGATTAAATGTGGCGACTTCATTAGGGACCTGTAGTTAGAATTTCTAATATTTTTTTCTACCATGATATGTATTTCGTTGAAATCTAATCATAAGATATGTATAAACACTTGTTGTATTCCTTTTCTATGACTTCATGATTCATAGTTTACCTTTTGATTTTTAATCGACTAGTGGAATTAATTCTCTTCACACATTGAGTAGAAATTCTAGTGTTTTTATATTTTATTATTCTTCAAAAACAATTATTACAAAGTTTAGGTCCTAATGGTACGGTTTTCCACATTCTAATTGACTTCAAGCTTGCATTGGACCCTAACAATTAACTCGTTAAATTTGCTATATCACGGGGTTATGTGTGTAGTATTGTTTTATATATCTCAAGTGTGTGAAATTAAATTAACAATATCAATATGACACAATGTTTCAATTAAAATTAAGGGGATACTTTATGTATTTTTTCTAATGGTAGAGGTGGGTATTTTTTGTTTAAATTAAAATACGATCCAATGGCTGTTTTTGGCATGAAGATTAGAGTCTAATAAACTAAAGACCAGATTTTCTGATTACTATGAGAATTTATTTGATTTATCTTTTTTTCTAGCATGTCTAGTGAGAATTAATGTAGTGCCTTTGTTAGGACCTCTACTTTGTAAAAGTTAGATTATATAAGTAGTTTTGAAATCTTTTCTCATAATGATAGACGTAGATAGTTTCAATTTAAGGATACTTTACATTTGTTAAGCGAGGTAAAATAAACTCCCTTGCCTGTCTCATGTCCAAAGCACAAGTTTGTGGCCGGCTTATCTCACGGAGCTGCGGTGCCGCTGTGTATGGGGTGGGGCAAGGGTTCGGGGTTTTCTTGATCTCGCGCGTGAGAAGATCTTCTTCTTAATGCCGAATACCCGGTGGCTGTCTAGCCACCGCGGATCAAGTTTTTTTATAGTGTGGGTGGGTAATTCAGATACAAATTTATGGGTTACTTCATCTATTTTTCATAATGCTTATGTGGTAATTCAGATGAATACGAGATGTTTCTAATTGTTGTTAGAAGTTTTAGGATTTATCTTTTTTCTAGCATGTCTAGAGAGAGCTAACGTGTCTTTTGCTGGGGCCACTAATTACTAATAAGAACAACTCCAACAGACTCTCTATATCCCTTGTAATCATTAACAATAGTGATTTTAGAGAAAAAATACCCTCCAACAGCTTCTCTAATTGATTGTCCAAATATAGTTATCCCATACTCTTGATTTATCGATACCTAGGTAGTGAGAATGGCTCTCTAGAGTGCACGCAAAATACAGAAAAAGTTGTTGGAGTGGAAACATGTAAAAATGGTTTTTATGCAAATGATTCCAAATGATGATTGATATAGTGAGTTTTAAAAAAGACTCTTGGAGACGCTCTAAGATTGTAAATATAGTTTGAAAACTTTTCTCATAATGATAGACATAGATACTTTTAATTTAAGGATACTTTACATTTTTGTTAATAATATAGTGCGGGTGGGTAATTAGATGCAAATTCATGAGTTACTTTATGTATTTCTTCATATTGGCTTATGCGCGTAATTCAGGAAGAATATTAGGGGTCGACTTTAGGTTCCTTTTACATAATGGTAGTGGTGAATAATTTGTATCAAGATTTAGAGGTTACTTTAGACTATTTCCGTAACCAAAGAGTTGGATAATTTTTTAGAAATAGAATAAAAAAATGACTACCATTGTTAAATGTTAATAACGTTTATGGGTTACTAAATAGGTCGTTGTATAACTACTAGTTTAGAAAAAAACACTCAAGTGTATTATTTATTGGACAACATTAATCCACTCTCCTTAATATATATTAACTAAGCGTTGGGTACTGCCGATGATATATTTTATTAATTAATATATACACTAATAACTAAACGGGACTAATAATATTTTATGAAGCAACACTTGGCAGAAAATATTTTATTAACCAACTGCCGACTCCGGCTAGATTGGGCCGAATCGACACCCAATTGACGATCGGGAGAGGAGGAAGGGGAAGGTGGTGATGGCGGCGTGGGCGGCGGTAGCGCTGGCCGGGGTGGCGGGCGGCCGCGCGGCGGGGGCGCGCTGGGCGCCAAGGATCGCGGCGGCGCGTCGGTGGCGGCGGTGAGGGAGGAGGAGGCGCCGGGAGGGGGGGGGAGGAGATTGAGATAAATTTCTTTATTTGCTTGTTGCCCTGAAAGATTACTGCACCCCTTACTTTTGTAGCCCGGCTAGTGGGACTTGTATCTCAAGCAATCTCTCTAAAGGTTTCCTTATAGATTGGAATACCTTTTACAAGTATATCCTATTTATTTTCCTAATAAGGGTCTCCTTTATAGATAGGAATATCCCCTTGCATACTAAAAAGCCTAAGATAATGCTAGATAATTTCTCTTTTTATTCCCGAATTAATTGCCGAAAAAAATCCACGGAAGGGGGAGGCGGCGGCGGCGGCGCGCGCGCGGCTAGGAGGGGCGGCGCCCGTGCCCCCGGGCCTGGTGGGCCTGTCCTTCTGGGCCCTATTTCTTGGGTCATGACGCCAACCAAACGTCTCATTAGCGTTCATGTAGTTTGTCCGTACCACCCAAGTTGTTATGCAAGTTTCTTTTCTTTGCCTGAACCATTAAAATTAATGAAGGCTATTTTTATATATATAATGGCAGATGTGGGTAATTTTGTGGAAAATAAAATAAATCTAATGGTTATAGATAGTTATAGTCTTTTTGATTTGATCGCCAGCTGTTTCTGATTTATGTGGTATAACTCGTAGTTTCGTAGTATTTATGTGGATGCTTCATTCGCATATTCATTTAATTTTTAGAATAACGAAGGTTGACAATTTGCATAATGAAAAGTTTTACTTTATTATCTTTTTAGTGAATATGTGGGTAATTTGGATATAAACATAGGAGATACTTTGCATTATCTGTCATATCGGTGAATGTAGATAATTTAAATACAAATTTATGGGCTGTTTTGAATTAAAGTTCATATATGGCAGATGTGCATAATTTAGATGTAAATTTACAGAGTTAATTTCAGCTTCACATGGCTACGAAAAAATTAAATCCTATTTATTTATTTATTTATTTATTTATAATTAAGTATTCTGTCAGCACACATGTATCTTGTTTGTTGGCGTGGATAAATTGCTTTTGATTTATTTATCGACATATTAACATTCTATCAATTTTTATTAATAGATTAATTTACCGAGACATGATGGGTACTATAGATATTATATTTTATTGATACGTTACCAAGTGAATCTGATTAGTAAGATTCATATAATTTTATTTTAATTATAATTGTATAAAGGTCTATAAAATGATATTTTAATGACACCGCCGAAACCCGCTAGATTAGGCCAGAACCGACACGTGCTCGTCGACCGTTGGAGCGGTGAAGGAGGCGTAGGGAAGCGGTGGCAGCAGGCTGGAGGGTGATCGGCGGCGAGACGACGTGATGACGTAGGTTGATGATGACTGTGAGGTAGGAGACAATGATGAAGACGCAGCAGCTCCGGCGATGACGAGGCCAAATAGCTTGGGATCCGTTGAAGTAACGAGTTGAGGTGGAACGGAGCCTCTAGGGTTGTGATGAGGTTGACGACGTAGGGGTTGATGTGGGTGGTATGTACCTCTTGTCGCCGCCGTTGAAGGCCCCAAGTCGAGACTTGCTGAAGATGGAAGTATCGATCTCTTGAGCGAAGTTGGGTTGCCGTGCTCCGTATGTCGCGTGTGCCTCCTGGTGCATTGCAGCCCAAGGCTTGTTGGCGTAGTCGTACTGGACATAGATGTCGTTGGGGAACATCGGAGTCCATAGGTACGGCTCTGGAGTCGTCCCTGCTGCCAATGCCGCGTAGTCGACATCGCGATGGTTGTTGGTGTCGCCGTTGAAGGGCGTCCCAAAACCGAGAGTGGGGCACCATGATATGTTGTCTTCATTCTCCCGTGGCGCCTTGGTGATGCGAGTAGCCAAAAAAAAGAGGAGTGCCATTTTTGTCGGGTTGGCAGCTGTGTGCTTGATGTTCCGCTTGTGTGGTGCTGATGGTATCGCCTTTGCCGGAGCTGCAGCTTGATTGATGGTGTTTTCCACCATTGTCGATGTCGGCTGAATGTCCAGCGGGTGTGGTAGATCGTTGTCAAAGGTCGGTGAGTGAACGATCGTCTCCTTGGTGGCGCCTGGGGGGGCGTCGGTGTTCTCATCGGCCGTGGCGCCCATGTGGGGGACGTCGTGGTCGCCAGTGTCGAGGTTGGCCACGAGGGGTGTCGTCGTGGTTCATGCCCTTGTAGTTGTTGTCGATGGTAGGCATGGTAAAGACGTAGTTGACGCCGTCGGGGGTTGTCGTTGGCGTCCTTGAGGACGTCGTTGCCGCTCATGGCGCCCATGGTAGCGTCGTCGCCGTTGATGTTGTTGGCGATGTCGCCGACGGTACCAATGTTGCCGACGTCCCGGTTGGCGAAGGTGTTGTCGTTGTTGTTCATGTCGCCGTTGTTGTCCGGGATGTCGTGGGGACGCCGGGGTTCGATTGGCTACGCCGGCGTCGACGTCGGGCTACGCCATTGAGTCGTCCTTGTTGGCACCCGATGTTCCCAATGTCAAAGATGATGTTGCTAGTGACCGGGAACTTATCTCGCACCATTGTAGTAGCCTCGTGACGTTGGCCTAGTTGAGTAGGCTTTTCGTCGAAGCACCGGGCGGACGCCGGTGGTAGCCTCCCCGATCCGATCTGATCGATCCGGGTCACGTAAGCCGGGCATCCTTGGGATAGGCGTGGTTTGTCGCTGCGGCATCGGTGGTCGAGGAGAGGAGGACGCCGGGCGCACTCGAGGCACCGTTGTCGCCGGTGGCACCCGCGGGTAGGAGCGTCGTCGATGAGGTCGCCCAGCCTTGACGTGGTTGCCGCTTGGCGCGCTTTGTCGGACAGCATGGCCACGGTCGCTGGCGCTGCTACAGCGCAGTCGTTGATGTTGGCGTCGCCGTAGGGGTGTCGCCGCCGTCGGGTAGCGCCATGGCGAGGGACGCCATTGTCGGCGCGCCAAGCTAGCGTCGCCCTTGGTGGTTGTCATAGCAAGCTGGTCGAAGCCTCCGTGAAGGCGGTGAAGTTGGCCTGCATCTCCTCACAAGATAAGCACACTCGCATCCCCCCGCCTCGAGCTCGGGCGATCTTGTGCCCGTCCATCGGATCTTGGGGTTGGTGGTGGTCGGAAGCCGCCGGTGGTGGGAATCGCTTCGGTCTCCGGATACCAGCCATCGAACCCGCTAGATTGGGCGGAATCGACACGTGCTCGTCGACCGTCGGAGCGGTGAAGGAGGCGTGGGAGCGGTGGCAGCAGGCTGGAGGGTGGTGATCGGGCGGCGAGACGACGTGAGATGACGTGAGGGGCGACGGCGACTGCGAGGTAGGAGACGATGATGATGAAGACGTCATGCAGCTCCCGCGATGACGAGGGAAGGCGGCGGCGGCGGGCTGCCGCTGCGCTGCAGCGCGCGGCGCGGCGGCGGTGGTGCGGGTGACGGTACGGCGGCGCGGCGGCGGCGTGTGCGAGCGGGCGGAGAGAGAGAGAGCTGGAGAGATAAGAGCTGTTTGGGGAGCTAGGCCTTTAATTTTTCTCGCTTAAGATTCAACCGCCTACATGCCTCTTGTATTTATAGTCCGAGGGGAGACTTGTCTGCTAAGAAAGATCTAGAGGTTTCCTTATAGATTGGAATTCCTCTTTTACAAGCAATCTATTTATTTCCTATTTTATTCCTATCTTTATTCCTTAAATATTCCTTACTTAATTGCGAAGCAACCGACGTGGCGTGCTTACGGCGGACGGGCGGCGGCGCCCGGCTAGGAGGCGCGCCCGGGCCTTAGGCCCTGGTCGGTGCTTGGGCTCCCTCTTGTTGGGCCCTTTTCTGCGGTGCTCCTTTGGTTCATGACAGACACTGATATTTTGTTTTATTAATACAGATATTCTGTTAACTAATTGTGAACCTGGTAGTACACATATTGTGAACCATGTGACGTGATTAATATGACGAATCTTATCTTTTACTAACTAAATAACTATCGTTAGTTCTCAGGTATGACCAATCAAGATTGTCACCAATCGGTTAACTTTTTTTCCTTTGTAAAAGTATATTTTTAAATTTGTAGAGGCATAGTTGGGTATGTAATTTTCTGGAAAACAAAAATAAATCCAATGGTTACGGATGGTTGGAGTTATTGATTTGATGGTTCAATACTTCTAATTAATGTTAGAATTTCTAGTATTTATTTATTTATTAGCGCATCATGTAAGAATTAGCATATATCAAGGCCTCTTTTTACTGAACTCCATCTTCTTTTTACTGAACTCCGTTACTACACGCAGGTCAAATATGTAACCGTAGTCTACACCATTGGAGATGAATTGTCGTTCTATTCATTCATAATGGATCTACGTCGCAAACTCGCCGAGCACCAAGACCAAGAGGATATCTTGGATGGTCATGGATTGTTAAATCTCTCCTCCAGCAAAAAACACCCCGTGCTTGCCAAGCAGCGTCCTGTACAACCTGCGAGGTGGCTTCACATCAGGCTGCAAGTGGTGGAAGGCAAGAAAACGTCATGGACAACTCTACTCATGCGTGATGACAACTTGTACGTCCATGGCTTCATCAACCAGCAAGGTGTTTGTTACCAGCTGTGCGACGGCCAGCAGAATGCACAGACCAACATATTCCCAAGTACTTACAGTCCCATTCAGCTATACTGGGGCATCAGTTACCGATCTTTACTGGGAATTAGAACGAGTCATGATGCCCTGGGCATACTGGCTGGTGCCCGTCTGGGGCGCAACTTCGCCCGGAAGGCCGTCCGAACGCTGTCGAGCCTTCTCCACAGAGATGGAAAGGAGGCCCCGGATATGATGAGCGCCAGGCTGGCACTGTCAGGTTTGATCCTCATGGTCTGTGAGTCCGCAAGGATGGATCCTCTCCTCAACTTCTTTGTGCGAGGGTGGAGTGGCGGCACGAGATTCACAGAGAAGTTGATGGATCGTTACGTGTCAAAATATGGGGACATGTCGTCGCAGCTGATGACATGGAAGAGCGGATGCTATGCCAAACCGCACCCCAATAAGGAGCTACAAGCCGTTTTCCTCGTCCTCAACACCATGAGGGTCAGGTTTGAGAAAACAGATCAACACCACCAAGGTTGGAAGCCCGGCAACACTGGCCGCGGTGGAGGCAGTCCTAGCCACCGCAGAGGTGGTAGCAACATTGCAGTCAGAGGTGGAGGAGGCAAGCGCAAGAGGGCGGCCTTCAACGATGGCAGCAGTGGCGGCCCGAAGAGCCCCCAACGCAAGAAGGCCTACAATGACAGCAGCAGTGGCGGGCCTACATGCAAATCCGAGGTGACTACCGAGGCTGGCAGTGGTGGTGGCCGTGATGGCAAATCAGAGGAGTCTAGCGATGTCGACAGCATAGACAGCGCTGATAGCCAATCCGAGGAGTTCAGTGGACCTAGTGACGACTCCGGCTCTAGCGGAGGCAACAGCAGAGGCCAACATGAGGACACTAAGTGCTGTGGTCGCCCTCGGGTGGAGTTGTTGTCCATGCGTGCAAACCTTGGAGCCATTGGCAAAAACATCACCGTCTTTGATGGGAAACGAGGCCAGATCATCTACACCAATGACGAACAAGGAGATCAGGTTCGTTATAGGTATCTCATGTCTGGTATCAATCCTTATGAATCTCATCACACATCCAACCAATATTAATTACTCAATCCATGCATGTATGCAGGGAAAAAGAGAAATGGTCGACTTGGTGCTGACTGGGCCGTACAAAGGCATCACGGCGTATGGTTGCTTCGCCATTGTAATTGACATTGTTCCAGGCGACACTGCTGCAGGTAGCTGCAGTGATGATGCCGGTGGTTCCATCCAATGGGAATGGGACTGCTATGACCCGGACTGCGCGAAAGAAGTCGATGGACCACCTGCGAAACGCGAAATCAAAGCTCAAGACGGCAGCAAGGTGGCAGAGGTGACCTACGCGGTAATGTCCAACGCCCGGGAGGCCACTGTGCAGGTCATGATGCGGCCCAAACATGGGACTAACCGTGGTGGCATCATCATTGATAAAATCAATGCAATCATCGAGAAGTTCAAAGATGGAGACAAAATCCAAGATAAACACAAGAGCGTCCTCTTCAGTCGTGCAAGCAGGGGAAAGGATCAGACAATCCCCACTACCAAAGAAAACTCATGGTACCTTGTTCCGCTGGCGAGGAATGTGGTTGCAGTGCCATGCGGTAGTGCGCTTGACATTGAGGTGAAGCTCCAGATTCAAACTGACGACAGCAACCAAGTTCCACTGAATGTTCCTCTCAGCTTCGAAAATAATGGAATTTGTTCGATTAAAACTGACGACGCCAAGGAAGTCCAAGTCCAAGTGGAAGTCACCTGGTACCCGGAGGTAATTAACATGCAAGAGATTTACGACCATCAGCTGTTGTGCAAAGACATTTATATCACTTCACTTTTGTTAATTAACTACTAATAAATTCTCGATCGTACTGCAGGTGAAAATGGCAACTGAAGTAGTGTACAAGATCGGTGATGAGCTGTCATACACTGAATTTATAATGGCTCTCCGTCAAAAGCTCGCTGACCACCCAGACCGCGAGGATGTGTTTGATCGCCACGAGAGTTCAACTCTCTCCTCCAACAGAGACCACCCAGTGCTCGCCAAGCAGCGCGGTGGACAACCGGCGACGTGGATCCACGTCAAGCTGCAAGCAGTGAAGGGGAAGGAAATATCGTCGACAACCCTTATCATGCGTGCAGACAACTTGTACGTCTGTGGCTTCTTGAACCAGCAAGGAGAATCATTCGAGCTCATCGGGAACCCAGATGGATCTGTCGGTATGCTCCCAGTTGGTGAATACAGTCCCCAACCCCGACGTCTCAGCTGGGGCGTCGGATACAGATCCTGCTGGACGCCGACACAGCCGATGATCTGGCGCGGATGCTGTCACACATGAGCCTGGGCCGTGACTTCGCGATGAAGGCAGTGCAAGTGCTGTCGTGCTTCCCAGCTTGGGAGTATGACAATATAAACCCAAGGATGGCACTAGCGGGGCTGATCATCATGGTCTCCGAATCTGCTAGGATGAAGCGTATCAGCGACTTCATTGAACTTTGCTGGAGCGACAACAACATCAAGTTCAGGGACGATCTGATGCGTGATTTCGTGATGAATTATGGGAGCATGTCACGTGAGCTGTTGACATGGAAGAGTGAAGGATACACCACCAAACCAAACCCCACTTTGCAGAAACAGCACATTTACCTCGTCCTCAACTCCCGTATGTGTCATCCACCTCGTCGGGGCAGATCCATGGGTCCTGGTCGACCCCGGGTGGAACTGTTGGCCATGCGTGCTGACTTTGGTGTCGTTGGCACGACCATCACGGTCTTCGACGGGAAACAAGGCCAAATCATCTATAGGAAGGAGGAACAAGGAGATGAAAAGGTACGTCATGCATGGTTGAAGGCATGGTTGTAGGCCTGGTTGCCGGAACAATAAGGAGATGAAAAGCTACATCACGTCTCAGCTCTGGTGTACCAATGCATATTATTATATGAATATATATTTCCGCGCGCAGGAAAGCAATAGTACTAATCAAGAAATGCATGGTTTTGCAGGGACTGGTTGATTTGGTGTTGACTGGACCCTACGCAGGCATCCCAGCGTACGGGTGCTTTGCCATCAAAATTGACATCCCAGGACCCCACACAAGTACTGGTAATGATGCCGGTGGTCCCATCAATTGGGTATGGGATTGCTATAACCCAGAGCACGCCAAGGAAGTTGACCAAGGACCCAAGACTCGGACCATAAGCTCTTCAGGTACGGGCCGCAACGTTAAGGTCACCTATGCGGTGATGTCCAATGCCCAGGAAGCCACAGTGCAGGTGAAGCTGCGGCTCAAAGATGGGATCAACCGCTGTAGCGTCCACGGTCATATCACCGCTCGCGTTGATGATTACTTCAGAGACCCTGACACAGACCCTATCATACTCTTCAGGCGTACACAGGAGACGGCTCATCATTTCCCTGATCCTACCCACCCGGATGTCCTTCAGCTGGTAGGGTCTCTTAAGCTGGCCAAGAATGTGGTTGCGGTGCCATGTGGTCAGATGCTTCACATAGAGATGCACCTGAACTTTAAAACTTCCAAGAACCAAGTGGTTAGTAAAAGTACGTGTTTCGATGATACACTCCTCTTCGGCAATGACAGTAGTTGGAGTGTACGTCACGAAGTGGATGACATTATTGAAGTTGAAGTGAACACCACCTGGTACCCAGATTTAAGACTAAGTGGACCAAGCGAGGTACACACCGAACACATATAATCAACACACATTCCTTATGTTTTCCTTTTGTTTTCTTTTGACTACTCATCACATGTCAACAGCTTAGTACTGATTGATCACGCCACTGCATATGTACTGCAGATCAAAGAAAAGAGTCAGCGGCAACCTGACATGTCGTACACCGTTGGGGATGATGAAAACGGGTTCAGTACATTCATCACTGAGCTGTGTAGATTGGTGGCGGAGCACCCACGCTGCAAGGATCTCAGGGCCGATCATCCAGTGCGCTCCTCCACAAGTAATCACCCAGTAGTGCTCCCCAAAGGACGAGTTACAAGAGAACCAAACATGTCTCCGGCTCCCATCAAACCAGAAATGTTGTTTCACATCAAACTGGAGGTGGTGGGTGCGTATAATACGTCATCGGTGACCCTAATCATGCGGAATGACAACTTGGACGTAATAGGCTTCATCAACCAGAATGGAGTCTGCTACGAGCCTAGCTGCAACGAGCCTGCACCAGCAGGCGGCGAGCCTGGCTCTCCGCAGCTCCCGTCAGAATACAAACCAGAAATTCTACCCTGGGGTAAGGACTACGGAAGCCTACTCAACGCCGGAGGCCTGAATCAGGCCGAGCTGCTAATGGGCGCCAAGGGCTTCGCGGAGCTTGCCGTACACTGCCTTTCGCGCTTCACAAATGTGGGGACGAGTTTCGAAAGTTTAGCCAAGCGGTCACTGGTGGGCCTGATGCTCATGGTCTGCGAGTCAGCGAGGATGGAACCTGCCTGCGAAGCCATAGCAGGTGGTTGGAATAAAGGCGGGACGGCAATTACCGAGCAATTTTATGAGTACAAACGGATGTGGCTAGAAATATCAAAAGCACTGCTGGACTGGAGGGATCACGCCTACCAAGGGTGGCCTCGAAACAGGACGCTGAAGTCGATCGGAATAATGAGCCCAGAAGATGCACTAAAAGTTGTCCGTGTCGTGTTCAATGATGAGGATCGCATATGCCTGTCCTAGACCTCGTCCCGACCACCGCAGGTGCTACAACATATATATCCGCTTCGCCACGTTATTATTATTATTATCATATATTTGTGCTGTGTATCCATTTTATTTGTTGTCACAAAATCATGTCGATCGAGGACTGGTTTGTCGAGCGCCGCCTGCAACCCTTGCTTAATTAATTAGGGCCCACGCATATATATTTGCCAAATCAGGTGCCAATTTTTTTTTCCTTTTTCTACTTTTTTCCCCTACTTTATATAAATATAAATAAGTCATGTTGTCCAGACGTGATGCGTGTGACCAGTTGAGCTAGTGCTTGAGATTTCATCATGTATTCCTGTAAACCCGATGCAAATGTAAACACTATTTGTTTCAGCGTGTAATGGTTTGGAATCACAATATATAATACCGCTTGCCGTCTTTATCTTATCTAGCTGTTGAAATCTGAGCCTCTGTCCTGGTATTGCTAATATCATTTCTTTGGTCCCTACTGTCATTTTTTTTTGAGGAATCTTCGGGGGTGGTGCGGGGGAGAGACTGGAAGATCCCCACCTGCATTTCATTAGCTCCACTGATGCCGTGTCCTGAGGACCGGTGTGTGGAGGCAGGGCCTTGAAAGTTTACAAATCATCAAGAGAGGGGGATGGGATGTAGATTACATATTCACTAGTCTACTCCAGTTCCTGATCAAGTTCACCTTCTTCTTAGGAATGCGGCATTTCCAATTCCTAATCTCCTCAAAGCATTTTGCCCATAGCCGGCCAATGTCGGGTTGCATTGCCTGGAAGACGACTTCATTTCGGTGTTTCCATAGCTCCCAGCAAAGAAGTAGCAGCAGGGGGTGCAGTGTGTCTTTCGGCACGGACGGGGGTGGCTGGGACAGCCATAGCTCGTGCACCTTGGCCACGTTGGCTGGGTTCCAGTTAATCGACGCCCAGAAGCTGATCGCGAAAGAGCAGCCGAACACAATGTGGTCCGCCGTCTCATCGGCCATGTCACAGATGGGGCACCGGCCATCGCTGATGATGTTCTTGCGCACCAGCACCGATCTATAGTTGATCCTGTTGTTCGTTAGGAGCCGGGCAAAGAACTTTACCCGCGGTGGAGCGAAGGAGCCCTGCACGGCCGTGGGCGGGGTGGTTGTGGTCGCCGGCGATGGAGGCTTTGTAGACGAGCCCGGCCTGAAAGCGGTGCTGCCTATCTTAGAACACACTCATCCTGGTGTCGCGGTCGTCGGTCAGGGACACCTCCTCAAGCATCTCCTCGAGGTAGTTGAGCTCGTCGTTCGCGGCTGGGGAGAGACGGCGCTGGAACTTCTCCCGGAGCGCACCGTTCAGGACCGCGTGAACCCGACTCTCCGCACGCCGCCGGCGGCCGTCAGAGCCCCGGCATCGGCTCAGCCAAGGGGGAGTCCACGAGCCAACGGTCATGCCAGGAAGGAAGTGTCCTTTCCATTGCCGGGTGGTCACCGTGGTGATCGCTCGGGTAGGCCGGAAGGAGCCCCCGCAGCGCCCCCCCTGGACGCCATTGAGGTCGCCATGAAGCGTGGCCAGGTCGGTGGAGCCGCGCGCCCAAGTTGCCCACGAAGAGTCACCCGGGTGGTGTAGGTGATGGATGAGCTTGAGTAGGTGGCAGGCGTTCCTTGTGTCGATCCTGCGAATCCCAAGCCCACCATCCTCCTTGTCTTGGCACACAGTCTCCCACGCCACCAGACATTGGGCACCGGTCGCATCGCTCGTGCCGGTCCAGAGGAAGGCGCGCCGCCGACCCTCGACGATCTCGATCGCGCCGGGAGGCAGCTCCATCGCCCCCATGGCGTAGGTAAGGAGCCCGCCCAGGACAGCGTTGATGAGGACCACCCTCGCCGCTGTGCTGAGGAGGATCGCCTTCCAGGTTGCAAGGTAGCGTCCACGCCGCAATCAATCACGGCGTGAAACGCGACAGCCGAGCTTGACGTTGGAGAGCGGCAGCCCTGTATGTTTGGGGGAACACACCTTGCCGGCACCGGAGAATGCCGAGGAAGACGTCGACGTCGGCTGCGGGGACGCATCATCGCCGTCGTTGTGCTCTTGCCGGCTTGATCTTGAGGCCTCGTGCATTGTCGAAGCGTCGAGAGCAGCCTTGAGGCAGCGCCGTTGTCGTTGTCAATCCGCCCGCACCCGGATGATAGTGTCATCGGCGTCTCAGAATGGGGGCGCCGCCGACGCCCGCCCGATGGGGTGTTGGATGCGGCGGGTGGGCTTGATTAGAGTCTGGAGCACGTCGGTGATGATCGGGAAATCGAGACGGGGGAGAGGGCGTCGCCTACGTCGCAGCCCCCGCTGCGGGTGATCCACGGCCCCAGTGCTCCGTTGACGAGGACCACGGACTTGGACGTGGAAAGGAGGCGCAGCATCCGATCTTGCCATAGGGGTGGGAAGCCTCGCACCTCGAGTACCTTGAGCGGGGCTGCTCCACTCGGCGAAGTCGAAGGCTTTGGCGAAGTCAAGTTTGATCACCGAGTTGGCACCGGCGCTGTGCAGGCGTGTCCGACCAGTTCCGTGGCGAGGGCAAAGTTCTCCGAGATCGACCGGCCCTTGATGAAGTTGGTTTGGTCGGGGTCGATCAGCCAAGCAATCTGCGACTACCGGCGGGAGGTTAGGATTTTTGTAAGGATCTTCACCGAGGCAATTCTGCGGGGAGACCGGCCGGTAGTCGCCCGGCGCGACCGCAACATCCTTTTTGGGGATTAGGGCGATGACGGCTCGGTTGATCCGTTCCAAGTCGCCGTTGCCGGAGTAGAAGCCATCCAGGAACCGGAGTATGTCCTCCTTCACCGTCGGCCAGGCTGCTTTGTAAAGCGGCCCAACACCATCCGCCAGCGAGCCGTGTCGGTTGGCATGGCACGGATCGCCGCGCGTGCTTCAGCTTCAGTGAAAGGGGCGACGAGAGGGGCTGGGTTCGCCTTGGCGTGGTCGCGGTACAGCGCCTCGAGGTCAAAAGGCCACGAGGTAGGCGCGGCGACGCCCAGGATGCCGGTGTAGTAGGCCGTGGCGCGCGTCCACCTTGTCGCCGTGGGCGATCAACTCGACGCCGCCCACCGTCGGCGCCGGATTTTGTTCCGGCGGCTCGCGGCGAGGCTTTGGCGTGGAAGTATCTCGTGTTGGCATCTCCTTCTTGAAGCGCGCGGCACTTGCCTCGGCTGTTTCCGATGGGCGGCCCGCGGCCCGCGATCTCGGCGATCATGTCTTGGCAGCGTCGGCGCAGGCGTCGTTCTTCGCGTGATAGCTGCCTCTGTTCCTCATACAAGTCAAGCAGCAGGGTGATAAAAGAGGCATTGTGGTAAGCTGTGGGGTGAGTTTGGTGTGCATGGGTCCAAGCCTTTGATCCATGCCGAAGAGCTTTGACCTTTACAACGAGAGTGCCAACCACGTCTGCCGGCGCACGAGTGTTGGACCAGGCATCCAGGACAGTGGGGAGATAAGAGGGGTTCTTGAGCCAAGCGGTCTCGAACCGGAAGCGGTAGCTTCTGGGGATGGTGGTGGGGATGTTGACGAGTAGGGGAACGTGTGTAAGGACCTTGATGTCGCCTAGGAGGCCTAGAGGGGGGGTGAATAGGCCGGTACCTTAAAATCACCTGTAAAAACTCAACTCAAGCGGTTTTGAGGAACAACACGCGACACCGCCTCGCCTTCACGCGCGGCCTTTTCCTCGCCTCGGCACCGCCTCGCCCTGCGACAAACACAAAACTGCGGTTTGAAATCTAAGCAACGAAACTTAGATCAAGTGAATATCCCAAGTTCCTACACACAAATATATCACATATATCCAATAGAAAGTGCTAGAAACTCCTCAACAAAGTAGATCGGGATGAAACCCTAGCTCACAAGAAATAAATATGCAAGAATGTAAAAAGCACACGTGAGACAAGGGTTTTTCCCGTGGTTCACCGTCGCCACAAAGGCTGGGTTACGTCCACGTTGTTGAGGTATCCACACAAGGATTGGGCTCGCCACAAAGGTTGTCCCTTCCCTCGTTCTCAAGTCAAGGGAGTGAACCCTTGAGATGAGGGGTTTCCAATAGATCAATGAGGGTAATACAAACTTTCCCGCAGCTCACCACAAGCACGGGAGCTTGCCGGGGGCGACGCCTAGCCGTCTAGGAGGCTTCACCTCCAAGAGTAAAAGATCCGCAACGAAGATTGACGAAGCCCAACAAGTGCTCAAGGTTTGGTCAGCTCAGATCTGCTCTCTAGCTGCTAATCACACAGCCCCAACACTTAATCATGCACTAAGCACAATCAATCTCACAAAGAGATGGATGGGGAGAGCTCTCAAATGGCTTTGGAAAGGTTGGGAGAGGTCCGGAACATTAGCAAAGACGACCCGGACCAGAGGGGGTGGGATGGGTATATATAGCCATCCCCTCAAACTAGCCATTAGGATTCAAAAACTAGCCGTTATGTTTGTGCGGGTGCGGCACCGCCGCGCCGGCTTAAGTGCACCGCCGTGGCTCCCGAAAACAAACACAGTCACCTAACCGAAAAAAAGCCATATCTTTTTACTCCGAACTCCATTTTTAGTGATCTTGGACATTCCGGAAAGCTTGTTTCGAGGGCTACCCAACCCTACACAGAACAAGCCCAAGATCACCGAGTGCAGGTGCAGTGCTAAGTGTTTTCTCTCATGTTAGCACTTGGGTTCGGTTAGTTTGAGCACTTGAGACTTGTCTATGATTCGTATTGCATCCCCCTGATAGTACACATACCTATACTCAAGATAAATAGAATGTAACCAATTTAACCACTTGAGTCTTCAATGTCTTCATATGCCATTTCTTCTCAATATTGCTTCATAAGGGGTTGCGATCATCTTTGTCTCTTCGCTTTGAGCAACTATACCTTGAGCTTGTGACTTGAACCATTTCAGCACATATGAGTTCGACTTATGGCTTCAAGTCACTTCCACTAATGATTTAATCCTTAACACAATATGACTCCTCATAGCTTGATTAGTTCCTCGACTAAATGCAAGTACTCTCTTCTTCACCTTAGCCATGGTACCTCGGTCCCAAGCCACCGCTTGCCCTTCACCTTCGCTTAGTACCTCGAAGCCCTTTCCTTGCTATCTTCACCTTATCAAGGCATATTCAAGTCACATCACATTAAGCATCCATTGAATAATCATTTCTTCAACACTTTGATCCTTGCTTGATTATCTTGTAGATATAGATGTTGAGACCAATCAAGCTTCGGTTTGACTCACATAGAGACATACATGGATCAACATCAATATGGTCAAGCCAATTCACGGTTCCTTATATCCTATCATTTTGGCTTGACACTCCAACACTTATTTCAATCTTCTATTCATGGGAAACAAGTCATTATAGAGACCAATCCAAAATCATCAACTCTTGTCTCATTTGCCTTTTGCCAAGTATGCTTGCTTTCACATGATGCTATGATATTCCACAACATATAAGTCATTTCCTTGATTCCATTTGCATTGTTGTCTTTTGCTTGAACTAGATTGTTTCCATCATCTTCCAGTACAACAATACACAATTTGGCTTTGCTTCCATACTATGTGGAATACCATCAAGTTTGCTTACTTGTTGAACCTTAAATATACTTGTTACTACATAATCCACAAGTATATGTAATAGACTCAGTTTCCTGTTCAACACTTAGCAAACTTATTAGACCTTTAATTATGTTGTCATTCAATTCACCAAAACCCACTAAAGGGCTAGATGCACTTTCAATCTCCCCCTTTTTGGTGATTGATGACAACACAATTAAAGCTTACAAGAGATTGATAAGCATTAAGATTTTGAATCCTATGATATAGTGAGCTCCCCCTAAATGTGTGCATTGAAGGAAATTCAACTTTTGGCCTCAAATGCCAAATGCACATATTTAAGATGAAGTGTGGGAACTCTCCTATATCTTAGCATCCATGGGGTGCAAGGTGTTACATGATAACCGTGATGCTCATGATAGTTCATGCACTCAAAAGATAAACAATCCACCACACAAGGCATGAGTGTCACACACTAGCATAAATGGTCCTTAAAGGGCATGAATTTAAACTATCCTTGCACACACCACAAAAATTTGAAAAATCTTATATGCCTCTCCTCTACCCCTTTAAAACCACATATCAATCTCTCACTTTAATATTTCTCCCCCTTTGGCATTAATCTCCAAAAAGGATCTTTCCACCAAAAGGAAGAAATATGATGGTAGGCAAGTGAG
Organism: Hyparrhenia diplandra; assembly: GCA_015847255.1. Lineage (NCBI taxonomy): Eukaryota > Viridiplantae > Streptophyta > Magnoliopsida > Poales > Poaceae > Hyparrhenia > Hyparrhenia diplandra. The sequence goes on along the minus strand of JADLZK010008235.1, from coordinate 92,672 downwards.
AGCAAGAGTAGGCAAAGGTTTAGCATATAGGATCTCTCTCCTAAATTTTCTACCAACCAAAGTATGCAACAATTTAAGTCAAGATTCTTGAGACGTTAGAATATTTAGCTCATACCTCACTAAGATGATAGATTTTGAACATGAGACTAACTCATGTCAGCACCACTATAGGTATCAACCAAATATCTAAAGAAATCTCTAATCGCCACCACAAGAGCAAACTCATGGTGTGACTCAAAATATTACATACATATGCACACACTAGCATGTAAGGGCCTAGATGCACAAAGGTAATACAAGAGTTCATGGAGCGATGTACCTTTGTTCTAAGCCTCATAATCTCCACCAAGAAGATGACTTCAATATTTGAATTTAGTGCTTTGATGGGACTAGTAACTCTTTTTGCAAGATAATTTCATTTGTGTCCATCTATCATCTTCATCATCTTCAAGGAGATAACCCACAACTTGTGCTTGATTTCATTTGAATGTCCATTGCTAACTCTTGTTGTCATATTGAGATACCAACTGAAGACATATTTCTTGATATACCAAATTGAGAGATTATCCATCTATACCAATTGAAATATGATCTTCACAAATTTGGACACCACTTGAAGGAATCTTCACTAGTTGATGCCAATTTGAATGTATCCCCATATCTCATAATGTCACCTAGGTGATGCTCACAAAGACAAGAGATAGTATTAAATTGCACAAGCTAGTGTTTCACAACTAGTGACCCTTTGAATGTGGAAGGCAAGGTGAGTCACTAATTGTAAAACCTCATAACATAGACTAAATTCCCCCTTGTTGATAGTGCATACATGTATATGTGGAAGGCAAAAACATATGCACTTTTGGTCAATTAAGTCCAAATAAGGGAATTTAAGCTATATTATGGAGAGTAGCTACTAAAGAGAAAAATTGCAATCCAAATGAATATGAGAGATAATGTTACCAATTTGGATTGAATTAAGGTAGCATACCCAAGAGAAACTCATTCTCAACATGAGACTACAAAAATCACTAGAAGAAGAGGTTAGTCTCAAAAGACACAAGGTATAGGATGGGCTCCCCCTCAATATGTGCATCAAGTACTTGAATTACTTGTGAAATGCACTTGAATCGGTTTAAGAGTCTAGAGGAGTTCATCCTATATCTTGGTCAAGGCATAATAAATTTGCAATAATTGAAATTATGCCAAGAACACATACCACCACCAAGGTAGATAGATCACCACATTGATATGACCATCGTGAGTGAGATTTCAATGATTTGAATGGCCATAGTTCTCACATGATGAAATGTGGTGAGATAGAGAGCTCTTATGATCATCCAAGATCCACATATTAGGTTCCTAGTCCTTTCTTTACCTAGTGCATCCCACATAGAGAGCAAAATAGGTAAAATTCATGAAATTTGCAAACTGTGAACTAGGAGTTACCACTCTTGATTTGCAAGATCCTGGGTGATCAAAGGATGGACCATGAGCACTTGATGATCTCTAGAGAGGAGAAATAGCAATGATAGCCCACTCTTCAATTATTTTCTCCAACTCATCCAAATCTTGTTCCACTTGAGGATTGGGACATTCAACATTTAAACCAGGAGCACTTCGTCCATGAAGACCGAGACCTCCTAGAATAACTGTGAGGCACCTAGAGACTCCATAGGAACTATCCATCCTCCTTTTGCACATGTGTTGGACTGCACATCATATACTTGGAAGAAATCAATAATCACACAAGATTTAGACTAAGCTCCCCCTAAATTTGTGCATACAAGAGTACACAAAGTCCACTTGAGCACACTAACAATATAAGGTCATAGGAGAGGTTTGCACTATACTTCAACTAGTCTCAAACTCCTTCAAGATACTTGCAATCCAATAGTTTCAGCTGATTTCAGTTGCCCTTAATTGATTTCAGCTAGTACCAACTGATTGTAACTCATTGCTGCTACATGTAACTGCTGAAAACAACTAATTTCACATAGTTTGAACTGATTTGATCTGCTGTCTCTAAGAACCATCAGCTGATTACTTCTTATTCCAACTAGTTGCAATTACTTGCTACTGCTTGTACTCTGATTGCAACTCATTTGCATCCTTGTGTGAGTTCTTTTCTTTCATTGAATCTCTTTAGATCAAACTGATTCTTCTCAATCTTTAATGTATCTTCATGACCAACATGAGATCCAACTGAATCTTGTTGCCACAATTCATTCCAATTCCATTCAACCAAACTTTCAGATTCTGTCATCCTTAGAGAAACATACATATCTCTCAGACCACTAGATCAATATGCATGAAATTTGGTAGAGATTTTCATATATGAGTCCTCTAACGTGTATCAAAATTTCAATCCATTTGGACTTCATTTGATCAGTCAAATCAATCTCTCTACCAACTGCTAAAGTCTGAAATTCAGCAAGTTTCAGATTGTCTCTTTCTTGGAGAAAACTCATATCACCCAGAATATAAGTCCTCTATGCATGAAAATTGGTAGAGACCTTCATCTATGAGTTCTCTAATTGTTGTATAAATTTTAGCTCGTTTAAACTCAATTTGGTCAGTCAAAACACTCTTCTACCAAGATTGCTCAAATCTGAAACTGCACTGCTGAGGCTGACAGAGTTCAACTCAAAAACTGATTTTCTTTCAAACCAATCTTCATGCCAATTGTACAGCAACAAGTACAAGATATGTCTATCATGCTCACAAAGTTTCAGGTCAACTCATCAGTATTTGATCTTTGAATTCCATGCTTGAAGTCGGTCAACTCAGATTTCTAATTTCTAGACAGATTTGTTGATTCACTTCATTTCTCTTCTTCTTGTCTGATCTTGAGATGAATGTGGTTGAAAATGCTCACAAGATATAATTTCCATTCAGTCCTCTCATCAATGCTTACTATCTTGTGAATTCTTCCAATATAGCTCATCCAATCTCAACCTCAAGCTTGGTTTTGCCTAATCTCAGACTTTGATTTCTTTAACCTCTAGCAAAACTCATCTTTCTCTAGGTGAAGAGTAACCTTTAAGCTTGTGGTTTATCCAATTTCAGAACAACCTCCTTTTGATACTTTTCTGTGGATAAGCTCAAACACAAGAGGTCATTAGTAACACAAGCACTAGTTTCTCACTTAGCAACCCTTTGTATGTGTGGAAGGCAAGTGGGTCACTAAATGGAGAAACCTCATAACATGGACTAAATCTCCCTTAAAGAATCATGCATATTCTTTTGAGTGGAATAAAGATGTGAATATGCATGTTGGTCATTTAAGTCCAAAGGGTAGATTTAAGCCATATTATGGTGAGTGGCTAAACATAGACAAATCAACTCCAAATTTACTTAGAGAGAAAAATACATCACATAATTTTGGATAGATGACCTTCATATGATAGCACACTCCCTTTGAGAAACACATTCTCATTTTGTGAGACTACATAAATCACTTAGAGAAAAAAGATTAGTCTCACAACTCTAGTCATAGAGTAAATTCCCTTTTGATAAGTGCTCTAAGTATTTGAATTTCTCACATAGCACTTTATTCATTTAAGAACATGGGATTTTTTTACTCTATGTCTAGGTCATGGCAACAATAGAATAATCAAATTGAACTAGATATGCCAAGAGATACTCACAACCATTGTAGCATGTAGATGCCCATAATATGAAAATAAGAATTTGGCAATCTACCATATGACAAGATTTCATGAAGTAGGAAGTTCTTGAGTTGTGAGTGATAAATGCCTTTACTTTACTTGAGCATGATTCTTTATTCTTGGCCTTCTTGAAATTTACTTGTATTCCCCAATGTGAAAACCAAGACTCCAAATCCTTCAAACCTCCAAATCCTTCAAACCAACACATAAGCATGAATGAAGAAAAACTTTCTTCAACTTGAGATTCTTGATTTGAAGTCCATGGAGGAAGCTCAAATCATCTATGTTGCTTGGTGTAGATGATCAATTCAGTTTCAGTCATAGTCTTCTCTTTTTCATGATCAATAACCAATGACAATCCTCAAGTGCTTCATTTACCGAAGTGGCTACACAATACACAAAGGTGTAAATTTTGAACATAACTTGCACTTGAGATTTAGTTGTCATCACCATTCTTGATAGTAATGAATGAGACAATATCTTCATCTTCACTTTGCTGATATGAAAGTTGTAGGCTTTGTCCATGAATTTGAGTGGAATCAATGGTTGTTGTTCTTCACATGCGCGCGCACCGCCGCTCTCGGCGCATCGCCACTCTCTGCAGTGTTGCAACAGAGGTCTGCGCAGATGTACACTACATCGAGTTGTCAGCGGAATTTGGTGCAGCAGCAACTTGAGGATCCCCCACTTCATTTGGTGAGAACATCTCAACCATTTAAGCTTCCTTAAGTGTCAACTCACCACCATTATCAAGGTTTGATCACCTCACTGAAAATGGACCACTTTACTGAGAAACAGACCACTTTACTGAAAAATGGACCAGTGGAAGAAACATTCATAACTTTTGATTCCCAAAGGCTATGAAGGTCAATGAGCACTTGTTGGAAAGCTTATGAAGTCTAGTTTCCAATACCACCATTGCTGATCTGTTTGCAAACTTTATTTTGGCTGCACACCAGTTTTAGTACAGACTGGTCAGAATGTCTGCAATCTGTCATATGCTCAACTTCAAGTGCAAAACTGTATCAATCTACAATATTTCTTGGCACATGCTGCACATGGTATGAAAGCTCATCAAGTTAACTTTCAAACCCAACAAACGGATTGTCATTTGCACTTCCCAAGATGGAGTTATGACCAGATCAATACAGACTGCACAGTGGACCAATCAGCAACACAAGGTGGTTCTTCAATACCTACAACATGAATAAGATCTTGCTCTACTAGAGAGCCATTAAAAGCATCATATGGAAAATGATTCATTTAAACTAAAAACACTCTAGTCACTCCTAATAATTCACAAACACACATATATTTGTGAACTACTAGAGACTACACAAGTCAAATGGCTAGCTAAGAAGGGTTAGGTACTAGTTACCGAGGTGAATATGAAGTTAGAGATATTTCCATTGATTCATCTTCGGGTCAATCATATGAGAGAATATAATATGAATTGATTGATAGCTTGAGTGAATATTTTCAATTAACTTGCTCAAGCACCCCGAAGCTTTATATCACCTCCAAGTACCTACAACACTCATCAAGCACAACTTGGTGGCACCCAAACTAAGTTGGGTCCATCAAGGTTAGTCACAAGAGACTTAGACACCCAAATGGCCTTTGTGTTAGCACGTGGTGAACCAATCACCTCTCTAGCACAAGTGTCATTTTTGGGCATTCTAAGCATATTTGAATTAATTGACAAGTTGAGCTTAGGAGTGTTACCCATGGGACAATCCTTACTTAAATGTCCCTTTCCTCTACAAGTGTAGCATAGGCGGCTCTTGTTCTTGTTAGCCTTCTCTTTTTGCATTTTTCTTGCTACCTTGTTGATGAGCCTCTTTCTTCATGATGACAAGCCTTCACTTTTCTTGTTTGGACATGAATTAATTTCATGTCCTTCCTCATAGCATCCATAACACTTCTTGCCTTTTGGAAGTGTGGCTTGGTCATCAAACTTGTTAGAACACATAGAGGCAATGTGTCCTATGTTGGAGTACTTAGCACGAGCCATCTTCTTCTTTTGGATCTTGCTCATGCCCCTCCTTTCTTTCCTCAAGATGCAGTCTTTAACACAGTGACCCTCTTTCTTGCACTTGAAGCAAGTGATGAGAGTCTTTGGTTGTTGTTGCACCTTGATGGTCTTGGAAGCTTCGCTATCATGCCTTGACATACTTGTTGTGAGCTTAGTTTGATCCGGAGACAAATTGGTAGCCTTCCCATTTTTGCGGGGCACGGCACTGCCGCTCTTGGGGTGCGGCACTGCCGTGGTCTGTGCAGGCTGAACTGTACCAATCTGCTCCTTCCTCTCAAACTGCACACAATCAGATCCATTCACCACTTTCTTACCATTTGTCTTGTCTTCTTTTGTGTGCCCAAGCTCACTTTTCATTATCTCATTGAGCCTAGCAATCTCTTTTCTCATAGCTTCCATATCAACAAGGTTAGTGGCATAAACATTCAAATCAAGATTAAAGCATTTTCCATAACCTTGGCTAGTGGAGGGAGTAGAGGTGTCCTTTGCATTAGAGGGTTGTGAGGTGCTCTCCCAAAGATTACTATATTGCAACTCAATCTCCTTGTGCTTTTCAACTAAGACACAATACTTGTCAGTGAGTGCAATATTAGCCTTCGTTGTGAGAACATGTTCTCTTTGCTCTTCGGCCAAAGCCTTGTGCAAGGAGTCCACCTCACTTCTCTTTAATGCAAGAGCTTCCTTATTAGCAACATACAACTTTTCAAGCTTGTTAAGTTATTCATCTCTAGTTGCTAACTCAGCTTGGGTACTCTCTAAATCCGCCATTAGTTGAGAAAGAAAAGACTCTAGTTTTAGGATCTAGGTTCTTGATGAGTCTAGCATACCCTTCATCATCACTAGATTCACTATCACTAGAGCTTTCACTTAGATCACTGCTAGAGATGTCACTAGGAGGTGGAGGAGGTTTGGCTTTTGATTTTACCTTCTCACCTTTTGCCATGAGACACACATGAGGTGTGGCATAGAGAGTTGTGCCTCTAGGTGAGGTGGATTCATCATTTGGCCTCCACCGATCACAAGCTTCTTCTTCCTTCAAAATGTTAGTCTCACAAGAACTAGAGGAAGTAGATGTACCACATGTAAAAATATTGTTCTCACCAACCATTTCATTACCATCCATTAAGTCATGTGTTGGTGAGGAAGTGGATGTGGCATGATCAATTATGCCTTTTGGGAAAATCACTTGAGGCTCATCATGTGTTGGCGAAGTTGAGCACTCCTCAAGTGGTTCCTCCAATGAGAGGCTGCTCTCATCACACTTGGACTTCCCATATCTTTCTTTGAGTGCGGTCCAAATGAGATTAGCATCATCAAGAGGTTCGTCATCTCCAAATATGACATCATCTAATACATCTTCACTCAAAGCACTAAACAAAATATTAGTAGCTTGAGCATTGTAATGATGTAAGTATTTCACTTCCTCTCTAGATAGATAGTCCAAATCATCACTAGGAGGTGAAATGCTCACATCAACAATCTGCTCTATATGAGGACCCATGGCCCTAAAAATATCAAGCACACTAGCAGACCAAGATGCATAGTTTGAGCCATCGAAAAGTAAAAGTTCTAGAGATACCTCCTCACTTGTCGACATCTTTCTCTCAAGGCGGTTAAGCCCGAAATTGAGAGCCTAGCTCTGATACCACTTGTAAGGACCTTGATGTCGCCTAGGAGGCCTAGAGGGGGGGTGAATAGGCCTGTACCTTAAAATCACCTGTAAAAACAAACTCGGCGGTTTTGAGAACAACAACCGACCTCACGCCTCGCCTCCTTAAACGCCTTGCCTGCCTGCGCCTCGCCTGCTGCGCGGCATCGCCTCGCCTAGCAAAACACAAACTGCAGTTTGAAATCTAAGCAACGAAACTTAGATCGAGTGAATATCTCAAGTTCCTGCACACAAATATATCACATATATCCAATAGAAAGTACCAGGAACTCCTCAACAAAGTAGATCGGGATGAAACCCTAGCTCACAAGAATAAATATGCAAGAATGTAAAAAGCACACGTGAGACAAGGATTTTTCCCGTGGTTCACCGTCGCCACAAAGGCTGGGTTACGTCCACGTTGTTGAGGTATCCACAAAAGGATTGGGATTCGCCACAAAGGCTGTCCCTTCCCTCGTTCTCAAGTCAAGGGAGTGAACCCTTGAGATGAGGGGTTTCCAATAGATCAATGAGGGTAATACAAACTTTCCCGCAGCTCACCACAAGCACGGGAGCTTGCCGGGCGACGCCTAGCCGTCTAGGAGGCTTCACCTCCAAGAGTAAAAGATGCACAACGAAGATTGACGAAGCCCAACAAGTGCTCAAGGTTTGGTTAGCTCAGATCTGCTCTCTAGCTACTAATCACACAGCCCCAACACTTAATCATGCACTAAGCACAATCAATCTCACAAAGAGATGGATGAGGAGAGCTCTCAAATGGCTTTGGAAAGGTTGGGAGAGGTCTGGAACATTAGCAGCACGACCAGAAGAGGTGGGATGGGTATATATAGCCATCCCCCTCAAACTAGCCGTTAGGATTCGAAAACTAGCCGTTATGTCTGTACGGGTGCGGCACTGCCGCCCGTTAAGTGCGGCACTGCCGCAGCTCCCAGAAACAGCACAGGTCACCTAACCGAAAAAGCCATATCTTTTTACTCCGAACTCCGTTTTCAGTGATCTTGGACATTCCGGAAAGCTTGTTTCGAGGGCTACCCAACCCTACACAGAACAAGCCCAAGATCACCGAGTGCAGGTGCAGTGCTAAGTGTTTTCTCTCATGTTAGCACTTGGGTTCGGTTAGTTTGAGCACTTGAGACTTGTCTATGATTCGTATTGCATCCCCCTTGATAGTACGGCATACCTATACTCAAGATAAATAGAATGTAACCAATTTAACCACTTGAGTCTTCAATGTCTTCATATGCCATTTCTTCTCAATATTGCTTCATAAGGGGTTGCGATCATCTTTGTCTCTTCGCTTTGAGCAACTATACCTTGAGCTTGTGACTTGAACCATTTCAGCACATATGAGTTCGACTTATGGCTTCAAGTCACTTCCACTAATGATTTAATCCTTAACACAATATGACTCCTCATAGCTTGATTAGTTCCTCGACTAAATGCAAGTACTCTCTTCTTCACCTTAGCCATGGTACCTCGGTCCCAAGCCACCACTTGCCCTTCACCTTAAGCTTAGTACCTCGAAGCCCTTTCCTTGCTATCTTCACCTTATCAAGGCATATTCAAGTCACATCACATTAAGCATCCATTGAATAATCATTTCTTCAACACTTTGATCCTTTCTTGATTATCTTGTAGATATAGATGTTGAGACCAATCAAGCTTCGGTTTGACTCACATAGAGACATACATGGATCAACATCAATATGGTCAAGCCAATTCACGGTTCCTTATATCCTATCATTTTGGCTTGACACTCCAACACTTATTTCAATCTTCTATTCATGGGAAACAAGTCATTATAGAGACCAATCCAAAATCATCAACTCTTGTCTCATTTGCCTTTTGCCAAGTATCCTTGCTTTCACATGATGCTATGATATTCCACAACATATAAGCCATTTCCTTGATTCCATTTGCATTGTTGTCTTTTGCTTGAACTAGATTGTTTCCATCATCTTCCAGTACAACAATACACAATTTGGCTTTGCTTCCATACTATGTGGAATACCATTAAGTTTGCTTACTTGTTGAACCTTGAATATACTTGTTACTACATAATCCACAAGTATATGTAATAGACTCGTTTCTGCTCAACACTTAGCAAACTTATTCCTGTTCAACACTTAGCAAACTTATTAGACCTTTAATTATGTTGTCATTCAATTCACCAAAAAAGGCCCACTAAAGGGCTAAATGCTAAATTCAACACTTTCATAGCTAGGCGGGGGCGGGCTAGGAGGTGATCGAGGTCATGGTAGCCACCGTCACGACGCCTTGCGGAGAGGGTGCCGCGTCCCACACACGAGTGCCGGAGACGGACTACCTACGATCGTGGGCGTGGAGGAGGGCGAGAGGGGCTTCGTCCCCGTGGCAGCGATGGGAGCGGCGGGGCTTGGGTGGGAGCGCGATCATGGCACAAGGCTCCCTGCACGCCCACGTCGACCGCTTTGCCATGCATGCGGTAATGCCGCCGCCTTGGCGGCGGCCCAAGTCAGCGCTCCCGGGACCGGCTCCTCTTGATCAGCTTCCTCGCCACCACCGCTTCTTGAGGGCCGAGGAGCAGGGAGGCAAACTCTTGCGGGGAGGCCTTGAGCTTGATGGCCTTGGACGCCACGAACGGCGGAGGTAGAGGCAATGGCGGCAAGGCGGCGGGCGCGAGGAGCACTGGCCGCGAGGGCGATGTCCGTGGGACACGCGGAGCGAAGAAGGGCGCGGTCATCCTCGGGCGGCGGTGGCGGGGGCCGGAGGTGTGCGATCCTCCTCAATCTGCGGCGGCGCGCCACGACCGGAGCGGAGGGGGCTGGGAAGGAGAAGATCGCGATCGATCAAAATCGGGAGTTTGGGAAGCGAAGGGAAAGGAGCAGGAGGATGCACAAACCCTAGGAGAAGCCCGTAGAAGAAGCCATGGCAGAACCCGGGTGGTGGAGCGTGCCCGCCCCGTGAGCGAGGCGGGCGCCGTGCGGGATCGGGCGAAGGTCGGTGGGAGGAGCGGCGCCGCCATGAGCGCCGCCGAGGCCACCGCTACCGCTGGAGCACGAGGGGAAGAAGCGGGAAGGTTGCCGCGCCCGCCAGCGATCTCGCGGCGCAACACCTTGAGGGTGTGGACCGGTAGCAAGCGCCCAAGGGAGGACCCGCGCGCCACGTCCCGGTGCCAAGCCAAGCGTCATGCGGGATGCCGTCCGCCCGACTCGGCAACCAACAAGCGGATCTCCGAGTAATCCTCGCCCATGAGGCACTCCTCGTCGATCTCGATGACGTCTCAAGTCGGGCGGAGGCCGGCAAGGATGCCACGCTGAGTCTAATGCTCATCCGGGAAGCGCCGGATGGGAGACGACGAGCCGGGGGAGGTCGGGACGTGGCGGTTGGGCATGGCCTCGCGCGGGCGAGAGTGACCCCTGCCGTGCTGCGTGGATGATGGGGCTGAGCGCGACCACCTCGTCACGCGCCGCCGGCGAGTTGGGTGCAGCAACATGTGCCCCATGGAGGTGGGGAGCATGCGCACGCGTGGACGTTGGGGGCGACGCGCGAACAAGGCGGAAGGCGGATGTATGGCCCCCGGTTGTCCGTCGGGCCCGGTGGTGGATGAACGCGTGGTGGTCTTCCCACGTGCACTCCATGTCCCCCTCGGGCATCCGGAGGAGCTCGTCGCTCCCGCCCGCTGGGGTGTCAGTCGAAGCCGAGCGGAACGGCGAGCCGTAAGAGTCGACCTCCTCCTCGCTCACGCTACGCCCCGAGGAGAGGGTGTACTTTCGGAGAAGGCTCCGGGCGCGGGAAGAGAGGAGAGAGCCCGCGGACGGTGAACCCATCCTCCCGCCAGCGGGAGTCCTCATTTGGAGGGAGAGCGGTGGCACGGTGCACCGGAACGAAGCGGTCCGGGGGGCGGCCGTCGGCGAGGGAGTGAAGGCCCGGAACGCCGAAGTGGGCGACGGGATGGGGAGAGGTTGGGAGTGGCGGTGGGAGACGTGGTGGGCGGGCCGGGAAAGGTGAAGGTGGAGGGCAGGTCGTGGGTGGCGCGAACGCGGTGCGGCCATGGGGTGGCCGGGCGTGGCGGCCGGGACTTGGAACGGGTGAGCTTGCCATGTGGCCGAAGACACCACAACGGCGGCAACCCGACGGGCTCGCGACGGGGCTTTGATGTGGTGGTCGCGTGGCGCACCGGAGGCGTGAGTTTGGAGGAGGCCGAAATGGCGACGCTACCGGGGGTTTGAAGGGGAGGGCGAGGGAGGTGAGAGGAGGGGCGGCTCGGGCAGGCGTCCGGCGGGCGTCGCGGCGCATCCATGGCTGGGTGGTCAAGGCGGCCGGGGTGCGCGTCGGCGCCAGGAGAGGGGTGGCGGCGGGTAGCAGGCCCGGCATTGGTCTCGACGCCAAGGGGGCTGGCCGCGGCGAGATGAGTGGAGGAGGGATGCTTAGCGTGGAGGAGTGGAGGCGATCACGGGCTCTCCCTCGGACGGCGTGGTGATCAAGGGTGGTGTCGGTTGGATGGGAACGGCATCAACGCCATTAAATGGCGCTTCAGGCCATGTCAAATCCATGCCGCCACCCGCGCCGGCGGCGTGGAGGAGAGGGGAAGGCACAATAGAGGAGGGAGAGGGAGGGAGGCGGCAGCGGACGTGGGGCCGACCTCCTAGGGGGTTTGACGAGGGCAACCCCCCGGCTGGCGCAAGGGCGCGGGCCGCGGATCCTCCGCCGTGTGGGCGGAAAAGCGGAGGATCCATCACCGCACGGTTTCCAACCAAGATCGGTGGCTCCGGTGGAGAGACCGAACGGGTGTTGGGGCACTGGGAGGGGACGGGGCAGCCAAGCCGACCAACGGGTCAGAACGGACAAAACGCCAACCGCTCGAGTTGGATCGGGTGACGTGAACGGCTAGCCGTTGGGAGGGAGAAGCCTGAGAGTTTGAACTCTCCAGTACCGTACGGTCCATGCATGGCGACGGACGGCCGCCACGAGGAGCTGGCCACGCCGGCGAGAAGAGGAAGCGCGAGACCTTGGTCGCGTGCGGCCGATCGGGAGCAAGGGAGGAAGAAGGATGTGGTGTTGCTCACCCGAAGCAATTCAGTCGATCAAGGGCGGCCGGACGTGGGCCAGATGGTCACCGGCGAGGAAGAGGGGTACCTAGGAAGGAGGGGCGGCGGAGAGAAGAAGTCGAGGAGGAGGCGGTCTGGAAGAGGGAACCTGGTCGGGCGCCGCGGAGCGGGGCGCGTGCCAGTGCTTTGGCTGTTCACGGCCGTGGACTTGGGTCTTCAGGTTGGCGCGGATCGGTGGCGGGACCGGGGGTGCGCATCAGAGGTGTCGTCGGGAGGCGCTGCGTCGCGTCTCCCGGTGGTCGGGGGCTTCCCGGAGTCGGCTGGGTCGCGGCCGGCACGGGGAGCGGCACCGTCGGGGTCGCCGAAGCCGTCGGAGTGCCGTCGGCGACGGGCGAGGTGGCGGAGGGGCGCTGCGGTGCGCCGTTCCGGGGCTGGTGGCGAGCTGTGGTGGCTGGGTTGGGGCTTTGGGGGTTGGGAGGCGGGCGGCGGCGTCGGATGGGCGGCGTCGCCATCGCCGCTCTCGGAGGGAGCGGCGAGAGGAGCGCCATCATCCCAGTTCCCGGTTCTGGAAATTCATAACTTGACATTGTTGTCCCTACTGTCATTTGAAGGTTGCAATGAGCTCTAATTTCTTTTCTCAGCGGTGCCTTTAGATTCCATTTGTCTACCTGAACCAGTATGCCTTAGGGCCAATGGTTTGATTTTGTTTCACTACTATAACTGCCTTCCAGTTCTCAATTATATTTTCTACTTTCAGTTTTCAGTTAAAGAAATGTTCTACTGTCCTACTACTTGACTCACATATATACCATCCACCCAGGTACCCAATTCCATAGTACACGTTCAATACCCTAATACTATTGGGTTCATCATGTAATGGATTGGAATCACAATAATATTGCTTGTCATCTATGTCCTAGTTTTCTGTTGAAATTTGGGTCTATGTCCTGTTCATGTTATTCTTTCCTACTACCAATTTACCAACTGAAGTTTACATTCTTTTCCCAGCTGCTCCTTTTGGTTTCATTTGTTTACCTGAAGCAACAGACCTGGGGGGCTTATTTCGATGTTTGATTTCTTGTTTATTTATTTGTGACAAGCTCACGGTTGTCGATTATGTTTCTCATCTATTTAGAATTAGTTATGTTTCCTGTTTACAGCAGAAGTATATAATCCTATCTTTCTGACCGTTTTAATAAAAACGGGACTGAAACGAGTTGAGGCCTTGAAAAAAAGGCAAAAAGACATTGTGCGTGGAGTGTTCTGTCTTATAGGAGTTGTGCGTGCGTGGAAGGTGCATGTGCTCGGCAAGCACGGCAACAAGTCGCAGGTTCGTCCGGACTATATAGGCATGTGGCCTGTTTCGGCCCATCTGATGAATAGCACGACAGGGAACACAGCCATTTTATTGCTAAATGAATTAGTGAAGTGAACTCAACTACCATCAACCAATTAATGCTCCTGCATGGGTTAGATTTTTCGGTTTGTTGTTGCTTATTATAATTTTTAAATAAATTTGGTTCCACGTTTGGTTTTATTTTTAGATTGGGAATTTTGTTGCATATCTATATGTGAGTGGCGAATCTAGTAATTTAACTTTGGGTATGGTGCCTAAATTTTTTTTCATACAATTCAGTAACAATTATAAATTTTGCAATGTGATTAAGTTAAAACCATCTACTAAATAGAATTTAAGCAGTTCAAAAGCCATACATAAAAGAGTACCAGAGCCTTACAATGTTGTTTTGCCTTGGAAGGAATATGAATGTCTTACTCTATATATACTTCATCAAATAGATCAACCACTCCTCTTTCACCATTGCTTCAAGCAGATCAGGTGGATGATTACAAGGTTCAACTGACTATGCAAATAGCTTTTTTTTTTTTAGATAATGGATATAAAATCCGGCTTCATCTATCGGCCGAGATAGAATCGGGCCAATTATTACAAAAATAGTCCGAGCAACAAGCGCTCAACATCCAGCCAATATTGAATGAACAAAAACAAAATACGGTTTGATCTAAATATGACCAATAAATCTTGAAGAAAGCCATCCTCCGGAACTAAAAACTGCAGTGCGAGAAGTTTCAATGTCTTTGCCCGGCTGTACTAGCTGGTCACGTTGATCTTCGACCCATTTGTAGATTTGCCCAATTAGCCAATGGGTTCCCAGAATAGCACCTGCAAAAAGATTTTGGTCTACATTTATCAAAAACCACTTCATTTCTTGTTATCCAAATTGCCCAAAGTAAAGCAGCGCAACTCTTGTTAATAACAATGAATTTACTTTTCTGTTTGTAATTTTTAGTCCATCGCTCAAACAGGTCTCCCACATTTGACGGTGGTGATAAACCAAATAAAAGATGTACAGTAGCGCCATAGAAATTTGGCGTGAACGCACTCAAAAATAGGTGTTGAATTGTTTTACGGAAGATGACAAAAAAAACAGTTCTTATCACCATTCGATTACGTCTAACTAAATTATCTTTAGTTAAAGTAACACCCTTTTTTAGGTACCATAAGAAAATTTTAATTTTCATTGGTACTTTTATACGCCAAATATCCCGTGACACTCGAACACCATTGTTAATTAACGCAAGATACATGGACTTGACTGAAAAACATCCGGATGCGTTTAGCCCCCAAACAAAAGTGTCCCTATCACTTGTTAAATTAATGTCTTGTATCGAAGCAACAATTACGTTGCCAAGCAACTAGGTTTGCACCACTTAAATGTCTCGAGAAAAGAGATATTTAGCGGGGGCGGTACCAAGAAATGCGTGGGCCACCGAATCTTGTTTTGATCGTACTATGTTAAACAAGGAAGGAAATTTATCTTTTAGGGGTTTATTACCCAACCCGGATGTCAAACCGGAATCTAGTTTGGGACCCATCCTTAATGTTGAAACGACCAAAGTCAAAAAAACTATCTTTCACATTCATTAATCCTTTCCAAAAAATGAGAGTCTACATTGGTTTTTTTTACCACAACTTCCAATTGGCTTATTTTTAACATACTTATTTTAAGTATCAATTCTTGCCACATACCATCTTCGTTTAATAATTTATATAGCCACTTGCTTAAAAGGCATTTGTTCGAATATCCAAATTTTGAATTCCTAACCCCCTTGGTCTTTTTTGGTTGGCACAAAATCTCCGATTTTGCCGGTCTATATTTTTTTATGTTGATCATTTTGCTAGTAAAAGCGTGATCTAAAAACGATCAATTTTTTCAAGTACTCCACGTGGGAGCTCAAAAAATGACATCATAAACATCAGTGAACTAGAAAGCACCGAGTTTATTAAGACCAACCTACCTCCCTCTTGACAAGAGTTTTCCTTTCCATCCACTCAATTTTTTTCTATCCTATCCTCAATTATCTTAAAGTCCTTGTTATTTAATTTTCTTACATTCATGGGGAGACCTAGGTATAGGAAAGGAGTTGACCCAGTGACACATCAAACAATTGCGAATAAAAGTCTTCTTGTTCTTTTGCCTTCCCAAAAATGGAAAAAGCTCACATTTATGGAAGTTAATCTTCAAGCCCGATAGTTGTTCAAAGGTGGTTAACACTAGTTTCATATTAAGCGCCTTTTCAACATCATGGCTCATAAAGATTACGAGTATCATCCGTCTTGTAGAATAGACGAGACCATCTTGAATAAGATGTGGGATTAATCCTTCCACTTGACACGCTTGTTTTGGCTCTAGTAATGAGTATGGCCAACATATCGACAACTATGTTAAATAGTATAGGCGACATAGGATCCCCTTGCCTTAAACCTTTCTTAGTTTGGAAATAGGAACCTAATTGATCATTGACTATGCAAATAGCTATGAATGTAGAAAATAATTTTCTAAAAAGACGAAGAGAAAAGATTAAATTTTACATCACCAAAATAGTGAATCAAGTCGATAAGCCCTGGTAGCTGCGACCAGATAGGACATCGGAATTAGGGCTTGTTCGGTTTCCTTTGGGAATGATTCCTAGCCGGAATGACTTGTTAGCTAAAACATAAACAAGACCCGATAAGAGGCGGGATTCATTCCGTGTCAAAAACTAATTGGAACAAAATATAATCACAATATGTACAACAAAGGGGACGGCATTCGATCCATGAGCGAGAGGTGTGGAATCCATCCCGCCTCCCACCGCCTCGATTAAGCCATGAGCTTGGATATGAAGGTCTCCACGACCCCTCCTCCCCGGATGTCCTCAAAGCTGAGTTTCTTCACTGTGTCGCAACATCCCCTCACCAACCGGAAAAACAATCTTCTACCTTACACTTCTTCTCCTCCCATAGCTCTCTGCGGATCCAAACCAAGTTCTCCGACCTGCTAACCCTAGCCTTCGACCATGGGGGTGGCGGCGGGGCAAGGCTCTCAGTGCGAACCTCGAGGCATGCAGCCAAATTCTGAATCGCCCTCCTTCGTCGTCTTCCTCCGGCCAATCAACGTGTCGGGTCTCGCACCAACGTTTCAGGCCACGGACTCCCTCCTCGTGTCGTCGCGTGGCTTCTCCGGGCCCTCCTTCCGGTCGCTCCCCAAGGGGATATGGTCACGTAGAGGCGTGCCACCTCTCCGACTCTGCTTCCTCGGTGGGGGTACCATGACCCGTGATCACGGGCTCCCGGCGGCCACCGATTCGGCACCGGCGGCGAAATCGGCGATCGCCTAGGTGACTTGTCTCTCAAGTCACCCATCCTTGAACCGTTTTCTTTGCCCACCCATTTCTTTCCTACGCCCCCTCTATCGCGACTCCCCGTCATCCTGTCCCCTTGGTTTGTCACGTGTTCGCGACTCCCGCTCCCCAGTCCGCCCTAGTAGCACAGGCCGCCGGGCGCCTCCTCCCGAGCCAAGGGCCCCTCGCCGGGCTAGTGCCGCGCCTCACCTCTGGGCTGGCTAGGAGGAGAATAAGGGAACAATGTTGGCTACCTCCACCCGTCTACCGTAAGGGAGTCTCTGAGCCCGTCGCGCCACCAGTCTAGCTCGATTCCCCATATACGCAGGCCACTGCTTTCTACAATTATTGGCTTGGGTTCGGCTCTATCATGGACTTGGTGCGTTGGGTGGGTGGATAGCGACACCGCCGTGGGGAGAGCCGTAGTGTGCATATCCACACCCGATAGGATCGCTGGCGTTCGGTTTTAACCAAAAATTTGGTTCGGTTTATTTGGTTAATAAAGCCTTCAGTTTTTCGAAACTAGGAGCCAATCGGTTCCTCGAAAATCAAAACCGACAAATTCGGTTTCGGTTTGTAATTCTGTTCTTCAATTTTAACCGAAGCAAACCGACGGAAGGAAGAGGAATAAAAAAAATCGCCCGCATACCGTGTCCGGCGTCCGCGGTTGCGCTTCAGCGCCGCCTCGCGGTGGACTGTCCAGCGTCCGGCGTCGAGGTTTCTGACGCCGCTGTCGTCATGTCACCCTCGTCCGGTTGTCCTCGCGGGGCTGGTGTGTCTCCGCTTCGCTCTCCCTTAGCCACGTCGCTGTCCTGCCGTCTAGTGCTCTTGCCGCTGCGCGGTGTCGCCCGGTACCGTCGCTGATGCACGGTCGCTGCGGCGTGCGGCTTCGCGCTCGGGGTCCCCGCCATGGCGTCGCCGTGTGGGAATGTATCGGCGTCGCGAGTAGCTTTCCTCCGCTCCTCGAGTGTCTCCTATCCGGTCGCGTGGGATTTGGTGTTGAGGACGGGCAGATAGGGTTGGGAGGGTGGAGACTGGGTGGAGACGAGGAGTGGCCTATGGCCGAGTGGGCCTTTTTACTTGGGCCGAGGTGCCTAGTCGTCGCCGCGTCGCTGGGATGTTCGGTTTACGGTTAGGCTTCACTTCCAAACCGAACACCGAGTCGATCCCCTCGGTTTTTCTAGAAACGAAAACCGTGCCGAAAAACTAAAAAAACGACAATTCGGCTCGATTTCGGTTCTGTTCGGTTCGGATTTCGGTTTTCAGTTTAAAAGTGCCCAGGCTGACCAATAGGCACGCGTTAGCCTATGGCTGGGACCTGTTGGCTATGTTGCAAACCTACGTTTCAACGACCTCTTCAAGTCTAGCTCATGCCTTGTCATACCGGTACTATAGGGATATAGGATCTGCAATATCATAGGCTTTGGGCCTTGTTGTGGGCTGGCAAGACATATCAGTGCTGAGAATAGCAACCATAAAGGGAAGAGGCAGAAAAAGCAGCAAATATTCCAGAACACGAACCAAGGTCAGGAAGGCCAACTTCCTCCTAGTTACCGAGATTCCATGCTCTCGATTTCCTATGTGATTTCTCACGTTGCCGGCTTGATCTCACCGGCAGCCATGGGTTTAGACATGCCTCCACCTGTCGGCTGCCGACCGGCGTACGGTGTTTCTGCCATTCGCGTCGGGCGCGGGCGTACACGCCTCGAGTGATCTATAGTTATGGTTATCAATGTATATGGACTACTTGGTCCAAAAGAGTGAGACCCGTGTTAGTGATCCATAACTATGGTTTGTTCCACAATGTTGGTGTCCATATAGACCAGAAAAAGTGGGCCCCGCCATCACATAAAATCCACAAACCCCAGTCCCTTTCTCCTAACGATTGTTCCTCCCCTCCCCATCGCTCGTATCCGCAGGAGGCGGCGCGAGGCCCTCCGCGCCAGCATCACTGGTCGGCCTCTCCCCTATTACGCGCTGCTCTCTCGGCTCACCTCCCATCCCGCCCTAGTTCGTCTTTCCCGGCCACCCGGCTCTTGGCGGCGGGCGGCCTATTTGTGCCGGCGGCGGTTCAGGAGCGGCGTCCATGCGGGACAACACCGGGGGTGGGAAAGAGGCGCGGCGAGCCCGCGTCGACCGCCTTTGGATCTGTGGTTGCGCACTTGCCCGGGTTAAGCTATCGACAATAAACCGATTTGCGACCAACGCTGCCCCTCGTGTCCTTCCTCTACAATAGCACCGGATGGGCGGCATGGCGAAGATGGCGGATGGGCGGGCAAAGCATGTCTTGGGCGACATCCTCACCAGGCGTTGGGACCTCGGGCGGCGGCGGGGCCTCGCCGGCGAATCTCGGGGTCGACGTGTGGAGCTAGGGTGGCTGTTGATGTTTGTTAAGTGTTAAAAGATTATTAAGAAATCTACAAGCGCCTGAGAACATCATTGTAACTTTCCCTAGGAGTATTCTAGAGTATCGTATCTATAGGGAAGTTTTGGCTAAAAATTCAAATAACTCACAATCATGTACCTACTAATTTAGTAAACTAACTAGACTAAAGAGGGTAAGTGATAAATGATAAATAATACTATGAATAAAAAAGCATTAAATAAATCTATGAATGATAGCTTGCCTAAAAAGAATACTATGACAAATGAATAGGTTAGATAATCGGGGAGGACAACGAAAGAGATCAAGGTTACTAAATAGTTCTCTATTACTTTGGTTCTAGAATAACTGAAATATGGATAGATATAGCAATCACACAATAACACTTGGGGACATCGTAACACTAGGCACGAAAAAGGGATGAGAAGGGGCTAGGAAGCTCTAACTATAGTCCTAAAAACACCAACCCGACGTGGTGGAATACTTGACCATTAGGGCTGTCACCACACAGGGGATACCACAACTATCCGTAGGGATTGGGTGCAATCTCGGGTAACCTATATTTTAGACACCATGTCTACACTATTAATTACTACTCTAATTATGTCTATAACTAGAGCACTCAATGCGGCGAAGATTCTATGCAATGGCATAACAACTATACTAAACATAAATATATGAAAGGCGTAAAATAAATAGAGAAGATAAATATATATTAAAGCATAAATCTTGTAGAGTGAAGATACAAAGACATACCAAAACTCTGAAGACTCTCCAGAACCCGAGTGTAGCTCTGCTCTCTCTAACTCTCCACTAGATCTAATCAATTACATTGAAGAGTCTAATCCTACATCTACGTTGAAGAGAGAGAGTTCCTTACATTAGGACCCCTCTGTAATCAATGAGATGAGATGAATAATGAATTAGGGTTTTAGGGGTGAGGTCTGTCTCTTTATTTATAGTCCCGAGGGATGAATCTGAGCCATTGGATCAAACTGACCTTAAACCGACTTAAATCAACGGCTAGATATGATTCTAACAATCCCTTAGGTCGATGGAAGAAGATTCCAGAAGATGGACACGTGGCACCTCCGTGGAGGGCTGTGCGGCCCCATAGGCTAGGCCGTGCGGCCTCCCCCTGTGACAAGTGGGTCACGCCTTTGGCGAGCCGTCTTCTGGTGTCCTTTAGGTCCTTGGAATTTATACTAATGGTCGTGATTCGTATCTTTTGATTCTATACTCCAAATGTGGTAAAACAATATGTCCGTTTTGATCGTCTCAGGGAGCCCTTCGCAATGGTCTACTCTAATCCATCATTTGAGATACTTTTATTCAGTGAAAACCTACAAGACAAATAAGAACACCAAACTCATGGAACTTGTTAGAATCAAACTCTACATCTAGTATTTGCGATTCCTTTTGTATCATTTTATGCAAAAGTTGATGGTTATGTTTGGACTATAAGGACTATCAACAGTGGCATTCTAGCGCACCGAACCGAGGGAGAGGGATGGGAAGCTGCGGGCACGAGGGAGAGAGAGAGAATACTAATTCTTTATTCCTTGTGGGCGGTCCATAGGAATATGGGCAGCTGATACTATGGACTTGTATCACAATGTTTCAGCTACCCATAGGAGAATATTTTATTGCTTGTGGACTACCTTATGGACACATTGTGGTTGCTTAGTGTTTTACTCTTATCGCTATTAGTGCATTTAATTTGCTATTTACTAACATTATTGCAATGCGGCAGCCTGACCATTCAGTAGTGTACACCATTGGAGACGAATTCTCTTTCATTTCCTTCATGATGGACCTACGTCGCAAACTTGCCGATCACCCAGGCCACCAGGATATCTTGGATGCCGACCCAGTTCCAAATATATCCTCCACCCGGGAACACTCGTTGCTTTCCAACCGCCAGCGAGGTGGGTTCACATCAAGCTTCAGGTAGCGGCGGGCTCGGAGACGATGACAGTGACCCTAATCTTTCGGGATGACGACTTGTATGTCTGTGGCTTCGTGAACAAGAAAAGAGATTGTTTCCAGCTTGGCGACACTAATCCAGAATTAAGCGCCCGCTGGATGCTCCCACCGGAATACAACGCACAACATCTAGACTGGGGCCTCAGCTACAACTACAGGATAATGGACGACGGTAGTACCCAACAGGAAGTCGGGAGTCCGCAAAGCTGGGCAAGACCTTCGCAGAGGAAGCCGTGTCCGTGCTTTCGAGCTTCCCAGATCTGGTGGTGCCTGGTACCACGACGACGACGACAATGAGCCCCAAGACAGCGCTGGTGCGCCTGAGCGTCATGGTCTGTGATTCTGCCAGGATCAATCCTCACCACGACACCGTTGCACTTGGCTGGAACGACGGGACGGTACTTACCAGGCAGCTGAGCCGTTACATAGCGAATTGGTTTGAGATATCAAAGGATCTACTGAGCTGGAAGCATCGTGGCTACGGCTGATGGAGCTCGCGGCAAGATGAGTTAAGGGGCGCCAAAGGTGCACTAGACATCGTCCATGTTGTGCTTAATGTGTGACCAATTAAACTGTTGTTTGCTTTCAATACTGTAAACTTGATGACTGTAGTAACGGGCGTCGATCGATATGACCATTCCAACATACTGTAAACGGTATTTGCTTGGTTCAAAATGTCACGCTATGGAATCGCAATATAAAAATAATGTTTTCCCCTGCCCCAGATAAAATTTTAATATACCTGTGTTAGCATGAATGTATGCATCCACATTTTATTTAATTCATTTAATTAAGATTTACAAACTGTTAAATTTAACTAAGTTTTAGTGCAGAGTAACGTGATTGGAAAATCTAGATTGTAGCACACGGGTCATGATGTTTGTACAGAAAGAATCAAGCGACATGAATATGATATTTTCATACTAAATTGTATTCAATGTGAAGTGGTTAAGTCACTTGGGTCCTTTAACGTGGCCCAATTTTGATAGACAATGAGAGAATGCATATGTGTGAGACGCTACATGCAGCTAATACAGCTACTTTAAAAATTAATCTAGGGCAAGGACCAGTGCCCACTATATATGGTCATGCATGACGATGTTTTACTAGCGCTTTTGTGTAGTTGCAACAATTAACATCAAGTGATTATAACAGATAATTGCGTACATGTGTTCATAGGGGTGAGTGTATGCGTGCGTGTTGAGCGTCTGCGTAGTATTGTGTAATCTCAAAAAAAAAAAAATGAGAACTTATATTAGAAAGAAAAGAAGCACCAAAATGAGTCCATCAAGATTCAAACAATTTCAACCTAGGATCCATAAGGTAGATCATGATTTTATAAAAAATATATAATTAGTTTCACATTTTTTTCTGGGCGGAAACAAAATTTCTATGAGTTTTCTAAGATTAAATCAGGTTTTTGGATTTTTTTTTTTTTTTTGAGAATTACGATTATAACGCAGACGCTCACAACACGCACGCACACTCACCCCTATGAACACACGTCACGAAACCCTACCCCTATGAGCACCTCCTCGGGACCGGGTAGCCGGCAGATCTGTAGATTCTCGAAGTCACCATAGGCGCCCGTCGTCGACGGAACGTCGCTTACCGCTTAATGCATAACGCCGGTAAATCCGGGAAAATCCCAAGAAAAGATCGCGAGCACCGTGATTTGAACCCCTGGTGGGTAGCGTCCCCACCGGATCGTCCTACCATTGGACTAATTGCATTACTTTTACAAATAATATTATATGTGCATTTTGTTTGAAATTTTCTGAATTTTTATAAAACTATTTCTAGTTCAATTTACCTCCTTGAACTCTTCACTTAATCTGATTTACCTCCTCTGATATCACGTCACATCACCAAAACCTCCATCAAAACCATTGAAGATGTAAAAGTGAACGGTTTTTAAACTTTGGGGTTAAGATTAGACAACTATGGCAAACAATTTGATAGTTTTATGTGGATGAGATAGGGATGGGAGTGGCAAATTGCAATCGAGCAACTCCCCAATCCGATTATCATATTGGGGAAGTTGGCTCAAAAATTTGCTCCAGCAGCTCCATCTTAGAGGTGAACCTGCAGACTGAAGCTGCTGATATGGCAAGGAAGTTGAAGTGAAAGCTCCTCTCTGCTTCGGCAATGGAATTTGTTGGAGTAAAAGTAAAACTGACGACGGAAATGAAGTACAAGTGGAGGTCACCTGATATCCAGAGCAAATAACCAGTAAAGAAGCTCATTCTATAAGAAGTCCATGGGACTGGGACTGGCTGCCAGCGCAAATAACCAGTCAATAGGCTGATGAGATTAGTACTCTGATAGAACAAAGTGGTGGTCTCGCGTGCGTTGGATGGCCTGATCATCAAAAACACTAGTCGTTCTCCTAGGCCCTGCAATTCGGCATGCATGTTTACGAAATCGTATCAGTTACCCTTTTTTTTGTCCTTTTCTTCGTCTTCTGCTTACAAGTAAATCGTGTCCTTCTAATCTGTGTGTGTCATCACTATTGCAGCTAGTGGTTGCTTTCAATGATGATCCAGTAAACCTCTTCCACAAGAATCAGTAGCTTTATTTATCCGGTCGCCTGTGGGCGAAAATACTTCAGCCCCATTCAAATTTGTAGCCCATTTTACGGTCCACTAAGGAGCCCACAAACACGGGGCGTGTTGGATGCCGACTGGTCGGCGTGCCACGGGGCGGCCTAGCAGGCCGGCCCACCTAGTCCGCCGGCCCGCCTAAGCATCGCCGTCAACCGTCGTCCCCGTCGTCCTGCGCCCCGCGCCGGGCCGCCCTGCTTCGCCCGGAGCTCGGGCGAGCCCCCCTCGGCGCCGCCGGCCGCCGTCCCTTCCCTTCCCGCACTTCTTCTCCCTAACCCCAACCCGCCCGATGCCATGGCCGCGCCCCGCTCCGAGCTCAAATCCAGACCATGGCGACCTTCAATCCCCCGCCGCCGACCCATACCCAACCGGATGGGTCTCTCCCCGCCCCGAGGCGCCGCCGGAAATCACCGCCATCGCCGCCGCCTTGTCGGCGGCGCGGCCGGCTCTTTCTATGGCGGGGAGGAATGGAGGGGGAGGGGAGGTCGCGGACCCTAAAGGCGGGGGCGCTGGACCCTAAAGCGGCAAGGGCGCGACGGCGCCCCTAAAGCGACGGCGAGGTGGACGGCGAGCTGAACGGCAAAGAAAGACGACGCCCTGCCGACGAAGACGACAACCCCTGAAGACGCGACCCGAGCAGGCCTTGGGCTGGGCCGGCCCACCACGCCCGACTGGTCAGCGCGACGTTTAGCGCCGACTGGTCGGCGCATAGTATTGGCGCACAAACACTACGTCAATTCCCCATCCCACAATCCGCTTCGTTTTCAGCGCCGGCTGCTCCCGCGCAGCCATCGCAAGAGCCATCTGGTGCTTCCTGACGTCAGAGCTCACAACTTGGACGCCACCCGCGTGTCATGGACGATCCTGGACGCTAGCCGCTGGGCCGTCACTGCCTCTACCGCATCGTCGCTGCCATGCATCTGCCCCACCTACAGCAGCCACCACCGCATCATCGCCTCCTTCCCCACCGCCTGTCCATTCCATGGCAGCCCCGTACGCACCTGTATGTCCATTTGGGGAAATTTTGTTCAAATTTTTAGTGGATGCCGGTCCGAAATTTTGAAATTCGTCCAAATCGGTATGCACCGATTTTTTTTTTTGGATTTTAACCGAACCTTGACCACCAGAATCAAAGATTACATGCCTTGCCACACAAAAAGTTTTGAGATTGTTGTCAGTCGTAGTTCAACACGGAAAAGTAGACAGTTTGAATGGACTAAGCCATTTGTAATCATATTGCAAAACTTTTTTTGGGTACTAACAGTAGGAGGACAACAACACAAAAAAGGGCACTTTGCTTTGCTACGGCTATCATGGACACCATATGTGGCTACACACTGAACAACAGAACATATATATCTTTTTCACGGGTGAATACAAAGACATCATTGGTAAAGAGAGATCATGGAGATCCACCATGAGCAGTGAAAACATGACTCCTGCCTAAACTTCCATATAATGCCAGTCGCCTTCATGGAATCATGGGACACACCGGCCAACAACCCATTGTCAATGCACATTTGAATTCAGCACTGAGCAGATAAAAAGGAAGAGACCACTACAAAATGTTCTAATACCAAACTCAGTTGAAGCTTAAAATTCCACAGGTAAATACTTTTTTTTACCCTACCAACCCAACATCACAGCTCACAAATTGTAGCCTATATAAACATAACACCCCATGCACAACAATGCAAAACCAAACGATCGATCTGCCAACATGGCACCAACAAGAGCACTCATCAAGGTGTCATGCATGGTGGCACTCGCCATCGCGCTGCTCGCACCATGCTGTACGGCATCCTCGAGGTCACTGCTGGTCTCCTCCTCATTCGCCGATGCACGGAACGCAGCCAGCAGGCGGTGCCCCAGCGCCCGGCGCCGTTGGTGCTAGAGCCACAGCCGCCGGCTGCAGATGCCGCAGCCCCTCCGGTGAAGACTCCAGAGTCCTCCGCTGCGCTGCCGCCCGTTGACGGGCACCCACGGCCAGCACGTCAAGGGCAAGCACAAGGACCACGAAGAAGGCAGCGCCACCCAAGCAGAAGCACCACAGCCCGGCGCGCCGCCCAAGCACCACGCGCCTCCGGAGCCGGAGCCCGAAGCCGGACGTTTGGCCACCCGCGCCGCCATCGGAAGCCGTACACACCACGGCCGCGCCCGGCGGCCGATAGCCCGCGACGGGCAGAACCCGCTTTGTCGCGTTCCGTGGCAGCGCCCGCCGCACCGCCAGTGGTCGCCGCTGCCGCCGTTCCCGCTCCACCCGTCACCACTCCCGCGTGGCGCACCCAGAAAGAACAACCCGTGGGCCGCCTCTGCCGCCGTTCCACCCGCCACCGTTCCCCGGCGTGGCGCACCCGGCCCGGCGGCAAGTGGCCGCCGCCGCTGCCGCCGTTCCACCCACCCACCGCCGGTCCCCTGCGTGGCCGCACCGGGCGGCAACTGGCCGCCCTCTGCCCCCGTTCCACCCGCCACCGATCCAACGCGAGGCCGCACCCGGCCCGGCGGCAAGTGCGCCGCTGCCGCCGTTCCCGTTCCACCCACCGCCACCCGCCGGTGCCCCGCGTGGCGCACCGGGGAAACCACCCACCTGCCGCCGTTCCTTTCCACCCGCCACCGACGCCCGGCGTGGCCGTGGCCTCGTCATCCAGGAAACCCGTGGACGCCACCGTCCTTGTACGGCAGTGTTGGCATCCCTGCGATGATGGTGCAGAAGAACCCCAGGAACTGACACATGCGGGCGCTCGATAACACAAGAGGAATTTTATATTGACAGTGAATTTGTTTCAGCTGAAGGAGAGATCGATCATCGGTAATCGTATATATAGGCTGTAAAAGTCCAGGAGTGCATTTGTGACGGACGATTTGTCTTAATTTGATCAGGCTCAAGAGCCATGATATGAATAAAATCAGACGACATTATTAAGGTTCTTGTGATAATCCGTTCGATGATTCCAGGAGAACTATAGATCATCAGAAATTCAGTACTACTTCTGTGTGTGGATCTTGTGTCAATGGCAACGGGTACATACCCGACGGTACTGGCCGCCCGCACATCCGCAAAACGCAAACGCAGGTAAGGATTTTGTTCCATACCAAGCACCCGCGGTATTTTTACCCGACGGTAACCCGCACCCGACAATTCTCCGGTCGAGGCAGAGGCGCGGTCGGCAAGGGGACCCGGCCGCCGCCCGATGGGGAGAGGGAGCTCCGCCGCCGCCGCCGCCAAAGCCGCCGCCGCGGGGGGAGGGAGCACCGCCCGTCGCTGCCGCCCTCCCCACCCGCCGGATGTAGGGAGGAGGACTCCGGCGAGAGGTCGGCAAAAAGCAGACGGGCGCACGCTCTCCACCATGGCTACCGAATTTTACGAAGAAGACAAGAGGAAGAGGAGGGCTGCCGGCGGGTGGCGTGGTGGAAGAGGAGGGCGACCGAGGGCTCGCCGCTACGGCGGGCCACGCCCCAGGCTCAACTGCTCGAGGGGCGCCGGATCATTGCCAGGATGCGACTCGCTGACACCGGAGCGCGATGTGCGAGTGCGGAGGCCTCCCGTAGCGCGGCGCTTCCCTGGAAAGGGTGAGGGAGTGAAGTGAGGGGGTGAGAGGGGTTAGGGTTTGAGAGAAGATATATATACCAAGTAGAATTTGGGCCAAATTGATGGGCCATGTTGGGCTAAAATGACCACATGTTAGCTGCATTTGCGGGTGTGTCTTACCCGCAGGTACGCGGGCATGGGTACTATACTCCCACACCCATACCTGTGTACCCGATGGGTAAAGGATTCTACCCATTAACGCACTCCACGGGTAGAAAACTCGCTCCATACCCGCCTTCGTAATGGGTAAAACCTATCGGGTTAGCGGGTTTTGGGTACCCGTTGACATCTTGAATCTTGTGTGCCTAGTTGTTGGCTATAGTGTGACACTTGTGTGGCTGTTGGAGAAGGATGCTTGCCACACAGGGCATATATGCTATATATATATATATATATATATATATATATATATGAGTGCTATCCTACACCTAGGTGTAGAATAGCTTATGTTACACCATGACACAGCCAACAGACCCAACCCAACTCTACCTCGCGCGGCCTGACTGAACCGACCGAACTGGTGTAACCAACCCCGCGTCGCGCGCCTACGAGCCGGATTACAGCGGTCCCCCCCGCGAGTCGCGGTGCAGACCAGTTTTCCTACGCGCGCCGCATGGGCCTGCGCACGCTGCCCTACACTTTTTTGCCACTCGCTGCTGCTATGGTCTAGGTGAGCACGTGCCGCTCTGTGGGGCTCAGCAGATAAGCAGCTCTTATCCTCGTGCCCGCTGATGCTGTGTTTTTTTTATTTTTTTTAGCCAGCGACGCAACGCAGTGAACACAGCCTGCTGATGGCTGATGGCCTGAGTAACGAAGTGGAGGAGAAAGCATCTCGGGATGGATTTTTATTTTCTTTTTTAATGATGCTGAAAAGTCTCATGCGTGAGTGGGCAGGAGCCTGGCTGTTTCAACGTGCAAGTTCGTATAGGTCCCACACCATAGGCCTTGTGTATATCTGATAGTGGGCTACTTTTGCGTTTTCCGGTGGAGGGAGTAACTCATTATTTATTTGAAGTATAATATCAGTATCTTCAAGTATTTTTTATCTAGTACTACAATTTCAGTATCTTCAAGTATTTCGTTGTTAGTATTCCTCCAGTATTTTGTAGCAGTATTTTCGTTAGTATTTTTTGGTCAGTACCTTGTAGGTATTTTTGTTGGTAGTTCTTAGTACCTTCCAGTATTTGTCATTATCTTAATGATATTTTTGTCAGGACCTTCAAGTATTCGCCAGTATCTCTAGTATTCTGTCAATATCCTCAAGTATTTTTTTTTCTCAGCTCCTTGGCACACAGTCGATACTAGATCTTCAGTAGTTGCCAGTATCTATAATTATTTTGTCAGTACTTTGAAGTATTCGCCAGTACCTCCAGTATTCTGTCACTATCTTCAAGTATTTTTCGTCAGTTCCTTGGCACATAGTCGATACTACATCTTCGATAGTTGCCGGTATCTACAAGTATTTTTGTCGGGACCTTCAAGTATTTGCCAATTACCTCCAAAGATTTTCTATCACTATTTTCAAGTATTTTAGTCGAGATCTTTTGGTATTTCTTCGCTTTTTAAATCAAGAGCTTGTTAGAGGCATTATTATGACTTTAGTAGTTGTCAATATCTCTACGTAGTCTTCAATATTTTTAAGTGTTTTGTCAAGATCTTCAACTATTTTTGTTAGTATCTTCCAAGTATTTCTTCAATATCTTCAAGTATTTTATCGGTATCTTCTGGTATTTCTTTAGTATTTTTATGTTAATAGCTTGTTGGAGCCAGTACAATGACTTTAGTAGTTCTTAATATCTCTAAGTAGTCGTTCGGTGCATGCTCCCCTACTAGAAAGATTTCTGAGACACTTTTAATGCCATTTGCTGAGTTTAGGGTTTATGGTGTTTGCCAAGTTTATGGTTTTAGTTTCATTTTGTCGGTATGTCCGAATAGTTGCCGATTACCTCTTAAGTAGTTTTCGCACCTTCTAGTATTTTGTGAGTATGTCCGAGTATCTTGTCGCAATTGTTGTCGATCTCCGAGTATTTTGTCGCCGGTATGTCCGAATAGTTGTCGCACCTCCTCGAGTAGTTTTCGCAGATCTCCGAGTATTTTGTGAGTATGTCCGAGTATCTTGTTAGTAATAGTTCCGGTATCTCCCGAGTATTCGTCGGTATGTCCGAGTAGTTGTCGGTATCACCGAGTAGTTTCCGGATCTCCAAGTATTTTGTTCGTGCAGACACCACGAACCCTAATCTCAAAGAAACGCTTGTTTAGGGTTTCGGGGACGAGTGTCTTTTGAAAAGCATGCCCCTCCCGGGCAAGGTTGCTAGGAGACTCTTTTAATGATATTTGCTTAGTTTAGGGTTCATGGCGTTTGGCCGAGTTTAGGGTTTATGGTGTTTACCGAGTTTAGGGTTTTGGATGTTTACCGAGTTTAGGGTTCGTGGGCGGTTGTCGAGTTTAGGGTTCTTGGCGTTTATCGAGTTTAGGGTTCGTGGGCGCTTTTGAGTTTAGAGTTCATGGCATTTGCCGAGATTAGGCTTTGTTGATTTTTAGTAGTTATCGCGAATTGTTTGTTATCGAGTTTAGAGTTCATGGCGTTAGCCGAAGTTTAGGGGTTCATGGCGTTTGCCGAGTTTAGGGTTCTTGGCATTTACCCAGTTTAGGTTCATGGTGTTTGCCGAGTTTAGGGTTCATGGTGTTTGCCGAGTTTAGGGTTCATGGCGTTTGTTGTGTTTAGTGTTCATGGTGTTTACCGAGTTTAGGGTTCAAGGCGTTTGCCGAAGTTTAGGGTTCATGACATTTGCCGAGTTTAGTGTATTAGGGCGAGTTTCATTTGAAAAGCATGCCCCCTCCCAAGCAAGTTTTTCGAGACACTTTTAATGGCATTTGTCGAGTTTCATATACCGGGTGTCAATGTTAAGTACTTTTATTCTAGTAGCCGTCAAGTATTTATTAGTATTTATCAAGATTTTAATTACAAATACCGATTAGGGTGTAAATGTTCAGGTATTTTTATTCCAAAAGAGTTGTCGGATGTTTAAGTATTTGTCAAGATCATCTCGGTAGCTCTCGATTTTGTCTCGTATTTTTGGCCATTGCCTTCCGTGATATATAGTTGTTAGTATTTCTCAAGATTCATATATAATCTTATCTTCCGCCGAGATTCCTCAGAGATATTAGTGTTTGTTAGTATCTGTCAAGATTTTTATTACATATACTGGGTGTCAATGTTAAGTACTTTTGTTCCAGTAGTTGTCATTATTTGTTAGTATTTATCAAGATTTTAATTAGAAATACTGATTAGGTTGTGTATGTTCAAGATTTTTATTCCAAAGAGTTGTCGGTATTCTTAAGTATTTGTCAAAGATCATGTCAGTAGCTCTCGTTAGTTGTCAATATCTTTATTCTTTTTCTCAAGATCTTTGAGTATTTTCATTAGTATTTTTCTCTCAGATCTTTGAGTATTTCATGAGTATTTTTAATAAACAAAATGACTACATATTGTTTGCTTTTTTTATTCATTGTGAAAAGGAGAAGAAATATGCATGTATACTATATACTAAAACAGGAAAAAAATACTTTTGCGGGTCCCAAGACAAGCTTTTTTTTTTTCAACGGAGTGTTCTTTTCTTAGTACATCAATTTGTGGCTAGTATATTGGTTTATTATTTTCAAGTATATGTATCAGTATTTGTCAGTATTTTATAAGTATTTATTAGTATTGTCAGTGTCTCCCAATATTTGTTAGTATCTTACAGCAGTTATCTCATCAAGTATTTAATTAGTCTCGTCAAATATATTGTACGTAATACTTTAGTAGCTTGGGACCATAACTTCAGTAGTATCATCGAGTATTTTTTTATCAGTATCTCATATTTGTCATAACTTCAGTAGTATCATCGAGTATTTTTTATCAGTATCTCATATTTATCAGTATCATCAAGTATTTTGTTAGTATCTTTAAGTATTTGCTAGGAACTCTGCATTGACAAGAGCAGAACCAACGTTGCCAACTGAAGCTTGGAACACAAGGTGAAACTCTCGTTCAGTAACAGAGATCTCGTCTCGTCAGGCTTCATGCGCTCACCGAGGACAGCAAGCTCCAAGAACGCCCAGGATGCTCTATGCCAAATATAGCCGACAAGCCATGCGCCGTGCGTACTCAACACCTGGACACCACGCATGCTCCACATGCCAACGCGCGTCCGCCCGTCGGGCTACAGCGCTCGCATGCTATGCTTTGCTCTGAAGCGCCGACCGACCGCTGCCACGCGTGGTCTGTCGCAGCTACCTTGGTCCTGGCCAGATCTAGCGACTGCCGTGCCCATCGCTGACGACTGCTGTGTAGAATAGCGGGTCGAGTGCCTCCTGGGGTCGCCGCTGGTAGGGGCGGGGCGGAGTGGAGCGGAGCGCTCGTGGCAGGCGACCTCCTGACGAGCTTCAATTGATGGGGGCGGAGAGGGGCTGCGTGCGAGGCGCCGGTGGGGTGGCCGGCGGGAGCGGGGAGGTGGTTGCGCCAACGCTGGGTTGCCTATGCCTCCTCTCCAGCCGGCTGTGCGCGCAAATAGGACGCCGCCGCCGCTATGGGCCGCCAGGCGGGTAGATCAGGCCGACGGAGCCATTAATTGATGGCTGTCTGTGCCTCTTCCACGGCCGGCAGCCGCTGCCGGTGTGCCGTAGATGGGGAAGAAGGGCGCAGGACATGCCCGGGAAGGAGGAGGCGCGCCGCCGGTGGCCGCAAGCCGAGGAAGAAGCGCGTGCGGCAGGCTCAGGGAAGAATGTCGTCAGGTCGGCAGAACGATGAAAGTTGGGGCGATGGATTTTTCTTATGGGTGGGTGCGATGCGAGTCGAGTCGGGTGGGGTGCGCTGAGGGTGCAGTCAGACCGGTTTTGTGTGTTGGTGTAGAATAGTTAGGCTACACCTAAAACAATGAAGGTGTAGAATATATATATATATATATATATATATATATATATATATATATATATATATATATATATATATATATATATACACCTTGGGGATTTAGTTGAGCTAGAAGCATTTGTGCTGCTTGGTGGCTCTGGGTAACAATGGCATCTTTACAAGCTATAGTTGTATCTCTTGATAATGAAGGATTTTTTTTACCGAATTAGTAGGGGAATCCCCTACTTTTATTAAATGAAGAAATGTAATGTACAAAGCATAAAAAGCAAAAGTACAAGGCAGCCAGGCCCAAAAGACAAAAAATAGATGTTACAAGTGGTTGTCTCTCCAAGAAACTAAGGCCCTCCGCAGTGTGTTGCTTGAGTGGTGCTAAAAAAAGGAGAGAGAAGATTGAAGCACCACTCTCAGCACCGTGAGTAGTGATGCAAACTTTGAGTGGTGCTAGAAAAAAAGGGAGCGGTGAATGTAGTTGCACTGGTGCCTATTTGTGTTGTGGAGAGAGAAGTAGAGAGGGAGTAGCACAAATGAGGAGAGCATGCAATAGCTTTTTGCTGTAAAAGTACCATGCACCATGCATTCTTGGCACCACTAGTGATGCTTGTACACTGCAGTTGAGAATTGAATCAAGCATCACATCTATGTGGACTGCTTCTACAATTTTAAGCACCACTCACGCTACATAACGCCCCAGACTATTTCTCAATGGCTTGGCTTTGGTACAAACCAGTCCAAGTTCTAGAAAGAAGGAACGTGCTTGGAAAATTGGTAGAACTGCTTACTTCAAAGAAGGATGTGGTCTTATCTTCAAGTAGAAAAATTTTTGTCATGCTGATCCTGTCCAAAAGATAGAGTTGATGCCAAATGATGTCAAATTAGAGGGCGTAAGGAATATTTTGCAATGGGACACTCTACTTATGTGAAATTGTTGTGGGACATTAACTTTTTTTTTCTTTTTGTTGTAGGACACCGCCTAGTGTCCTACAGTAAAGAATTAGTGTCCTACAGCAAAGAAAAAAATATCCCAATGGCTCATAGCCAATTTCACATACTTTTAGTGTCCCACGGCAAAATTATTACTTGGCTTGGTCTAGAAGGGCACTTCAATTGTTGAAAGCATAAAAACATGAAAGCTTTGTCAATGGGGAATCACCTGAGCCATCAGATAAGGTCAAGTCTTGAATGGAGCACGTGGGATGCTACCAACTCTCTGGTAGCAGCGTGGATGTTGAATCCTATGACTTCCGCCATTGCAAACACAATAGATGCAATTGTGAGTGCAAAAGATATATGGAAAACTTTGGAAAAAGAAGTATTTAGGTGCTAGAAATGTGATGCTGATGGTTGAAATAGAAGATCGACTTCATAATCTCAGACTTCATAATCTCAAACAGGGGAATAGTTCACTTCACTCCATCTATTAAATTGGCATGAGGTGTTGGAATAGTTCACTTCACCCCGTCTATTAAATTGTCATCAGTTGAGCATATTACATCAAACCTCATTCCTCGACACTCCTCCACAAAATTGGGTAGCTGAAAGGAAGAATCGTCATATTTTGGACGTTGCTCGTTGACTAATGTTCACAATGAATGTTCCTAAATTTTTGTGGAGTGAAGTTGTTTTGACCGCTTCATATCTCATTAATCGTACTCCATCGAGGATACTTGTGATGAAAACTCAATGCAAAATGTTGTTAGAGAGATCAATTTTGTGATTCCTCCTAAGGTTTTTGGATGACATGTTTTGTTAGAGAACATAGACCTTAGGTGAATAACTTGGATCCACATGGGGTAAAGTGTTTGTTTGTGGGTTATCTCTCTAGATAGAAGGTGTTGACGCCAAAAAAATGATCCAGATCACACACACACAAGCAAGGGCCATAGACACCCGTGTCACCATGAACCGAAGAACACATGGAGATAACCAACATGCTTTCACAAATCACTATGTAAAAAGGCTCATATTCGCCAAAGGCGCCTAGAAATGCCAGCAATAATGTGTGTCTCGTGGTGAAGAGTGGCGAGTTTACAAGCAAACCAAAGACAGATAACCAATCGTGCTTACATGACGAAGAACAGCTAGTTTCCAAGCAAACTAGTAGAGAAGTCACCGGAAGCTCTCGCCGTAGGGACCCCGTCAGACAAGGATGTCACCAGGTTGCCCTAGGTCACCCAAAGAAGCCTAGGACGCTAACCTTGTTCGTTGGATCAAGAGATGAACAACATGTAGAGGGTTGAGAGAAGAAAATAGGGCAAAGAGAGGTAGTAGATTGATTTGTTTGTCAATTAGATGTTGGGTACCTCAATCAGCCGTAGACCTCATATACCCCAAGGAGTCAAAAACCATTCCAAGACATGTCGAAACACCTAAAATACCCATTCTTGAACTGCCACAATCGGCCAAAGCCAATCCCATGGTCAGCTAAGCCTAGTTGCATGGGCCAGAGCAGTTGTTTTCAGGCTAAAAACAGCCCAGGTCGGCTTAGCCGGCTTGGGGCGGTAAGAAACAACCAGTTGTATCTCGTTCTACTACTGAAGCTAAATATGGAGCCATGTCCCAAGGGTTGTATGAGATATTATGGGTAAGAAACCTTTTATTAGAATTGGAGGTGTTGAGGAAGGTCCTTCTTCTATGCTGCAATGTGATGACAAATCTCCTATCAATATCACCAATAATCCAGTTCAGCGTGACAGGACCAAACATATATATTGAGATTGATCGCTTCTATATCAAGGAGAAGATAGATGGTGGTGTTATATTTTTAGGTCATGGGACTTTAAAAGAATAAGTGGTAGATTGCCTAACCAAAGGTTTAGGATTAAAACAATGTGACTTAGCATATAACAATATGGGATGATAGATATCTATCGCCCAACTTGAGGGGGAGTGTTGGGCTGTGTATTTCTGTAGATAGGCCCATGTGATTATAGCCCATTGTGTTTGTACATATACGTTGTATATATATGTATCAAAGGCATAGAAAGTGTGTGTTCTCTTTAATTGGAATTTTCCACAATCATTCTCTTCACTTTTCATAAGAACTGCTCTTATTGGCTGGAATTCATCTCCATCTTAGAAGTAATATGTGCATTCAATTTTCTCTGGTCCACAAAACCTTTTGTTCTCTGTTTTGCCAAAAAGATGCATATGGTTACTATTCCAAGGGAGACTCCATTGAATTCGTTTAGGATCAATTTTGCTAGTTTGACCAACTTAGGATTTAAAAAGTCCTGCCATCCAAGATATCCTCGTTGCCTAAATAGAGTGAGCATGCGACGTAGAGCAATAATGAATTCAATGAATGAAACTGCATCTCCAAAACTGCATCTCCAATAATGTGTACTACAGTTAGGTGAGCAAACACTATTTTAATCCGTAGCAAGGAAAATAACTAAAAGAAGAATAGTGATACTATATAAATAAGAGGGGAAAATATATCAATCTACTGTGAAGTTCACGGACCGGCTTGAGCAAGGACATAGCTCTGGTGGTGTATGTAGTGCTAAGATCACGACACTCATTGGTGACATAGGAGCCGGGTGGGAGACCTTCAAACGTGACATTAATATACAAGGGATGGATGAGTATGAGTGAATAAATTGTGGGTTGTCGTGCCATGTGGTAGGGTGCTTCATATAGAGTTATCGAATATTGAATTTTCCAACACCCAACAAGTCAAGCATTTGGAGCTTATTAAATTTTCTAATAGAACAACTTTGAGTAAAAGTCACAAAGTCAACAACCATGAAGTTGAAGTGAACATTTCATGGTCTCCCCGAGACAAAAAAAAAAAAAAAAGACCGGGCGTGCAGAAATTTATTATTTCTCCAGCACAATAAAGGTGATCATTAGAGACAAACTTGGCGACTGTTAGTTTCGTTCTATAGGCAAAATTAAAGATGTGCCCTCTTATTTATATAGTATCACTATTCTTCTTTCCCGAAATATGCATGAGTAAACTGATATATATTTTTATTCTTAAGTTAAGTTGAAACTTGAAACTCTTTGTTTATCATAATTTTTTGTATTTTATTAACATTACTACAAGAAAAAATTGGAGACCGACGAAACGGGTTAACAACGAGGCTGCTTCACACCTGCCTCGGTCAAAAGGTTTTTGAGAAATCGGCCTTTCCCGAAGCGATTCAAATGTCCGATAAGTCAAATAAAAAAAAATCGCAATCCAAAATAGGCTTGGAGCTGGGCCTCGTGCCACTACCATCGATTTGATTGATCTGGCTGCGCTTCCACTGTCCTCACCTCCATGCCACCGTCGCCACTGCCACCACTACATAGGCTCGGGATGCACCACCGCCCTGCCTAGATCTGTCGCCGCCCTCGTTGTGCTCATAACCTGTTGGATTTGTTGCCAGGGGAGTGGCCATCGTGGATCCGTCGTCGGGAGCTTGGCCAGCCCGGATCCGTTGCCATGGTGCACGACCGCCTGGGATCTGCCTGCCTTCACTTGCACGCGCTTCGAGGGAGGAGTGGAGGCACGCTTGGCCCACATCGTGGGGGGCGAGGGAGGGAGGGAGAGAGTGTGGATCGATGGAGGGGAGGCATGTTGGCCCATTGCATGGGGAGGAGAGCCTCATCATGTCGTGCAACCATGGAGCTAGAGCCTCATCACATCCTCAACCTTGGCCCTCAAA
Organism: Hyparrhenia diplandra; assembly: GCA_015847255.1. NCBI lineage: Eukaryota > Viridiplantae > Streptophyta > Magnoliopsida > Poales > Poaceae > Hyparrhenia > Hyparrhenia diplandra. Next base: position 55,459 of record JADLZK010008235.1, on the reverse strand, counting down.
TCCTTCATCTGCATGGCCACATGGCGCCTGTCACAGAGAATCCATGTGATGCGCCACGGAAGCCACCAAGATTGCTTCTCAACATGGATGGAGAAGTCCATGAGGACGTCGTAGCTAGGGACATTCTTAACCCAAGTCTCGACCACCCTATGCTTGTCTTGCTCGTCGTGGTGCCGCCATTAGGCAAGACAACATCATCTCCGGATTGTCCCCGATGAAAGCCTGATGACGAGTGATGCCAAGCTGCAAGGCCACATCCTCTACCAAGGCAGATTTGGCGTAGTGAAGCACTCCACTCAGAACGGACTTGCCATTGCTCAGCGTGATGGCCTCACTAGCGGAGCCAAGGGGTGGGGCTGGCAGGGGGTATGCCCCCCCTAACATCACGTTAAAACTTTTTAATGCAATATATAGTTTAGTAACCTATGTTAGAAATATATATTCAGATCTTTTTTCATATATCTTTTTATGTTTACAATTTTCTACTTATATAACTAGTAATAATAATTCTCGTGGACAACAAAATCATACAAATTCGTATTTTTATCGATAAATATGGTCAAGTATCCCTTTGAGCGGACCCTAATAAATAATTTCTTGTCTTCTACCAAGACACGTTCATGGTTAAATTGTTAGATATTGGATAAATTACAAAAACAAGAACCTAGCCCCGGTATAAAAAAATAAGCACATAATCTCCACTCAGTTCGTATATATTGAAACTCTTGGACCGGCCCCCTCTGTGCATAATTGCTAGCTCCGCCACTGGGTGGCCTCCATGGGTGCAGTACCCCGCATCCACCACCCACCACTCTACATCCCTTCGCTTAGGAAGTGAGGCATTCTTAGGCAGGTGGAGTCTGTTTCCTGGTGCCCGGCAGAGGGAGAAGGCCGTGGCTCCATCCCGAGACTCTTTCCCATCGACGGCGGTGACTCTAGTTCCAATCCTGCGGTCCATATGCCTTTGTGTGGAGACACCCGATGCTGCTAGCCAGAGGACGCATTGTCGAGGTGCGGCCCCCGTTTGATATCTCCTTGCACTTTCTTGAATCTTGATCTCCCTGTACACATCTGGTGAATCAAACCCCAAACGACTAAACACCAAAGGCAGACCAAACGACTGAGCTAAAGTGAAGTCCAGAAGGAACAAAGGATTAAGGAATAGCAAAAGTGCAGCCTTCAATTCCTTGTGGCTGCAGATAGTAGTACGTGATTTACTGGGTTCACACGCCAAAGAGACGGAGAGAAGGCCTAGGCAGCCGCCGCCGCCGCTCTCTACCACCGGCACCGCTGGTCCCCTTCCCTTCCCTTCGGCATCCGGGCCGGAGGCTGAAGGGAGTGGGGATCCATTGTTTTTCCATAAGTTTCCCTATTAGATCGAGTTCTTAGGGTTAGTGTCTCTCCATGTCTGATGGAGCTTAGGTTCCGGCGGTGGCGTTGTCACCGGCACGGCAAAAATAAAGTTTCGGGTACCGGTGGATGCTTTGGTGCTTCGTGTCGGCGAATAATTGGTGTCGGTATGTGAGCTCTTCGGTAATTCTCATGGGTTTGTGGTTCTTCCTCGTCGCTGGGTTTCCCGGGCGGCGGTGGATGATTTTTCCAGTCGTTGGTCCTCGGGCGGGCGGCGGATTTTCTTTTCCTCTTTCCTTTTGCCAAGGGGCGGCCGATTTTCTTTCAACGAAATCGATTCACTTGGTGATCTGGGCAATGGATGATGCGGCTTTTCCAATGCTTGGTGTTTCTTGGCGAAAGCAAAGGTGGACATGGATCGTTGTGGTGGTGTCGATGGCGAGCTGGAGATCAGAGACGAAGAAGATGAGATTGGATCTTGAGGACTCAATTGTAATTTTTTTTTTTTTGAAATTCAGTTTTAATAGGGGAGGATGTACTGTGCTGATGCTTAATATATACTTCCTTTTCGCAAAAAAAGGTGAGCAACCAGCTAACGTATTAGCTGTACACATCTGGATTAATTTACATCAACTGAAATTGCAACGCAAGTATTTTTGAGACCATGCCAAAGCACATTTTCAAAATTGCAACACAAGTCACAAAAAGGCTTGTTATCAGAGCAAGTCTTCGAATGAATTTATTACTACAACAAACAAACGCATATGAGAGAATTCCTTCAATAAAAAAACAACCCCGTGAGGGAAGGCAAGAGACTCAAAAGGAGACTGCATTCTCTTGTAAAAAGAAGGGAGACTATATTCCCCAATATAGTGGCACCCTTCCATGATACACAAGTGAAAGGGAAGACAACAATACAGTACATTAGTAAAAGGGGAGATTATTCTCTGATGCGATGGCATGCGTGATTATCACCGCTAGTAGTGCCATGGTTCACACAACCAACTAATCAGTCGACCATAGGCCTCATGCTTCAGTCCACCTTCAACACGTGTCCCTTTTTATTTTTATCAAGCTGCTCCCGAAGCTGCTGAGAAAATGTTTCTTTGGATTCTTCCGGAAAAGAATATACCACTACTTCTTTGATGCTTTGGAGATATTGTAGTCCAGAAATGCAAACATGTTGTCTAAGGCCCAGACATAGCACCTCAAGTTTGGGCATTGCGTAGTCATCAAACTTAATTGACTCAATTTTTGGGTTGACGCTGTAATAAAGCTCTAGAACCTTGAGGCTCATGAAAAAGCCACTCTTGAACTGGATCTCTCCAACATTTATGTCATGCCACTCCGTCAAACGTAGAATCGATAGGTTACCTAGCTTCCCAATGTCTTGCATGAGCATGGCTGCACCAACCCACGAGAGACTGGTGTCAATTAGCGTGAGCTTCACCAGATTCTTGAGCCCCTTGATCCATTCAGGCAATTTGGTCATCCTGCAACATAGCTTGAGGCTCTGGAGGTTTTCTGGAGGTGGTTTCATGTCATCCAGACAGTCACATAAATATAGCTCTGAGCATAGGGATAATGATTCAAGGACGCTGAGCTTTGAAATGGCTAAACATAAATTCCATCTATTTTCCTCGTTGAGGCCAACCACTCCTAGCTTCCGCAATCCTGTGAGACATTTTATCTCTTCCACAATAGCATTTCCCCATGCAAGATTCACATAACGCAATGTTTGTAGCGATTTCACGTTCCACATCCCTCTTGGCACTGTAACACTACCATAATCTGGAAATCTCATGCCCATCATAATAGGGAGATAATGCTGCGCAGCAAGCCATAGCACACCAATCATGCCTACTCCTGCCATGGATTTCACAGAACTGTCCCAAACATGCGTTACACTGTACCTCCAAAAGTTCCATACACTTCTCACAAAAACTTAGCTTCCTACGAAGATTAAAACCACCACCTGCATGGAGATGTCGTAGCTTCCTAAGCCTGACAATGGTTTTGGGCAGCACTTGTATTTCCGTCCCTTTGATGTCTAGGACCTCAAGTTGATTTAGTTTACCCACTGAATCAGGCAAACAAAAAATACCACGACACCCTCTTAGAGAAAGGTATCTGAGATGTAGAAACTTCCCAATGTTCTCAAGGCAATGGTTAGCTAGGCCTTCCGTGTCTTCCAAATCCAGTACTCTAAGAAACCTCATCTTGGCAGAAATATAAAATGGCTTCCACTTGCCGAACACTGTTAAAGACCTTATACGGGACATCTCCACAATGCTGTGGTACTCACCCTCGTCTCCCTCCCAGTTGCTACTTATGGCAAGGTGGCGTGCTGTGCAGTGAGTGCTGGAGTTGCAACCTTCTTCCAACCTGAAAGCAAAATTTTCTTTCATTGACATTGAAAGGCCAATGTCTCGGATGAGATCTTGTAGCTTGCAAGAGTCAGCCTTTTGTCTGCTAAAAGTTGATTCATGAGTCGGTAATAGCATGCTTCTTGCAATCAGTTCCTTAAAGTAGTCATCTGCTATTTCCATGGATGATTTGCCTCTTGACTCTGTTGAATAACCCTCTATAGCCCAACGTCGCACTAGACGCCTTCGGCTAATATTGCAGTCTTCAGGAAAGATGGACATGTACAAGAAACAATGTTCAAGGTAATAGGGTAAACCATCATAAATTTCCATAAGAACTGCTCTTATAAGCTCAATCTTTGGATTCATCTCCAACCTAGTAGTAATGTGTTCATTCAGTTTTCTCCACTCTACAACATTTTTTGTTTCTTGCTCTGCCAAGAAACTACCTATGGTTATTATTGCAAGGGGAACTCCATCACACTTGTTAAGGATCAATTTTGCTGCTTCAACCAACTCAGGATATTGCTTTTCCAAATCTATAGTCTCTTTGAATACCTGAAATTTGTGCAATACAAAATGTTCAGTACACCCAAGTAAAATTATGAAGAAACACAACTTGAATGTTAAGATGATTAGTTTTTTATTTATTTTAAATAAAATAATGAGAAGTCTAAATCAGACAGTTCCAACCTTTCAAGTGGATTATTGTCGCACCTGCTACAAGAACGTACAACAGGTGTGTCTGATCACATTTTACTTTAATTCATAAAATATTGTAAAAGCATTTCTTTGCGGCCAGTTTCAGTACAATGCTTATATACACAAAGCATTATCTCAAATGAAATAAACTGAATTTGAATCTTTTTCAGTACCGTTTTTATGAAGAGTTTACGGGCTTCGTTAGCGTTAGCTTCTAGAGTGTTGAGCTTGTATATGCATTTTGGATTTATGCAACAATGCTCGGCAATGTCCTTTTGCCTTGTGGTGATCACTATGGTCCATCTAGCTCGTCTAATTTCACTGAATGCTTCTATTATTTTATCCCATTCTGTGCTTAGCAATATGTCATCGACAACAATCAAACACTCTCTAAGCTCTGAAAGCCTGCCCAATGCTTTAGTCAATTGGTCAATAGACATTGATGCATAATCATTTTCTTTGTCAACTGTAGAATCGCCCTTCTTTCTAGATGAATCTGCATCTAACTGGATAGCTATGCTCCTAAGGAGCTTCTCAAGCTTGAAAGGTCGCAAGACTGTCACAAAGGCATGGTTTGTAAACTTGTCATTGATATCTTGCCTTCGGCAAACATCTGTAACTAGAGTGGTTTTTCCAATACCACCCATTCCCCACACTGCGATGACCGTGACATGAGTGCCATAATATCCGAGCGATGTGCCAGAATATCTTAAAATTAGATTGGCAACATGTTCTTTTGCACCCTCTCGCCCAGTGAGCTGAGATTCCTCCACATCCATTATCTTTCCAGCAGAGGCATCAGATTGGTCCTCGTCAATCACAGATGCGGACAGCTCTGATCTGGACACTGACTGTTGTGAATATGTTATGTCTTGAGCACACTGTAAAAAGGCAAATAAAAAAAATCTTCAGCCACATATCATGTTGGAGTAAGCAGTTACATCAGAGTACTATCTAATTCCATGATTCATCTTGGACAAACTTAGTAATCTACTGAACCTTTATTTTTCTATAACCAAATTAAAAGTTAAAAGTAAATTTATCCAGAGATGACGCATCAGGCCATAATATGGAAGGTTTTGTGTACCTGCATAATGTCGAGATGGGTCATTTAATTTTGGCATCTGGATTTCTTAAGAGGGAAGGTTTGATGCAAAGAGACCATCCAATAATGTTGATACTGCACCAAAGCTACCTGCAAAATTTTTAATTTTGGCAATTATTACCTTTGTAGTTATGTAAGGATCATGTGTCCACAACCATCATTTTAGCATAGTGTTTTTTTTTTTTTTTTTTTTTGAGATTACACAGTACAACGCAGACGCTCAACACGCACACACACATTCACACCAATGAACACACGTACGCAAATCCTACCCCTCTGAGCACCTTCGAATAACTAAGCCGGTAATCTTGAAGTTCACGAAGTCACCACATGCGCCTCGTTGACGGAGACGTCACCTACCACTTAATGCGCAGCGCCGAAAAAAATCCTAGAATAAATCAGGTGGAGCTCCCCAACCAATGGCCTTTAATGAGATAATAACCCAATCACTAGGATTAAGATTTGTTTTAAAGATGTGTTGATAGTGTGTGCTTGGCCTCTGATCACTTCGTTAGTGAGTGTTGTGATCCGCGCACTTGAAACAGGTCACCACTGGTTTGTGGAAGGAGGGAAAGGGCAACTGATTATGTAGCCAGGGGCATGCCGGAGTTAAGCCGGTGTCCTGGACTCCCTAGAAGATTTTAGGTAGCCACAGTGAAGCCGGTGACAGGCTTGATGGTCTACATGGTATGATTTGTACCACATTTGTAACTGTTTATGTTCAATTTTCGCACAACCGCTAAGAACTTTGTTGCAACTAGCTGTGCATATATAGTTGTTATATAACCCAACCACTCAAGGCCTTAGCCTGAAATTTTGAACATTGCTTGTGATACAGCCTTACCTGAGGATGGTGGTCGGCTTGCTCCTGCTGGGCCGCGTCCTCCGCCACCGCTGGTTGCCCTATGTCTCGGAATGTTGGTGGTGGTGGTGTTTTTGGTGGTGGTGGTGGTGGAAGGTGCCATGGTGGCACATCTGGAGAGTGGTTGGGTTGGGTTGGGCGTATGGCTACGATGCTGGTAGTAGTAGTAGTAGGAAGTGAGGGGGTCCGACAGGTTGCCCGGCGGAAGCCAGGAACTTTTGCTCTCCACCATGGTCACCACCCTGCAATTTAACTTTTTTGAGACTAGATATTTATAATCTTTGGATATATTTGTTGTTACCGAGATTACCCACCTATGGCATTTATAATTATTGGATCCGTTTTGTTTTATAGAAAAATACCCACCTTATGGTTATAAAAAAAATCACAATAACCCCTAATTTTACACTAAAAATTAACTATATGCCATTATGAAAACTAATTCAAAATAACCCTATATCTAAACTATCCATTCTTACCATTTTTAAGATATTTCACAATAACCCCTAAATTTATATCTGAATTTCCCAGCTCAGTCAAAGATACCAAAATAATTATTAAATCTATATCTAAATTATGCACTTTCTACCATTATCGGAAACAATTTAACATAACCCACTACTATTTTTTATAAGTTTCCCACCTTGATATTATGAAAGTTAGTGCAAAGTAACCACTAAGTTTGCATTTGAATTACTCATATATGCTATTATGAAATATAGCTTAAAGCAACATCTTTTTATTTGTATCCCAATTATCCACCTAGTTATTATTAAAAATACCATTCAATTGTACATCTAAATACTACAAGAAGTTATTGCAAACAACAATTTAAAATCGATAAATATGGTACATATATTTGTAAATTAAACATTTTACCATGTCCAAGTTAAAGTAAGCATAATCCTATGCACCATTCACCAAAAAAATGATATATACATCAAGGTAAATATTTATTTTAATATTTTTATGTCTTAACTAAAGACACTTAAAGTTAGATTGATACTCCAAGACAATAAATTTCATAAATTATTGTTTTGAATAATTTATATGTTTGGACAAAAACATTACACCCATATCAGTATGGTATTTCCATTTTAAACACGTACTCTATATTTAAATGAAATGTTTCGATTGTATAAAAATGAAATATCATTTCAAATCCACATTTCATTGTCATATTCTTATCTTCAAAAAAATAAATATCCATAAAACGAATATGTTTCTACGTATTATTTACTTCTACTACTATTAATACAATAAATTTGATTCTAGTAAACATATATTGTGCCATCATGCAAATCTATTTTGCATGCACGCGTGAGTAATAAATATATATGTTATGTTTCAACAATCATAAAAAATTTTCCTTAACAATTCATATAGCAATGATACGTACTTTATTTATTTATTTCTCGATATATCTATATTAACAGTAGAACTATTACCGTACATATTATTTCTTGACGAGAAAATTCAAACATCATGAAAATTTATATTAAACAATAAATAATTCTTATTATGTCTCCTAAGAATTTAGCCCGTGCAAGAGGACAGTTTGACTGGTACTAGTTAGTCATAGTTGAACAGTCAACAATGATTACCTTGTCGTCATAGAATTCATAAAGGTAATGGTCAGAAGACAATTGCTTTAGCTCTGAGACCCGACGATCTTGTCCTGCACATAAGCTTGCAACTTCAACTTGCGTTGTTGACACGACGATTCTACTTCCTTTCTTGTTGTTTCGAAGCAATTCTTAATCTGGTCCCACTCTTCAATGGTGGAAAGGTCATTGAGCACAATTAAACACCTCGTATCATTCACATGTTTCTGGAATTCGTGAGCTAAATCTTGTTCTGTCTTGTCTTCTGCAAACAGACCTTCAACCCCATGCGCTGCTGCATGAAGATGATTCACTAGACTCCGGACAAAGTCTTTTGGGTCGAAAGGATGCATCACCCTCACCCATGCTCGGCTCGCGAAACTGGTTTGGACAGATGGGCTGTCATAAGCCGCCCTGATGATGGACGTCTGGCCAATATCACCCATTGTTCCCCATACTGCCACCACCTTAAGGTCCTCTCCCTTGCTATTGATTAGTTGGACGAGATCCACTCTATGATTCATGTACCTTGCTGCACGCCTTGCTTCGTCGATGCCGAATATGTCAGCAGCAACAAGATCCAGTTGCCAGCACTTGTTGGCGTCGGTAGTGCCAACAGTACTCAACAGCGGCCTCTCAGCAGAGCAAGCAACAGGCTGAGAGATGGAGTTGGGGTGGTGGTCATCAGTAGCAAAAAGACGGTAGGGGTAGCGCCTGTTCCTCTGGCTCATGTCCTCCACCCTGGCTCTCAGCCCCTTCATCTCCTGGGCGATCCGTTGCCTCTCGAGCAGCGTGCGAGCGAAGCGCCACCCGGACGGGTTCTTGAGGTGAACAGCGTAGTCGTCGAGGCAGTCCTCGACGTCATACGCGAGATCACGGAGATGTTGCTCCAGCTCCACCCTGCTCCGAGGCATGGCCCCGTCCCTTCTCTGCTCAGCTATGTCCCTCAGGAAAGTCTGCATCTCTGGCAGCTCGTCCGTAAGGAAAACTAGATCGCGCTGCACAGCCTGCTTTGATGCAGCATCTTCGGCTATGGTGGACTTGGCCTTGCCTAGCAGGCAGTTCAGAAGCGACTTGCCCACGCTTGTTGCCGCTGCCTCCATTGCTCGATCTTCTCTCGTGTTGCCTTGCCTGCTGTGTGTGTGGATTATTATTTGCAAGGAATAGAGTGGAAACTCACGCAGTAAAATTGTATTGATGGCAGAAACGAAGCAACATCCAGGCAGATATATGGCATTACCTGAATCGGCGAACAACCTCAGATCAGGTGCTTCCTCCTCGCCCTCCACGTGCTATGCAACCACCGCCATTGCTCGGTAGCTAGAGGCGCTCCAGCTCTAGGCCACTTTTTATCGGGAAAAAAAAAGAGGGGAAGAGGCTAATGGCCAGTGCCCGGTGGTTGCGGTGGAGGCGCAGCGGGGACGGGGAGACAACGACATGATTTCTCCAATGGCTGCCTCTGTGGCTCTGCCTGGCTGCCTGTGCCACGCCATCGTCTCGTTCCTCTGTGCGGTGGAGTGAAGTCGCGAGGACCAGCGATCCGGCAAGAGCAATAATGGAGCTCCGCCCATCACGCTCCACCACGCCACCCAGCGAGCGACGGGGAGTCAAGTCGCCAGAGCATCGTACTCCTCCACATGGTCCATGGCTGGTGGCCCGTTGCGCTGCCGCAGTGCTAACGCGTGCTGTGAGTGATGTGCGCCAATAATAATGGCGCCTCGTGCTCGTGTTGGCAACTTCGAACTAGTTTGCGGTGTGCTGAATGCATGGCAATACAGTATGTGGGATCTATATCTAATACTCTAATGGTGTAAAAAATATGTGTTCTATCCCTCTAAATTAATCCTTCCTGGCAAACAAGAACTTAGAACAAACCATATACAGAAGTGTGACGTTCCGAACCTATGAATTAGGGAGGACGCTGCACCATGTCCCCAACAACATTCATCCCTTATGGGAAACAACACCATGCAAAACCCAAATACTCGTTCCAGTTGAGGATCGAGCTTCACTTAGTTTTTTATTAAGTTGATATTTTCTTTTTATTCTTAATAAGTTAACTTGAAACTCTTGTGTTTATCATATATTTTATAAATTTATCTTTTTGTATTCTTTTTTTTTTTGAGACGGGCGAAATGGGATAACCAAGGCGGGCATCATAACTAGCACGGTCAAAATGTCTCGGTAAATTGATCTTTCCCGAAGCGGTTCAAATGCCCGCCTCAGTAAATCAAATAAAAGGTCGCAGCCCGAAATAGGCCTAGATATGGGCCTGTGCTGCAGCCGTCGATCTACTTGATCCGGCAATGCCACCACCATCCCCACCTCCATGGTGCCACTGCCACCGATGCATGGGCCCGGGCACACGCCAGCTGCCTAGATTCATTGCTTCTGTTGTCGTCCTCGCTGTGCTCGTAGCCTCTTGGATTTGTTGCCAAGGGATTGGCCACCATGGATCCGCCGCCGGGGAGCTCGGTCGGCCCCGATTTGTGGCCAGTGCACACGGCCAGCCTAGATCTGGCTCCCTTCATCGGCGCCCGCTTCGAGGTAGGAGTGGAGCGCCCTGGCCCATGTCGTGGGGGACAAGGGCGGGGGAGTGTGTGTGGATGGATGAGAGGAGACGTGTAGGTCCGTTGCGTGGGGGAGGAGGGCACTGTCACACCATGCAACGAGGGAGGGAACGAGGGATGAGAGAGAGAATTGAGGGCAGGAGGGGAGTCGCAGACCCGTAGCACCGCCGTGTTGGGGAGGAGAATGTGAGAGAGTTAAGAGAGTCATGGGCTGATGGAGAAACCCTAACTCCTCAGTTTATATACGCATGGTAAGTATTTGCCTTGAGCTTTGGCTGGGCCTTGGGAATATTTATGGAGGCAGGATTTTTAAGAGGCCTACTTCCGAAAATGGTCTCCATTTGGCTCTGTTAATCAATTTTACACGGTGATCATTTCTATTGCCTTGGTAAATAAAACAATTGTCTGTGTTCATCGTCAGCATTTTACGAGGCCGTTGGAGTTTGTGACCACCTTGGTTAATAAAATGACACCTCCTTGCAAAATAATTTTCTAGTAGCGTAAAATGAAGATTTTAAGTCTAGTCCATACTCTTAAGTAATATATGGTGGTATAAACTATTATTAATGTTGTAAAATATTGCTCAAGATCGGTGATAGAGCTTCAAGTAAGATTTAAAATGTGGTAGATCAGCTTGCTCAAGATCAGCACTTAATCAATTGGCTTTAGAAATCTAGCATTAGCTACAGCTTACCATTCATGTGCGTTGCACAAGAGAGGAGCCCGGAGTGACTCCTTGGATGAGGCCCAACTCAGCCTGCTAACGGATTGGGCTAGAATGGGTTAAGTAGTTTGGGTTGCACGTGAGTTGGCTTTGGGTTGGAAACAATGGGTTTCGCTTGGGTCGTGAGCTGGATTGGTTGGGGTTAAGAAGGTAATGTATTGGGCTATGGTTTAGTCCCATGGATTCTATGGGCTGTTTAGTGAATGGTTTGCTCTACAGGTTGAATCAGAAGTGGAGACAATGCCAGTGACGACAACGCCTAGGCACACCGTCGCTGCTTTGCACACACACACAACGCCACTCCACAAGATGTGTGTGCTTTCTCTCCGCCTGCTTCCCCCTTTCCTCTCTATTCTCTTTTTGCTGAATCTTGCTTCCAAAAGAAACATAATCATCTATCCCTAGGCAATTGTCTTTCCTTATGGATCATGTAAGGAGCGAGGTGGATTCCTGGCTACTAACCAAGCCATTGTCGAGGTGGATTTCATTCATTGAAGATGCGGCCAATTACTACAGCTCACCATGACGATCCCCATCAACTTCTTCCCGATCAGTACCTATCTTTCAGGTGGCATTGTTATGACTCTAAATGAATTTATTATTTTAGTACTTCCGTCTTCTAAGATTTGAGAATATGTTACGTTCTTTTTTAGGTAAATGTGATACAAAGATGTTCTAGAAAAATAGAAGGCTTTTCAACTATGTCACTGTATTTCCTTGTGATTCTTCTTAGCACTATAGCTTCTGATTCTGCCTTTTAGTCTTGGAGGTAGGATACTTGGAGAGGCAAGGAGTTCACTGACCCTAAAATGTTGGAAGCCCTTGTTTGCAGAAAAGATTGGTTGTTTATGGAAAAGGATGTGGGCATGGATAATTAGGTACAACATTTTCTATATATTTTGTATTTATTTGTACCATACAAATGTTTTTACTAAAAAGCCTTTTGAATAGGATGAAGCAACTGTGCCGCGGGTGGGGCCTTAACCTGATTGCAGGTATGTAAATTGTGTTTTTGATTGCCTTCTTCTCAAATATTCAATGCATATTGTGTTGTTGATTACATTACATTGCAAGTTCTAAAAAATGCAGTTGTTGAATATAGGTCTTAGGATGTGGGCATGGAGAGGGTCAGGGGCTGATGGAGAAACCCTAACTCCTCAAATTATATAAGCTTGGTAAGGAGTTGCATTGATCTTTGGCTGGGCCTCGGGAATATTTAGGAGGCGGGCTTTTTAAGAGGTCTGCTTCCGAAAATGGTCTCCATTAGGCTCCGTTAATCGATTTTGCTTGTATGAAATTAATGACATGCACTTCTCCGAGTATGTGGTACAACGTCATGAAGTTCTAGGAATTTGAGTTAGTCTTGGTTGTTGGTTGTAATGAAATTGTTCTGAGTTGTTGCAAACTTATGTGTAATAACTTTGTTTAAATTAATGACTTGCATGAACTCTAGAGATGGACATATCTTGTGTGTAATGATTTGTTAAAATTATCATTATTTGTGTAAGTACCTCAGGAATTGACAGAAAGCTCTTTGAAAAAAAATCAAAGTGACTTACAATTTGGAACGAGGGGAGTAGCACTTTATTTGGTGGGAACCAAATGTCAAATTTATATTTTCCCTAGGGAAGGCGGACGAATGAGTTACGTTGGTGGATATAGATAGACTAGGATAGGTGGGCCTATCAATGGAACGGATGGTGTAGAAAAGGTAAGGGGACATAAAGCTCTAAACTTCCGTTCAAATAAGATGAGGTCTCTAAATTCCTCCATGAAATTCAGAAGGGAAAAAATGAGCTTAACATTGCAAATGTTTTACTTCAAATTAGAGATATTCTATCTCCATTCTTTGAGGACCATCCTTAAGTTCTTAAACTTTGTTGTAATGTTCTTAGCTGCATCATTAGAAAGATAGTCTGTGTGACAACCCAAAGTGACCTGTTCTAGGAACTCTTCCCGTTGTAACAAAAAATTCTCAAATCTAAAAATATGGCATTTTGGAATATTAGTAGAAATGGAGATTCAGGAAGACACATGATTGGAAATTTTTATAGTGAGGGTGGAAACAGTGCTGAAAGGATAGGCAGAGGTCCAACTAGATAGAAGGAGTAAAGAACCAATCTAATTATTCTAGTAAGGGGGGTGCTGTTTGTTTGTCCAAGCAAAACATTTGCCTTTGAGAAATTCAACAAGACCCAAGGAGCTAATTGCATCATTAAAACAAAAGATTTGAGAAAGGTTAGCACCGTCTCTATTTCGATCCCCTTGGTTCTTTAGATGTTAAAATCTCCAACAATCAACCAGTGTACATGACTTGGATGTACAACAAATTAACTGCTATTCAAGATGTATTAAAAAAACCCTAGGTTCTGTGCGTGTTACACTATTGAAAGACTTTGCCAATCGAAAGCCTATATAAGACCAGTGTCAAACTAGAAACTATAGGATGGTCTTACGGGTATATATTAGGATGCCAATAAAAGTAAACGGTGGTGTGACACCGGGAGAGAGATAGAGATAGAGGACAAAGAACTAGTCTCTTATACAAAAACTGTCTACACGAGGAAGAGATATGATTGATGGGTGATAGGAGAATATATGTGATTGGTTAAAAAACTATTTTCAAGAAACAATCTATAGGTAATACTGTGATTTATTTGTATAGTATCTATATGACTTGGCAAGTATGGAAGTTATCTAGTAATTTTTTGGGTCAGAACCGTCCAAACAACCCCCATGTATTCCAAACATAAAGACTTAACACCGCACTTGTGAGCATAATGCAGCTGGTCGGCTGTGGACCAGATCACACGTCTTGCCACACAAAACAAAAAGTTTATGAGATTGTTGTCAGTCTTGCAAAATTCTATGGGTTGACCATGGAAGAATGGAATGTCTGAATGGACTAAGTCATTTGTAATAAGATTGCAAAACGTTTCTGGGTACTTCTATTGGGAGGACAACCACACAAAAAAACAGGGCGCTCTGCTTTGCTAGGGCTATCATGGACACTATATGTGGCTACACACTGAACAACAGAACATACATCATTGGTAAAGAGAGATCATGGAGATCCACCATGAGCAGTGTGTTGACACCTGTTATAGCATAATATTACTAGTCAACTAAACTTGGATAAGGGCTTAAAATGAATATCAACATAAGTCTAGGGGTTTAACTAACATAATTCCATGAGTTTTGGTGATTTATATAATTTCAGGGACTTAATAGATAAATGCAGAGAAGAATGGAGAAAGTTCCGGAATATACATCCCATACGATGACAAGACTTAACCGTGAAGTAACTCGACCCGAAAAGTGGACTAAAACATTCTAGAAGGTACCAGAGGACACCAGAAGAAACACGAAGCCAGGAAGCTTCTGGACCCTGGCGGCCGCCAGAGCCATTTAGGCCGGCCGCCAGGTGGGTCCTCCCTGTCATCCTCTCCTTTCTATGGCGGTTTACCACCGACATTAAGATTGTATCTACACCGTTGCCAAGGTCGGTTTGATCCAAGGGCTATCATTCATCGCCAAGGCCTATATAAGAAGACCCCCTGACCCCAGGGTGAAACCCTAAAAATTCATTCTATCACATTCTATTTCATTGTCTCTAAGTTGTAGAGGTGTCCCAATGTAAGGATAACCTCTCTCTTAGGGATTAGTGAATTAGAAGAAGATTAGTCATGTAATTAGAGATGGATTAGCCATGTAATTAGAACTAGATTAGATCTAACTTAGATCTAATCAGGAGTAAAAGGAGAGAGGAGCTATGCTCCTGTTCTGCGGATGTCTTCAGAGTGTGGTATGTCTTTGTATCTTCTCTACAAGACTTATGATTCACATATTTATCTTCTCTATTTATTTCCATGTTTTACATATATGGTTAAGTATAGTTGTTATGCTATTGCATGGGATCTCCGCTTGTATTGAGGACTCTAGTTATTCATGGTAGCTAGAGTAGTAATCTATAGTATAGACTTGGTGTCTAGGCTATAGGTTACCTGAGATTGCACCCAACCCCACGGATAGTTTGTGGTAGCCCTAGGTGGTGACAGCCCTGATGGCCGACGTATTCCACCACGTTCGGGTTGGTGTTTGTTGGACCTTGCCAAACCTTCCTAGCCCCCTTTCTCATCCCTTTCTATGGCTAGTGCTTTGGTGTCCCGAAGTGTTATGGTATAATTGCTATCATAGAACCTAAGTAATAGAGAAGTATCCAGGAACCTTGATCTCTCCCTTTGACCTCTTGATTAGTTTAGTTATTCTTTGATACCTTAGGTAGGTTATTATTTTATGCATTGACATTTACTTATCCTTTAACAATTACCCCCTCACTATAGTCTAGTGGTTTACTGAGTTAGTGAATACATGATTGTGACTTATTAGAATGCTTTAGCCAAAGCTTCCCTGTGGATACGATACTCTAGAATACTCATCCTAGGGAAAAGCTACAATGGTAGGTGTTCTGTGCGCTTGCAGAATCCTTCATATTCTTTTAGCACTTAACAAATGCCAACACAGTGAAAACATGACTCCTGCCTAAACTTCCATATAATACTAGTCACCTTCACCGAATCATGGGTACACACCGGCCATCAACCCATTGTTGATGCAAAACATTTGAATTCAGCACTGAGCAGGTAAAAAAGGAAGAGACCACTACAAAATGTTCTACTACCAAACTCAGTTGAAGCTTAAAATTCAACAGTAACTACTTTTTTTGCCCCTACCAACCCACAACACAACTCACAAATTGTAGCCTATATCAACATAGCACAACAATGCAAAACAAACGGTAGATCTGCCAAAATGGCAGCAACAAGAGCTTCCACGCATGCGTAAGCACAAGCACTCATCAAGATGGCATGCATGGTGCCACCTCGCCGCAGCATTCCACCGCCCGTTCGACGCGTGGCGCGCAGCCGCCGCACCGGGACCGGGCGGCAAGTGGCCGCCTCGCGCCTCCGTTTCCGTTCCACCCGGCGCCGGTCCCGGCATGGCCGCACTGGCGGCAACAGGCCACCGCGCCGCCGTTCCCTTTCCACCCGCCGCCAACGCCCGGCATGGCCGCGGCATCGCCATCCAGAAACCATTGGACACCGCCATCCTTACACGGCAGCGATGGCGTCCGTGCGACTTTCACGCTGCAGGAGAACCCCAAGAACTGACGCGTGCGGGCTCTAAAAGTAATTACTAGGATCGAGTGCATTTGTGATAGACGATTTGTCTTAATTTTATCAGGTTCAAGAGCCTTGATGATATGAATAAAATCAGATGACACGATTAAGGTTCTTGTGATAATCCGTTTGCCAGGAAAAGTATAGATCATCGAAATTTTTTGACACATGTATGGAGCATTAAATGTGTAATTAAAAAAACCGATGGTATAGTTTAGCTGTAAACGATGAGATGAATCTGTTGAGCCTAATTAGTCCATGATTAGATACTAATTGCCAAATAAAAATGAAAGTGCTACAATATCTAAACCTAAAAAAACTGCAAACTAAACATGCCGATGGTTGGGGGAGAAGGAGAACGCTAGCATTCAATGATTCAATGCAATTGTTGTAAAAATAAAAAATATATATATGATTCAATGGCAATTAACAGTTTTCTAGTGGGCCGAGATCTGGAGTCATGGCTGGAGTCGAGTCATTCTCTTTTGTTGCCTCTTAGAGCATCACCAACAGTTTCCCATATCCCTTCCTCTATAGTTGGCCAAACGGGCGTCTAGGGTACCGCGTGGCATTAGGGCACGACACGACGAGGAACGGCGGTGCTACTGTGCCATGTCGCATAGTGCCACCGTGCCGACATCGTCCGGGCCTAGACACGATACTATGAAAGGTTAGCCGTGACGTGCCATGCTGCTAGGCACGACGGCCCGTCGGGGCCATGCTTGCTATGAATGTCGTCAAGCTGCAACCATTGGTTGCCGAAGCTCATCCGCTATGGCTGGTTGCCGAAGCTCGTCGGGAGCTCAGCACTGGCCGGGAGAAAATGAGTAAAGGCTTGGGGAAGATGGACCATAGCTTGGAGGAGCTCGTCGTCGACCCAATCAAGCTGTGTTGTCTAGCCGGGGAGATCAACAAGGGGGCATGGGCGCCGCTTCCGCTCTAGAGCCGGGGCGGTGGCCAAGAAATGTAGGGGAGAGAGACGTCCGGTGCCCGAGCCCACGCCCTTGATGACCGTCAAGGCCGTTTTGGAATAGAGGAGTCAGACGAGAGGAGGAAGCTACGAGGAGAGATGAGGAAGATGTATAAGACGAGGACGGGAGTTCTGGAGGAGGCCGTGGGGACTAGAGATTGAGAGTTAGCGTTTGGGGAGATGCTTATATAGTCCCATTCAACGGTTGAAAAACATTTGATGAATCCAAAAATATCGGGCTGCCGTTGTGCCGGCCTATTTACCATGTCGTGCCTAGGCTAGCACTATAGGCCGAGATGGTGGCCCGAGCATGACGCTATGGCCGGACCGTGAGCCAAGTTGGGCCATGCTTGGGCTATTCTTTTTCTATGCACATGTTGTCCAAAGCCCAGACGCAGCACCTCAAGTTTGGGCATTGCTTCCTCATCAAACTTGACTGACTCAATTCATGGGGCGAAGGTGTAAGAAAGATTGAGAACACTAAGGCTCGTGAGAAGGCCACTCTTGAACTAGACTTATAGTTATGACATGCCACTCCAACAAATGCAAAAATCAACGAGTTTCTTAGCTTCCTAATGCCTTACATGAGCATGGTTGCACCATCCCTCAAGAGACCAATGCCAACTAGCTTGAGCTTCACAAGATTCTCGATCTCTTTGATCCATTCTTGTAACCTATATAGCTATGTTGCAAGAACACAGCCTAAGGCTGTCAGGGTTTTCATAAGGGGATTTTATGCCATTCAAACAGTAACATAAATCTAACTCTGAGCACAGCAACAATGATTCAAGTGAGCTGAGCATGGAAATTGTAAGACATAAGTTCTGACTATTTTTCTCGCTGATGCCGACCATTCCTAGCTTGTGTAGACCTATGAGACCTTTTGTCTCCTCCACAACAGCATTCCCCCAGGCGAGATGCGTGTACATACCGCAGTGTGCGTATAGATTTCACTTTCCTCATACCTCTCAGCACTCTAGCACCAGTATGATCTCAAAATTGCCTACCCATTACTGATCACGCCTACTACTCATCATGAAATCAATGTACCAGAAATGTCCCAAACGTGTTGCACATTGTACCTCCAATAGTTTCACACACTTCCCATAATAACATAGTCCTCGTGCACTGCTATTAACACATGTGCTAGCATGGAGGTGGTGTAGCTTCCTGAGCTTAATGGACTATGGTTTTGGGGAGCACATGTACTTCTATATATTTGATGTCCAGGACCTCAATTAAGTTCACATAGATTACACATTGACAAACAAAAAATACCATTACGCCCTCTTAGAGAAAGGTAACCGAGATGTAGAAGCTTCCCAATGTTCTCAAGGAAATGGTTAGCTACACCTTATGTGTCTTCCAAGTCCAACACTCAAAGAAACCTCATCTGGCCAGAAATGTAAAATGGCTTCTATTCACCAAACATCGTTAAGGTCCTTTTATGGGACAACTGCACAGTGTTATGGATCTCACTCTCGTCTCCCTCCCAGTTGCTTCTTATGGTAAGGTATGTATTGTGCCGTGAGTATTTGAGCTCTACAATCTTCCTCCAACCTGAAAACAAGATTTTCTTTCATTGACATTGAAATGGTGATGTCTCGTATGAAATCATGTAGCTTCAGTCAGTCTTTTGTCTGCTGAAAAATCTTTTTATGAGTTGCCAATACCATGCTCCTCTCAATGAGTTTCTCAAAGTAAACATATGATATTTCCATGTAAGATTTGTCCCATGCCTATACAAAAGTAACCCTGTATAGCCTAGCGAGGAGCCATACGTCTTCGCTTGATATTGTAGTCTTTAGGAAAGATGGTCGGTGTACAAGAAACAAGGTTTAAGCTAATAGGACAAACCATCATAACCTTTTGTTGGTGGTGTCTTATATATTGGGAACCCCTGCTCTCATGTTTAGATCCCAATTACATAGCTAGAGACCCGCCGAATGATTTTAGGGGCCATTTGTAGTATTTTTTGGCATCTTTTGTAAGTACAAGTCCCCATGGGGTATATTTGTAATCCATGATCTTGTTCGTAAATACAAGCCCGACTGAGGGCATGAAGAAGACCTCCCGTACCACCTTCCCTATATAAGGAGGAGAGGGGAGGTGAGGAAGGAGATATAGGAGGTTGATTACTCGGGCTATTTTTTCTCTCCTCTATTTGTCGGTCCATTTTCTTAGCTTAAACTAATACTTTTCATAAGAACAGCTCTTATAGACTCAATCTTGGGATTCATTTCCATCTCAGAAGTAATGTGTGCATTCAATTTTCTTCACTCCACAAAACCTTTTGTTTCCTGTTCTACCAAGAAGTTATCTGTGCTTACTATTGCAAGGGGTAGTCCACCACATTTGTTTAGAATCAATTTTGCTAGTTCAACCAACTCAGGATAATCTTCTTGAAAATTTGTTAACTTCATAAATACCTGAAATCAACGTAATACGAAATGTTTCAATACCTTATACAAGTCATCATCCCAAGATGTGTAGCTTGTCCACGATGTTATTTCCTTTCTCTTCATCACTTGTAGCTTAACATGAATCCACCTTGTGTTGGGGAGCAATGGATAATCTCGGTGGAGGAGAGATTTAAGAAGTCGTGGGCCATCCAAGATATCCTCACTGCCTAGATGGTGAGCGAGGATGTGACATAGAGTTATTATAAATTCAGTGAATTAAAATTGCATCTCCAATGATGTACACTACGGTTAGATGGCTAGACACCATTTTAACCTACAGCAAGAAAAAATAATTAAAAGAAGAATAATGATACTATATATAAATAAGAGGGCATGTATTTAATATTTGCCACTGAAATGAAAATAACAATCGCCAAGTTTACCTCCATTAGTCGCCTCTATTTTGCTAGAGAAATAAGAAATTTATACTCACAAATATTTTTCGATATTTTTCTTGGGAGAGCATGAAATGTCCACTTCAACTTCGTGGTGTCTTAATGACTTTTACTCAAAGTTGTTCAATGGAAAATTTAAGAAGATCCAAATGCTTGACCCTCTGGTTGTTGGAAATTTCAATAATCCGATCCAACTCTATATGAAGCATGCTACGACATGGCACGACTACCTCATAATTCATTCGCTCAAACTCATCCGTCCCCTTGTACATTATTGTCATGTCTGAAAGTCTCCCACCCGACTCGTATGTACCAATGAGTGCTGCGCGATCTTAGCACTATATACGCCGCCACAGCTATGTCCTTGCCTAAGCCGGTCCGTGACCTTCACGGTAGCCTTGGACATTTTAGGTCAGTGAATGAACCTAAATCTACACGAGTAAGCTGGTATGTGTATAACAATTTTCAGGGCAAACAACACACCCCAATATAAGGTTCCAACTAGACAAATGTCAAATGCATATGAAGGTATAATGCAAAGGGAAAACTACAATCGATGGAAGTGTCTATAGAGTTTATAAGTCTATCGCAAACTTATAAAGGATAAGTAAACATCAATCTAATCATTTTTTATGCAAACTGAACATTTAATTGGAGTAAGAAGAAATAATGAGAGCATATAGAAGGATTTAATTAACTATGCTGCATAAAAATTGTGTGCATATAGTAATTTTTAGAAGGAATACACGAAAAAGGGATCATATTGTGGTAATGATATGAGAAAAATAAATATGCAACAGATTTCATAGTGGTCAAGCTTTAAAAGGATGCTATTTGGGAATTTTTAGTATCAGTTGGCAACTGCCTCTCTACAAATCAGCTTTCACGGAAAAGTAACTAACGAATAAGTATTCACAACTTTTACAAATGAACTTGGATGGAGGCAAATTGGAAAATGTATGCTTGAAAATCCTATTTGGGGTGGTTCTATCCACTACCCTAGATTGAGTCATCATTGCCAATTCAGAAGCCCCCATCACAGTCGGATTTTGAACCAGCATTACCAAACCGGTAGTGATGGGGTTCACATCATTGCCAGTTCTTAAAACCCGATAGTGATAAGTTCCAAAAAAACGATAGTGATTTGGAACCGGTAGTGATGTGAGTTTCCAGAAAATCCCAAATAACAAGCTGAAAATGGAGGAAAAAATAGAAAACTATTTTTTAAAAAAACTAGGAGAAGCCCCACGAACCAGCCAGCCTACCGAACCTCCATCCTCTCCCACCGAACCTCCTTCCTTTCCCTTACACGTACTCTCATCTATCACTGTAGCCCTTTGTCACTTGTGTCTATATACTATATTTTGGTTCCCCACATATTATTATGAACCGAACGTATTGATGGTTTGAGACCCTAAACGAATTTAAATGAAAAACTTGTCAACTATAAAGTTTTATAACTTTTCGAGATCTATTTCTATAACTGTTGTATTGGTAGTTTCTCCATCATAGGTAGTTTGTAAAATTTGAATTTCAAATTTAAAAATTTCAAACGTATTTTTCTTAACAAGATGATTTCAAATTAAAAAGTTATCAACTACAAAGTTTCATATCTTCTTGAGATTTACAATTCTTATTTTGGTTGTTTGGGGTCATTTTAAAAATTCGAGACCAACGCGCACGTCTGCCATTTGTCATTTACAAATTAATTAAGCTCACCAATAATGTGAATATGTGATGATAAATCATATAGTAAATAGCTACTACAACGAACTGAGCAACACATGTACACATACATTCGACGACGACACGTCTGTACGTACACCAACGCGGCTAGTGGTTGGTTAGTTTCATGGCCAACAACGCGGCGAAGCTGGCGCACTCGTCCCCGTCGCAGGCGACGGACTTGTTGTCACCGGTCGACCCTGGCGTCGTCGGCCTTGACGACGACGGCCTGCTTTGTACGAGTACTTGGCGGCGACGAGCGCGTAGAACGCCAGGTTGACGACGCCGATGCAGGTGACGAGCCAGTAGAAGAGGTCCAGCCTGCTGTGATCGAGGTCCTTGGCGAACCAGCTCGCGCAACCTCCACAGGAGCTGGCGCGGTCCGCCGCCGTGATCACCAGGCTGCTGAGGAACGTCCCGGCGCCGAAGACGCTGAGGTAGAGCCCGATGCCGAGGCTGCGCATGCCGTCGGGAACCTGCTCGTAGAAGTACTCCTGCAGGCCCACCACCGCGAACGCGTCGCCCACGCCCATGATCACGAACTGCGGCACCAGCCACAGCACCGACGGCACCGCCGATGTCCGGAGGAGGCGCCGCCGCTCCACCGCGGCCGCCACGCCCAGCGCCGCGGTCGAGAGCGCCATGCCGACGCCCACGCGCTTCAGGATGCTGAGCCCGCGCTCGTCGCCCCCGCGGAGGCGGCGAAGAAGGCACGGCACCAGCGCCCTGTCGTAGACCGCCACCGTGGCGATCATGGCCGCCGCGGACAGCGCGAACATGGACGCCGGGGGAGCTCGAAGTCAAAGCCGCGTGCACCGACGCCGCCAATGCGCAGGCGCTTGTCCATCACGCTGCCCTGCTTGATGAAGAAGGTGGAGCTCTGCGCCACCGTCAAGCCAAAGTTGAGCGTGGACACCCAGACGGGCACCGTCGCCACCACCAGCTTCGTCTCCTCCACCTCCGTCACCGTCGCCAGCCGCCACGCTCCGCTCGCTCCCTCGTCGGCGCCGGCGCGCTCCACTATGGCCGCCCTGTCGAGGAACTTGTACCGGTCGGTGTGACAAAGCAGCCTCTTGTTGCCACCCTGCGGCGGCGACTGGACCTCGTACAGCTCCGCGGCGTCGTCAAAGCCGGAGTCGCCGCTTCCTGAATGCGGCGACGAGCACCCTTAGCGGCGGCGTGAGCGGGCTGCCTTCAGGCACCCTGTACCGATAGAACCTGCGTGCGGCGAGGAAGACGGCGAGCGAGACGGCCATGACGGCGGCGATCGCGAGCGTGGCGACGCCCCATCCGACGCGCTCCTGCGCGTAGACGACGACGGTGACGCCGAGCAGGACGCCCGCGCAGAGCGCGCAGTTCCACCAGTTGAAGAAGGACATCTTGCGCTTGCGCACCCGCTCCGCCGCGTGCGTCTCGTCGAACTGGTCCGCACCGAAGCTCTCCAGCGCCGGCTTGTGCCCGCCGGTGCCGATGGAGACAAGGTAGATCCCCGCGAAGAAGAGCGCCTCGTGCAGGCGCGGCGACCGGTCGGGGTTGAGGACCGGCGCCAGCTGCGCCGTCGCCAGGACCGCCAGACCCTGACGATGATGTGATCGATCGTTAGGAGGTTCAGTCACTGATGGTGGATCGATATATATAGAGGTCACTGATCATGAAGCTAAATGAAAAGCTCACCAGTAGGTAGACGGCGGTGGAGAAGACGACGGTGGAGAACCTACCGAGGTATCCGTCGGCGAGGAAGCCGCCGAGCAAGGGCATGAGCGTGGTGACGCTCATCCAGTAGTTGACGTTCTTGGCGGCCACCTTCATCTCCTGGTGCAGCACCTTGGTGAGGTAGATCATCAGGCTCGTGGCGATGCCGTAGTAGCTCAGCCTCTCGCTGAACTCAATCCCTGAAGAATGCAAAAAGGTAAACAACAAAATCGATCGATTGGTCGGTACGAAGAAAATTCGTTGGGTGATAACTTGTCAATCATCCATGGATCGATCGAGCCCCATCCGATCGACGACGGCTACTTACAGACGATGAACATTGCGGCCTTCCATGCTCCGGTGGTGGCACGGGAGGGAGGCCTCCCGCCGTGATCCACGGAGGAGTCGTGTGCACCCACACCTCATCGTCGTCGTCGTCGACATCGCCAACCCTGACACTGAAACTCTTCTCCATCGATCGATCCCAATTCCCAAGACTAGATCAAGAGGATCGAAGGTATTGTTTGATCTGCTAGCAGTGGACTAATTCTGAATCTCTCTATATACACACAATAAACAAATGTGAGATAAGGATATATCGATCTCCAGTTCTCTTCAAGGACTCCGACAGCAAACAGCCATACCATCGGTTGTGTATATCCATCGGCAGCAGGCAGCAGCCAGGCATCCAGCACCAGCAGGTCGCAGCCTGTTCAGAATTGAAGCGGCCGTGTTGCAATTCGATCGATCGATCGATCCCTTGCCGGTTCACAGTGTGACCAAAACCAACCTAACATCTCGTCAGTGCTGCGCATGTATACCCAGCAGCTGTTTGTTTCATCATATATATATATATATATATATATATATATATATAGTATTTTATTATTACTAATTGGAGGCTACTATTTATTATTATTAATTGGAGGCTTCAACGAAGGCTTTACGTTAACTCTCAACAAATGCGCTAAGAAAAATATAAATTACTAGAAATTCTCACGTTAATTAAAAACATCTAGCCATCAAATCCATAGACTGGCAATTAACAACCATTAGATCTACTTTATATTTCTACAAAAAATTATCCACCTTTGTCATTATTAGTTTTATATATATTAGATAAAAGAAGGATATAAAAATATTAATCCTTCAACGTACTCACTCCGTTTTTAAATTGTAGTTCACTTTTGACTTTTCTAGATACATTGATTTTGCTATGCACCTAGTTATACACTATGTCTAGATACATAGCAAAAAATCAATGCATCTAGAAAAGTCAAAGTGAACTACAATTTGGAGGAGTATTAGATAAAAGGAAGCAAATAAAAAAAAAGTAAATCCAACCAACAAGTAGGTACCGCGGCGAACTATATACACGGATGATATCATAGTAAGATATATACGGTGGATACTTTTTTTCAAGAGCACGCCGTAGGCGCGTATTTCATTAAGGAGAAAGAGTTTACGAAACAAGATCGACCGGCAACACCGTTACCGAATTCGACCACCCTATCATAGTAAGATATATACGGTGGATACTTACATGGTTAATTATTAACAAAAATATATATCGGAGGGCGGAGGCAATCTAATCTATATATGTGGGCCAACAGATCCATCCTTGGTGTCCTGCAACTGCAGCGTCACCGTCGAGGACATCGTCGCCGCAGCTGTGGACACACGACCGGCTGGAAGTCATGCTCAACAGCGCCGGCGTCATGTGGGCTAGCTGTTCTCAGGAACGAAGCTGATCACTAGCCTGAACTTCGCGCAGTACGACTCCATCATGTCCTTGATCGTGCGTGGGACGATGAATATTGCCTACGAGGATACAGCCGAAAGAGGTCGTTCCAATAGTCGAGGAAAAAAAAATTGGCGCCGCCGCACCTCATGACGGCTCCACACGCAACGCCACCTGGTGCGCTCGATGTCCCTGGCGTGTACCAGCACCAGATCCGTGCTCCACCCACTCCCAGTTTCTTTGGACTTTTGCTTTATGGTTCTCCTTTTGATTGCTTCCTGGCAACCTGGCCATGATGCAAGATCCAACAATGTTTCTGTGTCGACGAGTCTACTTTCACCGTATCCTTTGCTTAATGCATAATGAAGGTTTAGAGCAGTACAACATGAACGAATGTTTTGGGGTGTCTATTGCGGCATGTAGGGTCGTAGATATAACCATGAATGATTGTTGGATCTAATTACTACGGTGTGTGTACATGTATGCAAAAACCAGTTTGTAGCATTCGTCTCAAGGATCTATCATACATGGCTATACACTCCTACTATTTATTTTGATCACTTTTTATCTCTTGGGACACACGTACTATGATATTTATTGACTTTAGGTATAATCTTCATTTAAATTTTAATGTTCTTGACTACTTCGCACAAACAAAATTTTAATATATTATCTTTATGATATTTATTGACTTTAGGTATAACATTCATTTAAATTTTAATGTTTTTGACTACTTCGCACAAAACAAAATTTTAATATATTATCTTTATTAACCATCAGTTATGATTTTTTGTTTACATAATAATAATGTTTTTGAACTGTGGCCAGCCCCGCTTGCCAATTTTTTTTTCTGTCTCAAAGCAAGCATCTCAACGCCTGGGTGCACAAGTGGAAATAAGCGCTCATCTTTCAAAAGTCCTCCTACTGATCATATATTTGATCGCCATGGATGCACACAAGATAGCTGCATGGGGAATGCCAGGCCTCAGCTCTTTGTCAATGACGTATAGGCTTGTCTACTCCGGCCACTATCCGTCGTCAGGCTCAGCCGTCGTTGATGGAGCCACTGTCGCCGCCGCAGATGATCCGACTCTGCTTCGCAGATGGTGAGATGTCCGGGGTGGCTGCAGATGTCGCGGTCCACCGCTCCCCCAAGGTCGGTCATCCCCGCTGCTGAGGCATTGGTGGTGGAGGGCGGGGATGCTACGGCACCGCTTGCGGTGGCTGTGGATCCCTTCGCCACCCAGCCCACGCCTGGCGGTGGGGCTGGCTCCCCTCTCTTGGCGACCCCCACTGCTGTGGCGCGCGGGGCTGGGGGGATAGGGAGGCAGCGGCACCGTGCGCCACTGCCACCGCACCTCCGACGGCTGCCGCTCACTGTGGCTTTCACGCCCTACAATGGCCGGTGGAGGCCTTCGTCCGAGTCCTTCGACTCACCGCCAAGACTCCGTGTCTCGCCGTGACTAGCGACTGGATTCCCAGACAGAGTACCCGTCTTGCTGCCATGAGCGCCTCGAGACCCCATCCCGGAGCGGCGGGCCCACCGCGTCTTGGTCAACAAGTGGATGGGCAGGCCGGAGGGCGCCCCTTCCCGCACTCGGACTCCACGATCACGGAGAGGTTCCTCGCCACTTCGTCGACCCGGTCCCGCAACACAAGCGCGAGGTGCTAGATCGGCTCATGCCCATCAGACGCTCAAGCCGAGGGACGACCCTCCAACATGGGCCACTGATCGCCGCCATGTCTTCAACGCCGCACATTTGTTCCCTCCTTAGTACACCACTCTAAGCTCCACCGCCAAGCCGGTGATCTCTGTAATGTGTGTCAACCTAGTGCTTGTCTAGGCATCTCGCCATGGATACGTGCTTGCTCGTGTAAACATTCCTACTTCTCTTAATGAAATACGTGCCAATGGTACACCGTGGAAAAAAAATAAAATAAAATTAGCAAAACGAGAGTAGAAAACAGAAGACTTCACATACTGTTGGAAGAAAGAATGCTTGTACATATTATTTTACTTTTTATAATCAAATACAGCAGACGTTAATTTCATTTTGGCACACGACAGAAAACAGTAAATGATCTAATGCTTAAAAGGAAATATAATAAACTGAAATTTACATATAAAACAAACTAACATGCAATCAGAAACATAATTAATAGTGAATATTTGCGTTCATGGCTCTTCAAATCCAGAATTCCTCTTGGGTAGCAACTCTACCAACTCATCATGGATCCTCATTGACTCGTTGGATCCTGCGAATCTCTTCACGGAAGCAGTTTAAGTGGCCTGATCATGGCATTGTCTTCGTGGTCCAGGATCTGAACAAGACCACCACATCAGCATCAGCATCTTTGCGGATACATGGATGATCAATCAAGGCAACGTTCATGTGAGCTTACGTGGCAGTGGTAGACGTATCCAGGCTCCGCCGTGGCGTCGAAGGGGTAGGGCTGGTTGGTGTCCACCAGCTTGAACGCCACCACCACCGTAGTCACGAAGCCCGGCGGCACCTTCACCACGTTCTTCCACGTCTTCTCGTGGTCCGGCACTGGCACCACCGGCCCGACCGCGTGCTCGTCGACACGGCACCTGACGGCGTCGTTGAGCTGCGTCATGCAGTCGGTGAACGTCTGCAGGCCGATCAGCTGCTGCATCTTGACGGCCTGGAACATGCCCAGGTGGATGTGCAGCGGGTGGTTGTCGCCGGTGAGGTTGATCACGTGCCACAGCTCGGTCGTGCCCGACCTCGGCGTCTCCGTCACCGGGTCCTCCAGACGCAGCCCGTTGATGTAGAGGTGCGTCGACTGCCCGACGGCGTCAGGTACTCGTACATCACGATGTACCTCGTCTCCGACGTCGGCCCCGGCGATGCTACGTTGGCGTACGGCACCTCGTGGTCCGCACAGTCGAGTTGTCCGGCAGGTCGCGCGGTCCGTTCGGGTGACCACGAACTTCATCACCTTACCGGTGAGCGGCCCCGGGCGCTGTGCCGGGCCGGGAACGGATACGGCGCCGAGTTGAGCATCTCGACCTCGGCCGTCGGCGATACCGAAGTCGACGACGACATCGAATATCTCGGCAGGGGAGATAAGGAGGCTGGTCACGGTGATCGGGCTGGGCGAGGTAGGACGCGCCAGAGCCGACGACGTGGAAGGGCATGCCGTTGGAGAGCGAGATGTTGAAGTAACGCGCGCTGCTGGCGCTTGAGGATCCGGAAGCGGTAGCGTCGACGGTGGACGGCGAGGAACGGCCACGCCTTCCGTTGACGGTGACGGCCTCACCGGGTACTCGGCTGCCACTGTGGGTGGACGGACGGCGCGACGCCCGTGGAGTTCATGTAGAGCGAGCCGTCGACGTTGAAGCTGCGGTCCGCGACGACAAGGTGGAGGTCGCGCTGCCGCGCACGGCAGGTCCATGGGGCGCCGACCCTCCGGCTTCGATGACGAGGGGCCGAGGAGGCCAGCGAGGAGGTTGGCGCGGGTGAGGCCGAGCGCGTGGTCGTGGTACCACAGGTTGCCCGGTGGCTGCACGTTGGGGTAACGGTACGTGGCCTGCGTCCCACGCGGGCCCGGTCTCGCGGAACCCCGCGGTGAACCAGGCGAAGGCGCTGCCGCCGACCTGCGGCGGTGGGCGCTGCCGTGGAGGTGGACGACGGTGGGCACGCCGCCCGTTCCTGGGGATGGCGGTGGGCACGGTGGGGTCCCACGGCAGGATGTGGCGGTCGGGGAGGTGGTTCTCCCACGTCACGGACAGCGGGACGTCGTGGCGAGCGATGATCGTGGGGCCCGAACGTCGCGGAGTCGGCGCATTGCCCGTACACGAACACGGGCGTCTCCGGCAGGTCGCGGTGGAATTTCTGGCGGCCGAATTACATGCGTT
The DNA here is from genome assembly GCA_015847255.1 of Hyparrhenia diplandra. NCBI lineage: Eukaryota > Viridiplantae > Streptophyta > Magnoliopsida > Poales > Poaceae > Hyparrhenia > Hyparrhenia diplandra. Next base: position 26,128 of record JADLZK010008235.1, on the reverse strand, counting down.
AGCAACAGCATCGATCACTGTGTGTCAACTAGGAGTAGAGTTGTTTTGTCGATACGATACCCATTTCTTGTGGAACATGCTGATGGTGAGGTTGACGGGCACGACGTGGCCCTGTTGTTGCAAGTCGTAGCCGCGGATCTTGGCCATCTGCGGCAGCGGGTCCACGTACATCTGCAGCGACCGGGCCACCTGCTGCAGCAACGCGGCCGTCACCGGCGCTGGCGCTGGCGCCGGCGCCGACACCGCAGCAGCTCCAGCAACAGCGACGAGCACCACGAGCGCAGCAGCTACTGCTACGCGGTGCGGCATCCCCGCCATCTGCAGCCAAAGTGTGAAGAACATCACACGATCGAACAAGATGCTGCAGTAATGTGAATTTAATCCGTAACTTGAGATCGAATACGCTGGAGTAGCTTACAACCTTGCCGAAGGAGCTGGAGACTGGCGTGCAGAGTGAGGCTATCGAATCAAAGGCGTGTGGCGGACACACGCGACTGATGGATGACAGCATAGGGAAGGCATCTATTTATAGGACTAATTGAGCATATGCATGGGATAAGGGTGAGATGATGGTCAATCAGTTGAGGCCGGCCGGCCGGCCAACCCGACTTGATTAGGTGTAGTGCTTCTACACACTCCATTTTAAATTCAAACAATTAGCAACTAAGCTCGGGGTAGTTTCATGGGTACAGGAAGAGCAGAGTTGGCTTGCTTGCATCTGATGCATTGGTGAATGGTGATTGGATTGGCTTATATATGTTGTCCGGTCCAGCAGATCATTTTCGTCGATCTGATTTCTGTATGTCCAGATGGCTCATTAATTCAGATAGCGTTACCTGATTTTTGAACTTCCATTTGGCAGCACTCTTCTGAAAGGGGAAACCGACCGGTAACTGTGAGGAGTTGATCACGAGGAGATGTCAAGTAGTCAGTTTGTTGTAAAACGTACGTACATGGAATGACCAGATGATCATGTGTTGAGAACAACTACTCAGATTGATCATCAAGTGACTAATAATCGAGTAAGTTGTTGGTAACCTCCAAAATCAATTAAGTAGCACCTCCCCATGATGACAGAGAGTTAGGCAACTCAACCTCCCAAGCTAATTAATCCACACTAGACAATATAAATTTCCTACTCATCGGTACGTGCTACTGAAACCTGATTGCACGAGAATAGCTGTGTTTCCTTGCCTAGAGAAGATTAGAATACAAGGGAGGGACGTTGCCTTCATCCTTTGACGCTGATGACGGCCGCTGTTTTGGTTGACATTCTGGTGCCGTTCCGATGTGGAATCGCCACCAAATCATTGAAGGGAGGGATCGAGCACAAGAAAATTCCACATCTCTCGTCAGCTTCATGCATGCAGGCCGGATGAGAACCATCGATGAATGTAGCGTGCACGTCGATGAATGTAGCGTGCACGTCGATGAAAAAGTGGCAACGGTAGCAGTACACGGGTCCAAAACTCCATCCGCGAAAAAGAAAAAGTGACAACGGTTGTTGCATTGGTGAAGCTGTGTGCTGCGGCGTCCCAAAGTTCTGTGGCCTGCCATGGCTTGGTTGTGTCTACATTTAGTGCCCTGTCGTTGATAGTGACTCAATAACTATCCAAACCCAAACATAAGGACAACCCTAAATTCAGCCTATAGTATGTGGATTTATGAGTTATCCTATCACTACCGAACCAGGCGATATCCCGTGAGGGGCTTCGGCTCACGGAAAGCCCGTTTTCATCACGAGGAAAGGATATCCCGGCGGTAAAACACGGGATAGCCGTGACGGAAAGAAATCGACGGGGAAATTACCCTTTCCCATGAACACAGCTCATACCCACGGGATATCCTTTCCCGTGATCCCATTTAGCACACGGGATATCCCTAAAGGGGGGTGGCGCCGTCAACGGGGTGGGGTGAAACCCGCTTTTGGCCTACGTGGCCTGTTCAATAAAACGGCGTTTTGGGGTGATATCCCGTGAGCATAACGGTGTGGCTCACGGGATATCTAGGCTCGTTCCCGTGAGCCAAGTTCTGCTCACGGGATATGTTTGGCCGATATCCCGTGAGCCCCCACCCCTCACGGAAAGGTTTGGCCGATATCCCATGAGCTACACACGGAAATGATCTTTTTTTTTTTTTTTTTTGTTCCAGCAAAGACATAAATGACACATATAAATATATATATACATACACAGATTTCATAATATCCATAATACCACATATATAGCTCAATAAATCCATAATACCACATATATTACATAACATCCAACAAAGTCACAAGTTCAACCACATATCCATGAGTGCAACCACAAGTTCACAAACTAAAATAAAAATCCAAGTTCACAAGTTCCAAAGGTGCACAAGTTTTCAACCTAGATCATGACAAATTTACGGCCCACGGCCTCCAACCTTCCGAGCGCGTTCCCAAGCGTCCGGTTGTGATTGGCTCGGAGTTGGGTTCGAGGCGTGAGAATTGTCCCGCACGTAGGCAAAGATAAATAGTTAGAAATTTGTGAGACAAAAATTCAAGGTAGATTCTATTAACTTGAAAAAAGAAGAGAAATAGTTAGAAATTTCGCAAGCACCTCCCCTACACGGAGGGCTTTCCAACCTGCAAGAAAACAACGGCTCGATGGCCGACAACCACATGTCCACGTGCACATCTCATGGTGCATTCAAAACTCCGTGATCATATCCATTCACATTCATATATGCATATTTCGAAGTTACGGAGACAAACTCACGGGAGAGGCTCCATGCGGTGGAGGGAAGATCGACGGCTGACCGTAGACGGGCGGTGGGACGAAGACGGGCGGTGGCGGTGGTGGGAAGGCGATCTCCGGTGGCGGCTGCACACCAACCTCGCCACCAACACGCCGGAGGTACGCTAGGAGAGCTTCCATGCTCTTACGGTGTTTGCTCGACCCTCCGTTGCTCCGCCAGAGCCCTTGCCCGCTCCTCTCTCCTCGGCCTCCTCCCGCCGCTTCCTCTCTTCCCTCTATCCGGGCCTATTTCAACACAAAGTTAGAACACGGAGAAATAGTATTCAACGATAAATGAACCTTAAATAAAAATATATAAACCTCAAGTCTAGAGATCAGAGCTACAGTAAGTGGTTGGCCGCTCGCGTATCACGGGCCTCCCGGCGTGCTCGGGCTCGAATAGCTTCTTTGTGTTGTGCGGGTTGATAACGCTATCACCTATATAGTACCGCCCTGTGCGGGGAGGTTTCCAATACACACAAACAAAGCACACGGCACGATGGCCGACAATCATATTCACCACAAGGGCACGATGGCGACAATAATATTCACATCAACGGCACGATGGCCAACAACTGCGAAGGCTGAAGGCGACGGACGGCGGTGGGCGGTCCTCCTCCCTCTCTTCGGCCGTGGGTGGCAGCGGTGCGAGGTCGCAAGGGTGGCGGCACGCCCCGGGCGACCGTGGGCGGTCCTCCTCCTCTCCTTCCTTCCCCCTCCTCCTCCTCCTCCTCTTCTCCCCCTTCTCCCTCCTTCCTCCTCCTCTTCCTTCCTCCTCCTCTCCTCCCTTTTTCCCTCCTTCCTCCACTTCTTCCTTCCCCCCTCCCCCTCCCCCTCCCCTAACTCCTTCCCCCCCTCCTCCCCCCCGCTTCCGTCGCGCCCCGGGTAGGGGCGGGGCGCGCTACCCGCCGGCGCTGGGGCGGGCTGGGCTGCCGGCTGAGAGGAGGCCGCGCGGAGGCAGGGGCGGGCGCGGGCCGGGGGGGGGCGGGGCCGCGCTGAGGCGGGCGTGCGGCGCTCAGGGGGCGGGCGCGCCCAGCGGAGGCGCGCCGGCCGTCTGGTGGCCCGGCGCGCGCCAATGGGTTGGCGGCCTGGTGCCGTCCCGATGCTCCGTGTCATCTGTGTGCTGTGTGTGTGTGCGGGTGTGTGCGTGCGTGTGTGGTGTGTCGAGGAGTGTGTGGTGTGTTGACTTTGTAAAAAAAAAGAAATCGATTTCGTGATGGATCCGGGGACGCTCACGGGAAAAGACACCTCTTTCCCCGTGATCCACCCGGATCCATCACGGGAAGAAGTTTTTGTTTTTTAAATATCCACCGCCGCCAAATGCGTCGCGGTCCTACCGACCACCTCTTTCCCGTGATCCACAGATCCAACACGGAAAGAAGTTTTTTTGTTTTTTAAATATCCACCGCCGCCACCGCGATGCGGTCCCACCGACCACCTCTTTCCCGTGATCCACACGCATCCAACACGGGAAAGAAGTTTTTTTTTTTTTAAATATCCACCGCCGCCAAAAGGATGCGGTCCCACCGACCACCTCTTTTCCCGTGATCCCCCATCCATCCATCACGGAAATAGCTTGCCGCTCCCGTGAGCGGCTCACGGGACGGAAATGGTTTTTCAAGAATTAAATTTAATTCTCCCCTTTCTTTTTCTAACAGATATATTTTTTCAAACTTTGATCAACATTACTTCAAAAATACCTTATCACATACACTCACCCATACATAGTTGATCCTTGCGCCAAAAATGGCCATTATTTCATGTGGTTCTATCTCCTTTTTTTTTCAATGTTGTATTTACTTCACTACAACAAAAAATTATAATAATTACCAAAATAATCCAAAAAATTCTCGCAAAATAGACATGACACAATATCCGAGGTCTGTTTGCATATAGAAAAAGTTTCGTGAGCTGCACCACAACTTGACCGCCACATCCACATGAAATCACACTGGATCACTCTCAACAAACATGAACCTTCTAATGTAGATGTTGGAGCCTCGTGAACATTGTACGTGCCAACTTGTGCGAAACGTTCCAAATTTTTATCATAGCCTCGGCAAGATATCATGACAGATTATCAAATTTCATGATTTTTTGCACATCGGTTTATTTTTCTAGAATTTTTATACCACTCGAAACGAGGATTAGAGTTGATGATTTTGTATTAAGATGTTCCAGATTTCATTATTTTTTAAATGCAAGGCCTTACATTGTGTTGAGTATGAGGAATATAAATTTTCTACTAATTTTTTTTTTTCAAAATTTGAACCACTTGTAGTTCAAATTTGGCCTCATTTCATAAATTCCCATAAAAGATAATAATTAACTAAATATATCAAATAAAGTCAATAATTCACCAAACTTTAATATTGAGTGCCATATGATATGGAACAAGTGTAGAAAAAGTTTGGAGATGAAAATCAAAAAAAAAAAATCCCGTGAGCTTCTTTCCCGTGAGCGGTGGTGTAGCACTCACGGGAAAGGGGCCCCTTTCCCGTGAGGCTCACCGCTTGGCCCACGAGAAATCCACCTCACGGGAAAGACGTTCCCGTGAGCTAGACGGAGCTCTCACGGGAGAGGAGCAGGGAGGGGACGGAGCGTGGCGGGTCCGACGGCGGCCCCTTTCCCCGTGGGCCCCTTTGCCCGGCTCACGGGATACTCCTTGATTTCCCGTGATGAATGTCTAAAAGCCGACGGAAAGACAATCCTCACGGGAAATAAGGTAATTCCGGTAGTGTATTTTAACTCCAATTTTGCACCCAAAGAGCAAAGCTAATAATATTACAGCCTGCTCCTGTATGCATGAAAACTTACATATATGGCAGCCCATTAATAATAAAGTAGTTAGTTCTTACTTCATATATATGTGCTACTTGTTTTTCTCCCAAATTTTCTTTCTTCTCGTGTATAAGTTGCTTGTAAAATTACAACCTACTCTCTCCTCTCCTCCACTCTCTCCTTTACTCCCTTCTTTTATCTACCTCTGCATTTAGCCCATCTACAACCTTTATTATAGCTACGCAAAGACGAGGTATGAGAAGCAGCTATCCCCACACTAGGGGTAAAAATGGGCAAAAATATGAAAGGCACTTGTTGAGCTGCACACATGCATCCTTAAAACCCCACTAAGGCCTCATTTGGATATACTTATTCTTTGTATGAATAGGATATGGGCCAAACTAATATTACATCTATTCCAAATTATAAGATGTTTTGGCTTTTTAGATACATTTCTTTTGTGTGTATATAGGCATAGTGTATAACTAGGTACATAGCAAAAAAGAAATATATCAAGAAAAAGTCAAAACGCCTTTATAATTTGGAAATGTATGAGATACATTTCTTTTAGGAAGTTGACCCATAATAGGGTATCTCAATCCATGTGTGTCGGAATAGAACTTAGTTTAATTTTCATCTTTTTTATAACAGTTTAACTTTCATCTTAATTAATTCACTCCAATACACATGGATTGATGTGGATGATGGCCAAATCCAAACAAGTCCGTGAGAAGCATATCTTTGGTTTTGACAAACCATTGGTTGGGGGCTCATACCTGTGGTTCAAATCTCGCAGTGCGACACATTATCCCGGTTATGCATTAAGTGGTGGGCGAAGTCGCAAAATCGACAAATGAGACGCCTTTTGGTGACTTCGTGAATTTGAAGATTTGTGTCGGCCAATCCTTCAAAGGTGCTCATAGGGGTAGGGTTTGCATATGTGTGTTCATAGGGAAACTAGTGGACCAACCTTTTGCTAAATGTGTGGTTAAGGGTTTAAGGTGAAAATTAAACTAAGATGGAGAATAAGGCTCCCACTTAGGAATCCTCCATTCAGAAATTGGCAGGCCGATTGGACCAAAACTTAAGGGGCCGTTTGACGTGGCAGCCCGCATGATCCGATTCAATTTGTTGATTTCTGTGATCACATTTTGCCGGCTGGACTGGATTTGATTTATGACTTGCAACCGAGAGTCTGTTCAGTTGCCCTTCTCACCGCTTATTTTGGCTTGTTTCGGTTTATTTTCTCTCACACAATATTATTAAATCACCGAATCACCGGCTTATTAAATCAGCCAAACAGATTCCAAGTTTTTTATTTTGAGCCCACAGGACACATTGAACGACGGCGCCGAAGCGCCACTTCACGGTCCTCGAACAGGTCATCTCACTATACCACAACCTATCTATAGCGAGCTACAAACGGTCACTATATATCGGTATAGCGAGCTACGGACGGTCGCTATAAACATATAACGACCGAATTGCTTGGTACCTGAAAGTGGCGCTATAACTTATAGCGACCGACTTAATTATAGCGACCGACCGTCCGATGGTCAAACCGATCGATCTCCATTTCTCTTCCGACGTCCTCCGGCAGCAAAATGCCATATATATCGGCTGTCAGCTATAATGTGTGACCACGTCAGTGGCAGCCATATATCCATCAGCAGCAGCCAGCATCCAGCACGAGCAAGTGACAACACAACGCGTTCAGAAGCGGCCGCGACGCTGTGTTGCAATTCGATCGAGATCTCTTGCCTTTGTTCAAATTATTATACTTTTTATTTACAAAGGGGCGGCAAAATAAATTACCTCAGTTTGAATTAGCTATTCACAACTGGACTCCACAGGGATCGTGGACCCTTACCTGGGCCTTGGGGTGGTCACTTGACAGGGTTTAGCAGTCTAGGTCTACTTGGGCTAAAACAAACTGGAGGAAACAGCCCAACGTTGGTGTTGGGCTGAACCGATCCACTGCAGGAACTACACGAGCGAACATCGGGCTCAGCCTTCGTGCTCGTGCCTAGAGTGACGCAAACATATAATGGAAATATAAAAATCATTTTAAAAATTATTTTAGTTCCTATTTTTTTTTGAAAAAGCTTGGTATATCTACGGTGCATATAAATATATAATCGCATTTAAAAATTGGATACAAACTCAAACTAAAATTATATCAAAACTAACAAATTTTGATGTGCATATGCACTAGAAAACGTAATATTAGAATTTCATCTTCCCATGCACACAAATCTGAAATTTGTTTTTTTTTTCTATGAGTTTCTCAAAAAGAAAATTTGCATCCCACTTTTTACATGTAATACATATTTTGAATGTGCTAAGTTTTATGGATGTGCAATTTGTGAGTACATATTTTTAATGTATTATGGATGTGGCGAGTTTCAAAACCTTTTTCGCCATCAAAATACTTTTAAAAAATTGTTTCCATCTTTCCATTTAGTATATAATTTCTACAACATATTTTACCCCGATTGTAGCACATTTCACATACACATATATGATCAAGGGTCTATAGTCTCGATTCCCAATAGCTCTTCGAAGCTCGAACGTGCGTCCTTGGGCTAATGCGCAAACCATCTGTCGTTAATCAGTCCTTGGGGCTCGGGCACCTCATGACAGTTTCAATGAACACAGGTAGACAAATCATAAAAACCAAATGTTTTGGTCATGGAAACTTTTTTATCGAAAGGCCGGCAAAAGCTTTACCGCATTTCTATTAGGCGAAGTTTTCTCGACCGAAACCCGCAGCCGAAAAGACCATACAATTGTAGAGGATACTCTACTCCGTCCGCACCCCTAGGTACCAAAATCAACTCCAACTCGCGGCACAACCCGGCGCCCACTCAACCTCCTTGGTTGGTCGGATTGGGACATCGACACAACCCGACACTACTAGCCTCCACTAGACCAACTCAACTAATAGCGAGGAGAGATGGAAGAAAAGATAACCATGAAGTTCCACCCCGGTTGGATTGAGCCATCAATACGCCTCGGTCGGATTAGGACCCTCGACACAAGAAACCTCGCAACAACTAGAGCTCACCGGGCAACTCCACCAGCTCACCACACCGAGGAGGAAAACGACGACCCACTCGTCTGCCACACCCCCGAAGCTCCACCGAGAGGATCGACACGCCCCCACGCAAAAGCGGCCGCACACGTCACCCCCACCAACCAAGCTCCATGTCGGTCCATCTCCCCTCGGCGCCAGCGCCCGCCCGCCAAAGTCCGAGAGGGAAGGACGGTGGCGGACAAGGACCGCCTCCCAATGACACAGGTCCCCAGCCACCGCCACCACCACGACCCCCTCACTTGCAAGCCAACCCCGCAACCACCGCCGCACCCAAAGAATCCCCCACAACCCCCGCCAACACGTACCTTGCGCACCAAGGTCACCACTCCTCATCCGCAGCCACGGGCCAACCAGGCCACCACCTATCTTGCGCCGCCAAGTTGAGACGAGTCACCATCTGTTGGCGCCTGGCCGCGTCGCTCGTCCAAAAACTACATCGGGTTTTCACCCTATGACTCCATGCCGAGGACGCAGTGCTCCGGTGGTGTCCCCCAGCGGGGGAAGAACTCGCTCAGAAATGCGCCCGCCACCACTACCTGCAGCGGGAATATTGGTGAAGGCTTTGCGGGATCAACACCACACCTTACGCATGTTCCTAGACAGCGGCCCACCCCGCCTCCGCAACACCTTTGGCGAAAAGATGGCTCCGACACATCCCAACAATGTCGCCATGACGCCGCTAGGGGCGATACGGTCACAGGAGAACCCAGCGCCAAGCCACCCGGCCTGCGCCACGAAGCGGCCTTGAATCCGCCTGATCGCCGAGAAGAACACAACCAACTCACGCCCCCCCTTTGCCGCGCCACGGATGTCGCGGAACGCCTCCGGCCACCATGGCCTGGCGGCCAGCAAACAACCATCTCCCGACCCAGCGCCCGGCGCCATCACCCCCGAAGCACGCGGCCCACTCTCCGTTATCCCACCACAGCGCCCTGCGTGCCTGCGGCACCGGCGGCCACAGGTCGGGGGGCGGCGAGCACCCGGCACCATCCCGACCGTCGCACCACCACGCGGCCACCACACCATCGCGACACCGCGCTGCCGTCGTAGATGAGTGCTCGCCGCCATCACCCTCGTCGACGCCACCGCCGCCGTGGGCGCTTGTCCTCGAGCCGCCCGGCAGCTCCGGTGTTCCATCGCCCCCGCCCAACCCTCGCTGCGTGCGGATCCGGCCTAGAGGGAACCGGGTTCGGCCGCCGGTTGACCGGACCGCGCCATCGAGCTCCAAATCCCGCCGCCCGGCCACGGGTCGTCGCCGCCCGGCCAGCGGAAGACCAGCGCCACCACCACCCTGCCGAAGGAAGGGAGGGCGGAGAGAGCCCGCGACAAGCTCCATCCCGGCCTAGGAGGTCGGGATCCGCGGAGCACGCACGCTCCGGCAACCGGCGGCAGCCATGATGACCTCGGGTTAGGTTAGGTCGCAGCGGTGGGTCGGGAGAGCACGTGGGAAGGCTTCGAGATTGCCGCGCCGCCACTTTCCTCGCCACCGCCGCGGGCTTCGGTGGGCAGCTTTGGCAGCGGCGTGGCCGGAGAGAGGTTGGGGGGGGGTTGGAGGCGGCGACACTTCGGTTCCGCCCGATAATAAGCCCGGTGAGGACGGCACGCTGGGGTGAAAGTCGAGATCTTCTGGATCGTCATGGAAATTTATCAGATTTATGTCAATCACATATTGCAATTATAAATTACTTAACCGTCTGCATAGAAACCTCACTCGAAGAGTATCATGACATATGAATTGAGCATGTCTCAATTCTACACCCATTAGCACATCTCAAAAATTAGCGTAGAAACCAATTGTTTTTTTTATGGCAACACGTTGAGTTCAAGTTCTCGACGATTCAAAGTGCTTGTTTATATTTTTTAAATTTCTTTCAAGATTTAACGGGGTTAATCTTCAAAACTCTGTCCAGAGTTATTCATGGAATAAGGTTTATATGTTAATAGGAGGAGAGTGTACTCACATATACAAGTGTCTACGTGGACGCTAAAAGGAGTGCGCCACAGCACTGACTACCTTAGCTTGCTTTTTTAACCAAAAAAAAAAAAAAATCATCACTAACATGTTATGAAGATCGAGTGGTGATGAAAGTTTTTTGTACAAATAACCAACTTGTACTATGTAGCGCCATAAACTATGGCTATGACCAAGACTCTGGATTAGCATCTTTTCGAGATCGAGGAATTCGTAACATCAATTGGAAAAGGTTTGGTACTCTTTTTGGCTTCCGTGTGAGATCGAATCAGATTGACTGAAGAGCTCCTGAGGCGACATGTCGAAAAAGGACCGCAAACAATTTCTAATAAAATACAAGTCTTGATAGACAGGCTGATTAGCGTCCCTGTCACGTTCCATTTAATAGCATGTCTACCCATGAACTTTAGACACCCACAAGCAAAATGAGGACTTACCACGACTCTACACATCTTTTGCTTTCCCTAATGCTACTGCCCACGTTAACCATGCGCATTATATCTCTATAATAAAATGTCTTCAAGAGATACAATTGATAGATTTAAAGATTAGTATACTTAAATCTCTTGGAGATACAATTTGATAATCCTATAAGGTCTTATTTGGAGATGTTTTGAGAAACCGTATCATTAATGCAAAACTTTAGTTTTAGGACAGGATACGTTTGTAAACAACACTTTTAAAAAGAGAGAGATGGTTAGAATGGAGTTTGTAATAAACTTAAATACATATATGTAGTTTTAACAATACATTAGTTTTCAAAACTACAAAGATAGTTCAATATATAAATATTTTATAGTTTTTCAAAACCAAAATATTTCACAAACTATGACTTTCTTTCAAAAGTAATAAAAAAATTCTTTGACGGGTGTGGATAAAGTGTGTTAGTGTTTGTGTATTTGTTGTGTGTAAGTGTGTTCATGTCTTTCAACACTCTACGTACTTCGTTTGTCCTAGAAGGATTTGAGATTACTCATCAAACTTTCGTGAGCTTAACCTATCTATTATAGAAAAATATTAACATTTATGTGCTTAGATTGATTGAAATACATTTTATAATCAATCTAGTAATGTCTCCCTCCGTCCCAATTTATAAGTCGTTTGACTTTTTTTTTTATACGCCTTTTTTAGGTAGGTTGTTTTGTTAATATTAAATCTTCAAAAATAGCTTAAATTTGATGATATTTTTTTTTGAATAAGGCAGTGGTCAAAACTTAAAGTTTTAAAAAGTCAAACGACTTATAATTTGAATGGAGGGAGTATTTGTTTAACATAAAAATGTTAGTATTAAGACTTGTTCGTGTAGAAGTGGTTGAACTGATATTGTTTGACTTTTAAAATAAGAATTACATTATTGTAAGACATGGCGAGTTTGTTTGTTTATTTATTTGCCCTATGTTCATTTGTGTTTTTTGATTGAGGAACAAAATGGAGACCGGTCCGACCGAACTCCTCCTGTTTCTTGTTGACAATTTGACACGTGGGCGAGCTAAAGCTTTCGGCTTGGACCGATGCTGGGTGACGCGCCGTGGGTCCCACCGGCTCCCGCAGCAACCGGCAAAGACCGCCGCTAGGGCACCCCCCACCGGTCTCTCATCTCACTGACTGCATGGTCCCGCGTCCCAGGCCCCACCTGTCACACGGAAAGCGACGGTGCACCGCCGACCCGCGCGCCCCACAACGACCCGCCGCAGGGCCGCTCTCTTTACCCCGCCCGGAACCACGCGGCAGTTTTCCCACGCGTGGCAAGTTACCCTTCCACCCCTCCCTCCCCACGCTCCCCTGCACCCGGTGCACAGACACCCGCCACATCCCTCCCCCATCACCCACACGCTCTGTCACCGGCCCATGCACCTGGTCCACTCGGACATTCGCCGCCCACCCCACGCGGAGTCACCGCCCGGCGCCCGTTTCCGCCACCGCGTGCCCTCCCGTCCCTGCACCCTCCGCATGAACCCGTAAGCACCCCGCCACATCCAGCTCCTACTGCGGTTCGTGTGCCGCTGCCACTGGTCCATACGCCGCGTCCACGAGGAACCCAGCCGCGCAGCCCCCGGCACTACACTGCTCTACTCCCACCGGCTGCTCGAGCCGCACCTACCCGTCCCCGCCGGCAATCCCCCACACCCGCCGAGCAACGCCCGCCAGGCCCTAGTTCCCACCCCACTCGCCGTGCCACCACCGGGGCCGCGTTGACCGCCGTTGACCTCGGCTGCTATGGACCCGCGGTTCCCGCCGCCGGCGCCTTCGTCCTGCTTCGGCGGTGGCGGGGGCGGGGGTTCCCCCGGCTGCACGGGGGCACCACCGGCGAGCGCACTCGGAGACGTTCATCCGGCTTCCCGACGCGGACCTGCTGCTGGACCCGGACGCCGACTTCGGGTTCTCGGACCTCGACTGCTTCCCTCCTTCTCCGACGACTCGCCCGCGGCGTCCGACCCGACGCCGACGCCCCAACCCCAGGTTCCACAGCCGCAGGTTCCGCAGCAGCAGGCGGCTTCCCCGGCGCCGCCGCCGCCGAGGCCGCCGAGCGGGGCGCACATGCGGAGCCTCTCCCTCGACGCCGCCTTCTTCGACGGCCTCTCGCTGCAGGGGAGGTGGAGGAGGGAGGCGGGGGCGTGGCAGGGCATAAGAGGAGCGGTTCCATGGACAGGTCCTCCTCGTCGTTCGAGGGCGAGTCGTCCGCGCCGTCGGCGTCCGTGATCCCCGCGACTACGCCAAGAAGGCCGTGCCTGAAGACAAGCTCGCCGAGCTCGCGCTCCTCGACCCCAAGCGCGCCAAGAGGTGAGGCGGGGCGGCAAACGCCATCCACGTCCGCGACCTGCTTCTTCCCCACCCTTGAAATTGCTTTGCCATCGCAGCGAGATGCGTTCGATGTAGCTCGAACGTGTTGCCTTGTATTGTATCCGGCCAAGTCCTGGTTTCAAGATCCGTATTCTTGTAGTGCGTTGAATTTCTTGTGTCCTCGGAGTTGATTTTCTTCTGGTTCGCGGTGGTGCTCGGTGTGCAGGATCCTGGCGAACCGGCAGTCGGCGGCGAGGTCCAAGGAGAGGAAGATCAAGTACACCAGTGAGCTGGAGAGGAAGGTGCAGACGCTGCAGACCCAGAGGCCACCACGCTTTCGGCACAGCTCACGCTTCTTCAGGTAACGAATGTTTTTGCTTTTGGTTGCTTTGACCAGGCACAACAGTCCCGCTTATCGATCCTTGGACAGAAAATTAATTGATTATCTTGTGGTTGGGTTGTTGGGTGTACGAAACTTATCATTGCTCTAGCCAGCACTAATTGTTTGACTGGGGCTTGTCTCGTGCTGCAAGTACCACAATAGAGGAGATCAGCTATTATTTTATCCCACTGAGCGAAATCCTTTTGCTCTCTTTGCTGTGCTGGACATGTGGGAAAACCAGCTTAGCTGACTCAAACCTTGGCATCGTACTTTTTTAATAACTATATAAAGAAAGCAAAATGTTACTGCATCACTCACATCCTCTCCTTATGGTTGGACAGACTAATGGTTTCTTGTTCTGGCTTATCAGTTTCATTCAACTTGGGTTTAAAACCTTTTTTCTTGAGGATTTCTTCCAAAGTTAACTACCTTTTGATCCTCAGGTCGATATGAATTCTCTCCTTTGCTGGTTCATGGATTAATTCCTCCTGTGTCACGGGAATGATTGCAGCTTCCTTTATTTGGTCATTTCGTAAACAATATGGTCACAACTAATTTAGGCATTGTATTATGGATAACTTGGGGGTTTGAATGTTTGGTCACAGATGATGTATGTTGGAAACTGTTTTATTATACTTAGTGAATGCTTGCTATTTCCTACCCAAGTTTTTTCCAGGTTTTCAGTTGATAATGCCCTTTGGTATGAGTATGACATTGCCAGTTGCCATTTGGTTGAGTCGTAGCATTCCTTGCTAGTACTCATTGTTTCTGTGTACGCACTTCAAATTTTTTCATCAGAAGTTAAAATATCTGTGCCCTTGCATTTCTCTGTCTTACCTCTAGTGTAGGGTGAATAATTTTGATGATACACCAACCCACTTTTGTCTTCTGTCTTTTCTGAAACAATCATGAGCATTAATGTATTATGTCATCAGCAGAAAAGTTACCCTCCTAGTTGTCTTGATTTGCAAATTTCTTTTTGGCATAATACATAAGTTTATGTAGCTGCACTCTACAAGATTGAGATTTCAATACAGGATCTTATCGTAGTCTTACTAAAAGAAACGCGTCGAACGGAGTGTTTCCTGAGCATATATATTTTACTACATACACTGTAGTAACTTAGTAAATAAATGGCATATATAGTAGCGTCAGATAAACCCAATTATATTGTGGATACTGTTTTTTCTCATTCTGTGTGGTCTTCAATGGATGTGGAGTAGATACCATGACGCTGTTAGTCATTGCAACATTGTTTTTTCAGTTCATTGGTGTCTGCAAATTTCTGTTACATTTAGGCTGGGAATATTCGGTGACCAAAAGGTCATTATGTTCAGAATACTTAGAACATTTCTTTTTGCTGCATGCTCTGAAGCAGAACAAGCTGATTCATGCAAGTGAATGATGTGCCAGTGGATGCAATACATGAATTAAAAGTTGCCATCTTATTTGCAACAAGCAAATAATAGTTTAGATCTTAAGCCTTTTTCTTCATGGCCAACACAGCTCAAAACATTGCAATAAATTTTGATGCTCTGTATTTAACAATGTTGCCTGCAAGTATTCTTTTTAGTTGATGTGACTGCTGAAGGATTTATTACACCTAAAAAAGTAGGGTCATAGTGGAGATGCCTCTGTACTTGATAGGTAGGTCATATCACAAATAGATGTTCAGATTGGAAGCTGAATTGATTGGAGATGACGAATCAGATGGGGTGGTGTTAGGCCAGAAGCTTTAGTTTTTGTTTTGATGGTAGGGGACAGTTATCCTTTCTTTATCTCTATGCAAATTTGGCGGTCATTTAAGCTGCGGAAGAACCAGAGTAAAAAAATATTTTGAACTGGATTCAGAATTTGTTGGCAGTAAGACTACCTTTTTAGCTATTTTGATATTGTTGGATTGGAATGATTTCAATTTATTTTGCTCCATTGTTAATCATCCTGAGAACTCTTTGTGGTTTGTTGCAGGATTGTTAGCTTATGCATTTGTTTGTTTTAGTTAGTCATCATCTCGTGCAATTGTTTGTTTTGGTTGCCCTTAATGTATTTATGGTTCAGCACACCCTGATCATGCTGCAATTTACTTGTAATGCAGAGGACACCTCTGGTTTAACCACCGAGAACAGGGAGCTGAAAACTCGGTTGCAGTCCATGGAAGAACAAGCTAAACTTCGAGATGGTATGTGTCTTTCTTTGGAAGGTGTTAAGCCGCACTGTCATATGAGGCCCAGAAAGAGACTCACTTTTCCTGTTTCAAGAACATCATAGGACAAATGATGTTTAAATCGAAAGGTGCTATCTCGACCAAACTTTTTGCATTTTTACCCCACCCCCAAATAAATAAATAAATAAAAAAAAGTTTTCTTCTGAGCAGATAATTAGATATTAGTTGAACTAGGCTATCAAGCAACTTGTTGAAACCCTGTTGTGTTTGATGCAGCTCTAAATGATGCCCTGAGAGAAGGAAGTCCAGCGGCTTAAGATAGCTGTAGGGCAGGTCCCCTATGAACGGGAATCCCTTCAATGGAGGACTACCACAGCAGCAGCAGCAGATGCCAAGCTATTTCTCACAACCACAGCAGATGCAATACTATATGGCAGCCACCAGGGCCAGCATCAGAATCGAACCATCACCCCCAGAACTCTTCAAACGGTGGTGGCCAGTCCTTGAGTGACTCCATGGATTTCATGTGAGGACTGAGGAGACTTTGGCTCAGGAATTGCCTGAGATCACATACCAACTTCAACTAAAGTACTGTAAAGGTAGCTGATGTATACCATATTCAGTATCATAAGAATCATTTTAGGTTAGCTAGCTGTTCCTTGTACCATTAATCGAAAGTTTCATTCCATGCATGATAACCTATCAGCGCTTTTGTTCTGGGGTAAAAGTAAAATGGTTTGACTGGTCGACGAGTTGCGTGTCGTGTCGTTGTTGCCCTGTAAAGTTTTTTTTTTCTTTTGTAATAGTAAAGGGAATGGTTTCGGATGAAACTCATGGGTTTCTCAGGCTGCTGAAAAGCCATTTGCATTTTCGGATTGGCTACGGGTCAGTGAAGTAATTCTGGCTTTACTATTACACTCCTTTGACCTGGCGTAAACGCATCTTGTCGGGCTTTTTCCGAAAGATGGTAGAAAAGTGACAGCCGGAGATTGACGTGACGTCTTTTGAACGCTCTCAGTTTTTTTTCAAAGATTTAGCGTTTGAGGAACGTCGTTAATCAATTCTTTTAACGAAAGGTGAAAGTAGTTCATGGCCCCAAAATTCATTATTTTATCGTTTTTTATAGTTATACTGACTCCTCTCCCACTCTTTTTAAAAGGGAATTTGCTTTATTCTTGGTCTCTATATATGGTTTGCAGTTGCACACGACCAAAATATATTATGGATCTATAACAAAAATCAAGCAAAATGAGTTACTTACTATATATATGGGGCAAATCAGTGAGTAGTACACTTCTTTAGTAAATTTTTATCGTTCTCGTGGAAACATTTTTATGGCTTATGAGGAACAACAATGCTATATATTCCTAGGACAAGTATTCTTTTAATGGCTTTGCCAGTTAGAACAGAATTTCTTCTCCCTATAAACCATTATTTTAAATTTTTTTTTTTTTGAGATCGAATACTATTTTCTTCCAACCAAATATATTTTGTTATAAAAAACAACATTTTGGATTTTTTTTTCGCGGACCAAATTCTTAACGACGGATTGTCATGTCATAAGCCAGCCCAGACCACGAATGAAGCCCAATAAATAAGGCCCAGGCCCACGAATGCACGCAGACCTGGTGAGGGCGACAATGTGTCCGTCACTCCAGCTCGGCCCCTCCACCCGTCAAGCCGCCTCCCCGTTTCGGTTCCCCTTATCTCCGGCGCCCGCCGCGCCGGCGGTGCTGGAGACCAGACCAGATCACGACGGGCCGCGGCGGGCGTCCCCACCTCCGACTGACCCTCTCCCTCCGTCCACCAACATGGCCGAATCAACCGTCCAGCGACGACAGCAAACCGCCCCTCAATTGGCCCGGGCTGCCTGGACGACGGTCCAACCTCCGAGGCTCCGACCCCCATTAAAGGTAGCACCCAGCCCTCGAACCGTACGCTTTCACGGAGATTCGCTGACACGCGCCGCGTTGTCTTTGTCCCGCCGCAGGCTCGTCGCGCGGCACGGCGCGCGCGCGCGTCGCGTGGCTCACACGGTTGGTGGCCCGCACATGGGCCATGGGATGGGGAACAACGAAGCAATCAAGCAGAGCCGGGATGGGCGAGGCGATTCGTCGTGTTACCGATTTGCAGCTGCAGGTGCGGGATCAGGCGAATCGCACGGACAATCATGGAGTTGTCGTCGTTGTACCCCTCCTAAGGTAAGGATTCCGATTCGCTACATGTAAGCGAATCGCACGGCATGATCATGGCCTCGCTCCTCGATGCAACCTTAAAAACAAAAATCATGGCCTCGTGTTCTTGCTGTTGTTCTAACCACGTTATCCGTGATACGATTCTTTGATTAAATCATTGATAGGTATGATGTCTAGTACTACCTATGTCCTTTTACAAATTTTCTTGGGCTCAACAACAAGAGATTTGATGATTAATAAGAAATAGCAGAGGAAACATGCCCACACGTACTGCTCTAGGCACTTTGGTTTTGCTATACTGCTCCAGTGGGGTGATGAGGGTAAAATTAAGGAACAACAAAGGGTGTTAATTGGTTAAGAGTGATGATGTAGGAAGTAGAACTTAACTGGTGGAAATATCATTCCAATCTTGTTTTAGAAAGCCAATTAGCTATTTTTTCTCCCCGGAAGAGGACCTACATGATGCCCTCCTCTCTAATACAAATGTCAGTCCAAATCACGAGTCATTGCAACATCAGCTCTAGGAGGAATTAGATATCATCGATTTGAACATTTGAGGCTAACTGTCTTGGACCTTAGCTTGCTAAGCATATGTGAGCAAGGAATCTACTGAGTACAGCAACTTGGTAGTCCTTTTTTGTTTTCAGTAGTTAGGCAGATAGGTCATGCAACTGACTTTGACAAAGTTCTTTTTTTTCCTGGTTACTATCCCCTTTTCAAAAGTTCACTATGCTTCTGCTTATTCATGGCAGCTGAAAACTTGATATTTTTTTCTGCTGTCTGCTACTCTTTTAGCTCATCTTTTAGTTTTTTTTTTTTTTTTTAAACTAAAGGAGGATTCCCTTACCTTTATTATTGCAAACCAAGAAGCACGCACCAGCTAACTGGGTGTCAGATCTTTTTAGTTTTAAATTTTCCAGTCTTCTGAAAGAGAAATCAGTTCTGACATCCATTGCTGCCCTTGTATCGTGATGTGCTGCTTGGATAGCAAAGCTGATTTTCCTTCTTGTTCTATGTGCTAGGATGAAATTAAACGAACTATTCACCACAGTTGCCAGTTGATTTTACTTATATCTGCACCCAAGCACAATTTGCTCTTTACATAGACAAAAATATCGAGTTGTCTTCTACTGCCGCTTTGTCACTCCTACATTTAGGACTTGATGCTGGAATCTTTACCATGAGCTACCTCATACTGCATTATGTCATTGGTGGGGCCTTGCTGTAATATTAATTTTAGTACCCCTAGAAAATTTGTGACCCAGACAGAAGAAAAAGGCTGAGCGTAACCCTTGATAAAATAACCACTGGAAAGCAGCAAAATAGAAAAATGGCATGGCCTTTAACATGTGCCAATCTAGACTTGCCTTTTGTTTGACCCAGAGGAAGACTTGCCTTTTTGTTTCAGCCTGACAGTCTGTCTGCATTATTTCTACTAGTTAACCAATAGTGTGCATCTTTTTCATATAAACTGAAAAGGGAGACTCTGCAGTATTGGTGTGGTCATCTTTACTTCGTTGGCCACTTGGAGATTCTTCATTTTCCTGTTCTTCATTGTGTAACTTATGCTGTATTAGGAAGTGTATATTGGTAATCAAAGGTGCTACTTTAAGGAACCTTTAGCCATGTTGGTTATAAGGAGACCACACTGAGCTGATACTCAGAATATACGAGACAGCAGTTTGGTATGCTGCCGTTGTCTTCTGCTATCGCTAGAGATGCCTACAACAACTGAAGGCATTTAATTGGAGGAATTCCTAATGATCTTTGTCCACTAAGTTAAGTGTTATGCCACGTTGATGAAAAATGCTGATAACTTTTAGCTCATATGCTCGAAGTCTTCTCTCACTTGTTGCAACTTTTTTTCTTTCATGCTCAGTGATAATCGTCAGATCCCCCAATTATGACTAGTAGTCCTAATCTAGGAGCAAAGTGAATTCATTATAAAACATTTATGTAAATATCCAATTCCATCAATGTCTCCTGAAATCATCACAAAGGTTTCACGTATAGTATACTTAAATTTAAATGCTTTCTTTCCTTTTTCCAATTGCATTGCTTGCTAGCTATGATTAGGATGATACTGACAGGAGGCATTCCATGAGCATGGTAAGCTACTAAGTGCCTGAAGCCATGGTTGACTAAATGGTCCATAAAGTTGTCACTATCAGTTTCACTCAATTAATTAGAGCCCTCCATGATGAAAACCTTGGACCAGATCAGTTACTTATTCTTTTCTAGCACCTGTGCACTGTTAAAGTTTTTATATATTTGATTTTTGAAGGTAGTTGTGTAACTGTGTTCTTCCCAATCTGTTAATTCCATTTTAGAAGTAATCAAGTTTCTGTTTTTTTATTTCCTAGTATTGTTGAATTGGGCTCTGAAATTATTTCTATGTTGAACATGAGAGAGTGCTAAATTACTAAATGAATTCATAGTGCAGACTTCATCTCTTATGATGTGCCGGTTCCACCATCTTAGCTTGTCCTTGTGTACCAAAACATTTCACATTGTACCTTCATCCCCAAGCTGCTGCCACTGCCTCTCTTTGGAATCCAATCATATTTACGCCTTGCAGGAATTGAGAAGGGGGCCAGGACAAAGGTTCAGATTAATATAGGAAGATGCAGCTTGGAGCCAAAAAGTCTGTGTGGCTGATGATATTGTTTTCTGTAGTTCCTATTTTTAACAACTCTCTACTCTTTAGAAACAAGCAGCATTGTTTTCTGTAAGTTTCTCTTTTGCAACAACTCTCCAATTCCATTGTATTAGCAACATCTAGTCGCGTTATTAATATGGCGAGAGAAAATGACTGCAATGACTGTATTAAGAATCTGCCAAAGATAACTACTTAATTATCATCCTACAATAACGGCGCTGTATGATTGCGTGATTGACAAGAATAAAAAAAGAATTCAGTATGGGGAGCAAGTTGGTGTCATGAGCTCATTTAGTTTGCTAACTCAGTGGCAGTTATTGAACACACATTGTATATATATGTAAACTGTCTTTCAGCTGGTTATATCAAATATAAAAGTTTAAGTCTGTATACATATTTTTATATAAAACACACCATAGATGAAGTTTAAAGCGTCACATTTTTTTCGTGGATCAGATTATATTGTCGGAACACATACGTTTTAATTATGTTGAAGTTTGAAGCATATGCTCTGCATCTAGGTTGCATTTTAAAACTTTTTAAATTATAATTGCTGCTTGACTACATTCTGAGATCACACAGCAAAATGGCAACACAGCATATATAAAATTTCTTATTCATTACATGGACTATATGACCAAATGCTGACACATAGCAAGAAGCACTACAGGAATATGCCCCCAGCACCTTCTTAGTTTCTTCTGCTTCGACAGGCTACCAAAAATGACACAAAATGACACAGCACAGTTTATTTTCGGGAGTATGTATACCCTGAAGTTGGAAGAGTACATAAAGAGCCAAACACCTTTGGTCAGATCCATGTTGGGCTACCAGATGAAGATACAGTTTAGCTTGCATCCAACAGCACGTTTGTGCAGGTCCGTGACGCTTTTCTCTTCCACCCTTGTCTCCCACTTTGCCTCCTCGTTCTATGTATAAGGTAGAGAACTAAAATCACACATAGGCCAGACCAGCAAACTCTTGCTGATAGATCGTAGCGGGCTGGAGACCATTTCTATCCTTGTTCTCCTGTCCTCTTCTTTCGACACATGAAGAGAGTATCTATTCACTATGCAGTCTCTCAGCTCACCCTCCGCTGAGAGCTGCCACCATACTCCGCTGATCCTTCCACTCCCATGCAAGCAAGAGAAGATGTGGCGGTTCTTCAACACCTGCGTATGCGCCATTGACTCTAGTGATTCCGCATGACCAACATGCGCTACGATCGCCCGGTAAAGCCTGTCTCACCCATTTTGCGACGAGTGGTCGCCATGCCGAGAGTGCTAACCTGGCAGCTATCCCGTGAGCTCATGGAGGAGATGACAGCTGAGTGATCTTACCTTTCATCACTGGTTGCGGATGCGGTTGAGGGCTACGGGATTCAAGCCTGGCACATGGCAGTGCTTTCAAAACTTTCATGGCCTCCTGGCTACCTACGCTCAGAGTACTGCTGGCACCAGCTCTTCAGTCGCCTGGCCTACCACTTTGCCAAAGGCCACCTGTCTCTTCAATCCCGGATGTCTGGTGCATGCTCTCCATGCTACCCGCGCCAGATTCAATGCACCGGTCTGAGGTATCATGTCGGCGCGCTAGATGATCCAAGAGCTGTATGCCGCCTTTATGTCCAGATTTTCTGCACACTTCACGACGCCAATCGCTTCATACACTAGATGCCACCATCGGCGACATGGATATTCATGTCATCGACTTCAACCTTTGGGTGAGGGGCATACAGTGGCCATCGCTCATGTCAGACCTTGCTCGCCATGGCGGTAAGTCACTCCACCCTCACAGCAATCATAACAGATGCTGGTGACAGTGATGACTCTCATCAGGCAGCTGCACGGCGGCTTTCAGAGATTTTGCCGAGTCCTTGAACCTTCCATTCCAGTACAACTCCCTCTGTGTACGCCACGAGGAGGACCTGGACAACTTCTCCAGGTACTGTGGAGGACCAGTGGATTTGTCTCATGTGACACAACGAATCTGTGTTACAGGTCAGGTAGCAAGTTGCAGATGCTACTACTTGGCTGTGTCAGGGAAGTTACAACCCAAGTCAGTGGTGGTCATAGAAGAGGAGCTGGTCAGAATTGGCAAGAGGCTTGTTTTATCCCAGGCCTCCTTTGTGGAGTTCTTCTTTGAGGCATTGCACCATTTCACCATGGTGTTCGAGTCCCTGTCGAGCTGTTTCAGAAGTAGTAACAACTGGGCTTGCCTCGAGGCTTGTGGAGAAGGATATGGTGGGGCCAAAAGGTACAGGACTTCGTGGGGGCAGTACGGGTCCGTGACACCGGAGGCTGCTGCTCCAAAGGCTTTGGATGGGTTTAAATCTTGTGAGCTGAGTGCTTTCAATATTGCTCAGGCTAGGATGCTGGGTTTGGGCTGTTTAACAGGAACTTTGGGATCACGCATGAGAAGGGCAGGATTCAGTTGTGCTGGAAGACCAGACCTTTTGATCTCTGTGTCTGTTTGGACTCCTGTATGATTATTTCATTAGGGGTAAAATTTCTTGTAGGAGTTTTGCACCGTGTGTGTGTGTGTGTGTCTGGAAGATTGTTTGTAGAATGCAACTATTCAGTGCCACAATTATATTAGATGTTTGGGTCCGATTGTTCTGACTTTTTATGAGGTTGGTATCAACTTCTTTCCTGTCTTTTAGTTTCAAGCTTCATGGTGTTAGGCTACTAGCTAGGGACTGTTTGGTTGGAGGCCTTTGGCAGTCCCTAGCGGCTTAATTGGAGGCCTTCCGGTCTGGGCAGGCACTTTATAAGTGATCTTCGATGCTGCGGCTTTGCGAAAATTCGGTAGGCCTGAGATTTACGACCTCCAAATTTGCACGTATGCACCTTCCATATCGATGGCAGTGATTTATGCTTGGCCAAGTGCTCGAAACCAAGCCAGCACCTGTCTACCCAGAGCAACTGAGCTATTGTTTTGGCTTTTCCATTTTCTTTGTTATCTCCCTAAGAAACGTTTCCCCTACATATGTCAGAACTTGTAGCATATGTACACAGTATTTTGCAACCTGTTTGACTATGGGCCGTGTTTAGTTTGGCGAAAAGATGACACCGTTCCGAATCAAAAGCTCAGCAAGCCGACGCGCTGCTTCGCTTTTGTTTCGCGTAAAGCATTATCCTACCATGGGCGTGACTCAGGCTCAGTTAATCGGGTAGCTCGTCACGCACATCAAAACACTATGTGAATTAGCTACTATTTCTACGTTTAGGCTTCCCTACGCGAAAAGTGACCAGATCTGACGCGATAGCTGAATAGTGTAGCTTTGTATTTCCACTTTCAGGAACTGAACACAGCCCTATCCTTGCTCGGTCTGTCCTGGCCGCATATCCAGACGCCGCCGCTGACTGCCGCCTCTCCTGCATCTCTCTCATCAAGTCGCGCCCACCGCCGCCCGCCTCACGCCCGCCGGCCGCCGCTCCTCCCTTCCCCACCGGCGAACTCTGCCCATATAAGCATCGCACCCGCCGGCCGCCGCCGTGCTGCGGCGGCCTCTGCCCCTCGATAGTGCTGCTGCCTAGAGCACCGTCTACCCGCTAGTGCCGCCTTGAACCTGTAAGCTGAATGGGTGCGCGACCATCTCGTCAGTGCCTCGATTTGGGTCGGCGAGACCTGGTACGTGGCTCCCAGTGGCTCCGACCCCGAATCCTGGCGACTATGTGCTGCGCGCAAGGACGTGTTTGACGGTTACCAACTGCAGTAGGTGAGCTGGGAAGGGCCCTGCCGCTCCTCCCTCCAGGGCGACCAGCCTCTCTCGACGGCGGGGCCGGGCGGGCTGGCGGCAACGCGCTTGATCAGTCTCCGCCTCCGCGAGATCTGCTAAGGCCTTCCCCTTCCCTGTGTACTCGCTGACATGTGGGTCCGGTAAAAACACCTCTGCAGGTAGCTTGTACAAGTGCTAGCCCAGTCATTTTGATCACCTCACTCCAGTCAGTGGCCTCTTTTGCAGACCTATTTGGCTACTTCTTCCCAAGGATGGAGGTGTGCTGATTTCTGCAGCGTTACACGTGGTAACTTGTCCAGCCGGTTCATCTCTTTTGTGGCACAGCAGTATCTAAGCAATACCCTACACTGTAGATGACTGATGACCACAGAAGGGTGGAGCAGGTCCTGCTGGGGATTCATACTACCATCGTTGAGGAAAGCTTGCAGGTGCGGTGCATCACAAATCGTGGAATGCTGCTACAGCTGAAGATGCTCATGGAGGGAGGCATGTACGAAGGGCACTACATCCTTTTGACAGGTTCAAGATTCAGCCCGCTGAAGGCGGCGAGGTGAGCCTACCAGAATCGATCGTTTGCCATGCAATACCACTATTACTGCTGCCAAGCGCCTTCGTTTTACTTCTGCTACCACAGAGGACACACCCGCAGCTTTTTGGTACCGGGAGCTGCACCGCCAAGCCTGAAAGGTGTTCTTGACAGTTTAGAAGCAAAAGATTCGGGATATGAGGGAGTTCGTCATGCTGCTTCGAGCGGCTGCCCACGCCTGCCTCTGTCAGCCTTACTGTACATATCTGGTCATGGATAAGTGTATGTTTCAGGGTCGCCATGCCGAAACGAGCATGTCATCAATTTCTTGTTGTGCAATGATGATACACTTCATGATGACTGCTGCGAAATCTAGGCACCCTTCCTCGATCATTGGTCCAGCACCGAAGTTGGGAAGAAAACCCTTGTGCAACATGTCTTGCATGGATGAGAGGGTGCGCAGTTGCTTCTACAAGATTACTGTTCTTCAAAGGGGATGATCTAGAGATTGGAGAATTACCGGCGAAGTTTAAAGGATGCCTCTGGGAAGAAGTGTTTGTTTGTTGTCGAAGTTCGGTTGGAATGTGGACGAGGCGGCGTGAGGCAAACCTCAAACTCCTCTTTTCTGTGGGAGGTGGTGGGTCACGGGAAGCCAAAGTTGCAGTGATGGGAAGAACTCAACAGGTTGCTAAGTTAGGGACCTGACACTGCCCGCCTGGTTGAGGAGTTTGTCTCAAGCAAAGAGTACTGGTACTACTTCCAAGGCACTCGCTTTCGGAGCATGGATCTGGGATGAGCATCCGAAACTTGCATCTCTGAGCATGCAGCTGGCTGCTGGAATTAAAAGGCTCATTTCACGAGTGCAGCATGCTCAGTGATTTGTTAGTCTAGCTCTAGCGCACAGTTTTGGCATGCCATCCTGTCAGGCGTGAAGAGCCAAAGCAGGTACAGGAGCACATGTTTTCCCCTTGGGGCACACCCCTACAGAACTCCTTGACAGAAATGTTTCTCTCGTTTCAATTGATGTTTCCTTTGTGGGCGCTCAAAGCCAGGGGTGTCTGGTGTATGAT